>OX940900.1:20523060-21153060 GCA_954871355.1 Cabera pusaria | reverse complement strand
GGAACATCAATATAATACGCTCCTATAAACAACCTGTAGAGAGGTTTGTAATAACTACGATAACAAATGAATAATAACAATACATTTCCAATTGATTTATTTATACCTACTGTAACCAAACCATTCCGACAAATAATGAGTCGTTGTGATTTTACGATTGAGTGTAATTACTGTTATTTGTTCTGTGTCCTTTGTTGTAGAATTATTGAAAAGTGGTACAAGTACTTACTTATAGTGGGATTGGCGGGGTTTTAACTTTTAAACCGATTTCACAAAAGGAGCAGATAAACAATTCATGGGAAGGTTGATTTTTAGGGACCCTTACCCGAGGATGAAAACATAACCCCATCTTTCTTCTTATATATGAAAATCAATTGCTGTTCGTTAGTCTCGCTAACACTCGAGAACGGCTGGACCGATTTAGCTAATTTTGGTTTTGAAATGTCGTAGTCCAGGGAAGGTTTAAGCGGTGAGAAAATATGGAAAAATTGCGAGGAAGATAGTAAAGACAACAATTTCATTTTCCCATATAAACTGTCCTACCTACTTTCCTGTCAAACATTTGACTTCGTCCCTTCAGTACGGTAGCCACTGTTACACTTTCGAATTGAAATTTGAAGCACGTGTTAAATTTAGGGTTTTGAATCGACAACATAATATATCCACACTACTCAGACTATCGCGTAGGTATTTAAATGTTAATATTTTGATGGTTGTCCCAGGTTGATTGACAATGACTTGTTGATTTGTTCAGAAATGTTTGTCATTGTATTAACATATGTTGATGGTTGTCATTATGGCGCTTCCATACAGTATACGATATTTGTGTATAAAAACCGATTAAAACAAAATTAAATTAAATAATAAAGGGGGTCCCCCTACAAGAAACCTGTTTTTGGGCTTTTTATGCTCGATCTTACAAACTTAATAGATAAAGACTTGAAATTTACTCATGCTGTGTATTGCAATGGCTGTAAGATAAAATAATAAAAACTTAATTATATTAAAAATTAAATGGGTCCCCAAACAAGAAAAGTATTTTTCCGGCAAATATTGTTCAACCGGAACCCGAGCATTTACGGGTCTGACTTGCACTTGGACAGTTTATTTATATTCGCGGTACGAAGTTCGCCGAGTCAGCTAGTTACTAATACTTATTTCAGTACTATAATTTTATTAATACTCTTATTTATTATTTTTTATAGTAGATAAGTAAGCGTTTGACCACTATCTCACCTGGTGGTAA
This sequence comes from Cabera pusaria, assembly GCA_954871355.1. Lineage (NCBI taxonomy): Eukaryota > Metazoa > Arthropoda > Insecta > Lepidoptera > Geometridae > Cabera > Cabera pusaria. The sequence continues at coordinate 21,151,814 of OX940900.1, read as the reverse complement.
TCGTTGATGAAGTCGAAGATGGTGACCACGCACCTTGAATACTCTCGACTTTAAAGGGAGATGCCATAACACATCAACGATATGGCGGCAGAATTTCTCCTTGATAAGGTAACATCGATATAATATGCTCCTACCGACCAACACCCGTGCTAGGATTTGAACCGGCAACCTATCGCCTAGAAGTCAACCTATCTATCCTTTTAGCCAATGGGGCTCAAAATATCAAGTGTTCTACACCACAACGAATGGAAAAAACAACGACATTTTATCTCAAGGTTTGTTCTTTTAATCAATCATGGCGGGCATTAGTCACGCGCTCCGCGTCGGCTGGGCTTGTTGTTGATTTATTAGACTAGACTAGCTGATTTGCCAAACACTTCACTTGCGTGGTAGCCTTTCTTAACCGACTTCACAAAACGGTATCGACAAAAATGCAAATTATTATCGAACATGCTCACAAAATTTTACGAGAATCGGTTGAGAAATGCCACTTGTAGAGCAGAATGGGGTAGACGTGTTTTAGAGTGGAGACCACGGCTCGGTAAACGATGGCGGTATAACCATTTCGAATTATGGCGTAGCTAAATCCTACAGGCCGGCGACGGGCAGCAGCGTCACCGGTGCGAGGAGCTACGTCCTGCGATCGCCAACCCGCCTGCCCAGCGTGGCGATTAGGGCATATCCCTCCCAATGAGCCGAAGATCGGGCTCAGTGGCGTATCGTAGGAGAGGCCTACGTTCAGCAGTGGACTGACGCAGGCTGATTATGATGATGATGATGACGATGAATAATGATGATGAGAGAAGAACAGCTAGACATACGAAAGCATTTTTGATCAAAATGAAACGGACACGCTTCGCTCGCGCTTCACGCTCTCTCCGTCTAAAATGTGTAATAATGTAAATATGAACTCACCCCGAAGACCTTTTAATTTGAGCAATAAGGTTATTGTGCTGCTGCTTCAAAGCATCCAGCTGTGAAGAGACCCGCCTCAGTCGCTCCTGGAAGTCGGCCGCCTCATCTGAACTGCCACTGCATCTGAGGATAAGCATCTTTTGTTACCATAGATCACGATAAGATAAGACTACAGGTAAAGAAGTTTTATTCAAAAACTATGTATATAAATGGTCATACTAACTAGTATTTATAAACTAGCGGATACCCGGCGTGTCATCATCATTAACAACCAGTATTCTTCCACAGCTGGACATAGACCTCTCCTATGGCACGCCACTGAGCTCAATCTTCGTTTCCAACCGCTGCCAGACAGCTTGCGTATATCATCGCTACATCTAGCTGGAGGACGTCCTACGCTTCGTTTACCGAGCCGTGGTCTCCACTCTAGAACACGTCTACCCCAACGGCAACGGCAATTCTACGACAGATGTGACCAGCCCACTGCCACTTCAGTTTGCTAATCCTTTGAGCTATGTCGATAACATTGGTTCTCTGTCGGATGACTTCGTTTCGAACCCGGCGTGTGCTTCTACGCTACAATAAAACCGGCAAGTCAAGTTGGACTCGCCCATCGAGGCTTCCATACTAAATTCTCAATGTAGGTTAAAGGACAAACTCAAATTTGCAGTTTGATCCATAGAAAATGTTTGCACCAATCGCATATAATAAATTTTCAATAGTAAATTCACTCTTTTTTTTATTAAACTAACGTATTTACGGTTTTAAGATTTATTCCTATATAAATGACTAGCAGCCCGCTCCGGCTTCGCACGGGTAGAACATATATGCCTACAAAATTTGCATCAGTTTGTTGCATCGAATATAAAATATTAACATATTTAACAATCATCGTCATATGTCAACCGATTTACACAAAACCTTAACGAATTATGCACCTAAGACCTAAACCTTCCTCATAAACACTCTGGCTATTGGTGAAAACCGCATGATAATCCGTTCAGAAGCTATTGAGATTATTGCGAACAGACAGACAGACGCAGTGATGGACATTGTTTCATAATACTTACGTAGTGATATTGGACGGCCCTTTGGCGTAAAGGTTAGTTACCCTGATTCTGACCCGAAGGTCGTTGGTTCTAATCCTAGCTATATACCTACCAATGAAAGTTTTATGTGCATTCATGAATCATGGGTTTATGTGGGATCATTAAATCTACCAATAATAAAGATAGTTTAAAAACTAAAACAACTGACTTCAATGCCCCGCGAGTCAATTTCAGTAGCAAGTTTGAGACGTTTATCGTCATATCTCTGAAGATACTTATCACATCTGAATGAAATTACAATGGGACCACCTCGGAAACGTACCCTAATCGCGTAACATGCACACACAAAAAAATAAAGAAAACAGAAACATACAGACGAATTGAGAACTTCCTTCTTTTTGGAAGTCGGTTGAAAAGTAGCTTACCAGCAAGGAGAACATCTGCCGCTGTAACCTTATGGCGTTCCCCGACGCAAAAAGTAGGGGTATTATACGTTTAACGTGTGTATCGGTGTGTCTGTCTGTAGCATCTTAGCACCCAACCGGATGAACCGATTTTGATTTAAAGTAGGGGTATTATACGTTTAGCGTGTCTATCTGTGTGTCTGTCTGTAGCATCTTAGCACCCAACCGGATGAACCGATTTTGATTTAAAGTAGGGGTATTATACGTTTAGCGTGTCTATCTGTGTGTCTGTCTGTAGCATCTTAGCACCCAACCGGATGAACCGATTTTGATTTGATTATTGATAGTTTTTTTTCATAGATGTCTTCATCGAGAGTGTTCTTAGCTTTGATTCATGAAAATTCGTTCAATCGTTATAAAACTATGCGCTTTAATCAACTTTAATAGGTCTGATCAATTCGAAAATCTTCTTCTTCAACGATATTGTAAGAACGTGGAAGCATTGACCTGATGCTGGGACATCTCCTGGACTCTACAGAATACTCAAATCGTCACCAACTTACAGCTCAGATTTTAAATGTCGTGTTTAGAGTCATTGGAATGCTTTTATTGAAAAGATTATACATAGATCAGTCGGGGTGGTTTAAAATATTGATTGCGATCGGTGGGGATCTACAGAAAAGCTAAGCTTATAATAATATTTTCGTAGTAACTATGACCTATTCTGTGGTTTGACTGCAAATATTTTATTAATTTTGCGATGCGTGTATATGAAATCCGTGATATCTTCTAGTTTTCATTTGAATTATATACTGTAAAGGAAAACTTTAATGTTCAATATGTGGCCAAGCTAATTAACGTAATTATTTGGATAAGGATTAATACTATATACTTGAAAATAGCTTTGGAAGTTATGTAATATTTTTTAACAAACATTTTAAGATTAAAATGGTTACTGTGATTCAACCTTAAGAGATAGACATATGCTGTCGCGGACTTTTTTGTAGGTCTTATAAAGTTGTACAACTCTTCCATAGAATATATTCTTCCATCTGTTTTCAATTGAGCAGCGTTCGTAAAAAATGTGTTTTTTCGACCGTTTTTTTGTCGACTTAGGTTGCAAATTAGGTCTCCACGAATGTACCTTTGATTTAAACGGGATAATATATAGCCTATTTTCATTTCGAAAGTCTATTCTATATATTAGTGAATAAATTTTTTAAATCGGTCCAGTAGTTTTTGAGCCAAATCATTACAAACATACAAAAATACAAATGTTCTCTTTTTATAATATTAGTATAGATTCAAGACCTTGCTTCTTGCCAAACTTCATGATTTTAGGTCAACGGGAAGTATCCAATACGTTTTGATTCCCTTGTGAAATCGCAAATTATTCGAAAATATGCGATATAAACGGTCATATCTTTTCTTCGCGTTGACTTACAGGTTTGATTTTTTCACAGCCGAAAGATACCGTAGACCCAAGAATTTAGTATAAGTTTCAAATTGATACCTTTAACTTGAGGCCTATATGCTGGCTCTCAAGGACAGCAATCGAAACACACTGTCAGATTTTGGGCGACCAATTTTCCTGCTTGGTTGTCCATACCACGATATAAGGAGGATAATGTTGGCCAGTACCTAAGGCGCGAATTATACAGAATCGGCGTGGCGCAGGCGCGTCGTTTCATCGTCGCCTTCCTACAATTTGTATTGAAACGTTTTTAACCGACTTCAAAAAAAGGAGGAGGTTTCTCAATTCGACCGTATATTTTTATTTATTTTTTTATGTTTGTTCGCGGATAACTTCGTCGTTTATGAACCGATTTTGATTATTCTTTTTTTGTTCTAAAGGAGATATCCCAAGTGTGGTACCATGGTAATTTTATCGAGGTCTGATAAGTATCTCCAGAGATATTGAGATAAACATCTCAAAATTGGTACTGAAAATGAATAGCGCGGCATTGAAGTCGGTTCTTTTTAGTTTTTAAACGATATTTTGTAGCAGCAAGATACCTGCGCCGCGCCTTCACCTTACGCCGTTTCTGTATAATGTGCGCCTAATATGTGTACTTAAATGATAACACGATCTAATGGTGATTCGATGCGGGATTTTAGTACCGATACCTAATAAAACTAATTTTAGATGGAGAGGAAGTCATGACCTTCTGATAAATTTTATCGAGACTGATTGAAGGAGTATGTATGTGTTACATTTCAAATCGTCGAACAAGCTGCTATTAAATAATTAAGATAGCTTTAAACTATAAAACCGACATCAAATGCCGCGCGAGTCAGTTTCACCTATGTTTGTTGATGTTTATCGCCATATCTCTGAAGATTATCAGATCTTGATAAAAATTTAATGGGACCACCTTGGAGCTGAACCCTACCCTTGACCTGAAGAAAATATATTTTCTTCGTAGTTTCCAGCTAACCAGGATATATTCCAGGATATTTTTTTTAAAAGGACTCATCCTGTCAAAATAGTTCGCATTTGTTTGGCCCGGTGTGTACAAAGCATATTAAGAATACTTTAGCCGCTCCCAACGAGATCCACGCCGTTGCTCTGCGAAAATACATTCGTTTTCTAGCAGTATTATGGATCATAAAATTGTGCTTTAGCTTTAAGTTCTTTTGAGACCGGCAAACGCACACACGGCCACTCTTCTGTTTTTAAGTAACGATGCGGTCTAAGTTAAACTCCAGTATGACTGGAAATGGAAGACAGCAGAGAGACGAGGCGCTGGACAATACTGGCTGGACTATAGTCCGATCCATATATATTAATCTTTATTTCTAATAGGCTAGCGTTTGACCACTATCTCACCTGTTGGTAAGTGATGATGCGGTCGAAGGTGGTAAGCACGCTAGGCCTAGAATGAGAACTGCTAGGCTATTCTGTAAGCTATCTCGACAGCGGAACCCGCGGTGAGATTCGAATTTCGTACTACGAAATTCAATCTTACCACGTTCGTAATACGGTTGAATATCGTAATACGAAATTCAAATCTCACCGTGGATTCCGATATCGAGATAGCTTACAGAATAGCCTAGCTGGCTCTTAAGGATAGCTGCCGGAACACGTTAGATGTTTGGCGACAGATTTTCTTAACTTGGTAGCTGGCCAGGCGGACACTAGATAGTGTCCTACCACCATGCAGGGGTTGTTGGTTTCTTAACGATATAAGTAGATAATTCCATATAAACTATGCCAACTCGTCCTCCAAACTTAATGAATTAATATAAATGACAAGTTTGTGTTTATATATTTCTACCTATGTTTGTTCTTGTATAACGCAAAAACAACTAAACGTATTTGGAGAAAATTTAACACTTAGTCCGTGCCATATAGATTGGCGCTTAGAGTGTTCTATGTTATACTTTATTTTTAACAGACTTCAAAAAAGGAGGAGGTTTCTCAATTCGACCGTATATATATATTTTTTATGTTTGTTCGCGGATAACTTCGTCGTTTATGAACCGATTTTGATTATTCTTTTTTTGTTGGAAAGAAGATTCCTAAGTGTGGTACTATGGTAATTTTATTGAGGTCTGATAAGTATCTCCAGAGATATGGAGATAAACACCTCAAAATTGGTACTGAAAATTAATAGCGCGGCATTTGAAGTCGGTTGTTTTAGTTTTTTTAACGATCTTATAATGATTATTAACGAACATCTCTTTTTGTAACTTTTGTCCTTGAAATTAAAAAAAATACCATTACAACAGTTTTATAATACTTACGTAACTACTTCCTAAAATTATACAAAACGCGAGTTATGTCACTTTACCTGTACCCCGAGCACGAAAAATCATCGAATTCGTATCGTAAAGGTATCAAGTCAACGATACAATAACGTGGTGTTACGATAGGCGGCAGCACGAAGCACACTCTGACAGCTATCGAGAGCTCGATACGATTATGTTAGTAACGTCATCCTAATGTAAGTAGAGACGAGCCGTTGAGAATGAAATGAACTAGGATGATGGATTACAAATCATCCTAGGAATTGAACGTCTTATTGAATGAATTATTCGTTCAAAAATTAAATTGAACAGTGAATTATTACTTCTGGCTTAGCTTTCTATTTATCGGAAATTATATTTAAAAAAGTACTTTAACAGAATAAACATCTTCAAATACGGTATGAGTGATATAAAAATGAATTTTATTTGAAAAAGATAATAATATTTAATACCTTTAAAAATATATATATCAGTTTATGAACGAAAGATATAGCGTCACCAATGACTTGATTCTTTGGAGTTTGGGTTCCGTATTTCGAAAGGAAAACGACGGCTCGAGGCTTCCCCACATCACAGAATACTTAATAATACTACGTACCCACACCTCGTTCTTTCTATCAAGCGTTTCTTTGTCTTGTAACATTGTTCATAAGGTTTATAATGTCTTGTCATTTCTGATCGTCTTGGCGCGTCGCGTCGCTGCCTATTCAATATGCATTGAGCCATAGTGTTCATATAATGAAGAGTGTTGTGGTGAATTAAGAGTTTCATATATTTATTATTACATTGTGTTGTGCGGAACCCTTAGTGGAAACCCGACTCACACTTGGTATATTTTATTTATTTACATGGATGGATGACATAGTGACAGTGTCGAATTTGAAGTTTGATAATCAAATATGGTCGCTGACAACGATGAAACTTGTCAACTTGGAACGAAGGTTTTAACTCGAAGGAGGATTAACTATGAGGAAAGATTTTTTATGTTTTTATTTTCCCTTAATTTCAAGTAAACTTGCAGCAAGAAGATAATAAAGAGAACGACGTTGGTAAAGCGGGCGGTATTTGCATTTAATACAGGCAAAAAATATGTTTTATGCAGTTAAAAAAAGTTTCGAAACTTTTCTCACCGGAAAATCCTAAGTGAAAAAATATTCGACTATGCTCGATAGCCAGCCTTCGAAATTTACATTACCGTACGTCAAAATTAAGTTCATGCTCGCATTTTGTTTATAAAATCTCAAGTATCGTTTACGTAACGATACGTTTGCGATACGAAAGTTAATCAAAATCGTTCGTGCTGCCGAATTTAGTTACTTTTACGCACGATAGGGGCGCTGTACCATTTTCATACATTTTTACGTCGATGACGATACGAATACTTTTTCGCAAGTCGTTCGTGCTCGGGGCACTGAAACATTTTTTTACGTCAGGCAACAGAGATGCGTCACCTTCGGCAATAGTAAATTTATTTATTTTATAAATTAATTTCAGCAAGAATCAAGTGATGGCAATAATATATAAATGTAGCAACAATATATAATAAATCATATGAAATAATTTTATTTATTTATTTTACATTAATCTTACATTAACCCCAATATATTAATGCAGACTCCAACTCAAATAAATATTTATATATGTTTCAGACAAAAACATTGGATATTTTAGTGGAAAATAAAAATTAGAACACACCGCTAAGTAAAAAAAACCTAATTATAATCACAGTCATAAAAGGTTTGTCCCCGCTGCTAGAACACTGAAAGGTCAACGTACTTTAGCGCCAATCTATATGGCACATATTATAGTTTATATTATAACCAGGAATAAAATACAGGATACTTTTTACAAGTATGTACTTCGCAACGCGGGTTCGCCCGCGTTGCGAAGTACATACAGTAAGTTGTTTTTTTTTATACCGATCTGGGTAGCACTTGGCCACTATCTCACTTGATGTTAAGTGATGATACAATCGATGATGGAGCGCACTTACCCAGAAGAAATACCTAATATGTTAGTTCATAAAAGCACTTACCTGAGCGGCGATATAACTATGTATGTGACACCAATCCATATGAATAGTAAGAGGACTGCTACACGTTTCCATTTCGCCAGGTACATCATAAAGTAGTCGTTGAATGTCATGTGACCATTGGAGTAGCGTCGCATCTTCAACGCGGCATCATTGCGCTACAGATGGCATGACTGAAACAAAAAAAAACATAAATAATAACATCATCATCATCAGCCGGTGTCAGTCCACTGCTGGACGTAGGCCTCAGCCAAGGTGCGCCACTAAGCCCGATCTTCGGCTCTTTTTTTCCAGTCACTACCCACCGCTTTGCGTATGTCGTCGCTCCACCTGGTCACAGGACGTCCTACGCTACGTTTGCCGATTCGCGTTCTCCGCTCTAGGACAAGTCTACCCCAACGGTTATCAGTCCTGAGGCAGATATGACAAGCCCACTGCCACTGCAGTCTAGGAAAAAACAACTTCGAGAAGGAAATCCAGAGAAGAATTCAGCTGGGCTGGGCAGCATTCGGAAAACTCCGTCGAGTCTTCTCGTCGCCTATACCGCAGTGTCTAATAACAAAAGTCTTTAACCAGTGAGTCCTACCTGTGACGACATACGGAGCCGAGACGTGGACACTCAAAATAAATAATAACACGGTAATTTAATACAAGCTACAATTTTTTTTTTTAAATCTTCCATGACGGTCACTGTCTATAGCTCACTTCCCACGGTGCGTGATTCCACGGATTAGAACACGCACAGCGACGACTACACAGAGCCTCATTTCCTTCCTACCCTTTCCACCTTCCTATGTCTGCTTTAAATTTGTCCATACTGTCACGAACATTACTAATTGTCCTATGGTGCGCTGGTACAGGCGGGCCTCTGTCTGTCTGCAATATTACGCACTATGGGAGGCGAGCTTAAAGAACCATCATCTGTTAATAAGAAATCTTTTAAAGAAAGCCATTTCAGAGGCAGGTACGAACATGATTGTTTGCACAAACAACCCTTCACCCTACACGCATATATACCTTCTCCGTTCTGTTCTGAATAAAAGTATTTGCATCATTATCATCATATTATATCATCTATCATCACTGTGGGCCATAGCTCACTAATATGGCATGTCACTGAGCTAGATCTTCAACTGTTTCCAACATTTGCCAGCCCGCTTGGCTATACTACATATCTTTATCTAAAACTTAAAGGTATCTCACACTATGTTCCTGAGCCGTAGTCTCAATTATAACTAGAGAAAACAATATATACAGGCGTTCGCCTGAACACTACCTATTTTTAAAGCTAATAGGCTAGTGTTTGACCACTACCTCACCTGTTGGTGTGCTCAAGGATAGCACACTAAGCTAGAATGAGAACTGACTCTTAAGGACAGTTGATCCTTATTTTATTTTTTTAAGAAGCAATAGCCCAAGGGCTAAGGCGTCGGACTTGAGATCGAGAGGTCGTGGGTTCGATCCCCACCCATTGCAAAGCACCAGTAGCCTAATGGCTAAGGCGTCGGGCTTGCGATCGAGAGGTCGTGAGTTCGATCCCCACCCATTGCAAAGCACCAGTATCCCAATGATTAAAGCGTCGGACTTGCGATCGAGTGGTCGTGAGCTCGATCCTCACCCAATGCACTATTGACGTGAACCCACTCCAGCACACAAGCATATTTAGCTTAGTTAGAGGGATTAACAAGAATACTAGTAATTTGCAACCCACATTGCTAGTAAAATTAATTTAAAAAAAAAAACAAAACAAAGCACTCACCTGTTGGTAAATCACAACATGCTCAAGCATAGCACACTAAGCCTAGAATGAGAACTGACTCTCAAGGACTCTTATTTATTTTAAGCAAATAATTTGTAGTCCCACCACAACAGCAGAGTAGAGAATATTACTATTCAAGTTTACCCACAGTAAATAATATAAATGTCAACTTATTTTGCACCTTACTCACATACTAATAGAATGTATGTTTTATTAGTAAATTGCAGTGTATCAATATGATGCATATCTAGTGCCATCAGTTAACACGGTTGAGATACCAGGCACAATAGGAGTGTGTCGGGAAATATGACATTGAAAATATTAACTGACTGGTGGTTTTACTTGTTTTAAACTTGGTACACTTAACTTTTGTTATTATTGATTTTGAGAGAGGCCTACGTCCAGCAGTGGACTGACACCTGACAGCAGTGGCTGATGATAATGATTATAGTAAGATCGAGCATAAAAAGCCTCAAAAATATGTTTCTTGTATGGGGACCCCCTTTATTATTTAATTTAATTTTGTTTTAATCGGTTTTTATACACAAATATCGAATACCCATGTATGGAATCGCCATAATGACAACCATCAAAATATGTCAATACAATGACAAAAATGTCTGAACGAACCTACAATGACAACCTAGGGCAACCATCAAATACCTACGCGCACACGCTAATTCAAGTAATGTGGATATATTATGTTGTCAATTCAAAACCCTTAATTTAATGCATGCTTCAAATTTCAATTTGTGAGCGGAAAACAGTCTACCCTACCGTACAGACGGGACGAACGTCAAATGTTTGACAGGAAAGTAGCCAGAACAGTTTATATGGGAATGTTTTAGTGGGAAATTTATGTTTTTGTAATTTTTCCAAATTTTCTCACTGTTTAAACCTTCCCTGAACTACGACAAACATTTCAAAACCAAAATCACCTAAATCGGCCCATCCGCTCTCGAGTTTTAGCGAGACTAACGACTAACAGCAATAGATTTTTATATATAAGATTTATTATATTTAGGGCCATGCTATTAAACGTATAGCACGGCTATTAAACGTAAACTTTTCAACACTTGTATATTGCCCGTCCTCACATATAGCTGTCAAACCTGGGCACTCAATAAAACTCATGTTAAGAAACTTGAAACTTGTCAAAACGCTATGGAAAGGAGCATGATGGGAAAGAGACTTTCTGATAGATTAAGAACCATCAATATAAAGAAATTTACTAGAACAAAAGATGTCACAGTAACTATCAGAAAACTCAAATGGAAATGGACAGGACATACCATCAGAGGTAAAGAAAAGTGGTCGAAATCTACAATGCACTGGTACACCAGTCATAGGAAACGGATACGAGGTAGGCCAAAAAGAAGATGGGTGGACGAGATAAAAGCTATAGCAGGTGGTGGATGGACAACAAAAGCCAATGACAGAGAGAAATGGAAACAGCTGGGGGAGGCCTTTGCCAACAAGAGGCACACAGACAGGTGTCAATAAACCAATAATTAATATAATGTAATTGCAAATAGAATGAAACAAATTAAATATATACATATTAGTTGATACATTATTAGTATTATATTCAATTAAATTAATGAATGAAATTGTAATCCATATTGTATGTCTGAATAAAGGCTATTATTATTATTATTATATATTTAGGGCCCCATTTCAAATTTGAGGTAGGGTGATAGATAGGTCGTGCTATGACATCCTGATTGAGGTATATTGTATCAAAAATTTTGCTTAAGTAAAACACAGACATATAAAGTCCCATACTAAGGGTTCTGTAAAGTCACACTTGATAGCATTTTTACCTGACTGTGAAAGGAAGAGGGTTATGTTTTTTGAGTGTATGTATGTACGGCTTGTCATATTTTTATGTAAGTGGTAATCAATAGATTCGTGTTAGTCATGAGAGTGACACATAAACATAACTTAAATATTTTATTGGAGTTAAGAAAAGGAAATGCTAATAAATATTTTTTTATACAGTAGGGTTTTTTGTACTTTTCAATAATTCACTTGTTTATTAAATGTTTTATTTAAGCTATTTTATGCATAACAATTTTTACAAAAGACACGGAAAACAAAGTAACATGAGTAACATTATTTTCCAATGGTGACATTTATGGAAGACCAATAATATTCATTTGGTACACCCTGTGGTAATAGATTGAGTCAGTATTATAAGCAGTAATAGCTACAAGCCCCAGCTTTGCAGGTAGACCATATAATATATGGTCTACCTGCAAAGCTGGGGCTTAATAATATAATAATATTATTATGTCTGCATCTGATTGTATCAGTTTGTTGTGTCGAGTATGAATTAACATTTTCAACAATTATTACCGTATTTCAACCCAATTTACACAAAACCTTAACAAATTATACACCTAAACTTTCCTCATGAATCTATTGGTGAAAACCACATGAAAATCTGTTCAGTAGTTCTTGAGTTTATCGTGAACAGACGGGCAGCGGGGGCTTTTTTAGGCTTTTTTTTTTTTTATAATATGTAGTGATAGGTACACTCAGAATGAATAAACAACTGTAGGTTAAGGTGAACTTGTAAAAATAATTATAACTGGAACATTTTTTGTTTTTCCATTGAGCTGGGTAAAACTGGACCACTATCTCACCTGATGTTAAGTGATGATGCGGTCAATAATGGGGCGCGCTTACCCAAAAGATACCAATTTGAAGACCGCTGCATTGTATTAAGTGAAGGTTGGTAGGTTTGCTTTTAGAGCATTTTTCACAGGAAAATATGAATGTGCAAGCTGCTGCAACTTAGCAGCCATAAACTTCATGTTTATCACTGTGGAGTACAATTTTTCACTATCATGCTAGCTTGAATTTAGATTTTTGGGTTATATTAGTGGTCAGGGCAAACAATTGCTAATAGTTTTTTTGTGATTAAAAATGGGCTTTTGGGGGCGTCTTTTGTTTATGACTGCCCGCTAGTACCTACTACTTCTTGCAAGTATTATTATACTTCGCTTACCACCAGGCGAGATAGTGTTCAAACACTTTAAGATATAAAATTAAGGTACAGGTTTTGAGATGAAAGTACCAAATTAAATAGCGCATATAAGGCAAAATTAGAGGTTGAAATGCCTTAAATTTGAGAAGCTGTCGTATCAAAGATATCGTACACTGCTGCAGCTGTAACGATTGGATTCTCTATTGTACATACGACGGATATTGATAATTTCAATCTAGACCATTCACAGAGAAGCACTTAATTCACAGTTTTCAACAAGTTCAACACGCAAGCATACATTCACAAAATAACCACCCAATCCAAAAACAAGTTACACAAATCTTTAAATTTATAGCGTTCGGTCCAAATATAATGATAAATAATTGCTTACCTGGACGTTCGGTTCCGTTTTTTAATAACTGTAATATGAGTAAAATAAAAGTAGCACAGTGCACGATGAAATTAAAAGAACTTTTTATTAGCTTTTAATAATAATCACACATTAAATCCTTTCAAATGTAATTTTTAAACTGCTGAAAGAATATAATAAAAATCTCGCAAAAATGTCCGATCCGATCTCTTTTTGCTTGCTTGCTCTACCCCGCTCGCTCTGCCCACTTTATTAGACGTGTGTAACTCAGGTCAGAGCCGGTTCAAATATTCAGATCACAGATACTTGAGTCACTGAGCTGCAGCTCAAATGCTAACTAGATGGCTCACGGCTCACACTCACACTCAGCTAAGTTGTCAATAGGGTATTTTACTCTAAATGAGAAAAAATCTATAAATATATTTATTGAGATAGCTTAGGCAAAAATCAGTAGAAAAACGTTAGTGTTATTTTAGTTCATAAAACGACAAACTACATTTAAAAATTCAATACAAAGGTTACAGCTTTATAAAACTGTTTCATAACACCATTAAATAGTAACGTTACTACATTTAATAGTATGTGAACGCAGCTCGCTTGAGCCTGCACTCGAGTCGCGAGTTGCGACTCACGCGACCACGCGTACTATACGTATAACTAAGAATTGAGCTGACCTGTGAGCCGGCTCGCCGCTCCGGTTCAAGTGCGTGAGCTGCATAGAATAACTATACTCCTACCGGAGGTGAGCTGTGATCTGATCTGCGGTTCAATCCTATTTGTTGATTTACCCATGGCTACACTTTATTGAATACAATGACATTGATAACAAAAACGACATCGACATAACTGACAATATTGACACTGACAGTAATTTAGGCACAATGAAAAATTGTAGGACTGCTTTTTTTTAATATTGTTCCACACAATTAGTGTATTTAGCCAATGTCGTGCATAATAAATGAAAAAAAAATGTACATTTCATGAAATGCCCCGCTGCTTCGTCTGCGTTAAAAACTTATTTCGTTAATACTTAAAACTTTTCTTTGGTAAAATCGTTTCTATCATAAAAACGCTTCAAAAAAAAATTAGCCAAATCGGTCTACCTGTTTTCAAGTTATGGAGTAACCAAGGGAGACAGTGATTCATTTTATAAAACCCGAGAAACCCAGAACCCTATTGATTTTCAGACTTTATTACCACCCATTTCACCCTCTAAGGGGTGGAATTTCGAAAATGGCTTCGAAAAGGCAAAATTTACAAAAGTACTTGTGTGAAACTAATAATCGTTTTAATAACCGTTTTGTAAATTTGTCCCATAAGTTTACGGTGCATTCTCGGGTCGCAAGTTGTCCCTGTAACCTCGTGTGGAGGCATAATGTAATAAAATAAAATAAACTCTACCGTATTACCTTACAAGATTGCCCAATCGATTTAAATTTGCCCGGTTGAGTATTTTTCACAAATATTGATAAAAAATTGCAACTTATTCTAGTAGCATTATTTTTTTGCCAGCACTGCGTAAACGTCAGTCGGCATCGTAACTCCATGCTCCAGATAAAGGACAGAACGTGTCAAAGCTGGAGGTGTGATTCGCGGGCTAAAATTATACTACGGCCGTTCAGAGAATGCGTTCCTGACACGTCGCGATTGAACTGACGACGTAACTTTGTAATGGCGTTGCAGTTTCGATAAAAATATTTTTGCTGGTTGTTTACCGTTTTAACAATTGATGAGCATTAAAACAACATTATTATATCAATAATTAATGAATGTTATAATTTTGTGCCAAACTGAGTGTCAAATAACTTGGTAAACAATATTTTTCTAAATCTATACTGCGCTATTACAAGGTTGTGTCAGCGCTTTATCTTGTAGTGCTGTGCTAACAATAACAGGCAATAATAGTATCGTAATCTGTTCTTATACAGTTATACTTTATAAAATAATACGTTTTGTTTTTCTTTTTAAGAATTGGAAAATAATGGACTGTAAGATAACTTTTATGAAATATTAAAATAAAACTACGCGCAAACCGAACGCGCGAAAGAAAGTAGCATTTATATATTTAGGTTGAAAATGGTAACCCCAAATGGCGTTACTAGCATTTTTATACTTAGATTAAAAATGGTAACCCCAAATGGCGTTATGGGCCGCCATTTTGTGACGCTAAAACAGTCGTCTGTTGTCGTTTCGTGCGCATAGACCACGTTCTTCAAGTGTTTTCGATCTGTTTTTATTTGATTACCCGGCTTTCGTTTAATGGACTGTTTCTGCTTTTCAAACTGACATCGGCGCTAAATCGGACTTCGATTGTGTTTTGTATTGCGTTCTTTTTACTTTTGTCTTTTTTTTCCATGTAGGCGAAGATGATGATGATGACACCACCTCCTCAAGCGAATCGGAGTCTGATTAATATTCTGTACGCACATTCAATTCAATGTACTTTATTGCATAGAAATACAGATTGTAACTTTGTAACAAAGAATAAATAAAACAATTTTATTATATTAATATTACCTATTTTTGGTTTCCACTTAAATAACTAAAATATAAATTTTAAATAATTCCGCCAATTTAATATATCTAATATATCTTAAAAATAATGCTGCGGTTCATTTTGGAGGAACGGTAACGAACTCAGTGTTATGTTGAGCCCATCACTAGTCGTGACTAACTGATAGGTGTCAGGAACGCATTCTCTGAACGGCTGAAGTGTGTGTGTGTTATAGTGCCAAAAACTTTTGCCAGAACTCCATTATAGGTTACAGCAGGCAAGAAATTTGTGAATCATTTTTAATTTGTAACAAATAAAAGATATACATCGATGATAATACGCTAAAACTCAAGTAGATTTGAAAAATGGAAGATGGGCAATGTCAAATTACTTTTCCTATTGCACTGCTTACGACTTTGTCCACCGGGTATATAATAGAGGTGAAAACCCTGATAGCAATATTTGCTATCAGGGTTTTCACCTCTATTAAGGTGTTTTACCTGACTGATAAAAACGTGGGTATTAAAATCTTTAACTTTGGGTGCACCAACCATTCAATTTATTATATTAAAACACCAGCATCATCATCCACAGTATTTCTACTGCTGAGTATTCAAAAACTTTTTGATTTGCTTATTTTTTGCTATAATTTGTAAGGTTTGCTTGATCTCACATTGATTATTTAAAAATTAAGTACATATTGTTTTCTATGAAACCTTTTTTTAGTTATTATTAATAATGTTTTATAATGTGTGTGCGTAATTTCCGTCAGTTTATATTCATTTTTTTATTATATGTTAACAATAAAAAGAGACAACACTAGCCCAGCGTTTTCTTTCTATGAAAAGTAGCTAAAAAAAAAATTGTGACTTTGCCCATTCAAATTTAGCAGGTAATATGAAAGTTTAAACGTTTAATGATGGTACCCTATACTACTAAGACTATGTATTTAAAATATACCCTGATTGTCATAATCATAAGGTTGAAAACAGTGGAAGCATGATTTTTTTTGCAAATTGGGCAAATTTGTAAAATTTCTCAAAATTTGGCCCGCTCTCTAAATTTAAGTTTTTAAGGTATACATTTGCATTTACTTGATATTATCATATATTTCGTGCAAGGAGCAATACTTTTAACAATGATCTAGCTGAAACACGAATGAATATCAAAGATATTAAAGAAAATAATTAGCATTGAACAAAAACAGGCAAGAAATTCGGGCAATGTTATCAGGTTCTACGGTACGTAGGAGGTTTTGGCAGGAACGTGACAAAAAGTGTGTGCTCTCATTGTATTTTTCCTGAATCTTGTGATCGTCCGCGAGTTAATCACGGCCGTAGGTAGGTGAGGGGGGGGGGGGCATTGTGGGGTAATGCCCTACCTTAAATATACCAACAACTAAGACAAATATTATAATTAAATTGTTTGTTCATAATTTGAGATAAAAAAATTGTAGCGATAGTTATCTTAACTTTTTAGAAGATGCCACAGTTTGTCACATTCATTTCATATTACTGAAGCGATTGGTCTATTTAATTATAATATACTAGCTGTTACCCGCGGCTTTGCCCGCGTTATTTGAGTCTTTATGACCATTGAGGTCTAGATCAATGATTTCTTAGGCCAAATCACCAAAGGTGACCCTCAAAGCCGAACTCAATATCCTCTATTGTTAAAGTCATTTTGGTCAGGTTAGTATACGAAATTGTGCTGTTTAAATGTTTGACTCAATACAACAGTTCCTAAAACATTTCTTACAAAGAAAATAAGGTGAATAGCTGCGCGAGCGTAGCGAGCGCTATTATTGGGCGAGTGACATTTTTTTATGGCTTTTTATAACCCTGACAGTATAATGACCTAATCATCAAGTCAATATAGATGACTCTTAGGTCAAACTCGATATTGTCTATTATTAAAGTCATTAATCATTACTTGGTACTTCGTAAACCTAACCAAGGTTTACCAGCGAGCGCGAAAATTTTTACGTCATTATATGACCCTGACAGTTTTTATAACCTACTAAGTCAACGCCGATGACCCTAGGGTTTAACTTGATATCCACGTATTTTAAGGTAAAAATTCATTATGATTATTGAAGGTAGTACTATTTCAATTTATAAACTCGTTTTGATGCATGTGGCTATTAAAATACAAAAATTGTTGAAATATAACCTACAAAGTAGACAAAACAAAGTTTTGCGCGAGCGCAGCGAGAGCTATCAATGCGCGAGCGAAGCGAACGCGAAAATGTTTACGTCATTTTATGACCCTGACAGTTTTTATGACCTACTTAGTCAACACCGATGACCCTAAGGTTAAACTTGACATCCACTTATTTTAAGGTAAAAATTCATTATGATTATTGAAGGTTGTACTGTTTCAATTTATAAACTCGTTTTGATGCATGTGGCTATTAACATACAAAAAATGCTGAAAAATTACTTACAAAGTAGATAAAACAAAGATTTGCGCGAGCGCAGCGAGTGTTATCAATGCGCGAGCGAAGCGAGCGCGAAAATTTTTACGTCATTTTATGACCCTAACAGTTTTTATGACCTACTAAGTCAACACTGATGACACAGAGGTTAAACTTCATATTCACTTATTTTAAGGTTAATATTCAATATGATTATTGAGGGTTGTACTGTTTTAATTTATGGACTCGTTCTGATGCATGTGGCTATTACATTTACAAAAGTTGCTGAAATATTACCTACAAAGTAAATCAAACAAATTATTGCGCGAGCGCAGCGAGCGCTATCATTGCGCGTGCGAAGTGAGCGCAAAAAATTTTACGTTTTATGATCCTGACAGTTTTTTTAACCTACTAAGTCAACACCGATGACCCTAAGGTTAAATGTGGCTGTTAAAACACGAATGCTTTTGAATTACTTCCCACAAAGCAGATAAAACACGTTGGGCAAGCAAAGCCATCGCGTAAATTATGATGACTTTTAATGACCTTGACAGTTTTATGGCCTAATTAAGGCACTTATTAAGTTTACTCATAATCTATGAACCTAAGGTCAAACTTTTATGATTATGCAAACTCTATGTAAAGTTAACAAAAAATATAGGCACCCACACTTAACTGCCGAAAAAAGTATTCTTTGCCCTTTTATGCCCTTTTCAATGTCATTGTACAAAATTTCATCTAAATCGGTCAAGCCGTTTGGGCAAAATGAGGCCACACATTTACAAAATTCCATAATAAAAATATAGACAACCGAAATTTCCACCCAAAAAAAAAAGTATTCGTTGCCCTTCTATGTCTTTTTGACTGTCTGTGTACAAAATTTCAGCTTAAATGGTTAACCCGTTCGACCGAGAGTAGGCCACACATTTACAAACTTCAATTTAAAAATTCTGGACACCTGGACTCGACTGCCAGAAAAAAGTATCCTATGTGATTCTATGCAATATGAACTGTAATATGTATAAAATTTCAGTTGAATCGGTCAAGCTGTTTAGCTGATAAGAGGACACACATTCACAAAATTCAATAAAAAAATCTTAACACTCAGACTCGATGGACAAAAAAAAGTATCCGATATCCTATTCTGCCCTATGAACTGTCTTTATACAACATTTCAGGCAAATCGGTCAAGCCGTTTATTCGAGACTAGCAGCCCGCCCGGCTTTGCACGGGTAGAACATATATGCCTACAAAATTTGCATCAGTTTGTTGCATCGAATATAAAATATGAACATATTTAACAATCATCGTCATATTTCAGCCAATTTACACAAAACCTTTGCGAATTATGCACCTAAACCTTCCTCATAAACACTCTGGCTATTGATGAAAACCGCATGATAATGATGAATCCGTTCAGTAGCTATTGAGATTATTGCGAACAGACAGACAGACGCAGTGATGAACTTTGTTTTATAATACTTACGTAGTGATATTGGACGGCCCTTTGGCGTAAAAGATAGTTACCCTGATTCTGACCCGACGGTCGTTGGTTCTAATCCTAGCTATATACCTACCAATGAAAGTTTTATGTGCTTTCATGAATCATGAGTTTTCGTACAGTGGTAGTGGGATCAAATTAAATATTAAAGCTACCAAAAAGTAGCTTACCACCAAGGAGAACATCTGCCGCCGTAACCTTACGGCGTTCCCGACGCAAAATGTAGGGGTAATATACGTTTAACGTGAGTATATGTGTGTCTGTCTGTAGCATCTTAGCACCTAACCGGATGAACCGATTTTGTTTTTATTATTGATATTTTTTTTTTTGTTTGATAGATGTCTTCATCGAGAGTTTTCTTAGCTTTGATTCATGAAAATTCGTTCAATCGTTATAAAACTATGAGCTTTTTTCTAGTTAATTGCGCTATGCAATCAACTTTCATAGGTCTGATCAATTCGAAAATCTTCTTCTTCAACGATATTGTAAGAACATGGAAGCATTGACCTGATGCTGGGACATCTCCTGGACTCTACAGAATACTCAAATCGTCACCAACTTACAGCTCAGATTTTAAATGTCGTGTTTAGAGTCATTGGAATGCTTTTGAAAAGATTATACATAGATCAGTCGGGGTGGTTTATATATAGATCATAACTATATTATACAATAAAATTGTATACAGTAAAATATATTATTATACTATATTGACTTCAAATTGATTGTGATCGGTGGTGATCTACAGCATCGCTAAGCTTATAATAATATTTTCTTAGTAACTATGACCTAATCTGTGGTTTCACTGCAGATATTTTATTAATTTTGCGATGCGTGTATATGAAATCCGTGATATCTTCTAGAGTTTTCATTTGAATTATATACTGTAAAAGACAATTTTAATCTATAATATGTGACCAAGCTAATGAACGTAATTATTTGGATAAGGATTAATACTGTATACTTGAAAATAGCCTTGGAAGTTATGTAATATTTTTTAACAAAAATTTTATGATTAAAATAATTACTGTGAGTCAACCTTAAGAGTAACTTAACATATGCTGTTGCGAACTTTTTTGTAGGTCTTATTAAGTTGTACAACTCTAGCATAGAAAATATTCTTCTATCTATTTTCAATTAAGCAGCGTTCGTAAGAAACGTTTTTTTTTACCGTTTTTTTGCCGACTTAGGTTGCAAATTAGGTCTCCACAAATGTACCTTTGATTTAAACGGGATAATATATAGCCTATTTTCATTCCGAAAGTCCATTCTATGTATTAGTGAAAGAATTTTTTAAATCGGTTCAGTAGTTTTTGAGCCAAATCATTACAAACATACAAAAATACAAAAATACAAATGTTCTCTGTTTATAATATTAGTATAGAAGAGATCTTATATATACAAAATTCCATTAAAAATATTTATACCCCTTGACTCGATAGCAAAAAAAGTATTCTATATTCTATTCTACCTTTTGAACTGTCTTTATACAACATTTCAGGCAAATCGGTCAAGCCGTTTATTCGAGAAGAGGTCTTATAATTACAAAATTCAATTAAAAATATCTGGACCCCCTGACTCGACAGCCAAAAAAAAGTATCCTATATCCTTTTCTGTCCTATGACATGTATTCATACAAAATTTCAGGCAAATCGGTCAAGCCGTTTATTCGAGAAGAAGTCTTATATTTACAAAATTCAATTAAAAATACCTGAAACCCCTGACTCGATAGCCAAAAAAAAAAAGTATCCTATATCCTATTCTACCCTACAAACTGTCTTTATACAACATTTCAGGCAAATCGGTCAAGTAGTTTATTCGAGAAGAGGTCTTATATTTACAAAATTCAATTAAAAATATTTGGACCCCCTGACTCGATAGCCAGAAAAAAAGTATTCTTTATTCTTTTTTGCCTTATGAACTGTCTTTATACAACATTTCAGGCAAATTGGTCAAGCCGTTTATTCGAATAGAGATCTTATATTTACAAAATTCAATTAAAAATATTTGGACACCCTGACTCGATAGCCAAAAAAAAAATTATCCTATTCTGCCATATGTTCTATTTTTGTACAAAATTTCAGCCAAATCGGTCAAGCCGTTTGACCGTGAAGAAGTTCCAAACAAACAAACAAATAAACAAACTGACTTTCGCATTTATAATATTGGCGTTGATTGGTGTTGATATTGGTGTTGATGTGATGCAGAGGGGATTCCCCGTACCACAGATTGCAATATGGGCTACTAGCTGTTCCCGCGATTTTGTCCGCGTGGAATAGTGGTTTGGATAGCATTTTCAATTATTTAAGCTTATTATTTTACAAATAAGACACTTATATACACAATACTTTATCGTCGTCTGTCTGCCTGTTCAGGTAAGCACACTTAGGTATATTTTCTCACCTACACCGCGCCGTACCATGCCGCGCTCCCCCCTCCCCCCTCCTCAAGTTAACCAGTTTCATTATTTATTTCCATACATATTTCCATTCAAACTTTCATCTCCTATTGTTATTTTACACCCCCGAGGGTAAAACTTTTACTAACTTTGAATGTCATATTTATTTATATCGAATCAACAGCCTAAAAAATAAGTTCAAGCTTCTAGCTCCAAAAATTACGATACTTCCATACAACTTGTCATCCCTCCTTTCAACACTTAACAATTTTTTTTTTTGCATTAAAAAGTAACCTACGTCCTTTTTCAGGCTCTAAACTATCTGTGTACCAAATTTCATTGAAATCGGTTCAGTAGAACATTCACACAAACCTTACATATTTCCATACAAACTTTCATCCCCTATTGTTATTTTACACCCTTGAGGGTAAAACTTTTACAAGCTTTGAATGTCATATTTATTTTTATCGAATCAACAACCAAAAAAACTATAATATATAATATAATAGTTTCAAGCTTCTTACTGTAATAATGACAATACTTTCGTACAACATTTCATCCCCTCTTTTGACACCTTACAACCCTTTTTTCGCATTTAAAAGTAGCCTATGTCCTTTTTCATGCTTTAGATTATTTGTGTACCAAATTTCATTTAAATCGGTTCAGTAGTTTGGGCGTGTAAGCGACACAGACAGAGAGACTTTCCTATTTATAATATTATAGTAAGGATATGGATATTGCAATCTATGGTACGGAGAATCCCCTTTTAAACGAAAATAAACAACTAGAGATTGAATATGATTGCTTGTAGCAGCGTTGCAAAACCTACCGATTTTCGGAATCACTAAAAATAAGCACTCATGTTATGCGAATTAAAGAGCGCGTTACACAATGCAGCACGTGCTACACAAATAATTATGAAACAATAACACGCATTCATTCAATATGTGACCCTAAATACGAGTAAATCAAAGATAATAACGAAATAATGGCTGCACTTCATTATTCGCACCACCCTGCTAATAATTTAAACGTGAATTCGTTAATAATAATTAGATAATTCAATCAATATTCGACCTTACTCGCAAGCAAATAAAGATAATAATGGCTTAACCTCATTTTTCACATCGCCTGCTAACCTGCTAATCATGTGAAATGAATTATGAAAGAGATAGGTAGATTTATTTAGTATTCCCGTGGTTGTGACGGAGAGGTGGTTATATTCTCTTTAACTGAGAGCGCACGCCGATGAATTCGCTTCTTCACAGAATTTCGCAACTACATTTAATTTGCTAACTGCTAATTAGGCATTAGCATGCTAACAATTAATGTGAATGCGAATTAATCCATCGCTAACTCTAGCTACAGCCCTGGAGTTAATGTGTAATTATGAAGCAGTGTAATTAATTTAAGCAAGTAATTTTTAAGTGACAGTAAATTTCTGTGAGTGTGATAGGGCCTAGGATGATGGATTATAATCCATCATCCTAGGATAGGGCAATAGTGCAATGTTGAAAAACATGCTATTTGCGTTTTCACCAAAATTCCACTGTAAATCTTGTTGTTGAGGATAAGAGTTGAACTAGACAATGACTTTAACTTGACCTGAAATGATACTTTATGTATTTATAATCTTTATATGACTTGAAAACTTTGGCTCAGGCTAAATACACTCATCGTATGAAGCCAAAATCAAACTAAAAAAAAAAGCCTTACAAAGTTATTGATGATGCTTTGTGGTGTGAGTGGATCTGGATTGATCGGATTGGACCAAAAAATAGAAATACTACTTGATTGGACGAAAAACACAACACGTTACACAATTGGACAATTGCATGGAATTATATTTTGTGTTTTTTTTTTGTTTGGGTACACGACACGAAAATAAAGTGTCTAAACTCTAAAGCAAAGCAAAGAGATTGTGGTGGTATTATCGCAAAAGCCAAAAACAAAGAAAATAATAATATAACCACTACGTTAAGAAGAGTCGGGACTCCCATAGAGCAAACTGACCAAATAGCGAAATGTCAAAACGAGAAGTAACGACGTCAAAGTAAGAAATAGTGAGTGAGACGAATATAGACTTCCATCGGACGCGCCCCCCTTTTCATTAGTTTTCATAGATCTTTTTTTTTGTACTGCAGTTTCGGTAGACAGAGTCGGGACTCCCATAGAGCAAACTGACCAAATAGCGAAATGTCAAAACGAGAAGTAACGACGTCAAAGTAAGAAATAGTGAGTGAGACGAATATAGACTTCCATCGGACGCGCCCCCCTTTTCATTAGTTTTCATAGATCTTTTTTTTTGTACTGCAGTTTCGGTAGACTGAAGCAAAGAGTAACATAATATATACTACTCTAAAGTGATTTGTTTTTTTGGTAATAGTACTTATACGGCTACCGATCAAAATAGGCAAAAGTATAGTTAGTGTTACCTTCCCGATACCGATAAAATTGAATTAATAAAAAAGTAAGTACAATAAAGTACATATTCTATCGAGCTACCTATTGTGCTGTCCAATATGTCTGTCTGTGGTTGTAACTGCTGATCCAGCTCACCCATTATTCTGTTACATGTGCAAACAATTTAAAATTGAATTAAGAAATGTTATTATTTGTGTATATACAGGAGACAGGCGCACGCACATAACCTCATTTATTAACAACCTGCCTACTGTTACTGAAACTCATCCGTTGACTCAAAAAAGTTGTTGAAAATGCCGAAGAAACAGCCTAGGAATGCTTACTATTTCTTCATGATAGACTTCAGAGAGCAGCAGAAAAAGAAAGGTATCATTTACCAGAACTTGACTGAAGTGCAACAGGCCGCCGATCCCGAATGGCGCGTAAGTATCAAATCGCATGATTTGCTCTTTCATTGACAACTGTAGGTCTTTGATATATATATTGGTTGTGTATACTGGATGAGATTGGTGTCTGATGGTAAAACAATGGCAACAGCAGTTCATTAACTGCTGTATTTAACTAATATGTTAAAACTAATTTTGAATCTTATTGCACTTTTTTTTTATATCTCTAAATGCTAGCATTTAGCCACTATCGTATATGTAATAATGGCGGCAGATATTTTCAGTCTTGTTGCAGAAAGATAACACAAAAAAAAACATAACCCCCTTTTTGCTTTGCCGTAGTCAGGTAATAAGACAATAAGATCGTTTAGAAAACTAACCAACTTCAAATGCAGCACTATTAGTTTTCAGTACCAATTTTGAGGTGTTTATCTCTATTTATCTGGGGATACTTACCAGACCCCGATGAAATTACCATGGTACCACACTAATGCCCGTTTGCACTAAACTTAAGAACTTCCTAAGTTCTTGCCTAACTAATTTAGGCAACTCCTAGTGAAAAATTCGCTTGCACTAACCTTAGGTCATTCCTAAATGCGCTTAGGAGGGTCCTAAAGTTATGAGCCCGATTAGGAAGAGACTAGAGCTTAGGAACAGCTTAAGTCGTATTTTTGGTTATCTGCGGGTCATTTTGTTCTGACAATGTCAAAACAAATGTCATTACAAAAATTA
This sequence comes from Cabera pusaria, assembly GCA_954871355.1. Lineage (NCBI taxonomy): Eukaryota > Metazoa > Arthropoda > Insecta > Lepidoptera > Geometridae > Cabera > Cabera pusaria. Next base: position 21,126,195 of record OX940900.1, on the reverse strand, counting down.
CTAACGAAATAATGAGAGAAAAATATATAAATTTAATCAAAAATAATTGAATATATATAAAAACTAATCGGAAATACGCTCACAGACACTACAGACGCCGTTTGAAGACCAGGCATATACCCAAGCCCCTTTGATAATGACGACGAGTTTATAATTAATTTCAAAGAAGCCAAGCCCTTATGAATATCATCATGATATATGTATTGCAGTATCGTATCGTATACATATATCGCAGATGCAGTAACGTTTGCTGTATTTGGAAGTCTACGGAAACGCTTCACCATCAATTTAATAATGAAGATGAAGCTGCTTTGTGACGTTATTACTTTAATAACCTAACTAACTGAGTTACCGAAAGCTAGCACGGCCGCTTGTGTACCTAGAAACCTCACCAAAAGATGCACATGGGATCATTAAAGCTTACACTGAAGTTGATACGTGGACCGCACATTTGGAGAGGATTGGTCAGTCTAGCCATCTTATTAAGGCTGTGAGTCAATGGGAAGAACCTATAATGGAAGAACAGAAGTACCTACGTAATAGAAACGAAATTTTGTCACTGTCGTCTATTATGAAACGAGTATGAGATATAATAACTGTCAGAGCAGAGGTGTCCAGATAAATAAAAACTTATTAGCATGGTGTATTTTTGTGCGAAACAACGTCAATGATGTATCTGTATGTATCTTTAGGTTTATATAGACAGTATATTCGAATACCGAATACCGAATTCCAAAAAGAAGGAGGTTCTCAATTAGTCTATTTTTTAAATGTGTGTATGTTACGCGATTATTCCGTCAATTGTGAACCGATTCGAATTGAAAGGATTCTTTTTGTAATTGGTAGAGTACGTTTTCGAGGTGGTCCCATTGCAATTTAATCGAGATCTGATAAGTATCTCCAGAGATATAACGATAAACGTCTCAAACTTGCTACTGAAATTGACTCGGGGGTATTGAAGTCGGTTGTTTTAGTTTTTATTATATAAATAAATATTCTTTATCAAACTACGGATCAATGTGTTTCACTCTGCCTGCATCGTCGTGGCTGTTGCAGGCGAAGCAGGTCGCCTGCAACAACCACACCATCACGTTCACTAATAGAAAATGATCATGAATGTATTGTAACGAGGTATTTCGACTCGTTACATATTTTTCGTTTGGAAGCACATTTCAGCTTCTAAGACTGACAAAATTACCTTTTGGTTTTAAATAATTTAGAACATTTTCGTATTTAGCCATTTTTAGTCGATTTTAAATAATCGAGTTATTACTTGGTCTGTGGATCATTCCATATCCTATAGACAATCTTTCAAAAAAAAAATGACTTTGACATCTGTCAATTCTCGATCAGAGACGTCACTTTTTCTTGTCCCTGGGGCCTACAAAGAGCTAAACTTTTTGTATTTTTTCTTAATCAGATTTTACAAGATTAATCCATCTTGTTAATTAAATTTGCGATGATACTCGGCGTGCTTATGGCGTAGTGCCATATGATAACGTCGTGATTTTGCGCCTTTGGCGCTGTTTGTTTGGACGACTGTCGTCTACTGTTTGTGCGACGATGGGTGTCGTCAACTGTTTGTTCGACGCTGGAAGACGTCGTTAGTTTGAGGTGTTTGTGCGACGCACACCGTTTGGATGTCGTCGTAGTTTTGAGCTGTTGGTGCGACGATGAATGACGTCTGTTTAGAGTGGAGTGCTCAGACGCCCCCGGACGCTGCAGCTAAGCCAATTTCATTATAACTCTTTTTATTACCCTTAAAACTTTAATTTCATATTAGCAAGATGCAAGAAAGACAATAACCAAATTTCAGTAGTAAAATGTAAAATAAATTAACCTAAAAAGTAACGAAAACCGAATGGTATTTATAGTCAAATGTTTAGACATAGTATTCCGGCTTTAACTAAATAATGTGTATCTCATTCTGGAGGTAAGGGACGTTTTGAAGTATTAAAATTTGTCATACAATCCCAAACCGTGTTATCATTTGCCTGTCCCCCGGTCCGAGATTAAAAGTCTCAATGACACCGCTGATTTATCCTGGTAAGTTTTAGATCTTGGTAGAACAAGGGCGCTCGATATTCATAAATACTGTCTACCTAACATTAATTTTTAGCTTTTTATACTCTATAACCTTCATGTTACAACCAGTAACTTATATATTTTTATAACACAAATTTTTTTATTACAATTAGCGCGAGAACAGGGACCGGATTTACCTCCACATATATAATCTTTCTTGCATCTTATTTTTGTTTTTCTTGTCACAATTTTAGTGCAATTTTTTGTTATTTTTAGCATTTTTACTTTGTTTTGTGTACTTTGAAAACACAATTGTAACTTTGTTTACAACTTTTTTTGTATTTTAACAAAACTAATTCACATACAATGTTCTTTATATGTCTTATATACTGGATAGACTAATCTAAGTGTGTACTTACTATATAATAACATTTGAGATATGCGTTGTTTACATTTTGTAAGGAACTGACCTTGACCACATTGAAAGTGCTAAGTTTTGTTTGAATTGATATAACTTTGTCTTATATAAAGTTATAACGTTTGTTTACTGTTGAGAAGCATTAAACTACATTCATATTAGAAAATACTAGCTTATTAACATAATTATTAACTAGTTTATTGATTTTACTTTTCACAAATAGATATAACCTTAGCCGTTGTTAATAATCTTGAAAATTAAGATAAATTGTGAATCTTTTTTGCATCTTACATACTTCACAATTTGAATGTTTCTTTGTACATTCAAATTTCTTTAAATACTTTTGAACATTATTAAATATTAACATAAACTTTAAAACATAATAACTTAAACCGGTTTTAACAAAAAATCTTATAAACTTTGATGAGTTTTAACTATTCTTTGAATTTTTAGTTGGTTGTTTGTCTTTGTTTCTTTAATATTTTTGATTATTCATCATGACTGACAAACAGGTTCAATTTCCACCCTTGTTGGAAGAGAATTTACCTGGTACTTCTAGGGATGTTATTTCTAATCCGGTGTTGGATAATTTAGTTATGCAGAATGCAACAGAGGTTGACCCTTTCTTACCTAACTTGGGTCATAGTAGCTTGCATAATTTTACACCTTTACCTTCGTTTAACTCGATGAATGTTCAACTCAATGAACAATTGAAAAAGCATTTGCCTTCAACAAATAAACTTCCTGATTTGAAGCGTAGTAAGATATCTTTTGATGGGAAAACTTGTGTTAGAGACTTTATCACTTCGGTTGAGGAATATTTTTTGTATAAAAACTTTGATGAAAACTTTTTAGTCGGTTCTTTTTCTGATCTGCTCACTGGAACAGCAACGAAATGGTTCCGTAGTATTCGAATTAGGGTTTCTTCGTGGACAACACTTAAAACTGAATTGTTGAACAGATTCGACAAACCTGAATTTGATTATCATTTGGAGTATGAAATGAGAACTCACAAACAACGGAGTAATGAGTCACTTCCTGATTTCATTACTGAGATTTTAGATATGTCTAGCAGATTAGCTAATCCAACTTTTGAGAATGTTTTGATAACTATAATTAAACACAACATGTTACCTATTTACACACCGTTTTTATTTGGAAAATCAATAGACACTATTGAACAGTTTATCCGAATTAGTAAGGAATTAGAGATTTTAGTTAACCGAAAACCTGTAAAGGAAATTAAACAAAACTTTCATGCGGTTGAAACCAAACTTTCTTGTTTGAAGTGTAAGTCGACTGACCACACTTATAAAGAGTGTACAGAGATTCTTGGACCTGTGTGCTTTAAATGTCATAAACGAGGCGTTTTGACAAAGAACTGTGATACTTGTCATTCTGACAATATTAAAAAAAAAAATAATTCAAAAAACTTGTAAGGCATCGGGCCCAAGTTTTTAAAAAAACTTCAGGTGCTCCGATATCTAATTATAAACCTGATGATGATACGTGTAAGAGAGAATTTTCAGAATGGCTTGACTATTTAAAAACATTTTTTTCTGTTCATAAAGCAGCTCCTATACTTTTTACTAAACAAAATGATACTAGACCATTTTTAAAATTTACCATTTATAATGAAACTTTTTCTGGATTGCTAGATAGTGGTTCAAATAGCTGTGTTTTAGGTAATAACCAACACTTGCATTTTTCTAAACTAGGATTTCAAATTAAACCTATTGATGCCTCCGCTTGTACTGCTGACGGTTCATCAAGAAAAGTTATCGGTTCTATGCGATTACCGGTTACCGTTGACAATGTTTGTAAACTTGTAGAATTTTTAATAATACCCTCTTTTGATCCACCTATTATATTGGGATTTGATTTTTGGTTGAAATTTAACTTAGCTAAAGACTTGTGGAAAAATATTGAATATGTTCACAATAATAAAATTCAAGTGAACGCTGTTACTTCTACAGTTCATTTAACTCCTTCTGAGAAACAACAATTAGATGAAACCATTGCTTTGTTTGAAGATATTTCTTATGAGAAAAAAGGTTTAGGCCTTACCACCCTTGTGGAACATAAAATTAACGTTACTGGCGACCCTTTTAAAAGTAGATATTGGCCGTTGAGTCCTGCTAAACAAAAAGAACTTTATGATGAAGTGGAAGTTTTATTAAAGGAAGGAATTATAGAACCTTCAAAATCTCCTTGGTGTTCCCCTGTATTAGCCGTCGATAAAAAAGATGGTGGAACCAGATTATGTTTAGATTCGAGACGATTAAATTCAATAACTGTTAAAGATTCTTATCCTTTGCCGTACCCTTCTAGGATATTAGACAGCCTTCGTGGGGCTAAATTCATATCTACCATAGATCTTTCTAAAGCATTTCTGCAAATTAAACTTGAAGAGTCCTCTCGTGAAAAGACTGCTTTTGTAGTTCCTGGAAAAAACTTGTACCATTTTGTTCGGATGCCTTTTGGAATCACCAACGCACCGGCAGAGTTACAACGCTTGGTTGATAAACTCTTTGGACCTAAATTTGACAATGTCCTGTTTAAATATTTAGATGATTTGATTTTAGTAAATGATAATTTTCAAAATCATATAGAGTACCTTAAAAAAGTCCATGAAATACTTAAAAACTCAGGCTTAACAGTAAATCTTAAAAAATGTGAATTTTGCAAAGAAAGACTCCGTTATCTTGGTTATATTGTAGACAGTCAAGGCCTACATACTGATCCGTCTAAATTAGAAATTATAGAAAACTTTCCTCGACCAGAGTCCGTAAAACAACTTAGAAGCTTTTTAGGATTATGTTCATATTATCGACGTTTCATTTGTAAATTCGCTGATATTGCCTCCCCTTTAACTAAATTAACTTCCGGAAGTAAAAAGATAAAACATACTTTTGTTTGGAATGAAGAAGCTGAAGAAGCCTTCATTAATTTAAAAAATGCTTTAATAACTACACCTGTTTTACAGTGTCCTGATTTTGAAAAACCTTTCTTTTTACATTGCGATGCTAGTTCTGTAGGAATTGGTAGTGTTCTGAGTCAAGAAGACGAAAATAATGAACAACATCCAATTGCTTATTATTCAAGATCTTTAAATAAATGTGAAAGAAATTATAGTACCACTGAACGTGAACTTTTGGCAGTTTTAGATTCAATTGAACATTTTAGACCTTATGTCGAAGGAATGAAATTCACAGTTGTGACAGATCATGCTAGTCTTAAGTGGCTTTTAAAACTTAATAACCCTAGTGGACGCTTAGCTCGATGGGCTGCACGTATTTCTCAATTTACTTTTGATATTGTTCATAAAAAAGGATCTTTACATCAAGTTCCTGACGCTTTATCTAGAATCAATATAACTTCAATATTAGTTTCCGCTATAAATATTGTCTCACCAGATGAAGATATAGAAGACCTTTGGTATAGAAAAGTCTTTATAAATTGTCAAAAATACCCTTCTAGAATGAAAAACCTTCGAGTAGAAGATAATACTTTATATCGTTACTGTAAAAATAAATTTGACCCTAATAGTCGTTTAAATTGGAAAATTGTAATACCTAAAGAACATGTTTTAGATACTATTCGTTCTAATCATGATGATATTAATTCTGGACACTTTGGAATACATAAAACTCTTAATAAAATAAAACAACATTATTATTGGAAAGGAATGTTCGGAGACGTTCAAAAATATATTTCTTCTTGCGACATTTGTAAAGCTTATAAACATTCAACTTCTGCTCCTGCTGGTAAGATGGTTAACCCTAAGAAAGTTGATCAACCTATGGTAATGTTATCCGTTGATATTATTGGGATTTTACCTAAATCTTATTCTGGACATAGATTCATTCTTTCAATTGTAGATGTTTTTACTAAATATTGTTGGATATTTCCAATGATAAATGCTACTTCTAAAGTAATTTGTAAAATCTTTGAAAAAGAAATATTTCTTAAATTTGGTGTACCTAAAATTTTAGTGGCCGACAACGGACCCCAATTTATATCTAAATATTTTGTAGATTTCTTAAAAAATTTCAACATAACTAAAATATTTTATAATGCACTATACACTCCACAGAATAATCCAGTAGAAAGATATAATAAGACAATAGAAACATGTATTTCTTGTTTTGTTAAAAATGATCATCGAACTTGGTCAAGGTTTTTGCCTCATGTCCAATTAGCTTTAAATAGTAGTGTAAATCTTGCTACAGAGTACACTCCTAACTTTTTGATGTTCGGTAGAGAACTTATTTTTGATGCATCTTTACACCGTTTTAGTAACTCTTTTGATAACTTAGATCAACTTGAGCTTGGTACTAGAGATACTTATGCTCACTCTTTAAATTCACTTAGTGAAGTTTTTGTTAAAGTTCAAGCTTATCTTTTGAAAGCTTATAAGCGTAATGCTCTTTATTATAATAGGGGAAGAAAAGTCATTTCTTTTGATGTCGGTGATGTAGTTTGGCGTAGAAGTTTTGTACAGTCAAATGCACCTGCATATTTTTCGGCTAAATTAGCACCTAAGTTTATTAAATGTGAAATTGTAGAGAGAATTTCTCCTAACGTTTATGTACTAAAGGAATTTAATAAAACAAGTACTGGACGTTATCATGTTAAAGATATAATTAAATATTAAAATTTTCATTTTTGGATTTAACTTTTATTTAAATTTGTTTTGATATTTTTTGGGAAGCGCGTTGAATGTGGAAGAATGAGGTTTGATGTATGGAAGAGGACGCGCAGGATGAAAGATGATTATCTGAAAGGAAACCAACACTTTATTGAAATACAACTTTAAATATACTAAACCTAACTTAGGTCTATTTTTGATACCTTCATCTTATTTTTGGAACTTTTATCCTACTTTTGAACTTTTACCCAACTTTAAAAACTACATCTAACGATTATATTTTCTTTTAGAAATTTTCTTGGCATCAAAAGATCTTATGTATATTTTTGTATATTTTATTATTTTGGTTACTTTGAAAAGCTTTTCACTTTTCAAGTACTCAACTTTCTTTTAGATACTTTGAGAAGTTTTCCACTTTTCTAGTATAAATATTGTTTTAGATTGCTATGAAAAGCTTTCCACTTTTCAAATAGCCTGCACATAGTGTAAATACATTTTTAATATAAATGTGTTTCAGTCTTTGTGAAGCATGTTATATATTATTTAGATTATTTAGTTTGTGTTTGTTGTAGACCTAAGACCTGGATTTGACACTTAGCGCTCTATATAATTTTTACCCGGATTTGCCTCTCGTATTTGACTCTTTTGAGCTTTTGTCTCAGTTAACCTTTTTGGGTAAGTTTTTTACTCTTCATTTTTTTCCTCGCTTTGACATTTTTGGTTCAAGCGTTGGAAACTTTAGATATTGTGAACGGAAAGTCGGTGGTGTTGAGCCGGTCACAATACAACTTTGTTGTTTTCCCAACAAACTTTTGTTAACTTGTTATTGTGCACGGAATGTCGGTGGTGTTGAGCCGGTCACAATATACAATTTTTGGTCTTTTTGACAAACCCTTTTATTAATTTGTTAGTGTTCGGAAAGTCGGTAGAGTTGAGCCGGTCACTACTTATTATTTTTGGTTCTCTATTTTTATGAGAATAATTTGAACTTTTGTTGTTCAACTTTTTCATTGAAAACTTGTTCACTGAATCGTTTGCAGTGAATAATTATCTAAAGTCGGCAGCTAATGCTTAACCGTACTACAATATGGATAACCTTTGTTATTACCTTTTAATTTAGTTAGAATCGTTCTGAGATTATAAAAGATAGAGGCGATGGTGCTTATCTACACTTTTGTTAAATATTTCAGAAATATTTATTTGGTTTGTAATACAGATAGGTAGATGGAGGCTATGGTGCTTATCCACTCTTGAGTATAATTAATTTGTGATGGATTTCAGGATTGAGTCATATTGATGGATTAGTTTTGGTAAACCTTTACATTGTTTTTCACTTGGTTAGAAAGTTTTTATAACTTGTTTTTCTAGAGCAACTTAGTCAGTGGCTAGAAGCTTAACTGATTTAACGTTATGCTTTATTAGTGTCTTCTTTTAGTTTGAATAAATTTCATATTTTGGTGGTGGAATATTTTCTGTTTATTAATTTTTTTGAATAAGTTTTTATTAGGAATTTTTTGGGAGTTCTTCTCAAAAATAAAAGAAGTTTCATTCTTTTATTTTTTTTTGGGAAGGTATGTACTGTAACGAGGTATTTCGACTCGTTACATATTTTTCGTTTGGAAGCACATTTCAGCTTCTAAGACTGACAAAATTACCTTTTGGTTTTAAATAATTTAGAACATTTTCGTATTTAGCCATTTTTAGTCGATTTTAAATAATCGAGTTATTACTTGGTCTGTGGATCATTCCATATCCTATAGACAATCTTTCAAAAAAAAAATGACTTTGACATCTGTCAATTCTCGATCAGAGACGTCACTTTTTCTTGTCCCTGGGGCCTACAAAGAGCTAAACTTTTTGTATTTTTTCTTAATCAGATTTTACAAGATTAATCCATCTTGTTAATTAAATTTGCGATGATACTCGGCGTGCTTATGGCGTAGTGCCATATGATAACGTCGTGATTTTGCGCCTTTGGCGCTGTTTGTTTGGACGACTGTCGTCTACTGTTTGTGCGACGATGGGTGTCGTCAACTGTTTGTTCGACGCTGGAAGACGTCGTTAGTTTGAGGTGTTTGTGCGACGCACACCGTTTGGATGTCGTCGTAGTTTTGAGCTGTTGGTGCGACGATGAATGACGTCTGTTTAGAGTGGAGTGCTCAGACGCCCCCGGACGCTGCAGCTAAGCCAATTTCATTATAACTCTTTTTATTACCCTTAAAACTTTAATTTCATATTAGCAAGATGCAAGAAAGACAATAACCAAATTTCAGTAGTAAAATGTAAAATAAATTAACCTAAAAAGTAACGAAAACCGAATGGTATTTATAGTCAAATGTTTAGACATAGTATTCCGGCTTTAACTAAATAATGTGTATCTCATTCTGGAGGTAAGGGACGTTTTGAAGTATTAAAATTTGTCATACAATCCCAAACCGTGTTATCATTTGCCTGTCCCCCGGTCCGAGATTAAAAGTCTCAATGACACCGCTGATTTATCCTGGTAAGTTTTAGATCTTGGTAGAACAAGGGCGCTCGATATTCATAAATACTGTCTACCTAACATTAATTTTTAGCTTTTTATACTCTATAACCTTCATGTTACAACCAGTAACTTATATATTTTTATAACACAAATTTTTTTATTACAGTATATATATATGAAATCTAATATATCTAAATATGGCTTACATATTTAGGTATTATATTAGATTTCATATGTTAGGAATTAAATATGATGTTAATGGCTCTAGCAGGTAATTGTTTTTTTTATAGTTCAGGCATTTTTGTTATAAAGCAACATAGCCCCACCGAGTCGATTGATTTTCCTTGAAGAGCACTTAACCCATAATCACATCAAATATCAGTGGACTATTTTAAAACATCACGCCTTCTCTGAAGAACTTAGGTAGTAGGTCGGTATCTATACCTACATACTAAAAAGTTAAAAATAAATTATAAGTAAAACATATTTTTTAAAACTGCTTTTATCTGGGACAATGAACTAAAATGTTAAAAATAAATTCTAGTAAGTATTTGCCGTGAAGGTACTTACCTATATTTTTAAAAGCTTGAGGCACTGAAGTATAGTAATTACCTTGCCTGAAAAACAGGTAGTGCTTCAAGCTTTTCAGAATATAGGTAAGTACCTACACGCCAAATACTTACTAGAATTTATTTTTAATTAAAATTAGTTCATTGTCACAGATAAAAGCTTGTTTTTAAAAATATTTTATAATTATAATTTATTTGTTTATGTATGTTCCTTTTCTTAGTTGCCTTGCGCGCAAATATTAATTTTTCCTCCGTCGTGAAGCTGAGGATTCCTTTTTTATTCAAAATTTTCTATTTTAAAATTCCAATTCAATTTAGTTCGATTTGCTTTTAAGGTAATAGTTGTTTACATATTGTAAAATTCCGTTTAACATTGGATTGGTTTTTTTTTCTAGTTTCACTATGGCTCCACACGATTAGTGTATTTAACCAGTGTCAAGTATTAAAATTCTTCAAGTTTTTGTGAGTTCAAGTCATAAAGATGGGTCAGAGTAACATTTTAGGTCAACTTGAAGTCATAGTCTAGTCCAAGTCATACCCTATTATATATTTATTATATTCCTATACAATATTATTATTGAAACTCCAAAGACGGCACTATAAACAAACATTAATAAGCCAAAAATTAAAATATCACTTTCCCGCCAATGCGCGTAAAGGCGAAAATCAAAGAGGTTTAATACTTATTTGTGTTACATTTATAGATATCTGTGGTTTCATTCGTTCAAACGTTCACCTAACTAGGCAATGCCTAAATTACGACACGGTTAGGGAAGGACTGTTAGTGCAAACCAATGCAAACCTTATTTCCAGATAGGCTGTTCTTACGATAAGTTGTAACTTTACTAGGATGATCTTATCTGCAGTTTAGTGCAAACGGGCATTAGGATATCTTCTTTCCAACAAAAAAAGAATAATCAAAATCAATTCTTAAATGACGAAGTTAATCCACAAACAAACATAAAAAAAATATATATATTTACAGTCGAATTGAGAAACCTAAAGTGCATTTCAGACTACACTATAATATAATAGCTTATAGCATATAGCACAACAATATCGCTCACCATAAATTTATTTAGAACACCTTCACACTTAGCTTTAAAAATGAGCCGGTTTGCTGGTAATTTGAATGTCATGCTGTACTACACAGCGGAATAGTATAGCGTAGTCTGAAATGTGCTTAATATTATTTCTATTACAGCAAGCTCACACATCTGTTCGATCAAAATTTGAGGCAATGGCTAAAGCAGAAAAGGAAAGACTTCGAGGAGCACCTGACAAGAAGTTTAATTCAAATGGAATTTCTTTTGCTGAGATTGATGCCCAACAGCGCTTTGTGCAAGAACTTCAGGACCAAGAAATTGCAGAGATCAAGAACTTTGTCCAACAGAAGAGCATAAATAACTGTAAGTCTGCTTAACTTCAATTTAGGGATCTTAAAGTCAGAAGTGAATAGGTATTTTCTGGATAAGTGTATCATAATCAGTTTGCTATACTCTGTCTTACCATTTAACACGTTGCCTCCTGAAAATGCACACCTTGTGTTTTTCATGATGTTTATGTAAGTGCGGGCGCTCACACATGGTGTGAGAGCGAAATTTACTTTAAGGCAATGCGGTGCCACACAGACGGTGTGTGTGGCGCAGCGCTATTACAGTGCGGCTCACACACCTCCTGAGTATTTCTCATCAGTAGTAAAATATGTAAAACACGCCTGGAGTGTAATCTGCACAGCTGTACCGACAATTTCCTCACAATTGGTGTGTGCACTGCTGTTGATTTTAATTAACAATCCAACGCCAGTACCATAGATTATATAATAGTTACTATGTCACAGACACTTCACTCCCCTACAAAAAACACAATACCAAAGTTTATTTCAGTTTATTTTAAAATGTGTCTAAGGCGCTCGACCTAGCGTTGTTATTACTTCGTTCATCGCGCGATGTATCGGCGCGCACCTGATACAGTAAAGGGTTGACTCAATGAAATAAAAAAAAAAGTTTACGAAATCTTTTTATTTACCTCACAAAATAACATCAAAATACCTAACTAAGAGTCGAATTTGAAGTCGAGAAAGTGAATTTTACGCCGTCTTGTCATTTTGGTATCGTTAGCATAAAAAAATGAAACATACGAGGGTCATTCAATAAATACTTAGCCTACAAAAAGTAAACGAAAATTTTGGAAAAGTGGCAATTTATTTTTTAACATAGTCTCCTTTTAGTTCGATACACTTAGCCCAGCGATGCTCCAACTTTTTTAACCCGTTCGAAAAATAGTTTTTGTCAAACTCTGCAAAATAGGCCTCCGTGGCGGCGATGACCTCCTCATTTGATCCATATCTATTACCGGCGAGAGATTTTTTCAGATTAGGAAACAGAAAGAAGTCACAAGGGGCCAAATCTGGAGAATATGGTGGATGGGGCAGCAATTCGTAGCGTAATTCGACCAATTTGGCCATGGCAACGGCAGACGTGTGAACCGGTGCGTTGTCGTGGTGAAACAGCACTTTTTTCTTCGCCAGATGGGGTCGTTTTTTCTTTAATTCGGCGTCGAATCGGCCCAATAAATCGGCATAGTAAAGCCCTGTAATTGTTTTACCCTTCTCGAGGTAATCGATGTAGATCACACCTTGTGAATCCCAGAAAACGGTGGCCATAACTTTTCCGGCCGATTTTACAGTTTTCGCCTTCTTTGGAGCACGTTGCCCGGTCTGGATCCATTGTTTTGATGGCTCCTTGGTCTCTGGTGTGTACCAGTGGATCTAGGTTTCATCGACGGTCACAAAACGACGCAAAAACTCCGCTGGATTCCGCTTAAACAGCGCCAAACACGTCTCCGATGTGGTCTCACGGTTGCACTTGTTTTCCGGTTTGAGTAAACGCAGCACCGTTCGCGCCGACAGCAGCTTTCTCATGCCGAGTTCCTCGTGAAGTTTATGATGCACTGTTCCTTCTGAAATGCCTACAGTCTCAGCTAGCTCCTGAACCTTCAATCGGCGATCTGCCAATACGAGATCATGGATTTTTTAAATGTTTTCCTCCGTAGCAGCTGTTTTCGGTGCACCTGGACGTGGTTCATCAAAAACCGACGTACGGCCACGTGCAAACTCGTTAAACCAATTCTTGACGGTGGCCATCGATGGAGAAGAGTCACCGTACACAGCATCCAAGCGCGTTTTTCCCTTCCAAAAATAGGAATCGAATCACCGAACGATGTTGCTCTTTTTCCATTTTTGTAAAACCGATCGATATGTTCGCTTCCATAAGTTGTCAAACTAAAACAAATGAAGGGATTGGAATGAAAATTTGAAAAAAATATTAAAAAAGAATGTGCTACACTGTGGTAAAACTCTTTTGAAACTACAGCGCCCTCTGGCGATGAGGCTAGGTACTTATTGAATGCACCTCGTATGCTTGTTTTTTTTCAAACCTGCAAAATGACTATGAAAAACTTAAATTGTTTCTAATATAGAACACGAATGCGCAGTTATCCCGTCATTTGAATTATAATATACGTTGCGCGCGCGTGAGCAGTGACAACCGACTGGCAGATAGTACCGCCGGCGTTGACGAAAGTTTACGTATAAATCGCAGTAGCTATGGGCGACTGAATAAGCTATGGCTAAAGCTATGACTAAAGCTATGGGCGCGAAACACAGACGTTGTGTGTATATTTGCAATGCTGGAAAGTTGCAAAAATGTAGCCACAGGCAAGGTGTTAACAGTTCTTCGACTTTTGACAGTTCGATATGGATTTTGGTGCTATAAAAAATGAACTAAAAATAGTATTTCAGCAAAATGGAGATTGTACATCACTAGTCTTCTAGGTATTGCTAGACACGCACAGTGTTGCCATATCTTAAACCTCGAAATCTGAATCGCTAAGTCTGAAAATCTGTATAAAATCTGTATTAATTAAACTTTTTATAAAGTAGTAGACAAGTGAAAAACATATTTATTGTTGATACATACTTTTATTCATTTTATTAATCATATTTTTACTAACATTTAGCTTGTTACTTTTGTTCCATTTCCATGTATGGGATGCCCCCCCAACTTTCATATTTTTATTTTTGTACAAAAATTGGAAAGCGGTTTACAGAATACATCTTACCTACCAAGTTTTAATTCTGTAGTCTTAATAGTTTCGGAATAAAATAGCTGTGACATACGGACGGACAGACAGACAGACAGACATGACGAATCTATAAGGGTTCCGTTTTTTGCCATTCGGCTACGGAACCCTAAAAAAACTGTACTGTATAAATATACTTAAACTTCATTGCATTTCAATCATAGTCTCTCTGAAACACATTTACACATAAGACTGTAAGGCCTAGAATAAACGCACCGCAACCACAGTGTGAGCAAGGCCTAAGCAATAGATATTGGCATTATTGTGCTAAATAAGTCTTTAACGTTTTGAGTGCCAAAGTCACATATATGTGACAAGCACTTGCGGGCTCTGTATCCCAGCGTTGTCTATACAAAACATAAACCGTACAACACTGTACTACTTAGCATACAGGGTACGGAAGTGTGTTTGTAGCGTGGCACGCAAAAGGATAAATATGAATAAAGGGTCAAGTATTATATATACCTCTTGGAAAACAATTAAACCTTTATTTGCAGTGATTTTGGAAGAAGACATTTACCTGATAGACGTAAACTCATACTGCTTCACTGGTACCCACTACTTTATGGCTGAGAGCACTGTTCTTCGCTTCAACCTGTTACATGGCATCAAACCCATTTTCCATACAAATATCAATCCAGGTAACTAACTATGAACAAGGCCCTGTTTCACCGATTATTAAAGTTTGAGATATTTATCTTTTTTAACCAACTTCCAAAAAGGAGGAGTTCTATGTTCGTCTGTATATATATTTTTTTGTGTATTTTCATCAATATTTTCGCCAATTGTGCACCAATTTCAAAAATTCTTTTATTTTTTTTATTCATTATAGTCAAACGTTTTACCTGTATCTCACCTGATAAGTGACAATATGGTCATCGATCATATCATTACTTAACTTCAGGTGTGATAGCGATAGTCTGAAGAGCTTTTTGACCTGATTCCACCATTGTCATTCTTTTATCGTACTGCTCGGCACTGTCAAAAAGCTCACCCTCACATCTTACAGACCTGGACATCTCGAACTACCCGTTTTAACCGAGAATTTTTACCGCATACCTGTAAGATGTGGAATGATCTACCCGCCGCGATCTTTCCATCTAGCTATAGGATGGAATCTTTTAAAAAAGGTATCCACAAACTCCTCAAAGGTTGGCAATGCATCAACAGCACTCATGGTGTTGCAGTTGTCCATAGGCGACGGTAACCGCTTACGATCAGCCGGCTGTCTGCTTGTTTGCCAAACATAACATTAAAAAAAAAAAAAAGTTGTCAAACACTTGCTTATCCCACTAATATTATAAAGGTGTGAGTGTGAATTCATAGGACAATTGCTAATGCGGCACTTAGTACGTATTATACAACATGTAACACAAAAATACAACATTGCAGGTCGTATTCCAAGAGGCTACGCATCAGACGTGAAGCTGGGTGCTGCAGAGTTGGGAGTAGATATGCCAGACGAAGAGCAGCGCACCGACTTTCCCAGAGTCCTGGCTGATCTCATGGACTATCTGAAGCAGAACTCCAAGAGTCGTTACATACCACCTCTGTACACGCTGCCGGAGAAGGTGGAACAAGCTCAGGATTTCATCAGACAGCTTTGTATCAGTTCAGGTAAGCATAATAATTTGAGGTGAAGGCGATACGTCTGATGTCCCACTTTGAATGTATAGTGCATATTCCCCCTAACAGCAACTAACCAAGCGAAGATAGGTCTGCTATGTGCGGAAGTCAGTATTTCAATACGAAATATAACAGAGTTTCAAACTCATATATATATACCCCCTTTAATTTTTTACTTTATTTTGTTTTTAGTATTTGTTGTTGAACTGAAATACACCATCTGTGAAAATTTCAACTGTCTAACTATCACGGTTAATGAGCTATAGCCTGGTGACAGACGGACAGACAGACAGACAGACAGACGGACAGACGGACAGCGGAGTCTTAGTAATAGGGTCCCAAGGTCCCGTTTTACCCTTTGGGTACGGAACTCTAAAAATTTTTTTAATTTTTTTTTTAAATCTGAATTTTTTGTAGGGCTTTGAGTCGCTTAGCGACTATGTCAGCCCTATTGAGTGCACACAGAGTACATTTTCCCTTACACAACATGATTTATGGAAACATATAAATTCCCAGCCGAATCACACACAGGTGATGATAGGATTGTTTGAAAAATGCCCGTATCTAAAATATTTATATCATAGTTTTGAATCATATGTGTTCTCATAGACTCGGTCCGTGCACACTCGATCAAAAGATGGTAAACATCTTCTGGGACTCCACAAGAGGAACAATTGGGGTAGTCTGACCTTCTCATAAGGTGTTTAAATTTGTTGAGAGGCATGTGCCCGGAGCGATGTCTATGTGCCACTACAATATACTTCCTATTCAACTTAATATTAGTCCACCATGGTATTCGAGGAGGCTCTTGTTGGAGTGTTCTATACCAGATTCCTTTTTGACGACAAATAGTATCGTAATCCGACTTCCACTTCTCAAAAATTTTATATCTGTATTTTATCAAAACCTCTGTATCTTCATGTAAAATTTATGTTTCCATGCCACCTGTAACAGCCTCTTTCGCTAATTTATCTGCAACTTCGTTTCCTCGAATACCAACATGTGCAGGAACCCATTGCAACCTCAGATTCACTCCCTCACTCAAAAGAAAACGTACTTTCTTTAAAATAGCATACGCTGTCGAACTACTTCTGATACTAGAGGCACATCGTGCGATATGCTGCAGAGCGCTCCGACTGTCAGTCAAAATAACTATATCCCTACCTACATCCGAAGCTAATGTGTATGACAGTGCTTCCGAGATTGCAAAGAGCTCCACTGACATTATACTGTTACAATCAGACATTATTTTATAGGATTCATTCATATTGCGAGCGGGGTCATAAAATGCTGCGCCAGCGCCGTCACTGGTTTTAGATCCATCGGTATATATCTTATGCGAGTGATTATAGGTGGAATTCAGCATAAGTAACGTATTTTGTTTAATAATAGTAACATCACATTGTTTTTTGGGCTGCTGATTAAAATCTATTTGTGTGTGAATAAAATTGGTGTTGATGTTCGACATCTAAGTATCAAGAGAAAACATATACAAGGGATTTCCAGAATTAATTCTTTCTAATTTTACTTCCGCGTAGATCGATACAAGTAAAGGCTTTTTGTTTCTCTGCCAACTGCCAGAGTCACATCGTATCAAGAGTTCTTTTAGTAGTGACATAGTTATGTTATTCGTAGCAGTTTTTGCCTTCAAACAGTATTTAGTGGCTAGATATCGGCGTCTTAAATATAGTGGCTGTAAACATAACTCAGATTGCATCACATGGATAGGCGTAGTTCTAATGAAACCACCAATTATTCTCATTGCGACATTTTGAATTTTATCGAGTTTAGCCAGATGTGTGTTTGCTGCCGTATCATAAATAAAACACCCGCAATCTAATCTGCTACGAATCAAAGCTATGTATAGTTTGCGCAGGTGTTTAGGGTGAACCCCCCACGAACTTCCTGCTAATATTTTTAATAAATTAACATTTTAGTAACCTTTTGTTGTGTTTCATTAATATGTCTTCGCCATAATAACGTTTTATCAAGCCATATACCTAGGTATTTTATATTGTTACTTAAAGCTATTTGACATTCATTTATTGTTAATCTAACATCACCGTGTTCTTTCTAAGAATACATCCTTGAGTTAAGACTCAAAACAGGAGAAACTTCTAAGCCAATTTGTTCCAAAAAACCAACCACTGAGTTAAGAGTATTTTGAATGTGCAAAACACTATCATTTAAATCACGGTTTTGTGTATAAAAGACAAAATTATCTGCATACTGGAGTATATAAGAATTTTGAAACTGAGTGCATATCTTATGATTTAGAATATTAAATAAGAGAGGGGACAAAGGGTCACCCTGTGCCAGTCCCTTACACGTCCATCGAGTTAATTCTTCATCTTCTGAATCATTCTTTATCATTAAACATCTATAGCTAAGGTACGACCATAGATATATACATATTCGGGCACCAATATTTAAATTATCCAAACTAACTATTAATTTGTTTATTAATACGTCATTATAAGCATTTTGCACATCCAGAAATACAGCAATGTCTTTAGAAAATTTGTGAGGTGAGCCTTACTAAACAGTCAATTCCAGATTGAGACTTTCGAAATCCGCTAGTAACTGGAGCTATAATTTTATTCGATTCAACATACCACTCTATGCGTTTGCATAGCATCGTATGAAAAATTTTACAAATGCAGGATAGCAAAGAAATAGGTCTGAATTTAGGTTCTGTGTTGCTCAGCGAATTAGACTTCGGAATTGGAACTATTTTTATTCTACGCCACTGTTCTGGTACCTTAGACTGAATGAAAATCATATTATAAATTCGAAGTAAAAATAATTTTCCTTCAAGTGGTAGATAATATAGAAATAGAATAGAATAGAAAAACTCTTTATTGTACACCAATATAGAGAAACAAAATATCAAAGAATAAGTTATTTCATCCTCCCCTGGAGCGGTATCCTCTTTTCAGAGACTTCATCAATAGAGAATTCGCTTTCTAATTTGTTATTTCTAGAATGAATTACTGGTGTTTGTTGTTGAACTGTATCAGGTCCTAAGCTACTTAGAAGTTCTACTTTTTTTTCCTTAGACACAGACACATATTCTCTCTTTAACCCCTTTATCCACCTCATACGACGCGACATATCTCCCGAGTGTGTAGTTTCGTCTATTCCACCACAGAATGTTTGCCATCCGCCTGAACGTGCTTGTCTATGAATCCGTTGTGCATCCGCTATTTTCTTTTTTAATCTGTCTAAATTAGTTGGCGTCGGGTTGCTTCTAAATTCTTTTAGAGCCAAGCGACGTTCCGCAATAGCTGCAGATATAATTGGCGTCCAATATGGTTTCGGTTGAAAGGTTTGTGAGGGTTCATTATTATATTTTATAAAAGGTATACAAGAATTAGCAGCGTTGTTAATTGTTTCTATAAATAGGTTATAATTCGTTTGTATTTCATTGCCCTCAATTAGTAAGTTACTGAAGTTAATTCCTAATATGCTTTGATAAACATCCCAGTCAGCTAGTTTGTAATTTCGTCTTTTTAAAATCCTACGTGAGTTGTAAAATTGCATAGAGTATTTGATGATAAGGTGGTTACTTCCTAAACATTCTCGAGTTACGCGCTAATTAAATAATATTATAGCTATATCTGAAGTGACAAATGTTACGTCCGGAGCAGATTCCTGTAAATGTCCATTAACAAGCTTAACTCTAGTGTGTTCACCACTATTTAATGAGACAAGGTTGTGCTCTAATGATGCATCTAGTAATTGAGTTCACCTATAATCACTCTTGTAAGACCAATTAGTATGGTGCGCATTAAAGTCACCGCCTACAATAGATTTAACTGAAAATTTAGAAAATATATCTTCCCATTCGCATTGTGAAGTTCTTATAGATGAAGGGCAATATACGGAGGCAACATAATTCAAGTATTTACAATTTAAAATTTTAACGCATACTATTTCTATATTAACATTATTACTACTGATAGGATATACTTGTGCCTTGATTGACTTGTGAATTAATATAGCAACACCTCCGTAGGAGTCTTGCCTGTCTCTTCTGAAGATGCTGTAATAATTAATTCTTAAATTTGTATCTGTATCAAGCCATGTTTCACTAATAATACATACACCAATTTTTTCTTGGTACAAAAATAACTCCAAGTCATGTTTCTTTGGCATCAGACTCTGCGAGTTCCACTGAGCGACATTTATAAATTGCTCAGTGCAGCCTACAACGCCCGATGCCGCTGTATCATTAAAATTGAGGTTGTATCTATCCATTATGTAGGAGGCTAATAAATTTGTTAAAAGCCTCTACTAACAAATTTATTCCGTTACTAACTGTCTTCACAACAAAAGATATGATTTCCTCTAACAACAACTTTGCCACCTGTTTTACCTTCTCCTCAAAGCTGTCTTGTGAAAATATAATCTCTTTCGATTTTTGTATTGCTTTGCTGAAAGAGGATGTCTTCTTGCGTTTTTCGTCAAATTTTTCATCATTTTTTTGGAATTCTTCCTTTGTTATATCTTGTTCTACCTGTCTTACTTTATTATTATTCTGTTTTTATTTTTATTTTTTTTTTGTCTTATTCTTCTTCCATTGCTTAGGTATATTGTTTTCTTCACTTCTTTAGATTCATCTTCGCTCATGACTTCTCTTTCTTTTGGCTCTTGGTTGATAATCGCTTCCGTTTGAATGATTTTTGCACCTACACTTTGGCTATATGACTTCCTCGAGCTTCCAGTTAAATAATTTTCTGAGTGTTTTTGTTGTGTGTCTACTTCAGAGTCTACATCACTATCAATATGGGCCCGGTATGCCTTCTTCTCAGCATATTTTGAAAGCGCTACTTTGTATGTACAATTGTCGTTGCTCATAATTGATCTCAATTCTCTCTCCTTCATGTAAACAGGGCATGTTTTATTAAAACTAATATGGCATCCCCTGCAGTTGATGCAACGGAACTTAGTAGTTTCGCAATTGACATGTTCTCCTCCGTATTTAGGGCATGTTACTTTCTACGTAGGGCAAGTGCGTGCCAAATGCCCGAATTTCCAACAGTTAGGACATTGAGTCACCGGGAACATGTAAGGCTCAATTTTAAACCTACATTCAACGCTAAACACAGGGGCTGGTTATACTCTTCGGTCTTCTGTATAACCTGCCGCATTGTGTGAATGTGGTCTATGGTGTATCCTCCACGAAACCCAGCCTGCTCGGGAGGCTGAAATTAGTCGAGCCTGCGCGCGAGACGATTTGTGATGACTCTCGAAAAAAGCTTATAGACATGGCTTAAGAGGGAGATAGGTCGATAGTTCTTCAAAAGGGTTTTGTCCCCCTTTTTGAAGAACATAACAACCACACTTTTACTCCATGTCTTCGGAGTTCTTCCAGAAAAGAGGACGGAATTAAAAATACGCTGAAGCTGTAGTAGCGTAGGAGTGCCCCATGTATATGCGCATATAATTATAACTGCCTGTATATTCAGAATAAATGCTTGAAAACTTGAAATTGTAACTTTAAACATCTGAAGAGACTCTCGCTTGATGGCTGTTTCAAGGGCCAGATACAGAAGGTGGTACTTTTTGACACGGCACCATCTTTTTATAGTATTCCATATCTTTCCATTTACTATCCATAGTAAAGCCAGGCCTGTCGCACTCCGCGCTGTAGCTATGAAACTACAAGTACCTCCGCGCACCCGCTAGGGTACAAGTTCAGTTAGTAAAGTGTCACGCGCGCTCTCGATCGGCCGCGTGCCTTACTTGTACCTACCTCAATATTATATTCCTTGCTTAAGATATTAAGATATAGTAACTGTAAAAAGTAACTATGTGAAAAGCAAAGAATGTAAACACGTAAAATGGTAGGTAGGTTAATCAGCTGAGTTTCATGTTTCAAGGGAATTCACGTTATGATCTTTAGGGAATTTCTATCGACATTACATCTTGCAAAATATTAATTGTAACCTACTTGAAATTGCTAGGTTATTTTATTATTTATTATAGGTATGTTACGTAGGTCCTATAGCTACCTACCTAAAAAAGATAAATCTGACTGACTGACATATCATTGCGCAGCTGAAACCAACAAAGTTATACCTACCTACCTTATTTGAATTGACTTAGCCTTTTCTTTGACGAACCTTGCAATACGATTTTGTCGAGACAAACGAGTTGTATAGTCCGAGAGTTGTATAGCTGATGCAAGATTTGTACTCAGATAAATAAGTACGGTTACCAAAGTTTACTTGGGGTTTTATTTTATTATTTTTTAACAGTATATAGATTAGTTCTAACATAAATAAATAGGGTAGGTACCTACTAACGTTTACTTCAATTTTCCTTTTTTTTCTTTCTTAATGATTTTGTCGTGTCATACGATAGTCAGATTTTTATAATCCGAGAGTGAATGTAATTAAAGTACTTATAGATCTCAGATCACTGAGATTCACTGAGATCTAATTAGTATCTCCAGAGACAAGACGATAAACGTCTCAAACTTGCTACTGAAATTGACTCGCGGGACATGGAAGTCGGTGTTTTAGTTTTTAATCTACTTCTCAAAAACGGAGGAGGTTCTCGACGGTTTTTTAGGGTTCCCTAGTCCTGACAAGGAACCCTTATAGTTTCGTCATGTCCGTCTGTCTGACTGTGTGTCTGTCTATCTGTCTGTCCAAGGTTTTGCTAAGAGACCGTTAGTACTAGAAAGCTGAAATTGTGTAGGTATATGTATATCAGTATCGCCGACAAAATTGTGAAATAAAATATAGGAAAAAAATTTTTTTTAGGGTTGCTCTGCTTCATGTGAGGTAGGGATGAATTTTTTTTCGTCGTCTACCCCATTGTGTGCGGTATCGTTGAATAGGTCTTTTAAAATGTTTTAGGGGTTGCTACTACTATTTTTAGATTTAATGCTCCATTTAAGAAATAATAAACTTTAAAGTACACATTTTTGTTCAGTAGGGCGTCCCCCTCTGCTGGCTTGAAAAATCTGAAAAAAATCACGATGGTAGTGCATTTCATAAACGTTAAAGGAAAATTATAGCGGTTAGCATAACTTTATTTATTTAGCAGTAATAGTCGTTGAAATTGGGTGTTGGATAATTTTGTACCAAATACACAATCCTTAGAATAAATCACAGATCTATATGATATCTGTGGAATAAATCCTTAAAAGTCACTAAGATTAATTATTAAGATTATAAAAAGTATTTTTAAATCGGAAGAAGTTAAATTAATGTTTTTTAAATTAGAATTATCTGTTTTTTTATTCAGATATTCAACTATTGCAAAATAAAGTTTTCCTACAATGAATAAAATACATAATTAATTTTGGTCGAAAAAGTGAGTCAGTTCCTAGACAAGTCAAACAACCTACGATTCTAGGCTGGTACCATTTTTTCGCGTTATTTAACTTACGCAATCTAAAACTTTATTCAATTTTAATTGAACGTCACGTAGTTTAGTATAACTGTAGTACTTTTATCCTACCTCGACATTAAACATTAATGTAGCACTTATTATCAGTAATGTACTCATTACATTGTTCTACCTTAGAGTATTCTTCTACCAATTAAAGGCTTCCACTAGTTTTCTCATAACATTCAACCTTATAGGAGAGGCCGCGAGTTGACCGAGTTATTCAGACTCGCTGTGCGGACTTACGGTGCATTTTACTGTGCGCAACACGCGGTTCATAGTTACTATTAGTTGATACTGTGACGTAAATTCAAGGTCGCACCCGCGGCGTGAAGCGCATTTTGAACGTTACCAGCGTCGTAACTAAGTTTAATCTCGCATTTTTGCTCTCAGGGAGTGCAATTTCTGTATTTGTACTATTCATTATTCTGTGGTAAAGCAATGGTTGTAAAGGGTCTGTTGGTGTTGGCTACGGCCCCATCAATGCTTTTCAAACGATTAGGGATGACCCCGTGAAATGTAACGAATAAAAAAAATAAAAAAAAACTTTATTTCAGGTAATTTACGTAAACATCAAATGTTATACTAAGACCCATATTCATTTATACCTATTTACCAATTATAGAAACATAAGACAAGCTAAATTTACGGCAACGTTTGACACATATTCATGGTGTCCTGTATACGACCTCGAAAGCGTCGAAACTTCACCCCTTAATCAGAATTCCTCCACCATATACGTTCCGAGAACACATTGCTTATGATTTTATAATATTAACCACTAGGGAATGGAATGCCCTGCCTGAGTCTGTGTTATAAGCACAGAATAAATAATAGTTGGTAGGTAGTATTCGTACAATATGGGGGTCTTCAAATCGCGAGTGAATAGGTATCTTCTGGGTTAGCACGCTCCATCATCGATCGCATCATCACTTAACATCAGGGACATGAGATAGAGAGACATATATATTTTTTAAATATCTTATAGGCTAGCGTTTGACCACTATCTCACCTGTTGGTATGTGATGATGCAATCGAAGATGGTAAGCACGCTAGGTAGAGAATGGGAACTGGCTTTCAAAGATAGCTGCCAGAGCACATTAGTATCATTATTGTTTTGTATTTTCTTCTTGATAGCTTCTTCTCGATGAACTGGTTAGCTATTCTAGCACCTGGACCCAACAAGCAATAGACCGTGATGTGTGGAAGGAGGAAAGGGAGGCCTTTGCCCTGCATTGGGACAAAACAGGCTGAATAATAAAAACATCTTCTTGCGTCATTAACCGACTTAAAAAATTGGAGGAGGTGCTCAATTCGTCGGAATCTTTTATTTTAGTGTATGTTCACCGATTACACAAAGACGCCTTGACCGATTTCGAAAATTCTATACTTAAAAGGGCTAGCTGTCTGGCTGGCTCTGCCTGAAGTATGCCCTGGCAGGGACTAAAACATTTTTTCTTGAGGCTTCTTTATTTCCTTTTCCTTAGGCTTCTTAATGTGAACTGAACTGTACTGTACGATTTTACTAGCAAATGTTCCTACCTATATTTAAAAGTAACTTGTTCAACTATTGCATATTCCGATAGAGTTCACAGTACTTTGTGCTAAAATTTTCTACAATCTGAGTTACATTTCAAGGTCAAGTCGTGAACAAGTCTGGACATGTTCAGACCTGGTTGATCATACATTTTCGCTTTAGATTTTCCTATCTGATTTTGATGCTATAGGTGAGGGTGATATATAAGAGTTTTCCTACCTATTAATTACAATTTTTCTCGTATCCTACATTGTTTAAAACTACTTTTCGGATGATTTATTATATACAATTTTACCTTATTCTTGCGTTATTCTAACTTATTTTACATGGAGTTACAACTAATTTATAAGTTATTAAACTCGACTTAGTAAATTCTATCATTGACTTACACTGAAATTTAGCTATTTATCATTAAACGCGACGTAATTAACTATACTTGCTAGTGGTCCCATTTAAATTTCATCGAGATATGTTCAGTATCTCCAGAGATATGAAGAAACTTGGTACTGAAAATTAGTACCGAGTTCCATTAGCGTATCTACCATACAGTCTTTCAATCAATATTATATGCAGATAATCGTTGAGATAATACAAGGTGTAGTTGTGCATTCTCGCCATATTTACATAGTCGATTGTAACGGGTACCCTTAATCACTTAGTAATATTATTTCAGTTCTTCCGTTAATTAATACTCAGATATTTGTAAAAAAAATTAGTGATATCCAGAATAATCACCAAAGTGATATTAGAATAACCCCGCTACGTTCACCGCGAAGCCACACGCACACAGACGTAAAAGTAGCGGTCACTGACCGCCAGACGCCACAGCTGATCGCTGTTAGCTAGCACGGCACGATGTTAATAATGAAATTTGGAATCCACTTATTGACATTTTAATTCGGTAGTTAGGGTACGGTTTTCGGTAGGTAGTTGATTACTTACAAATTTACGTTAGATTATTACATTATTATCACATACGCAAAGTGGTGGACAGTGACTGACAACTGACTGGTGGAAGAGAAGAGCCGAAGATCGGGCTGAGTGGCGTATCTTGGGAGAGGCCTGCGTCCAGCAGTGGACTGACACAGACTGATAATGTTTATTTATTTTATTTATTTATTTATTACAGTAACTTAGCTTAAATAACACCAACGTCCTTACTATAACTAGGTGTAGTATTACTATTCAACTAACTACTTAAATGTAATGTAATACTTATGATAATAACAAAGTTTAATACGTAATAATGCTAATCAGTAAGGGTAGATATAATTTTAAGGTAAGCTTGTACTCGATTCTGGATCGCCCTACCCTCCGAACTAGTTAAAAAACTGTGTCTCGGCGGATAGTGTTTCTTTTCCTCTCGCACTCAGCTATTACTCCTATTAGTGTGACTAAATACAATATATGTTCGTCTTCTGTTAATGTTCGTTTCATTTGCAAGACATTGTAGTATACGTTAGGCGCATAGACAAAACAATGTTTACTCTTGCTTAGGCTGATTTTACTAGCCTAAGCATTAAATATTAATTATACAAACCTACAAGATATTTATTTTTACTTTACTAAGAGATGATGAGAATGATGATTACATTACGCACAACACAACACACTTAATCATACACAAAATACGCGACAAACGGTAGCGCGTTGCCACGGTAACATAGTGGCGTTGCGACTGCGCTGCGACACGACAAGTGACGGACTGACGAATACACGCGATTAGGCGATGGGACGGCCGGCCTGTGTGATCTTTGCGCGCCGCTTTGCGAGTGTGCGTGTACTTCGTACGCGTTGTAGAAATGCTAGTACCTCCGCGACTCCTCGCGAGTGACAAGTTCAGTCAGTAGTGTCACGCCCGCTCTCGATCGGACGCGCGCCTTTACTTACTATTCAATTTGTTTTCTCACAACACTCTCCTTACACTAACAGACAGCTGACGGCCCGCGAGCTGACCGAGTGATACAGACTCTCGCCGCGTGGACTTACGGTGCATTTTACGGTGCGCAACACGCGGTTCCTAGTTACTATTAGATTATTCTGAGACGCAAATTCAAGGTCGCATCCCAGGCGTGAAGAGTATTTTAAACGTTACCGACGTTGTAACTAGGTTTGATATCACATTTTTGCTATCAGAGTGCATCTTCTGTACTTGTACTGTATTTATTCTGTGGTAATGTGCAACCCACATTGCTACTAAGCTTGTGCTTGTTTCAAACATGTCAATTGTAACTCTCAGGTGAAGACGACTCCCAACTGCGAGTATACAAACTGGAGACCTTATTCTTCTACATGGTGAATGCGCTCAAGGACAGCGCTGATGAAGGGTATCCGAAGCTGACCCTGGCTACTGCACAGCTGAAGAAGGATCCCTTCAAATATACCCCGGGACTGGGGTGTGAGGTAAGGGAATATATCCTTATTATTAATAATAATAATTTTTTATTTGCAAAACTTTGCTCATCAGAAACAGAGTTTATGAATTTAATTATTAATAATTTGTTATTAATTTCAGGCATATTCAAACAAGCCCGACTGACACCGATATTATAAATGCGAAAGTCGGTTTGTATATTTGTTTGGGGCTTATTCACGGACTAACGGCTTGGAAGACTGTTAGGGCCAGTTTCACCGGTTCCACTTACGGCCCTATTAGGAACTAATCTGGCAGATTTTTGACAGTTCTTGTATGGCGTCATCTGTTAGATAACTATCAGAAACTGTATCAGGGACCGGTGAAATTGACTAGCTCGTAAATTGTCATAAAAGCGCATCTATCTAATACTATAAGAATCTTTGTCCTGACATACTGACTGACTGACTGACTGCAGTCAGTTTAGGCTCTGCGTTTTCAGTCAGTCAGTCAGTACTGACTGACTGAAAACGCAGAGCCTAAACCGCTGATCGTAGAGACTTGAAATTTGGAGGGTAGGTATATTTGTCTTAGTACGTAACTAAGAAAGGAATTTTCCAAAATTCACCCCTTAAAGGGGATGAAATGGGGGTTCAAAGTTTGTATGGAGAAACAATATTAGATAGTCTTTTCTATCCAAAAATTCACACAAGTGCTCCAGTAAAAAAATAAGTAAATACGTGTTACAGGTTTTTTTGAAATTCACCCCTAAGAGGGTGAAATGGGGTAAAAAAGTGTGAAAATCAATATTGATTCGGATTGCGCTGAAATTTGGCATGCAGATAGTTATTACGACGATAATTCCCTCTGAGAAAGGATTTTCCAAAATTTACCCCTGAAGGGGATGAAACGGGCGTAGAGGAAGGCATTGTTGCTAATTATTTAAATGGATCTGCGATAATTGCACATGTAGGTAATTCTGTCCGTGCTACACAAACACCAATTCGATTGTGACTAAGGTGAAGGGTCGCAAGGTTCGCGAACCTAATTAATACGGTCCACATTGAGGAGCGGGGTTCCCTTATCTCCCTTTTTTTATATATATATCGATGCGTTTTTGACCAAAAATAATACGATTATTATTTTTGGTGACTAGTGACGGTACTTTTAATATTTCAGCATCATGAAAACACCGACAAGTCGATGGAATGCACCAAATCTCGCGTCCAGCGCTGGGCTTACACCGTGCTCGACAAATGTTGCCCCGTCGCGGGCATTAATGTGGTGCCCGGACAACATGTGCCCCTCGGAGTTGATATCGATGTTAGTATTCACCTTATTGTTACTATTTAAGTCTAAACTATACACATTATACATGTAGTTCATATAATATAGTTATATATTTAATCATATAGAAATTCTTTTGGATAAAAATAGTCTGAAGTACTGAAACATGCATTTTTTAAATAAACATTTAAATATACAAATAAATGTTAGCAGTTTAAACGCCATTATTTCCCGGGCTCTTTGGAAGTGCATTGTGACGTCACGCACTTACGTCAGACACACGCCGCTTGAAGCAAACTAGCTTTTTTTATGTTCCCGCGCTCAATGTTTCTATCACGTGGAGTAGTGCATAATGACGTCAACTTTCGATTCGACCAATGGTGATCTCTTAAATTTCCCTAGCTTAAATTGCATTTTTAATTTATTATTTTAACCAAATAAAATGGAATTAAATAAAAAAAAGGTTTTACATATAATTCAGGACAACAAAGAATCGAAAAAAAAATATTTCCAATAAATCTGAGCTTCATGCATATTCCCTATTATCAAGTAAGATATACATTTGAAGAACCCAGGCAGAATGTCAGTTGGTAACTGCACATTTTCAGGTCATTAAGGTCAACATTTCCGTCATTGTAATTTTATATATATCATAATTGTTTAACAACTGATGTGACTTCATATTATGTCGCGGACGGAGTATTAAATGGACCTGGCTTTTAAATAACGATAATAATATGAGAAGGATAAAACTATACAATCACTAGTATGAGATAGAGAGATGGACAACAATTTTTTATCCTTCTCTGCATATACGATTTTATCGTTTGGAGCCAGCTCTGGCTCCCAGTTCTAGTACACCCATTGGCTTCCACCCGCTGTCATGTATGACCCGACTAAATTACGTTGTTCATTTTATCTTATAGCTGGCATATGTATCACGTGTTCATAATTTTAGTCGGGTTATATCTCTACAGCTATTTCATTCGCATACGCTAATGTCTTCTCTATTTAATTTTCCCTCTACGTCCTATGTATATAATATTATGTGTAATGTTTCTAAGCAATTATTTATGTTCATATTAATTAATTATTATTAATTTTGTTGGGATTTTTATTTTTAAATATACTGTACACATGTATGTAGCCACACTTTTGACACTGGCAGAAAAATGCCTAGCAGCGTTAAAAGGCCATAACAAGAAGAAGAAGAAACTATAAATGTTTATAATTTTCCAGAGTGTGCTGACATACAAAGATAAGAAGAGGGAAGAGATGGGCCCTTACGCAGGCAGTGTTGTGGTAAGATGCATTTAATTTACTGCTCACTATATCTCGTTCAAACCAATTTTCGTTAAAAGTGTTCATTGAGATGTACAGCATATATTTTTCACTTTCTTATTTTAAAAGTTGGAGGGAGGGGGTAGTGGGGAGGGGGAACAACAACTTCATGGAACGTCCACCATGAAGCGGTGGCGCACATCGGTACGTCTGGTTGTCCGATAGAAGAAAGGGGATGGCGGTACTAACTCGTGCAATTGGATGGCACACTCTCCGAAATGTATCCGATAGAAAACCGATAAACTGGCCAAGTGCAAGTCGGCAAGTCGGACTCGCACTCGTAGGGTTCCGTACCACACTACAGTATTTTATAACATCGAGCAAAAAATACCACTATCATTTTTCGCCAGCAAAAAATATTAATTAATAAACATTTTATTTCTTATAACGCCATCTAACGTCTAACAAAGGTGTTAGGGATCGGCATTTCAATATAACGTCATCTATGGACGTTTACCTAAGCTTTTATAGATGGCGTTATATTGAAATGCCGAAAAAAAACGTTTTTTGTATGGGCACCCCCTATTATTTTTACCTTTATTCTGTTTTTAGTATTTGTTGTTATAGCGGCAATAGAAATACATCATCTGTAAAAATTTCAACTGTCTAACTATCACGGTTCATGAGATACAGCCTGGTGACAGACGGACAGACAGACAGACGGACAGCGGAGTCTTAGTAATAGGGTCCCGTTTTACCCTTTGGGTACAGAACCCTAAAAAGCAAGGTCTTGAAAATATGTAGATTAATAACAAAAAAGTGAATTTACTATTGTATATATATATATATATATATAGTATATATATACACATTTTTAATTTGCGGTTGCGGTGCAGTACTTTTTATATGGATCGAACTCCAAAGTTAAGTTTGTCCTATAACCTAGTTTGAAAAGTTGGTACGCAAGCGGAAGCCTCGGTGCTCGAGTCCAACTCTACTTGACCGGTTTTATTCATAATTTGTCACCACCTACTGCTATTTTTAATATTTGCAGACGTCTTCATGCAACAGTTCGTTCGTGGCAGACGACTACGACAACGCCAGCTCTATGTGTGATAGTAAGTATTTAATATACACCACTAAATTTTAACTACCAAATATATTGTATTAAATACCTATAACCGGCGAGCATGTATGAAGGCGCTCATGAAAGTGGAAGAAGCGAAAGAGGTATTTCTGGATCGTAGCATGTGGAAAGAAGTAGTCTCTGCCTACAACGGGAAAAAGGCGTTATTGACTTATTTTACTACATACATTGTAAGTTTCCAGGAGGGATTACCAATGATGAATGTGCTGGCAGGATTGTTTTTCACTTATCATTCACAAAATTATTAAAGTTTACTTTTTCCAAAAATCATCTTTCTTAATTATATGTACATGAACTTACTATTTCGTTCACAGAACCAAAGCGCGTGCATCAACCGCTGCGTTTGCCCAAAACTGATTGTAAGTACTAATTTTATCATTTTGTAGAAACTTTTATTTGAACAACAGTCCCTTAGTTTAAATATTAATCTGCCATGTTTTCTATCTCTTGAAATTAGCTACGCTTCCCCTTAGTCCATTCACTTCAGGCTACCAACAGTTTAACTAATAACAGCTCATTTCTGAGTTTCAAAACTACCACCCGTCAATATCAATTACCTAACCTTAAATCGGACTGGTGGTGTATTATTATTTTTATTATATTTTAATACTTGTTATATAATGTTAAATGTAGTAAAATTTATATGGACATAGATAATTTAATTTAATATGTAGATAATGTAATTTCACTCCATTTTTTTAAAATGTTTAATAGGCAAGCGATTGACCACTATCTCACCTAATGTTAATTAACCGTAATAATATAATTTCAGACTCGCAAACATTGCGGCCGGCACCGGAGTTGACTGAAAACAACTTCCCGAGTCTTATGTTGGGCCATGGGCGCGGTAAGTTCACTCAAACCTTTTTTAACCGACTTCAAAAAAGGAGGTTTCTCAATTCGACCGTATATATGGTTTTTTTTTTTATGTTTGTTCGCGGATAACTTCGTCGTTTATGAACCGATTTTAATTATTCTTTATTTGTTGGAAAGGAGATATCCCAAGTGTGGTACCATAGTAATTTTATCGAGGTCTGATTAGTATCTCCAGAGATATGGAGATAAACACCTCAAAGTTGGTACTGAAAATTAATAGCGCGGCATCGAAGTCGGTTTTTTTTTAGTTTTTTAAACGATTTTATTACACACTGC
Source organism: Cabera pusaria (assembly GCA_954871355.1). Lineage (NCBI taxonomy): Eukaryota > Metazoa > Arthropoda > Insecta > Lepidoptera > Geometridae > Cabera > Cabera pusaria. The sequence goes on along the minus strand of OX940900.1, from coordinate 21,094,117 downwards.
AATAAGAGGAGATACTCAATGAGTTATAAAGTTAAAATTATAAAAAATAATAAAATAATGATAAAAATAATAATTATGATTGTTGAAAATCCTCTTAACAACAAAATAATAAGAGATCCCCCTAACAACTAGAGATCCCCTTAATAACAAGAGACCCCCTCAATAACAAGAGATTCCCTCAACAACAAGAGATCCCCCTCAACAACAAGAGATCCCCTCAACAACAAGAGATCCTCTCAACAACAAGAGATCCCCTCAACAACAGGAGATCCCCTCCACAACAATAGATCCCCTCCACAACAACAGATCCCCTCAATAACAACAGATCCCCTCAATAACAACAGATCCCCTCAGCAACAAGAGATACCCTCAATAACAAGAATGCCCTCAACAACAAAATATCACCTCCACAACAATAGATCCCCTCCACAACAACAGTCAGTTTTCTTTAGTTATTTAAACGATAATATTATTTTCTATTTCAGGACGCGGAATCACCCGTAGCATGGACAAAATGTCGCTGAAAAAGTAAAAACCAAAGAAAATAATAAAAACCATCTGACAGTTCTGCTTATATTGTATTTAGGTTAAGGATTATGTAACACTGTAATGTAACGACCATGCTCAAACTTGACTATAAAAATATTAAATAATGTCAATTTAAATTCAATTCAATTCGACTTTGAAGATGAGTTGGTATAGTTGCGCCATGTGAAATGGTCGATTTGGTGTTTTTAAACTCAGGATGTTGTATTAATAGTTATAGAAATACTTCTAACTGATATTATGCTTAGAGAACTTGTATGCATTTAATTTACAGCTTTTTCAGTCCATTGAATATTCACCCACTGGACCAAGTGCCCTTGGTACAAGTTTTCATCGTAAACGCTTTGACAGATGTCACATAGTTTTCGACTTATTCTAGCTCCCTGATTGGTCTAAATTTAGTGTAGTGTGGTAACCACTAGATGCGCTGTACTGTTTTTAACCGACTTCAAAAAAAGGAGGAGGTTTCTCAATTCGACCGTATTTTTTTTTTTTTTTTTATGTTTGTTCGCGGATAACTTCGTCGTTTATGAACCGATTTCGATTATTCTTTTTTTGTTCGAAAGGAGATATCCCAAGTGTGGTACCATGGTAATTTTATCGAGGTATGATAAGTATCTCCAGAGATATTGAGATAAACATCTCAAAATTGGTACTGAAAATGAATAGCGCGGCATTGAAGTCGGTTGTTTTTTAGTTTTTAAACGATATTATTCATACTAAATTTGTTCGATATACTATTTCGAGTTTGGTATGAAAACTCGTACTAAGGGTACAGAGACGTACTCGATATAGATGAAATCACCTTCAACCAACCCAATATATTGTTACACTACTCTCGCATGTAGCGCTGTCACTGTCTAATAACTTATTAGAGTCTGTGTAAAAAGAGAACCGTCGTAGAAATTGAGGTCGTGGCGATCGTTTTAATTTACTGTTTTTGTTGCATTGACAACACTGCTGTCATTACTAGTAAAACTACTAATACTTGGTAGGCACCTACTGTTAACGTTACCGTGTGCTACTAGGTAGGTATGTACCTTCTTTCCTTACCTTTGAATGTTAGTTCATCGTAACGCAACGACGGTTCTCTTTTTGCACAGACTCTAGATTAGAAATTCCTCGCGGGTTGTCAGCCTCAAAGCGAATAAACAATTATTTAGAGGCGCTAATTATTCCAAATGTTTAATTGATTGTATGTAACTGTCAGATGATTTGTAAAATCTCCGTCGCTTCACATTATAGCGATATTTTTGTAATACTAAATTTCTTATTCTAATAAATATTTTTCGAATTGAGACTTGAAAATATACATATTTTTATATGTCACTATCAAGGTTATATTATATTGACGTAAGGACACATTACCATTGTAAAAAGAGCTAACTTAAAGAAGTTTCCTTTTAATTTTCATCTACTGTTCAATTAGGATTATTTGGTCTTATAATGGTTTCGGAATCACTACATTGTACGAATATTCTCATGAATATACCTAACAGCATACAATATAACGATTGTACACATGTTGTATTGAGATATAATAGATTATTATAACATTAAATAAGTTTATCAATATATTTAACTAAAATTGGCTCTGTTAACGTTTCTCGCGGTTGTTTTGTTTGTAAGTTGTTCGCGGATAACTATTTTTGACGAAACAAACAAAAAGCATATCGAATTGAGAAACCTGCTCCTTTTTTTGAAGTCGGTTAAAAATAATTATAAAAAGAATTGGCTTACCAAAAATAATGTCGCGAGAAAATCATTGCAATTACTCATACATAATCCGATCGTAGATATTGCATAACCCTGGGTTATAAAAATATCTGCTAGCTCTGGTCTGTGCAAGTGGGCTTAGTGTTACAAATGTTCACAAGCAACGGTGACTACTTCCCATCATGTAAGTCGTCCGCTTGTTTGCTTACTATAGCATAGAAAAGTTATCTCGCATCCAAGTTTACACATTGCTCAACTTTCAAATCAAGTTTAAGAAATATTGTATGAAAATAGACTTAAGCTCATTTCAGACTAAGCTACAATATAATAGCATATAGTTCTTAGCGCAACGATATCGCTCACCATACATTTACCTAGAACACGTTACACTTAGCTATACTATATAGCAGCCAGTTTGCTTGTATTGTCATGCTGTGCTATATAGCGGAATAGTATAGCGTAGTCTGAAATGCGCTTTAGCGTAGCGGATCGGGAGCGCCAGCAATTCGCCGCAGTCAATTCGAAATTCGATATTCTCTCGCTATAAGAACACACAGTTATAAGTAACAATTATGAGAACATGGTAACTTTGACTAGATGAGCGTCTCCAGAAATCTTAAGAATACTCCACTCCTCACCAGCTTACAGCAGATATGTTGTGTTTGGACTAAATTATTCCGTCCGAATTGACGTCGCGCTGAGGTTTGTGTGCGTGTGCGAAGATTGGGCTATGTGGCGTGTCTTCGGAGAGCCTTATGTCCACCATTGGACCAAAACCGGCTGTTTATAGTGAGGCTTTTACGTTACGTATGTGTGTGCGTTAAACCTTACATTTATAATTTTTATCTGCTTAGTTTCTTTGAACGTTTAGTTACTTCGACCACATTCGAACATTTTATTAAGTCAAGGCGCCATCCCTACAAGCACTTACGCCATTTTAGCCTAGTATTCGTTAATATTATTACCTAATATTAATATGACTTATCATTAATGTTAGGTAAATGTGATATATCTCTAGAGATATAAGTATGTTAAGGTTAAACATTGATATTTTATTAGCTATAAGTAAATGTTTGGCCATAAATTGTCTCGACTGTTTTTCGAAAAGTTTTAGTATAAATTAGTCTGTGAACAAAATCAGTAGTACTAAGTTAGTCTTAAGTTTACTCTGAGATTCTGTATCTTTTGGTTTTCGTTTCTATATACCTTAGCTAAAGCGTATCCCCGCAAAATAGTCTTGAGATTTCTTAAACTGAATTTACACTTAGACTACAGTGGTTTACGGACGACTGGGTGCTTTAAAAATCTGGATCAACTAACTATTATTGAATCGCAAAGTGAAATGTAAGTGCGAGTACGAGTTTTTACTCTCTGATTGGTCTAAATTTAGTGAAGTGTGAAAACCACTAGAGGCGCTGTACTGTCTTTCATACTAAATTTGTTCGGTATACGATATCGAGTCTGGTATGAAAACTCGTACTAAGGCAACTGACGTTTCAATCGGCAAGTCTAGGTTTGTGTAATGTCGACTTACCGATACCGACCGACGACGCTTGCTTTGCAAACTTTGAATATAAAGCGCAGATCTGGTAGTCTCTACGTGCACAGCGATGAATTTCAGACGATGATCGTCGCTAAGAAAGGAAACAGATGCAGTTATGTAACTGTCTACCTGCATCTCTTTCTATTAGACGTTTGCGATGACAAGACGCATCGCTATCTATGTAGTATCTATGACTTCCACGCCCCAGGCCCTCTAAACAAATCCGGTTTCTGTTTTCATTCACGCTAACGCAACTTCAAAATCAATGGGAACGACATTTATTTTTCCACAACAAACTAATTTTCAATGTCATTACCATACATTTTGAGGTTGCGTTAGCGTGAATGAAAACTGAAATTGGTGTTTGTCTAAGGGGGCAGGTCACATTAGGAGAAGCAAAGTGAAGATAAGTTTGTTTCCGTTTGTTCATGTCGTTAATTTTTTTTCATACATAGGGTTACACCGTTGACTAGAGCTAAACTATGTTTCTTACTTCGAAGCGAAACGAATTTATCTTCGTTTGAATAGATCTGATCCCCGTTGTATTATTGTAAATTATTAATTAGCCTTATTCCAACTCTAAAGCGCATTTCAGACTACGCTATTATATAAATATTATACCTAATAGCACAACAATATCGCTCACCATACATTTACTTAAAATATGTTCACACTTAGCTATACTATATCTGTATGGCTATTCTGTAAGCTACTCGTATCTCGACAGCGGAATCCGCGGTGAGATTTAAATTTTGTATTACGAAATTCAACCGTATTACGATTGTGATACGATTGAATTTCGTAATACGAAATTCGAATCTCACCGCGGATTCCACTGTCGAGATAGCTTACAGAATAGCCTAGCAGAGCCGGTTTCCTTGTCATGCTTATCGATATAGCAGAATCTAGTATAGCGTAGTCTGAAATACGCTTAAGGCGCCATTTCCACGAACAAGTGTTTCGCAGCTATATTCTCGCTGTAACAACAAATTCTTCATTCAATCAACTCAAAAGAACTTGAATGAATGAATATGCTCAATCGCCGTGATACTCTTTGCTCGTCGATATTGCACCTAAATGAGTTTTTTTTCCAATTATGGTTTGTTAATGATAGATTTGACATTTAGAAGAAATTATTGTAATTTTGTTCTGTAATTAGTGTAATGTTAAGGATCGGTGATGATACAAGTGATTATTGCTTTTTAAGTTTTGTATCCTGTTCGTTATTATTAAAATATTTTGCTTATTGTTTTGAGTTATTTTTATGCTTTTCCTTTTTTTAAATATCAGTTCCTTGTTTTGTAGTTCATTGACTAAGCAAAATTTTGGTTTTATACTATCGAATCTCTTGCAAATTGATTTGATTCTGTAAGGCGTGCTACACATAGCTCAGATTATATAATAGTTACTACGTAACACATAGTCAGGCCAGCATTACTCCAAACAACCGAGTGACAAAATCGTATATGTGTGAATGGACGGAGTTTTCGGCTCGGCCATAGAATAATTTATCTATGGCTTAGCATATGCTACAGTCGGGTTAAATGGACAACTCGAGGCACTAGCCTATTAAATTCAAATTCTAAATTAAAGTCAAACATGTATTGTGTAGTTTCGGGCCGGTCTTGTCGTTCAACAAAATAATGTTGAGCCGAATGTGTGTAGCACGCCTAACACATTTTTATGGTCTATCCCATGGAGGTATAATATGGAGTAAACCATCACAAAGTAACTTACTCGCCGAGCGGCGTGACGAGTACTTACACTAATACTAATGAGTAGCGAATGCAGATGCGACACTGCCACTTTCTAATAACGTTACCTAATTTTTTTGTGCATCGTATTTTACATTTTAGTATGATTAGCATATAAAAGTTTATCCAAAAGTGATATCTATATTATACTTACATGGATAATATACAGATATTAGACACTACATAAATTCGGCAACTGATTTTTATATATGTAGGTTTAATATATCCGGCTTTGCGTACATCAGTGCAGGTACACTGTATACAGATTTTACATATATAGTTTAACTAGCTTAGCCCCGCGGCTTCGCACTTGTTAAAAAGTATCCTATAGCCTAATCCATAATACAGGTTATATAAAGGCAAATTTCAGCTAAATCGGTTCGGCCGTTTGACCGTGAAGAAGTCCCAAACAAACATACAAACTAGGTTTAAAATAAATGTCACTCCATAATTTTGAATTTGCGTAAGCGTGACTGGAAACAAAAATTGGATTTTGTCTAGTCTAGGGGGGCAAGTCGGAGCATATCCGAAGTAAATACAACGCGAACAAAAGCCAGTACGTGCAAATTATAAATAAAGTTTACGCACACATACTCCGTTATACCTTTAAAAAATAGAAACTTGTTACGTTTCTTGTAATGCACAATTGAAGATTATTCCCGTATTCTAAATAGACTGAGACTAAAGAACTGGTTTAAAATGAACTTAAATCACAATATACATTAAACATCATACTATAACACAATCAATACTAATTCGGTCACACATATTCTATCTACAATATTTCGCAATGCTACATCTGCACATTTATCTCTTTGACTGTAGGCGGGGCGACTCTTGCTGTATTCAGTATTCAGTATTGTTTATTGCAACACAATGTACAATAGTTGTATCTTAGACTAAAACTAATCTACTTATTACTATTGATATGTACCCTGTTACTTACTAATGCACGGCGCTAGGTTATAAGAGGGAACGAGACGGAGCGTGTAAGTCTTGCTCCCAATGCATGGGACCGCTGTCTTCGGATTTGTAATAATATCCTTCTTTTTTAGGGTTCCGTACCCAAAGGGTAAAACGGGACCCTATTACTAAGACTCCGCTGTCCATCTGTCTGTCTGTCTGTCTGTCCGTCTGTCACCAGGCTATAGCTCATTAACCGTGATAGTTAGACAGTTGAAATTTTCACAGATGGTGTATTTCTGTTGCCGCTAGAACAACAAATACTAAAAACAAAATAAAGATAAAAATTAAAGGAGGTCCCCATACAAAGAACGTGTTTTTAAACGCCATCTATCTAATTAGTTTCGGCAAAATGTCATCGATTGCGCTAGTAAACGAGCCCCGTCTTTCTAGATCGCGATCAAACCAATATTCTTGGTAATATCAATTAATCAAATATGAGGTTGAAACTCTGTTATGTTTCGTATTGTACGGAACCCTCCCTAAGTGTGCGATAAGAGACGCGATGCTGACTCGCACTTGGCCAGTTTTATTTGTTAATGTTATGACTTTGTATCTAATTATTCACTAAATCAATTGCTAAATTTTGTATTCTGTTTGTTACCTACAACATATCTTTAAATTACTTACTTCGACTGGATTTATCAGTTCGGTAAGTTTCGTCCACCGCTCGGCAACTACCGTCCGCACGTGACGTGCGTCGAAACTGAACGAAGTGCATATTCAATCTTTGGGACGGAGAGAGAGTTCGCGACCCGTAATCTAGTACGTAGTACGTTCACATCGATGGTCTATCCACGTTGTCTACGATATCGTTGTGTCGCTGTCAATCACACTAATGCCCGGGGTTTCGTTTCCAAATTAGCGTTTTTATAGCGTATAGCTACCACATTTGTAAAGCGTTCTAGAACCCTAACGCAAATATCATAGAAATAGTGTCGAAGACGTCTACTTACCCTTCACAAAACTTCAATCTCGGTATTTGATAGTCAATATGCTACTTTGTCTGTGAACTCAATGAATACACATTGTGACTATATTAAGTAGAGGTATAAATATAGATAGATAGATAGATAATAAGTATAAGATGATTGTGTAGATGAAGATATACATTTATTTCAACTAGTATTTACAAATGGTACATATACAACTTAAAAATAAATAAAACTATTTGAACTGTGAATAAATGAAATGTTATAAATAAAAAATGATGAAGAAATAAAATATCATATATTTAAGTAGTTTAATCAAACAAGTCAATAAATATAATTAAATCAATTCAACTAACTTATTCAAATCTAAGTTTTAATGTAAGTAGGTCCAACAGACAGGATACCTATACATGTCAACTGTCATCTAGGTTTGAAGCAATATTATAGTCTATAACTGGGTGACCTAGGTGTTAATTTTGTAGGTAAACTTTTAATGCAAACACTATATAAATAAAAAAAAATATCCGAATATTTAAGAGTCGTTTCCGAGATACGCAATTTATATTCTTATATTATATAGGTACGTACAACTACGTACGTACTAACGTACTAGAATTTACATATGAATTTTTTATACAGCAATTAGTCGAATCGATCTCGCTGAAAACAATCAGTGATGCATGACGTCGGTTAATGCAATTACTCGTCTTCATATCAAATGTATGAATATTATTTTTTCTTGAAAAGTGTAATCGCACAAAAATAATTTTGTTTTCTTCTTTCTTTCCAGATTGATTGCTGGGTGGATTTTGATTGATTATTTTAAGGCTGTAGTTTGTTTTTGTAACAAATAGGTAATATTTCATCATATTCATTTTCAACATATTACTCTTTTGGATGTTCGCTGACAGTTTGAAGCCACGCTTCTTTAACGTCTTTCTTCGAATCTTTACCTTTCGTCTTTACCTTGTCCTCTTTGACCTTCTTATCTTCTTTCTTCTTCTTTTCGTCCTTTTTGTCATCTTTTTTCTTAGGTTCTGTCTCTATATTTACTTCTGCTACCTTTATGTCTTTATTTCCTTCCGTGACTTTCTTAGTTGCATCTATCTTCACTTCTGTTACGTTCTTACTTCCATCTTTCTTGACTTCTGCTTCTTTCTTGATTGGATCTTTAGTTTCTTCTTTTTTCTTGTCTTGTTTGTTTACTACTGTTATTTGGACTTCTTGCTTCTTCGGTAGTTCGGTTATTTTAATTTCTTGAGGCTGTCCGTTTGTGGGATCGGTTGGACCCGGCTTTGCTGTGTATTGTAGTATGGAGCTTTTGACCAATGTTGGTAGTTCGTATTGTTTTTGCTCCATGCGCATTTCGACTATACCACTCCGGACCAGTAGAACGATGTATAGTTGAAACACTGTGGATATGATATAGAAGTTAATAATTATAATCTGGAACCTATACATCAAGCGTTGGGACGAGCTGTTATTTTTTTTATTGTCATCCTAGCTCAAATCTATTTCGAGGATGAGATACAATTCAGCAGCTGGTCCTAAATCCTAACTGGACAAGAGTGGCTAGAGATAGAAAACAATGGAAGATATTAGAGGAGGCCTATCCTATGCCAAGAGGCACACTAAACTGAGAGACATTCTGTAAAACATTATGATATTTTAGACAACAAACTTAAAAGGTCGGGATAAGAGGCTCATTGCTTGATTGACATCAGATGTTAATAGGCACGCGGCTTACCATCAGGAAGGCTGCTTACTTGTTTGCTGTTCTTCATTAAGAAGAATACTTTCACGCACTTGTATACTTTGTATAAATAGTTAGACATTATGTTTGTTTAGTGCCGGTAGTTTGGATTGGAAAATGTTTCTTTTGTAAGTAGGTATTATCTACACTTTATATTTTTGTACATTGCACATTACACATACAATCCAAATTTCACCGTACCGACGGGACTCGAACCCGCGTTTCTTAGGAAATATACCCGGTGCTGTACCAACTCAGCCACCAGTTGATTCTTACTTAGTGGACTACCACGTCAAGTCAGTCCAGCACCTCGGCTCACTGCCAACTAATTTCTGGACATAATTTAAGTGCCGATGCAAGGTCATCAGGATCTTAATATCATCAGGCAGGTGAAATTGAGGTAAAGAGCTTGTTAACTGACTAGCATTTTTTTTTATATCATCGTTTGACCACTATCTCACCTGTTTGTATGTGATGATGCGATCGAAGACGGAAGCACGCTAGGCCTAGAATGGGAACTGGCTCTCAAGGATTATCGCCGGAACACATTAGATAGATAGAACTTGAGGGTGGCAGCTGGCCAAGCGGACACTAGACAGTGTCCTACCACCATGCGGGGCTTGGGGTGTCTTATAGATGTTCTTCCTTCACGGGAGGGCCATTGTGAAAAGCGCACACACATTTTCCGATATAAAAATCCATTGGTGCACGGCGGGGATTGATGTTAATACCTACCTACCTCTGGCATCAAAGCCAACCATTCTCCCACCCCACTACATGCACCCTCGAGCATGAAAAAGAACCAAGAAACGTACGTGTACTGAAGACAATAGCGAGCTGTATCTGCACCGGCACCGCCACTATGACGATGGAGTAGACCAGGAAGGACATGATCAACGCCATCATCGTGTAGTACATGAACACGCGCATTAGGACTATGTCCCTCTGGAATATAATCGTAGGTAAATGGACTGAAGCTGTTTATTATAAGTACCTATATATCGACTGGTTTAGAGGGTGGATTATTATTAGTACCTACATATAAACTATAATTAAATATTTCAGGAACATCAGAGACAGAATCATCATCATTCGCAGCCAGTATTCGTCCAACTGCTGGACATTACGCCTCTCCTATGGCACGCCACTGAGCTCGATCTTCAGCTGTTTGTTTCCAACCGCTGCCAACCAGCTTGCGTATATCATCGCTCCACCTATATAGCTGTGCCGTGGTCTCCACTCTAGAACACGTCCACCCCAACCGCAGTTATCGAACAAGTTACATTTCAAACAAAATAAATCCAAATCTGTTCAGCTTACTTTGACGCCACAGCTTTACTTAAGTTCGAGTAGGTATATCTCTCCCTTTGCGTCAGGGGTCAAAATAAAATGTTCATGGTTATTGACCTACTTTTGGTTGTCATTATTTACCATTGTTACGGGAAGGTCGTTATACGTCCGGTCCGCGAATCTATAGACCTTAATTAACCCTCCACTCCACGCGATCTCTGCGTAGTGCTGGTTGCTAAATGATTTGCCACAGGTGTAGGCTTCAGCCATGGCTCGAAACTAGCATCATCACTTATCAACAGGTGAGATAACGGTGAAATGCTGCCTATACGATATAATAAAAAAAAAACATCAATCGGTTCGCTGAGTTAGTTGTGTAATGTCTGTGTTTCCCTGTACAACCCGGGGTCTTCAAATCGCGAATGAACAGGTATCTTCTATGTAAGCGTGCTACATCGTCGATCACATCATCACTTAACATCAGATGAGATAGTGGTCAAACCTATCAAGAAAACCGGGCATGATATGTAGGCAGAAGCAGTAGAAGTCAGTTTGGAGGCGAGTTGGGTTGGGATTCTAATTTGGATTGGACAAAGACATTCCAGTATCGGTTTCTAGCGGTCGCGCCGATCTACACGAAATATCGTCAGCCGGGATGACGTTGCCCGGTGCCGGTCATGCTGCGTCAACGGGAACAAAATGCCGGCGTCGAAGTAGCGGTATATATTTATAGTATAGCAGCTTGTCCACAGCATGACCGGCACCGGGCGACGTCATCCCGGCCACCGATATTTCGAGTAGATCGGCGCGACCGCTTGAAATAGGCCAGAGATTTTAACGGGCGGATGTGCCGGCATTGGCTCGCAATACAAAACACGTTTGATCTTGTCCATACACTGCCGGCGCCCGGCGCCGTTCTATCGGTTATTGTTTTTTTTGTCTGAGGTTGTTTGTTTTATTTCTATGGAAACGCATCTGCCACGCATGACAGCTAGAAGAAACTGAACCACCGGAATCGGTGGCGATGGACAAACGATCGCCGGCACATCATTTTCAAATCGGCCCGAAAAAATCTCGGTGCCGGTGACGTCCCGGTGCCGTTGCTGTGGACAAACGGCCTTAGGTACTAATATTTTTATAACATTAGTCTATATTAAAGATAGATAATTGGTCAAGATCTATCTGAGAAAAAATAAACTGGCCAAGTGCAAGTCGGACACGCACTCGTAGGGTTCCGTACCACACTACATTATTTTATAAGATCGAGCAAAAAATACCACTATCATTTTTCGCCAGCAAAAAAAAAAAATTAATAAATAATTTATTTCTTATAACGCCATCTAACGTCTAACAAAGGTGTTAGGGATCGGCATTTCAATATAACGCCATCTACGGACGGACCTAAGCTTTCATAGTTGGCGTTATATTGAAATGCCGAAGTAAACACGTTTCTTGTATATTGTTCTAATACTATAAGAATCTTTGTCCTGACATACTGACTGACTGACTGACTCACTGACAGACAACGCACAGCCTAAACCGCTGGTCGTAGAGACTCGAAATTTGGAGGGTATATTTGTCTTAGTACGTAGGGGTGTACAAAGAAAGGATTTTTCAAAATTCACCCCTGAAGGGGATGAAACGGGGGTTCAAAGTTTCTATGGAGAAACGTTATTAGATAGTTTTTTCTATTCAAAACTTCACACAAGTGCTTCAGGACATAAATAAGTAAATACGTGTTTTAGGTTTTTTCGAAATTCCACCCCTAAGAGGGTGAAATGGGGTAACAAAGTGTGAAAATCAATATTGTTTTGGTTGGGCTGAAATTTGGCATACAAGTGGTTATTATGACGTTAGTATCAGCTAAGAAAGGATTTTCTTAAATTCACCCCTTAAAGGGATGAAACGGGGGTTCAAAGTTTCTATGGAGAAACAACATTATATAGTCTTTTCTATTCAAAACTTCACACAAGTGCTTCAGTACATAAATAAGTAAATACGTGTTTTAGGCTTTTTCGAAATTCCACCCCTAAGAGGCTGAAATGGGGTAACAAAGTGTGAAAATCAATATTTTTTTTAGATTGCGCTGAAATTTGGCATGCAGATAGTTATTACGACGATAGTTCTCTCTGAGAAAGGACTTTCCAAAGTTCACCCCTGAAGAGGATGAAACGGGGGTTCAAAGTTTGTATGGAAAAACAAGATTAGATAGTCTTTTCTATTCGAAACTTCACACAAGTGCTTCAGGACATAAATAAGTAAACACGTGTTTTAGGTTTTTTCGAAATTCCACCCCTAAGAGGGTGAAATGGGGTAACAAAGTGTGAAAATCAATATTGTTTCGGATTGCGCTGAAATTTGGCATGCAGATAGTTATTTTGACTTAGATATCCGCTAAGAAGAATAAATAAGCTAAGAATTTTTCAAAATACACTCTTTAAGGGGATGAAACGGGGGTCAAAGTTTTGATAGTCGTTTTATTCGACATTTCACACAAGTAATTCTATAAATAAATAAGTAAATACGAGTATCAGACTTTTTCAAAATGCTACCCGAAGAGGATAAACTGGGGTAACAAAGTCTCAAAATCAATATTGTTTCGGATTGCGCTGAAATTCAGAATGCAGATAGGTATTATGACGTAGGTATCCGCTCAGAAATAATTTTCAGAAAATTCCTCCCGTATACGGAGCGGGGATTCAAAGTTTGTATGGCGAAACAAGATGGGATAAAGTACGTGTTGTAGGATTTTTCGAAATGGGGTAGGTAAAAAAAGTCTGTAAATTTAGTATTTTAGGGTTTTATAAATATGAATCCAGAATTGCCTTAGTCACGCGATAACATGAAAACGGGTGAACCGATTTGGCTAATTCCTATTTGATGTGTTTAATGATAGAATCGTTTTTACAAAAGAAAAGTTTTAAGTAAATAAAAGAAAGACTTAACGCGGGCGAAGCCGCGTGACACTTCTAGTTTTATTTATATACCCCCTATTATTTTTAACTGTATTCTGTTTTTAGTATTTGTTGTTATAGCGGCAACAGAAATACATCATCTGTGAAAATGTCTACTGTCCTAACTATCACGGTTCTTGAGATACAACCTGGTGACAGACGGACAGACAGACAGACAGACAGACGGACAGCGGAGTCTTAGTAATAGGGTCCCGTTTTACCCTTTGGGTACGGAACCCTAAAAACAAAAGAAGAAGTAACTTACGCGGTACACTCCACATAGCAGTAACACGCTGAACCCCAGCTCAGTAGCGTACGCGAGCAACGGTATCGGCTTGCTGACGAAGTCTTCTATCAGGATCTCTTGTACACGCATTATGGTGGGAGAGAAACCATCGTTGGCTATCCCGAGTAAACATACCCACTGTTAATTAGAAAACTATAGTAGGTAAGTACGAAACATTGTATTGACCGCTTCTCACCATTTCCCTTAAGCACATTTCAGACTACGCTTTACTATAATAGCACATAGTTTACAGTACAACAATATCGCTCGGCATAGGTACATTTAAATTTAGAACAAGTTCACACTTAGCTATACTAAGAATTCGGCGGCTTACTCGTAATCTCTATATATATATTTTATTAATGGTAAAAGGTAACAGGAGAAGCACGACGCTCGCCAGATGACATCTACCTATCTGGCAGTACAGAATTTTGCATGTCACTGCACTGCGCCTGTTATCTTGAGACATAAAGATGTCGAGTCTCACATGCCCTGTTATTTTCACTGGACATCTTGCCATTTCAACCGAAAAACATTCCTATTTCACGGCTGAAAATTAATTGACATAGTATTGGTACCGCCCCAGGCGGACTAGCAAAAGTTCTAACACTACAAAAAGCAATAATATAGCAGAATAGTAAAGCGTAGTAGCGTAGTCTCAAATGCGCTTTATGTACTACGCGGTCGCCGGTTTAAAATCCTAGCCCAGTGCACCAATGGCTTTTCTACGTGCATTCAAGTGTGCTACTCCGCATGCGATGTGGTAGGAGCAATATATCGATGTGCCACCTGACTTGCTACAGAAAAGTAGCTTACCATGGTCATGGAAAAACTGTCGGTGTAACCTTACGATGTTCTGGTAATAGTCTGCAAAAGTGCCTTGACGAGTCAGATCATTCTAGGCCTAGCGTGGTTACCATCCTCGACCAAGTCATCGCTTACCACCAGGACAGACAGTGCTCAAACGCTAGCTTATCATCAGATATAAAAAAGGTTGAAAGTGTAAGCAAAGTTAAGTTAAAAGTTGTAAGTAACATGCATGATGAAGCATGACGTTCGATGGCAAGTGATGACGTCTGCTTAATGCAATGCAGCGCTGCATCGTCACACGGCATGAAACAGAAATGTTTTCGGTTTGAAGACCCAGTTAAATTCAAGGGTGTGTCAGTTAGACTTAGCAACTAGATGTGTCAGGGTAACAAACAGCTGCAATGCAGTGACGTACATTTATTATTTTATATTTTGGTAGATAAAAGCTAAGAGGACCAGGGCCGGTAGTCTCTACATGAATAGCGATGAATTTCGACCGAAAATCGTCGATAAGAAAAGAGATGCAGATAACAACTGTCTAGCTGCATCTCGTTCTTGCAGACGTTTGCGATGACAAGACGCATCGCTATCAATTGTAAAACCGATTTTTGTTTTATTGTTACTTTAACTTTAAGTTCTTTTGGTTTTCAATAAAGAGTTAATCTATCTATCTATCTATCTATCAATGTAGAGACTTCCACCCCAGCACGACACTTCGTGATGGTAAGTAAGCTATAACGTCTGCCTTAAACAAAAACTGTGGTATGCAATCTCTAGCTTGCTAGAATCTATGCATCACTGCACTGCTCCCGTTACCTACCTTAAGACATCTGTCAATAAGCTTATTGCTCGTTAAATATAAACAAACTGCGAACAGTGCTAACTATTATTTATTTATATGTATATTATGTACAGTCTTCGAGAATTTACCAATGGAGATGTTAACGCAAGGCGTACCCCTCTGCTGGCCATATAGCCATTATTGGCCATATGAGCGTGCGTCACATCGCTGTATTTTTGATAATGTGTGCGTGATTCAAGCTAGTGTGCGGGATCGTTAAAGTGAGTGATTCGTGTGTGTGCAATGCGTGTTTACCTCGTCCCGCGTAAATATCGGCAGAAAAAAATGTTTGCGGATTACAACGTTAACATCTCCATTGGTAAATGCTCGAAGTGTACAGTGTAAGAAGAAGTGGTACTTACATCAGCGAAAATATTGAGTATACCGATAATCATTAAACCAGTTCTGACGGGCGCAAACCAGCAGCAAAAATCTAATTTATAATGCACTATCTGCGACTTGGCTGTATAGTAAGCTTTTTCCATGTTTAAAAATTTAATTATTTAAAAAAATAAAATTAAAAAGTCACTCGAGGCTTCGGACGTCCCTCCACTACGCCATTCGGGAAAAATATCCCGAAAATGTCTCTAAATGAAAATTGCAACTAATTAGGAAGCGGTTAATTAAAAAGGTCGGTTAAAACTATTACTATTAGGATGATATTAGTGAGCTAATTGACCAGCGGGTTACAGTTACAGTTTTGTCCGTGACATTATGTAAGTAATTCTGAATAGCCGTTTATGTATGCGTTTTTAAGATTCCGTAGTTCTGACAAGGAACCCTTATAGTTTCGTCATGTCCGTCTGTCTGTCTGTCCGAGGTTTTGTTAAGAGACCGTTAATACTAGAAAGCTGTAATTTTGTGGGGGTATGAATATAAATGACGCCAACAAAGTGCTAAAATAAAATTTTGAAAAATATTTTTTTTTATGGTAGCTCCCCTTAATGTGAAGTGGGGACGAATTTTTTTTTCATCGTCTACCCCATCGTGTGGGGTGTCGTTGAATAGGTCTTTTAAAATGACTTAATTTGGTTGGTTGGCTGGTTGCTAATACCATTTTTCGATTGAATGCTCCATTTACGAAATATTAAACTTTAAAGTGCAAATTGTTGTTCTCGTAGGGCGTCCCCCCCCCCCTCTAAAAAATCTGGAAAAATTCGTGATAATAGCGCATTTCATGAACTTTCAAGGAAAATTATAGCAGTTAAGATAACTTTATTAGTTTAGCAGTAATAGTCGTTGAACTTGGGTGCTGGATAATTTTGTACCAAATACAAAATCCTTAGAATAAATCCTTTAAAGTGACAAAGACGGAGTACCTAGTTGCTTGTTTATAACGGGTAAAGACTTGCATTGAATAACAGGCTACTACGGAACCCTACACTGCGCGTGACCGGTTATTATTTTTTAACCTACTTCACACAAGTTGAAGGATTTGGAGGTAGATACTCAAAACTATTATGAATATTGCTTAGTTATGTATGTGTGTATACTTATGAGTACGTATGTCATCTGTTGAATCTCTAGTAATAAATAAGTTTCTTTTTAACCGACTACACAAAAAAGGAGGAGGTTCTAAATTCGTCGGATTTTTTTAATGGTATGTTTACCGATTACTCGAAGAGGCCTCAGCCGATTTGAAAAATTCTTTTTTAGTTTTCCCAGGTGTTCGCATTTAAATTTCATCGACATATGTGCAGTATCTCCAGAGATATGGAAATAAACACCTCAAACTTGGTATTGAAAATGACTAGCGCGAAGTTTGAAGTCCGTTCTTTTAGTTTTCAAACGATCTTAAGTAGGTAAACGTCTCATATTAATGTTAAATAAGGTTTGATGTGTACCTAACTTCCGAGCAATGGAGACACTCACCTCAAACATGCATCTGAAAACTTCCCTACTTATAATCAACACTTACATAATTAAGTAAAAAACAGAGTTTATAAACATTTGTATTTAATTTATTAAAACTTAATCCAACGCAATGTAAATCGATATTTATGAACTAATGCAACGTGATAGAAAATTTGATGCAACATACCTGACTATAAAACTATAATTAGGTACCTATGTAATATTATTGTTAGTTAGATATATTAATGAATGTAATAAAAAAGTTAATAATCATTAATATAACTAAACACACCTCATGTTATTATACTTAGTTATATACCTATGTACACATAAAATAATCATATACAGAATGTTCATGGTTTCTTTTATTGTATTGATTTTTATTAGGTTAAAAGATTTTAACGAGATTATGGTAAGTATGTAAAATTAGTAATTTGAGAATAGAATAGAAAAATTAAGATGTATCGGTACGATTATATTCGTTAATACCATACGATTAAACGATTATAATAAAAAATATATATTAAATTGCCTTTGAAATAAAAATGAATGATATATATGTAAATTGTTAAACACAATCCAAAATTTCATCGTAACGACGGGACTTGAACCCGCAACCTCCGGAATGACATGTTCCGGTGCTTTTAACATGTCATTCCGGAGGTTGCGGGTTCAGTCCCGTCGGTACGATGAAATTTTGGATTGTGTTTAACAATTTACAAAAATATAAAGTGTGAAACACTTCAAAGAAACATAATATTTGATATATATGTATTTAAATTCGTAAATTTATAACCACTTCATACCAAGCGGTAATAGCAAAGGCGTCATGGCGATCGTGAGTTCGATCCCCACTCATTGCACTATTGACGTGAACCCACTCCAGACACAAGCATATTTAGCTTAGTTGGAGGGGCAACCCACAAGATAAGCTTTATTTTAAAAAACCTTCTAATAAAAATGTACGTTCAATCGCACAAATCATTATGATTTAATTGTCTTATGGCCGGTTTCTGATTACATTTATTGAGAGTTTATCCATTCAATAACCGATCATTAATTATAATAAACTGGCCAAGTGCAAGTCGGACTCACACTCGTAGGGTTCCGTACCACACTACAGTATTTTATAAGATCGAGCAAAACATACCACTATCATTTTTCGCCAGCAAAAAATTATAATTAATAAACATTTTATTTCTTATAACGCCGTCTAAGAAAGGTGTTAGGGATTAGCATTTCAATATCCGCCATCTATGGACGTTCACCTAAGCGTTTGTTAGCTTATTCCTATGATAACAAGGTGGGTGGGTGGTCGGTAGGTAGGTAGTAATCTACCATAAACTTAATATGTCTGGAGCTAAATATTCACTTGGAACTACTTCCAAAACTACCTGCCTATACTTCAGCTAATAGGTAGGACTTATTAATAAAATATAAAAGTCAGGACATCACCGAGAAAGCATTTTATTTGTACCCTCATCATTATAACAACAGTTTATGTACCATCAGGAGACTCAGGACCATTATAATAGACAATAGAACAAAGAGAACAGCAATATACCAATAAGTATTTAATGTTAAGTCACAAGGCTTTATAACAAGTTTCAAGACATAACACTGAAAATCACTCCGATTTAGACAATTTATACAAAATATTATGGGGTTACCCCCAAAAGGCCTCCACCACCCCTCATAGCCTTTCCTTACCACCCTCAACGAAGCTAAAACACTTTATCATCACCATTCCTAGGTGTTACCATCATCACCATCATTATTATAAACATATCCTAGAAAACCACATTCTAGCCCTAATTATTCAATACATTATGTTTATACAAATAATTAGCTTCATTGAGTTGGACAGCACATTGTCGTCTGAACGATATTCCCGACAGAGTAAAGATGACGATGTTAGCCCGAAGGCTGCTCGAGCAAAAGTCCCTCATCTAACGTTTCTACCGCCCTTTTAAAGCATCAGTCAAACAGAAAACCAAGATGGCGGCTCTGACACATCTTGTAAGGTTTATACTACTAACTACTACTATAAACACCCTCATTTAAGGCAATATTAATAATTTATAAATTAAATCATCATAAAACATTGGAAATATGTCGCAACTCTGTATGTACTATGAAAATATTCTAACACGTTCATAGATGGCGTTATATTAAAATGCCCAAAAAAACACGTTTCTTGTATGGGGACCCCTTATTATTTTTCACTTTATTCTGTTTTTAGTATTTGTTGTTGTAGCGGCAACAATACATCATCGGTGAAAATGTCAACTGTCTTACTATCACGGTTCATGAGATACAGCTTGGTGACAGACGGATAGCGGAGTCTTAATAGGGTCCCGTTATACCCTTTGGGTACGGAACCCTAAAAATCAAGCCACAACTACAGCAGTCAGTGAACATTCAATAACTCAAATTTTCATAATATTATAGTATATATACTTACTGTCTGCATTTATTATAATTAATAATATATAGCATAGATAGAAATATATAGAATATATAGCATAGATAGATAGGATTGCCACCCATACTTTATATCTAAATATTGTATGAATAATTAAAATTGCTCAATGAACGTCGCGATCTCACCGCGTGACCTCAGGTACTGCCTAAGAGCGATAGACTTGCTCGAAACCTAGGTCTAGATAATAAGACTTAAGAAACGTGAATTACAGGCGGTATTTAACGTCAATAATTAAATTACTGAACCTACTTTACTGATGCTAGGTAAAAGTAAATAAATAGACTGGTCATTCTGTATACATATAATAGCATAATAACATATTCCTTACATGTCAACAGTAATTTTAAAATAATTATGTAGGTACATATCAATGTTGTTAAAAATATAACGAAATAAGGTAATTCAATATTGCTATAAGTCTTTAAATTCGTTCCGAGCAATATGTCGCTTACCACCAGACGAGAAAGTGGTCAAACGCTTGCCTATCTGCCATTAAAAAAAACTATTTAGCTAACTTTCTGCATCCCACTCTAACAACAGCTTGCATTTTGTTTCTCACCTGCATAACTGTGCAAAAAGCCATGTGACCTAGAAAGTATAGATTGTTGAGTAAATGTATTAAATTTATTTAAATAAATAGTAGCAACACTATCCATAGAGACAAATATTCCACATAACTACACGAACAAATATTATATGCACTGGACAAACCTCAGAATACAGACCAAACCAGAAGGCGTCAACTCACCTAAAAGTGAAGCGACTAAGCCACTCTTAAATAGTGTGTGGTTGCACGCGCTGGTGAATCGACAAGTCACTCTGAACGTGCTTTATAAATAATTAAACACGTTCACAGAGTGACTTGTCGATTATTGAATTATATTAAGCAACTTTGTCCCGTTCCTGTAAAAATGCTAGCTATAAACTTTACACGGGTTAGAAGAGAGGCACGTGCAGATTTTCAGATCGGTTTTGGACACATCGTCGCTTGAAAATACGGTCGGACGCGGTTTCTGGGTTTTTCTGTACTTATTCTGAGAGACTAACAACCATTTTGAAAAAGCTTCTTTTATGAGCATTTCAAGGCACTAATGTATCAAAGGTAATTAATTGTTTTCTTAGTGTACTATCGGTTTTTAGTATTCTTGCAAAGCTTTAAATAATACCTATAAAGTTATAATTATAAAAGCGAATGGGTTATTTGATTAACATGGTAACTCACATGGTAAATATCCCGTTTTAATATCAGTTTGCAGGTATTTGTTTTTATTGCAACGTAAGTAATACCGTTATCTTCCAATAAAAAAATGATATTTAATGATTATCTTTTTAGTAGCTAATTATATTTAGGGCCAGTTTCACCGGTTCCTCATAGCGCTGATATGAAGAAATCTGACAGATTTTATTATGGCGTCATGTGTCAGATAACTTTCTAACGCATTATCAGCAACCGGTGAAACTGGCCCTAAGTGATATATTATTTGACATTTATAGGAATGCAATACACAAGTACTTAAAAATTCGATGTATTATAAGAGTTTTATATCTAAAGACGATTCTGTTTAACGGAATAAAAAGAATCGTTTGATGAGACAGTAAGCTTTGGTCCAATTTATACAACTAGTGCAGCGGTTACTAACCTTTTCAACCATGTTACGGGGTAATGTCCACCATAGGGGCATGGTCCATCAATGAAAATGATTTAACGCCCCAGCCCATGGGCTGGGGTCTTTAAATTGTCAGAAATAAATACAGCAAGTAGGTATACATGTAATTGCAAATAGGCTTTATTCTTTAATAGGGTATTTTACTCTATATGAGAAAAAATATAATAATATTGAGATAGCTTAGTCAAAAAGTAGTCAAAAATCCATAGTTTTAGTTTATAAAATAGCGAACTAAATTTTAAAATACAATTCAAAGGTTTCAGCTTTTTAAATCTGTTTCATAACACCATTGAATAGTAGTCGCCATGTTATGACGTCATACCGTTAATGTCCGGTTCCTATAACATACAAACGGATCGTTTTGGTTTACGATTGGTTAAATTTGACACGAGACGTAAACATTCTTGTGTCAAATTTAGCCGAACGTAAGCAAAACGATCCGTTCGTATGTTATAGGAACCGGGCGTTAGAAGTGTCAACTATCAACCTGCATAGCGAACTGACTTCATGACCTCAGAGCAATATGGCGTCCACTGCGTCCAGCGTTTTCGTCAAATCACGACAATGCAAATAATGGAAATGCATTTTTATGGCACTTAATGAATGAATAAAAATTTTGTGCATTTTTTAGTGGTTCATTAGCACTATAGAATCTACTTGAGACACTTTTCAACAATGGATGTACTTAATACCCTATTGTCGAATATATGTCGACATCTCGGTCACTCTAAGGTTGTGGGCAGGCGCATAGGACGGTGCTACTGTCGGCGTACGGCGCATTTTCTTAATTACCCCCGCAGAAAAGCTCGTATTTTACCCCTGCGGGGGTAATTGCCCACAGGTTCGGAAACACTGAACTAGTGTGGCTCTATAAGCTGTAAACGTCACGAATCTGTCTTTGCATAACATTTGCAAGCTGAATAACACACCCCCGACCCTTTAAAGTTTATCGGATGTTGTTGGACAAAAAGTTGCGTCTTACTAGTGTACCTATGGGTAGAATATATATGGGTAGCAAAAAAGTTTTGTGACATATTTTGAAATGGCTGAAATATGGTTTTTTACGTTATCAACCCCCATATCTCTTTATAGAACCTACTCACATATAGTATAGGAATAATAGCTGACACAAGCTATACTAAATATATTTTGCAAAAGTTACCATCAGGGGATAGACATACCTAGCTAAAGTATTCACTGCAAAAATGTTGCGGGTAGTAATCGTAATCGGTCACCTCGGCACAAGCTCAAGAATCTCAAGTGGCGCGCGGTCAACTTGCCGTAGCCGTGCTTACGGCCAGTCGTCTGCGCACTTACGTCTCTACTTCCACGCGCTTACGTCTCTCCGTCCACGCGCTTACGTCTCTCCTTCCACGCGCTTACGTCTCTCCGTCCACGCACTTACGTCTCTCCGTCCACGGGCTTATGTCTTTCCCCAACAACGAACCGCAAAGGGTATATATATTATTGGCCATGTCAACAGTTTTGAGCACGACGGAATCATTTTGATTGTTATACACGTCTCCTCTCTTATCCGCATTTTTGAAAACCGGATCTTACATTGTCTACGTTCCCTGAACATTGCTATGAGAGCTACCGCTTTCAAGCTCACCAGGTGGCGCTACTGAGTAAAAGGTCCTATTGACAGTTGTCAAACTGTATAATTTATAATGAAATGTCAAATAAAATGATATTTCAATGTCAGTTTCGGATAAATCTATAAGTGATCCTTAACTAAACATGACATTGACAGTTTACACACTAGCGCCTCTAGCGGAAAATCCCCCGCGATAGCCCATACATAAAAAATAAAGTGGAACTCAATTCCTGTACCAAAATAAAAAATAAAATAATAAAGAGAAATATAAACATTTATTTGTAATAATTAATAATATTTGTAACCATTCCCATCACAAATTGCTTATCAACAAGATTTCAGAAACACAGTGTATATTAACTAGTTATAATATTAAACATAATTGAAATATAATTTCTATTTTAATAAGTAACAGTGGATAGAAATAACACATAGTACTATTTTTTAACCGACTTCAAAAAAAGGAGGAGGTTTCTCAATTCGACCGTATATATATATATATATATATATATATATATATTTTATGTTTGTTCGCGGATAACTTCGTCGTTTATGAACCGATTTCGATTATTCTTTTTTTGTTCGAAAGGAGATATCCCAAGTGTGGTACCATTGTAATTTTATCGAGGTATGATAAGTATCTCCATAGATATTGAGATAAACATCTCAAAATTGGTACTGAAAATGAATAGCGCGGCATTGAAGTCGGTTGTTTTTTAGTTTTTAAACGATATTATAATAAGTAACAGTGGATAGAAATAACACATAGTACTTTTTTTATTAATCAATAAGCGCAATTTATTACTTAATTATATAAAGGTAAAATATATTTTTTTCTTATTTAATTATAAATATAGTGACCGAAATTGCACACATTATAAAATCCAGACTAATACTATTATCAAAAACGTTTTGTAACTCTGTCACTCTGTCTGTTTGTTACCTAATCACGCCTAAACGGACGATCCGTTCTTACTGAAGTTTAACAAGGAGATACTTTATTTATAGCATGAGGATGAACATAGGCTACTAAATTCTTGGTGTACGTGAACGAAGTCGCGGGTCTCAGCTGGTAAATATAAGGTTTGTGGAAGATACGATTATATATAAATGCAAAAGTCAGCTTGTATATTTGTTTGTTTGGGTCCTCTTCGCGTTGAAGTGGCTCGACTGATTTGCACAGAGATAACCAGTATAAAGTCCCCGTCACGAGAAGCTATAAATTATGTAAACAAGTGTTCAGGAGTTCACAACATTTGGACCAACAAAAAAAATGAATTTCGTACTCGTACGCATTCGAAACTCGAATGACGCGTTTATTTCAAAATGGCGTCCCGATAGTTTACTATCCCTGCGTCCGGTACCAAGAAACACAAACGATAGCGCTTTGCGTCGTTAAAATATGATCCGACTAAATTAAATAGGTTGTTACTTTCATATAGCCCGTCTATATTTCATGTCGATTGAATATGGTCAATTTATTATTATCTCGCAGTATAAAATGTTTACTTAGTAAAAGATGTTTGTTTACATAATTTATAGCTTCTCGTGACGGGGACTTTAGCTGATTAGGATTATTACATTGCATAATTTTTAACGCGGGCGAAGGCGCGGGGGACTGCTAGTATCATACAATTGTCTCACTTCTAGCAATACGTATATTTTTGTAAATTGTTAAACACAATCCAAAATTTACAAAAATATAAAGTGTGTGACACTTCAAAGACACATAATACGTATATTGTTATTGAGAAAATATAAAAAAAATAATTAACTGACGAATAGTCGCAGTAAGTTTGGAATGCTCCACAATTATTTGATTAAAACAAAAAAAAAAAAAAAAATACAAAAGATCACTGTACTAATTAATGCACAAATAGTAGAACGCCTAAAAATGTATGTAGCTTACTCTAATATACAAAATTCCCATGTCATAGTGTTTGTCCCCAAACTCCTCCGAAACGGCTTGACCGATTTTTATTAATTTTTTTGTGTATTTTTGGTAGGTCTAAGAACAGGTCGTAAACTATTTTGTTATACCCCTAAGTGATAAGGGTGGCCCAAACGCGTGCAAAGTCGCGGGGCGCACCTAGTAACCAATATACTTCGAAGTTTTATAGTGTAATTTTAATGTTATATTGATGTATATACAATATGTAAACATATAGATATCACCTAAACTAATATAATAAAAAGGAAAGATTAAATTTTTTGTTTGTATCGATTTAACTCAAAAACTACTGGAGCGATTTTTAAAATTCTTTCACTAATGGAAAGCTACATTATCAGCGAGTAACATCAGCTATATTGTATCTCCGTATACTCACAGGAACGGGAACCACGCGGGTAAAACCGCTGCTAGTTTAGTCATACATTTCTATCCACTGTTACAATGTAAACAAGGTTTACTTCATCAAGGCGTGAACGACTGCGTTTGCGTTGAGAGCCTTCAAGTCTGTGTATGTCTGTCCAGTGCCGACAAACACAATCGGCTGGCCGGTTATGTATGTCATCGATATGGCGGCACCCACCTGCGGACAACAATAGATTTTTTAAAGTTAAGGCCACTATATTTCAGCACTGTAGGTATATAGCGATACGTCCGTCCGTCAATCATGTAGCGGGAAACTGTCAGCCAGCTAGCAAAAGTGACACAGGTCCTACCTCGAAGACGCCTCGCGGGCTACTGTTATATGTTATAAAATATTGTGTTAAAAAAAAAGAACGACTATTTAAAAAAAAACTATCCATTTAATTTCCTTTTAAACTTCTTTTCCTATTTTTTGTGAGTCAGAGTTTAATGTACTTTAAGTAGTTAATACCCAAAAATCGATTTAAATTTCGTTGCTTTCGTAACTTTTTAAGATCGAGTTAAGTGATAAATATCGTGTTTTGAATAATCAAGAATGTGTCTTGAACTACATAATATATTTTTTTCTGATCAAAACAAATAATATTTAATTTTTTGCTGTTGAATCAAAATCTTGTCGATTTGGAATATTTAAACCTTAAACTTTTATTAAATCGCTTCAAATTGTTTTGTCCATCTATCGCTGGGACCATTCATAAAGTATGATTAATGTTATATACCGGCTGTAATTCACGTACCTTTAGTCGATCTATTATTATTTATTTAGGCGATCTCACCGCGTGACCTCACTCCCGAGGTCTGCCTCGGTCTTCGTCGAGAAAATTCGACTAAAAGTACGTGAATTACAGCCGGTATATAACATTAATAATGTTACAAATTCATGATAATTTTATAACAAAAATCCATAAAGTACGTCACACGTTAAGGGGGTAGAGGTCAACGAAGTGTGACATTACGTGTCAAGGGGTGGGAGGGGGTAAAGTTCGTGATGTCACATTTCAAGATCTAATACATCAAAGTGTTAAAATGCCAAATGTGAACTACTAACAAAAAGCTTAAAAAATATTTACAAACTGCATCTGTATGGGAATAAGGTTTCAATTGCTTTGTTGGCGCGTTCACATTCGTCAAAATATGTGACGTCACACTAGGGAGGGAGGGGGTCTCACAAATGTGATCAACTGTGACAAGGACGGGGGAGGGGTAAAAAATCACGAAATTAGTGTGACGTACTTTATGGATGACCCCCATGTCGCGACATGCATGTCGCCGGTGCTGATTGGTGGATATGATTACAGCCGGTGCTCATTGGTCGATATGATGTATGACATTTAGGTCTAGGTCCTAGGTCCCACCCGTGCTAGGAATGTAAAAAACGCATGGCCTGAATGCCCCAAGCTCCAAAAACAAGTATAAATTGTATAATGATAATTATTATCTTGTTAAAATTTCAAAGTTGATATGTACAATGAATTAAAAAGAAAAAGAGAGGATGACAAGACAATCCCCATAGAGTTTCTTCTCTGGTGAGAGTATTTTCGAAATACCGGTAGATTCAACAGCCATTCAGCTTTCCCCTTCTGTCCGCAGATCTTCTAGGTTTGCCATTTTTATTTAAAAAATATTATGCAGCTGACAGACGGACAATCAGTTCCATTCGGATCATGATATGTACTGTGATCGGTATGCGTTTCATTATATTGTTTTTCAATATTTTACTTTTTTTTAAATATAATAATTGTCTGAAGTACTGAAACCCACAGTTACGTGTATGGTTGGCAACCCTACTTTAATATTTTTTTAATAGTATGATGTCAACAATTGGATGACAGCTAAATGCTTCATAACTTTTGTATTTTATTTTAAATTCAAAGCATGAAATTCTGCTTTTGTATGTTTACTTGATAATTGATTATGATTTATTTTATGATGTTGACGTGATATGTGCGTATATTAATACTGCCCACATACCACAGACCTGCTACTTAATATTAAACCTGACTGCGTACACCGGCCTCAATGAGACTGACCTTGAACGGAGTTTGTCTCTTTCTTTTGTAGGGACAACTTATATATATACCATACATATAGTATAGAACGTATATAGCACTAGCAGGTTGTTAGACAAGGACACACTCCCACCCGGGTGACTTTCAATTGGGCCGTTTTGTTCTACAAAGTCTACAATTACAACCTTATAGTTAAAGCATACTACGGATTAAATTGAACTTGTCAAAACATCTGCAGTGCACCATCCATCTAAATTACGTAAATGCTTTGCTTGATTGATTGATTTAAATAGTTCGTTACCTTATCATCAATAGTGTCAAACTTGGTGAGCACGATGCCGTCGATGACGTGAGGGTTGGAGGAGGAGGAATGGTCAGCCAGCGCCTGGTTGAACTTCACCAGCTGGTCCACCGCCTCGTTGCCGACCAGCGCCTCGCCCACGAACAACACCATGTCTGGTTCGTTCACCTGGATCACAGAATAATAACAAATAAATGTACAGAAGATGCACTCCTTGCGAGCAAAAATGCGAGATTAAACCTAGTTACAACGTCGGTAACGTTCAAAATACGCTGCACGCCTCGGATGCGACCTTGAATTTGCGTCACAGAATAAACTAATAGTAACTAAAATCGCAAAATATGCGACATAAACGGTCGGTCTATTTAGTTTTAGTATAAGTTTCAACTTGATACCCCTACGCATTCCGATGAAGGGTCTTGACAGACGGACAGACCGACAAACAGACGGACAACAAAGTGACCCTATAAGAGTTCCTTTTTTCCTTTTAAGGTACGGAACCCAAATGGTAGCATATAGTAGTGTCACGATCAGATCGGAGACGTTTTAAAGAAAGCCAGGCGGACACTAGATAGTGTCCTACCACCATGCGGGGTTGGGGGTTTCCTAATGATGATTTTCCTTCACCAGAGAGAACACATACATTTCGCGATAGAAAAATCCATTGGTGCACGGTAGGCCGAGCCGACCATTTTCCCACTACACCACTGGGCCCTCAAAACCGTATAGGGAACTACTTTTGAAGTCGGTAGTAGATGTCTCACCTTGATAAGTTTAGCTAACGCTCTCATGAGAGGCTCGTTATCCTGCATACGTCCTGCCGTGTCTATCAGTACCACGTCGATCTTGGAGTCTGAAGCGTAGCGGATCGCTTCCATTGCTATGCCTGCCGCGTCCTTACCTGTCAACAAATACATTAAGGCTTAAATATTTCAAATCGACAAGTTTTTGAATCAACAGCAAACAATGAAATTTGATTTGTTTAGATCAGGAAAAAAAATTTAATGTAGTTCAAGAAACATTCTTGATTATTTAATGGTTTAAAATACGACATTTACGACTTCACTCTATCATTAAAAAGTAAGAAAACAAAGAAATTTAAATCGTTTTTGGGTACTTAAAGTAAATTAAATGTTGACTCACAAAAAATATGCCAAAATATATGAAAAAAAGTTTAAAAGGAAATTTAATGGATAGTAAACAGTCCTTTTTTTAACACAATATTATATAACAAAGCGGCCAGCGCGCCTCACTTCAGTAGCCCGCGAGGCGTCCTCGAGGTTGGTTGACCTTTTGCTAGCTGGCTGACAGTTCCCCGCTATGCGATCGGAATATCCGTCACGGGGACGGAGGTATTGCTTAATACCTACTGCGCTGAAATATAGTGGCTTTAATGGATGGCGTTTATAAGTATAGTACGCAGCTTATAAACTTAACTTATGTTGTCTTAAGGCTTCTCCGACAACCGCTTTCAACTTATACGTACTGTGACTCAAATCGCTAAAGGCACATTCAGCGTAGTTTTTTTTAAAGCTTACTAGCAATGTGGGGTGCATGTAGTCTTGTTAACCCGTGCAACTAAGCTAAATATGCTTGTGTCTGGAGTGGGTTTACGTAAATAGTACAATGGGTGGGAATCGAACTCACGACCTATCGATCGCCAGGCCAACGCCTTAGCCATTGAGCTATTGCCTCAGCTCAGTTAAAACTTATTTAATCACAGCTCAGAATGGCTCTGAAATTGCTTCCTCATTATATTTGTTGATAAACAGGTGGTAGGAGCATTAT
The DNA here is from genome assembly GCA_954871355.1 of Cabera pusaria. Lineage (NCBI taxonomy): Eukaryota > Metazoa > Arthropoda > Insecta > Lepidoptera > Geometridae > Cabera > Cabera pusaria. The sequence continues at coordinate 21,064,657 of OX940900.1, read as the reverse complement.
ATCGATGTTCCGCCTGCCTTTTACCAAAACGTAGCTTACCACCATCAAGGAGAAAATCTGCCACCATAACCTTGCGGTGTTAGGCCTAGAGTGTTTACCATCTTTGACCACATTATCGCTTACCACCAGCTGATAGTGGTCATACGCTAGCCTATCAGATATAAAAACAAATATTAAAAGGCATTATATAGGTACGACTAAATAAATAAATAACATCAAATTACGTAGTCAATATTTTTGTTTAGTATTTCAGCTAAGGTGAAGGTCCAATTGTTGTAGATGTTGTACTATTAGAGCGACACCTCTAGTTATTGTGTTGCAAGTGTTCATAGGCGATGGTGTCCACTTCCCATCAGGTGAGCCGTTTTTTTTACGGTAAAAGGTAACAGGACAAGCACGACGCTCGCCTGATGGTAAGCGATGACGTCTACCTATTACAGATACAGCGGCATGCAAAATTCTGGCAGTCCAGATTTTGAATGTCACTGCACTGCGCCTGTTACATTGAGACGTAAAGATGTTGAATCTCATATGCCCTGTAATTTCACTGGACAACTTGCCATTTCAACTAAAAAACATTCCTATTTTACGTCTGAAAAGTAATTGGCAAAGTGGTGGTACCGCCCCAGGCGGACTAGCAGAAGGCCTACCACTACAACGTCGTACAGCCGTCTGCTAGTTTCCTACTTTTATTTAAAAAAAACCGGCTAAATGCGAGTTGGACTCGCCCACCGAGGCTTCCGTACTAACTTGTCAAACTGGGTTAAAGTATAAACTCATACATCAACCGCAAATAATACGTTTGTAATATTAAGTTAGCTTTTTTTTTGTAAGACTACAAGTTTTTGTAAGACTACATGTTTTCGGGTCTTTCCTTGATAAGTGCTGCAAGACCTTGCTTCTTGTCAATTTTCATGATTCTAGGTCATTGAGAAGAACCTATTGATGCCCTTGTGAAATATACGACACAAACGAATGATCTTTTGATCGCGTTGACTTACAATTTAAATTTGTTCGCAGCTAAACGATACCGTAGACTCGAGTATTTTATTTGTTTCAACTTCGTATCTCTACTACGTTCCCGAGAAAAAGGATCTTCGACGGACAGACCGACAACAAAGTGATCCAACAAGAGTTCCTTTATTCCTTTTGAGGTAATGCAACCCTGAAAAAAAATATCCTTACCATATCCCTTCTCATAGAGATGCACCATCTTCCGTCCATGATGCCTGGTCTCCGGATGCAGGGCGTTCAGATGCCGGGAGTGAGTCCTCAGCTGCTCGACCGCGCCCGCTCGGAAGGTGTCACACGCGGCTATCAGCACGGACAGATCGTTCTCTATGAGCCAGAAGCAGATCTTGGCTAAATTCGTCGATTTACCGACGCCGTTTACCTAAAAACGTATAATTAATCTTAGAAATATTTCAACTACCCTCCTGCGAGTAGGTTCGATAGTATAAAAGCGGACAGCGAGCGGGCATCGAGACTCAGTTGTTGCGCGGCCGTCGTAGGGTTCAGACGTAGTAGTGACGTTGTTAGCTTAGACACATTATGTAATTGTCATTATGTTGAATTTCTATGGCATTGTATAGCTGTGAATATTGTCATAGTGTTTATTCTGAGCCTTTTTCACTTCTGGTATCTAAGAATAATATATATCTATAATTTAAGAGAATTCTAGATAGGATGAATAAAAGATTGACGAAACTTTTGGCACCTCACATGATTTATTGGTGTGGCAGGACTTCTGCTAGTCCGCTTGGGGCGGTACCACCACTTTGCCAATTAATTTTCAGCCGTGAAACTGAATGTTTTTCGGTTGAAATGGCAAGGTGTTCAGTGAAATTACAGGGCATGTGAGACTCAACATCTTTATGACAAGGTAACAGGCGCAGAGCAGTGACATGCAAAATTCTGGACTCCTAGAATTTTGGATGCCACTGTATCTGTAATAGGTAGACGTATTCGCTTACCATCAGGCGAGAGTCGTGCTTGTCCTGTTACCTTATAACATTTAAAAAATCCAAATACATATTATCGAGATAGCGTAGGCAAAAAGCAGTCGGAATACGTTAGTTTTAGTTTATAAAATACGAAACTACATTTTAAAATTCAATTCAAAGGTTTCAGCTTTTTATATCTGTTTCATAACATTATTAAATAATAGTCGCCATGTTATGACATCATACCACTAATTCGCGGTTCCTTTAACATGCGGGCGGATCGTCGTGCTTGCGATCGGTTGAAATTTGACACAAGACGTAAACATTCTTGTGTCAAATTTAACTGATCGTAATCATAATAATCATAATCAGCGTACCTTTCGTGGTACCTTTAATCACTGCATAAGTACATAGCGAAATGACGTCATGACCACAGAGCAATATGGCGTCCACTGCGTCCAGCGTTTTTGTCAAATCAAGACAATGCACATTCAAATGCATTTTTATGGCACAACAATATATAAAATATAAAAAACATACCCCACAGAAGGCCATGACATAAGGCGAGCCCTCCTGCTTGGCATGCATGCAGTCCCGCAAGATGTCGACACGACGTTTTGGTGACAGGATCTGTACCAGAGACTCCGTCAGAGTGGCCTTGATGGTCTTAGCCACGCTGTCGAATGTTCCCAGCACCTGAGGAGACATTTTTTGGGTTCAATATTATGTTTCTTTTAAGGACGCATTTCTGTAAATGTCATAAAATAGCTGATTTTAGCATATTTTAGGTACAATTGGCGATGACTACACGAAACTTAGTCAACTGTTATTATTATCTATCAATAGACAGGTCCTTTGCAATCAAATTAAGTAATTTATTTATTTAAAAAAATATATATTATAAATATAATATATATTAAACAATGAAAAATATTTTCCGTAGACTCCTACCACAAAAATGTCGTAATCGAGTCGAGTTTCGGTACAATATTTCACAAAAATACCAATTTTCTAACGGAAACAAAAATACAATTAAAAAGCATATACACTGAGCAACAAATAAAAAAGTAAAAACATTAAAAAATATTTCCAATAACGTTCAGAAAAAAATAATACTTTTACCTTTGTTTTGTTGAGTTATCATAGATTTTCCTAAATTCGATAAAACGTAATAACACGCCTGTAAGGTTGCTTTTCCTATGGCAATTTTGAGTATAAATAAACAATCATTTGAAATTACAACTCGGTCCGCGGTCAACCGCCGTAGAGGCAAGACCAGCTAGGTTATTCTGTAAGCTATCTCGACAGCGGAATCCGCGGTGAGATTTGAATTTCTTACTACAAAATTCAACCGTATTACGAACGCGATACGATTGAATTTCGTAGTACGGAATTCGCATCTCACCGCGGATTCTGCTGTCGAGATATCTTACAGCCTAGCTGTGCCGGTTGACGATATCAGCTTGACGAAAAAACATCGCTGTACAGACACGGAAATTTTGCTTCCTCTAACTTGATCTTTGCGTAAAAAAGTATGTAGGTGATCAATTACAAATATTTAGTTTTTATCTCAGACAGGCTAATGTACACGGTCAGAGTAAGATGTACAGTATTTGGGCTCGTTTTGTTAGTGGTGACGAGACCTTTCTTTAGGAGTGACTTGACTGACCTGATGATGGAATTCGGAGACTGCTACTGGAACTCCTAGATGGTTTAAGTTAGATGTGCCGTGTTTGGGCTCGTTTTGTTAGTGGTGACGAGACCTTTCTTTAGGAGTGACTTGACTGACCTGATGATGGAATTCGGAGACTGCTAATGGAACTCCTAGATAGTTTGAGTTAGATTTGCCGTTTTTGGGCTCGTTTTGTTAGTGGTAACGAGACCTTTCGTTAGGAGTGACTTGACTGACCTGATGATGGAATTCGGAGACTGCTACTGGAACTCTTAGATGGTTAAGTTAGGTGTGCCGTGTTTGGACTCGTCTTTTAAGTCGTGACGAGACCTTTTTCAAGTCACTCTGACTCGGATGACCTGATGATGGAATTTAGAGACTGCTACTAGAACTTCTAGACGATAAGATAAGAGTTAGATGGGCCGTGTTTGGACTGAAACTATTTGAACGAATACAGCAAATGTAACTCTTAATATCTAGCAGTTCCAGTGGCTGTCTCCGATTTCCATCATCTGGTCATTCGAGTCACTTGTGGTGTAATCGGGAGAATGGTCGGCTTTGATGCCAGAGGTACCGAGTTCAATCCCCAGCGTAGCCCCGGCAGTTATCTTTGAGAACCAGTTCCCATTCAAGGCCTTCCGTGCTTACTGCTTACCATCTTCAACCGCATCATCACTTACCAACAGCTGAGATAGTGTTCAAACGCAAGTCAATAAGATACTAAAAATGCCCAAACACGGCAAATCTAACTCTGACTATCTAGTAGTTCCAGTAGCAGTCTCCGAATACCATCATACTCTGGTCAGTCAAGTCACTCCTAGAGAAAGGTCTCGTCACGACAAAACGTGCTCAAACACGGCACATCTTACATAATTTAGCATGCTACCGTCCTCGACTGCATCATCACTTACCAACAGGTGAGATAATGGTCAAACGCTAGCGCGCACAATATTAAAAAAAAATTAAAAAGAATATATGAAATAAGTACATACAAGCAAATTTTAAAAAATATATATAATCAAATCAAATCATATCAAAGCATTTATTCAGTATGTGGGCAGTATTAATATACGCACATATACACATCAAAATCATAAAATAAATCATAATCAATTATCAAGTAAACATAGTCAAAGCATAATTTAACGATTTGAATTTTTTTTTAAAAGTAATGAACCATTTAGCTACTGTTACTACCATTCAGCTATAAATGTATCAAGATGATTTTATTGACTCGTTTTCGTCCCGTCACTGTGTGCGTGAGGACTATGCGCATGTAGTAGTACGAAATTTAGCCCAGGGGCCTTATTCAGTATGACCAATGAGATAACGCGTTCCTCAACGCGCCACGTTACGTTATTGAAAAATTGTATTCTGTATGTCACACGATAGGTAAATTATACAAAACGCGCGCGTTACATGTCCTTATATGTTACGATATTTTGACAGCTCAAAACGCGCTTATAACCTTACCCTACCGCTTTTTAATTGGCATAGAGAATACCATAACGCGGAGATAACGTAACACGGCACGGTAAGACTTTAAAATGGTCATACTGAATAAGGCCCCTGTGCGTTTAAGAAACGCACCCTTAAGTGTTACAGAGTGTTGGAGAACAGTGTGATAAAGGAATGTTGTGGTGTGGTATAAGATGTAGTGACAAAGATAGAGAAAGCGATGCTTAGATGGTTTGGACACCTAGAGAGGATGGATGAAAGAAAGATTGACGAAACGGATTTATTAGAAGAGTGTGAATGGGCCAGTTGGCAGAGGCCGACCTAGGCGAACATATAAAGACCAGATCGGAGACGTTTTAAAGAAAGGCCAAGTCAAAAAAAGTACCTATAACCGGCGAGCATGTATGAAGGCGCTCATGGAAGTGGAAGAAGCGAAAGAGATATGTCAGGATCGTAGCATGTGGAAAGAAGTAGTCTCTGTCTACCACAACGGGAAAAAAGCGTGATTGTATGTGTATGTATGTGTTACATACTTTATATTTTTGTACATTGTTTTTACACACCAATGCATTATTGGTTAAAATGCAATCCATTAATTTCGTCATAAATTGGTCAGAGCACCTGGGCATGTTTCCCAGGAGGGTGAACCCGGGTTTGAATTCCGGAAATGTTTATTTTTATTATATAATTTATTTGGAGTTAATTCTTTTATTTTTTTAAGTATTACAGGCTAGCGTCTGACCACTATCTCGCCTGGTGGTAAGCGATGATGTGCGCGAAGATGGTGAACACGCTTTGCCTAGAATACTATAAACTCTCAAGCAATAAAATGTGTTGTCATACCTTCCCCTCAAGTTTAGCAGAGACAGAGTCGCACAGTTTATTGGCGATGTCAGCTGCCACGTTCTTGGAGATGAGGTGGTCTCGCATTTTGTCCAGCACTGGACGCATGGATTCTTCTGTTAGCGCCTTGGAGCCGACTAGGCCTGGGGAAATACATCATTTATGTCGTGAGAAAATATTAGTATTCATATTTTAACACGCTCAGCGCCACGAGGTTTTTGCTCTAGGGTTGTGAACTTAACCTTTTTTTTATGTAGGATTTTTTTCTACGGGTCGTTAATATACTCATTCAGCTTTTTTATTTTATTTTTGTTTCCTACACCTCGTCACTTTTTTATATTTCTGTTTTTATTTTCATTTGTGACCCATTTTACTTCACCTTTGTTATGTTTCAACTTTTTTTTTAACCCATATAAAGTGGCGTCTTGTCCAGGGCCAACGGCGGATTCTCCAGGGCCAACCCTACATAATCACGTCCTAACTGTATGAAACGGTGTATTTCCAGCCCCGGATCAGGGGGAGGGGCAAAGGGTTTGTAAGTTTTTTAGTTTTTTTAAGTAATGTTATATTTAATTTTGTGTTTTCTTGTGTAGTTTTGTCAAGTTTGCTACGCGAATTTCATCATTTTCCCGGCAGAATTTCGGACTCAGAATGTGGACTGTTCGCGCTTGCCGGTGGCCAGCGCCGATGTTCTGACCCGTGCTTACTGTTCGTACTCGAGTAGGCGCGCTCTATACTTAAGTAACTCTGAGATCCCGATATTCGCACGGGAACGATGTCTACGCGGGTAAAACTGCGGGTACAGCCAGTTTGTAATAAAACTTGAAAATGCGTATTACTTAGACGCTGACTAAATATACTAATCGTGTTCTTCCGCGAGTTAATGTTTAATAAATGCTGATTATTATTAAGTATATAGTAAGTGCCGGCGAACGTGTGCGAGTGTAGGGAAACAGCAGAATGTTGAAAAACATGCTATTTGCGTTCTCACCAAAATAGACCAAAATTCTACTGAAAATCATCAGTAAAGTCCACATGTGGGTTATGACTTGAACTAGACTATGACTTTAACTTAACCTAAAATGTGACTTTTAATCAACTTTATGACTTGAATTTATAAAAAACTTGCATAATTTTAATACTTGAAACTAAATACACTAATTGTGTGGAGCCATAATGAAACAAAAAAAATCACAAGTGAACCATTTGTAACAAGTTGAAATGTGTACAAATGATAAATTAAGAGTCTCACCCTTAAATATGCTGAACATGCCACCAGTCTTCTTTGGCGCCGCCTTCTCCTCGTACTCCTCGTACTCCTCGCTGCTGCTCTCCTCAGACTCCACCTCCAGGTCACGGATGGCGCCCGTCATTTGGCCGATCAGCTGTTATCATGGAATCAGTTAGGTCACAATTTTTAAATTATGCAATTAGATCTTTAATTTAAGCACCGATAATTAAGACAGTTTAAAAACTTAAACAACCGACTTCCATGCCGCGCGAGTCAGTTTCAGAATCAAGTTTGAGACGTTTATCGACATATCTCTGGAGATACTTTTAAGAACTCGATGAAATTACAATGGGCCCACCTCGAACGAACGCTACCGATTAAAAAAAGAATCATTCAAATCGGTTCACAATTGAAGGAGTAATCGCGTAACATACACACAAAAAAAAACATACAGACGAATTGAGAACCTCCTTCTTTTTGGGAAGTCGGTTGGAAAGATAGTAGTCATACGGACAGAACATGTACAACATAGCAACTCTGACAGCAAACATGCGAGATTAAACCTAGTTACAACGTCGATAACGTTCAAAATACGAATGTCTATAGTATCGTGGACGATACTCGAAGCGGTAGGAAATAAAACTGGCCAAGTGCGAGTCAGCATCGCGTCTCTTATCGCACACTTAGGGAGGGTTCCGTACAATACGAAACATAACAGAGTTTCAACCTCATATATTTGATTAATTGATATTACCAAGAATATTTGGTTTGGTCGCGATCTAGAAAGACGGGGCTCGTTTACTAGCGCCATCTATGTCATTTTGCCCAAACTAATTAGATAGATGGCGTTTAAAAACACGTTTTTTGTATGGGGCTCCCCTTTAATTTTTAACTTTATTTTGTTTTTAGTATTTGTTGTTCTTGCGGCAACAGAAATACACCATCTGTGAAAATTTCAACTGTCTAACTATCACGGTTAATGAGCTATAGCCTGGTGACAGACGGACAGACAGACAGACAGACAGACAGACAGACAGACAGACAGACAGACAGGAGTTTTACAAAAAAATAATTAGTGATGTTGAGATATAATTGAATGAACTTGGAGGCTTCACTTCTAACGTGTAGCTTTCTACGCACCTTCTTCTTTATTATTTTAACCTGTAATGTCTCAACTGATATGAAAAGAGTTCCACGAATCTGTTTTTAGTGCTATTTCTGTCCATTCCGGTTGGTAGGCCATTATATCGTCACGCCACGTCTTTCGTGGTCGACCGTCTACGTCAGTGAAGACCCATAGAAAGGAATCAGTGACGATTTTGGTCCACCTTGCTGGATATATGCGGACTACATGTTCAACCCACTCCCATTTGAACTTCGCACTTTTGAAGACGTATGTAAGTAAGTAAGTATGTGTGTTTGTTTTGTGTAGGTCAAATCTTACAAGCTGAATTAGAACCACTTCTTTCCATCGCAGGGAAGCGACATTTCTTATCAGATTGGTTCGACGGAACAGAACTAGAATGTTAATTAAAAAAAAAAAACAACATTGGGAATAAATCTTTTAAAATATATTTAGCAGATAGGTCGAATTTATTTCGATTTTTCCGAGATATTTGGAGAATCTACGTTTAGTGCAAACTAGAGTATTGTATCTATTTTATTTAAGTTATTGTTATCGGTGTTAGTCCTACTCCCGCTCTTAGGCCATTCTGAAAATCAGCGTCTTGGTTTTGGGGTCTACGATCCAAGAATCTGGACATTTGTGCTGAGACTGGTCTGTTTCAGCACCTCATATTGAGTTTCTTTTTGTTTCTTGTTTTATTAAGTTAAGTTTTTTGCTCAAAATGTCAAATATATTTTTCATCTGTACTGTAACTTGAGGACTGCTGAATAAATGATTTTTCTTTCTTTCTTTCTTTCTAGAGTTAACGGCCAGGCACGGATCTAAAGGAGCGAGCAAAATTAGTGAAAAATTGTAGCACATCAGTGTAGTCGTGCTCGTGCATATAGCACACTGCCAATGACGAACCAAACTCATACTAAACGGACGATTCGCGGCCATACGCGGTCTGCCACGACGGCTCCTTTCTTCTCGCGCGTACACCGCCAAACAGACCTAACATTGACTTCTACATATCTAAAGGTCAGTTTAAATCAGTGCCGGGACCTATGAAGCTCGTAGCCGACTTATACAACACCGCTCCCACTAGGCAAAATAATGGTCATTAAAATGTGAGCCTTAGGACGTACTCTGTAGACAGACTTTACATTGACAAATAAAATTAAGCGGACAACTCGCTGTAACAAAGCTTACTGCCATCGTACTACTTGTTAGTTGATGTCTCGCTTACCACATGCTTACTGCGCGCTTCAAGCGAGCGGCCCTCGCGGCGCAGTCCCGCTACATTGCATACATAATTAAATAACTCAGAATTATGAACGTACTTTGTACCAACCAACACTGGTTTCTATTAAATTTATAAGCATTATACTACAGACTATATAATAGTTACTGCTTAAATAATACTTTCCGTTGTTAGGTTGGCTACACAGTACGTTCATAATTCGGTTATCAACAATGTAGGGAAGTGCCTACTCTTATAACGTAGTAGAGTGATTCAGTACCCCTAGTACGAGTTTTTATGGTAAACGCTTTTGACAGATCTCACATAGTTTTCGACATATTCTGGCTCCCTGATTGGTCTAAATTTAGTGAAGTGTAGTAACCACTAGAGGCGCTGTACTGTTTTTAATACAAAATTTGTTCGAAATACGATATCGAGTTTGGTATGAAAACTCGTACTAAGGGTACAGTACTCTGTGGCGCGGCGTACGCGCGCAGACTGTTCGCTCTTCGCTTGTTGAAGCACTTTGCTAGCTTGTCGATGCGCGGAAGAGGCGCGAGTCGCTCCGCGCGGAGACAGCTAGTAGACTGTCAGCTGTTCGCGCGTGGACATCGAGTAGTAACCTCCGTTAAAGGCAGCGTTGTGCGGGAGCGGTGTTGGAGCGGGATCGTGTAAGTGGGCTACGACTTTAATACTGTATAAGTATTTAGCACATACCTGTGTATCAGGATTGATGTCAGTGACGTGATCCCCCGGCTTGTCGGTGGAGAAGTCCAGGGTCTTCAGGTCTCTGGAGTCACCGCCCAATTCCCACACGCGTGGCTGCTTCACTCGCTCCACGTTAGCCTTCGGAGTGGGTATTTTTGGGGATTTCCTGTTCATCATCATAACGGATAATCTTAATAATGTATTAATTAACTCCTAATGCAAAAATAAGGGTGGTATTAGTTTGACGTGTGTATCTGTGTATGTGTGAGTCCGTCTGCGGCATCGTAGCAATTAACATATGAACTGATTTTGATTTAGATTTTTTTTTGTTTTATAGGCGTCCTAATCTAGAGTGTTCTTAACATTGATCATTAAAATCCGTTCAGCTGTTTTAAGACTGCGCATTTTTCTAGATGATGACGCTATGAAATCAAATTTTATAAGTCTGATCAATTCGGTATTGAATATCTATATTGTTAGAACATGATAGCATTGACCTGATGCTGGCACATCTCCTAGAATCTGCAGAATACTAAACTCCTCACCAACTTACAACAGAGGCGTCGAGTTTGGGCTCATCGGAATGGTAACAATTACCAGATTATACATAGATCAGTCGGGGGTAGTTTTAAAATTAGAATTTGAGTATTATTTAATACTCTTATTTGGAGTGGGTGTATCCAAAGACATCGATATATCTCTAGATGGCGTGGGGATATGTGTGGTATCACTTAACTACTATATCATTTGATTTCGTTTCGCTGCCTGATTTGACAGCAAGACTAAACCCTATCGGTTTATGACACTTTAAGACTTCTAGAGTAGGATGTTGATGATGTCATTACTTACCATCAGGCGAGAGCCTTGCTTGTCCTGTTACTTGATATTATAACTGTTATAAAGAACTAGTAAGTACAGTAATCTATAAGTCGTGTGCGATTAGTGTTAGTATTTTTACGCCAAAAATAGTTCCTAATTTTATTATTTACGGCGTATGTGCGTCAAAGCTGATCGAATCGGTTTTCTTTCAATTTACTATAGTCTGTAACTATTTTGTTATTGTTAATGTCCACAAGGTCAAATATTGGTTTTGTTGATTTATTTCATTGAAAATAATATATTGCAAGACTATTCCTAACTAAAGTATTCTTAAATCTTCTATCTAGATCTGATAGAAATTTACAGATATTCAGTTTTTTATTTATCGTACATATACACATAGGCTAGCGTTTGACTACTATCTAATCTGCTGGTAAGTGATGAGGTGGCCGAAAATGGTAGCACGTTAGACCTAGACTGGGAACTAGCTCTCAAGGACAGCTGATGGAACACACTTATGTTTTTGGTGATATATCTTCCAACTTGAGAATGGTAACTAGCCAGACGGACAACAGTGTTCTATCACCAGCAGGGTACAGTGGTACCTACCCTACCACCATTCAGGGTATTATTAGATTCCTGCAAGCTTACAAAGCCGAGGGTATCCTCATTATATTTTCTGTCACTATAATAGAGGGCTACTCCGTGATAGGAAAAATATTTTTTGCACCCAACGACACTTTAACACGAACTCTAACTAGAGTTCTTAACTAAGAAGCCGGCTTTACATAAATACGCCAGAGAGCTACAAGATCTACGAGTCATTTTACCCTCAGAATGTAGAATAAACTAGAAGGCTTCACCTCACCTAAAAGAGAAGCCACTAAAACCACTTTTAAATAGTAAGGTCTCATGCGTCGACGATTCGCTAAGTCAAAGGTGGGGAAATCGTTGCGTAGATAACGTGTTTTAAAAATCATCTAATTAAATTATATTAAGCCACCTTGTGCTGGTTTCTACTAGTAAAGTTGCTAGCTACTATCTAGCAACTTTACACGTGTTAAAAGGGAGATGCGCGCGGATTTGGGGATTTTCGGTTTTCGGAGACAGAGCGTCGCTTGAAATTATAAAAATGTTTTTTATAATAGTATAGTTAAATATATATATATATATATAATATAATAGTTTTAGTAGTAGTATTTATATATATACTTATGACTTAAATAGTCTATTATTACACGGCGTGAAGTGCAATGCGGCGGCGTGCAATAATCGGTCACACTGTGCTATAAATACTTTTATTTTGCTTGCCCTGTTTGTTTTTTATTTGTTTGTATATTTATTTGTTCTGTATTTAAAGCATCTATCATAATCTCATAGACTTCAATATTTGTATTCTTAAATATTTTTGTATTTTTTTACTTATTTAACGATAAGTTGCGCAATATTTATAGTCGGCCTAGTTCCTAAGTACGCAATTTAAATGTGTACAAAAAATAACGTAATCAAAACTGTAGCCGATTATAATTATGATTAAGAAAAACATTGCTTATCAGCGCAAGCTGAAACGATTTGCACATACACAACAATGTTACATGTTGTATTACACAAAAACATTGAACAATATAAAGATAGTTCAATAAAATTAAAAAACCCGACTACACATGTCGCGCCAGTCAGTTTCAGTACTAGTAACATATCTTTGGAGATACTCATTAGATGTCAATGAATAGTATATTGGGACAACTGTAAAGATATAAATTAAAATAACTGGCCAAGTGCGTGTCGGGCCACGCGCATTGTAGGGTTCCGTAGTAGCCTGTTATTCAATGCAAGTCTTTACCCGTTATGAACAAGCAACTAGGTACTCCGTCTTTGTCACTTTAAAGGATTTATTCTAAGGATTTTGTATTTGGTACAAAATTATCCAACTCTCAAGTTCAACGACTATAACTGCTAAACTAATAAAGTTATCTTAACCGCTATAGTTTTCCTTTAAAGTTCATGAAATGCGCTATTATTAAAAAAATTTCCAGATTTTTCAAGCCAGCAATTTAGCTTTTAGAGGGGGGGGGGGGGGGAGACGCCCTACTGGAACAAAAATTTGCACTTTAAGATTTAATATTTCGTAAAATGGTATTAGCAACCCTTAAGTCATTTTAAAAGACTTATTCAACAATACCCCACACGATGGGGTAGACGATGAAAGAAAAAATCATCCCCAATTCTCATATAGGGGAGCTACCCTAAAAAAAAATATTTTTCACAATTTTATTTTAGCACTTTGTCGGCGTAATTTATATACATACCCCCACAAAATTACAGCTTTCTTGTATTAACGCTGTCTTAGCAAAACCTCGGACAGACAGACAGACATGACGAAACTAAAACTTGTCAGGAGACAAGGAACCCTTATAGTTTTAGTTTCATAGTCCTCTACGGAACCCTAAAAAACAAAGGGGTTGCACTCCGGGAGTGCCGGCAGAAGTGACAACTTGAACATTAACGTTGTGAATTTGATTGATTTTTGATCAAAAATTCGTAAGACGGAGGAAGAGTAGACCAAATGCACAACGTCACATAATAATGTTGAAGTTTTCACTTTTGCCGGCACTCCCGGAGTGCAATCCGTTGTTTTTAGGGTTCCGTACCTCAAAAGGTAAAAAAGGAACCCTTATAAGATCACTTTCTTGTCTGTCTGTCCGTGTGTCACCACCGATTTTCTCAGGAATGGGTGGACCTAGCAAGTTGAAATTTATACCAGATACTAAGGTCTATAGTCCCTATAATGTGTATAAAAATCAAGGTCCTGAGTCAACACGATAAAAAGATAAGGGCAAATTTAGATTTTCGCGAAAACTTGTGAGTACCAAAATGTACCTTAATTTTCAAATTTTTTCATTTCGGAATTTTTACTTTACTTGTGCTATAAGACCTTGCTTTTGACCAAAATTGATAATTCTAGGTCAACCGGAAGTACCCTATGTGGTTTGGGTCGGAAACCTTCCCTTAGATCTAGAACCATGAAATTTGGCAAGACGCAAGGTCTTACAGCACAAATAAAGGAAAAATTCCAAAAAATAAGAAAAAGTTGAAAATTAAAGGGTGTCCCCATACATATATAGTTTCGCCAATTAAGATAGGCCTCTGAGTTATATGAGCGCTCATACAATTTAGAGGTCTAGTCTCTATCTTAATTGGTCCAGACCAACGTTGGTACGGAAGCCTCGGTGGGCGACTCTAACTCGACTTAGCCGGTTTTTATTTTTTTATAAAGCTTACTAGCAATGTGGGTTGCACATTACTAGTGGTCTTATTAACCATTCCAACTTAGCTAAATATGCTTGTATCTGGAGTGGATTCACGTCAATAGCGTAATGGGTGGCCTCTCGATCGCTAGGCCTTAGCCATTGGGCTATGGTCACTAAAATATTTTAAATGTCTTAATGAAATGAATGAACATGCTCAATCGTTGGATCTGTTTTAGCACAGATTGAAGCTATTTCATTGACTTACTAGGTGGTCCGATTTCCATGCAAAAGTATAATACACAAATATGAGTAAGTAAATGGAGTAAACATTTCACACACCTTGTAATTATACTGGACGCTGTTTTTTAAACTAAAAAACATTTATTCTACTGCTAAATAACAGCAAAAGCCCGGGTGGAAGAAATTTTGCCCCTTAAAGTCTGAAATAACAATTTGAATAAGGCAGTAGTAGGACTTATTTTGATTATGATAATAATAAAGATGAGCCAAAGAGATAGATTAGATTTAGATTTTACATGCTATATGCTAAGTACAACTTTTGTTACCTTCTTTATAAAGCAAATAAATTATTTATAACCGACTTCCAAAAAGGAGGACGTCCTCAATTTGTCTGTATGTTCTTTTTTAATTTATGTATTTCATTTTTAATTGGCAGGGTACATTACCGAGGTGGTCCCATTGTAATTTCATCGAGATCTGATCTCTCCAGAGAAATGACGATAAAAATCTCAAAGTTGCTGCTGAAACTGACTCGCGGGGCATTGAAGTCAGTTGTTTTAGTTTTTAAACTATCTTTATTATTGGTAGATTGAATGATCCCACGAAAACCCATGATTCATGAATGCACATAAAACTTTCATTGGTAGGTATATAGCTAGGATTAGAACCAACGACCTTCGGGTCAGAATCAGGGTAACTAACCTTTACGCCAAAGGGCCGTCCAATATCACTACGTAAGTATTATAAAACAATGTCCATCACTGCGTCTGTCTGTCTGTTCGCAATAATCTCAATTGCTTCCTGAATCTGAATCAATTGCTTCCAAACTAAAACAACTGACTTCCAGTCAGTTGTTTTAGTTTTTAAACTATCTTAATTATGATTGATTAAAGATCACTCACTTGGCTTCCTTTTTCCCCTTAGCCAGTTTCTGAGCAAGCTTGGCACGGTTGGCAGTGATGACATCATCCTCCATGTCCACTTCATCATCAGCTCTGCCGTTGGTCAGGCACTTGCTTTCTACTATTTTCACTGAAAATTCATTAACGTGAAATCAACACCAGTAACATAAATGCGAAAGACAAACGGTTTAATTTTTTATTTTTTATATCTTATAGGCTAGCGTTTGACCACTATCTCAAGTGATGATGCAGTTGATGATGGTAAGCACGCTAGGCCTAGAATGGGAACTGGCTCTCAAGGATAGCTGCCGGAACACATTAGATGTTTGGTGACAGATTTTGTAACTTGAGGGTGGTAGGTGGCCAGGTGGACACTAGATAGTGTCCTACCACCATAGGGGTCGTTGGTTTCTTAACGATGTTTTTCCTTCACCGGAGGGCCACTGTGAAAAGCGCACATACATCTTTCGATAGACAAATCTATTGGTGGCAGCAAAGCCAACCAATCTCTCGATTACGCCACCGGGCCCTCAAATATTTTTTTTTGGATTACTCGCAATGTGGGTTACATTACTAGTATTCTTGTTAACCCCTCCAACTAAGCTAAATATGCTTGTGTCTGGAGTGGGTTCACGTCAATAGTGCAATGGGTTGGGTGGGGAATCTATCCATTGGGCTATTGCCGCCTATGAAATTAAATACAATGACTTATTTTTAGGTAAAATTTTGTAAAGGGATATAATCTATGATATCTGATGTCTATCTCCAGAGAAATGGAGATAAACACTTCATACTTGATAATGAAAATTACTAGCGCAGTATTTGAAGTCGGTTTATTTGTTTTTTAAACAATGTTAAGTTATTATAATAATTTAGTCAGTTAATTTTATAAAACCCTTTTTAGTGAATCTGCCTCTGACTTGGAAATAATGTTGCAAACGTTAGACTTTGAAAGCAAAAAAGTTGGTCTGCAAATGAATCTAAGACAAAAATAATAACAAACAGCCTTAAAAACCAATATTGGTGGAAGAAAGCCCAATACAATATGTGTACCTCGGCAAACTAATTTCCTTCGAAGCAACCAATAATGTTAATGAAATAGAAAGACGAATAAACACAACATGGAAAAAATACTGGGCGCAAAAAGAAATACTCAAAGGAAAATACAGCCTTAAGCTGAAAAAAACTATTATGGACTCCTGCATACTCCCCAGTCTAACCTATGCAAGCCAAACATGAATATTCATCGAAAAAGTAAAAAACAAAATTCTGTCCTGCCAACATGCCATGGAAAGGAGCATCTTGAAGCTGAGAAGAATACAGAAAACTAAAAACATAGACATACACAAGAAAACTCAGCTGATAGATGCACTTCAATATAGCCTGAAGCAAAAATGGAGGTGGGCAGGACATGTGGCGAGATACAGTGACAAGAGGTAGACAATCCAAGTAACTAAATGGCCAGGACCGGTAGGCAAGAGGAGCGTTGGCAGGCAAAGGAAAAGATGGGCAGATGACATAATAGAAATAGCAGGAAAGGACTGGATTAAAGAGGCGATAGAACGAGACAAATGGCAAAACATGGAGGAGGCTTTTACCCGAAAGGGATCATGCAAATATTACAAACAACCAACATACCAAGACCAAAATTTTAATTCAATTTTGCATGGGAAACACAAGCTCAATAATAATAAAAGTTATTAAAATCACAGGCCTTGACTCACCTGGCTTTAAAAGTGTGACATATGCATTCTCATATACCACATACTAAAATGTTGTTGACTTATGTTACTTTCTAACCCGTTCAAAAGTTTTAATAATAGCTGGATGAAATTTTTTATATGAGTAGGAACATTAAATATGTGTATAGAACATAGCATATTTCAAAAACATAGATAAAGTTGCAGTCTGAAGCTATAATTTTGGGCTTCATATTTGGACTTGTTTAATTCAGGTTGTGTCCATAAATAGCTTTGACAATTCTTATTAGAGGTGGGTGACGATACATCCCTCATTGACTCTACTTGGGCTGTAATGTACATTTTCCCCTAACAGCTTAAATAACCAAGCCAGCCTATGATTGGAAATGTCCTAACTTTGTCCCCATCATCATCAGCCAGTCCACTGCTGAACGTAGGCCTCTCCCAAGATGCGCCACTGAGCCCGATCATCAGCTCTTCTTTTCCAATCACTGCCCACCCCTTTGCGTATGTCATCGCTCCACCTGGTCACAGGACGTCCTACTAACACTGTCCCCAACAGATATAAAATTCAAAATAATACTGATAATGTCTCACCAGACTTCTTTCCTTTCTCCTCTCCCTTACGCTCAATCATAGAAGCTACAGTCTTTTTAGACTTCTGTGAGTCTTCGAATGTTTTCATTGTTTTTGGAATCTTAGCCTGCAACTTAGCTGCAACAAAAAATACCTGGTTAACATTTTAATGATAATCTTCGACGTATGATAAAACAAACCTTGTTAACATTTTAATGATAATCTTCAATTTTTGTCAACATATGACAATTTTTTATTTTATACAATATTTGTATTGCACTTACCCCAATTTTCAGAATCCCGCAGAACCTTCTCAAAGGACTTTCTAAAATCGAAGTCCATGAGATGATTGCTTCCTTGCAGCTCATTCTTGTACTTGTCCCTAAACTCCAAATGAATATCATTGAGAAACTTATCAATGTATGATAGCTGCAGTATGCGTTGGTAGGCCACCACGAACACCAGCTCAAACTCATTGTCGAGCTTATATTGTAACGATAAAGCGTTATGGTTAAACGAATTGTTTCCCGATCGTTCCTGTGAATCATAAACAGATGTTACTTGCACTTCAAATATATGGATCACCTTGACTTTTAAAGCCCTAATTCTCTAACATACGGTTGTTACTCTAACATAGTTGGGTCAAAGGAGCGGGTAATAACCACGTGTCTGAATCACTAATTAAGTTACAAATAAGTCACTCGAGGGCTTCCCAAAAGATAAAATAAGTACTTACTTGTAGGATAACACTACGAATTAAAGCGTTTACAGAAGGCGAAAATATATCACTTGTGCTCTGAAAACACCACAGCACTATGCCTCCTTTACTGAAGATGCTGAATAAGTCTAACATTTTGTATAAATAAGTTTAATTTTTAATTTTACAATTATTTGGAAACAGATGTTTCGTTCGCACTTGGCACTGCGTAGGTGGTGTGTGTAAGTTTTGACACTGACAGCTAGAGAGAGTAGATATTTGACAGTAATATGACAACTCACAACTCATAGTTGCGTTCTAAAATTTTATTTTACTTCGATGAGAAGTGTTTGTTAATATCGATTATCTATAATTTAGTTAATCTATAATTTATTAATTAGAGTATTAAACATTTTTGAAAGGGCCTATCAAGATGACAATTAAGTTAAATTAAGTGCGTGTTACTTATAATTTATTTAGTAGTAAGTTCTGAACAGATTTGTAGTTTCCAAACGTACTTTTTGTCTATGTTATCCATGTTTACCAGTAACTACTGGTAAAGGTAAAAGTTATATGTAATGATAACTTGATATTATATGATATTGTCTGCCTGTCGTGATTCTATTAATTAGGCTCAACTTTAGTTCTACTACTTCAATCGATTTTAGGGGTAGGAGGGGAGGTAGGGGTGGGGGGAAGGGATAGAGCCCCCCCTTGAAGGGCAAGTTGCGGAGACCCCTTCGGAGATATGATTTTTTTTTGTTTTGAACATTTAACAATGAAATCATCTAAAAAAGTGAAGGAAGAAAAAAGTTTGGTTAGCAAACAAAAAAAAATCATATATCCGAAAGGGGAGGTTTCTGGAACTTCCCCTTCAGGGGGTGGCTCTACTCATCCCCCTGCCTTCTTCCCCCCCCTAAAATTGATGTCAGTTAATGTAACATTCCTACTAATTTTTCACTTATTTAGATGATTTCATTGTTAAATATTCAAAACATAAAAATCATATATCCGAAGGGGGAGTCTCTCTACCCCTTAACTCACCCCTCCCTCTTCCCACTCCTAAAATCGATTGGAGTAAAACTAAAGTCGTACCATTAATTATTCTGCGATGTTACATTAAGATGTACCAAAATAATGCTCAACGCATATTAATTGTTAACTAATATAATCGTGGATGGAATATTAAGCGGATGTGGCATTTATATAACAATAATAATATGAGAAGGATAAAACTATACAATTACTGGTATGAGAGAGCGAGATGAACAAAAATTTTTTATCCTTTACCTGCGTATGCGATTAAACTGGCTCCAGCAATGTATGGAGCCAGTTTCTAGTGCACCCATTGGCTCTCACCCGCTGTCATGTATAACACGACCAAATTACGTTGTTCATTTAATCTTATAGCTGGCATATGTATCATGTGTTCATCATTTTAGTCGGGTTATATCTCTATAGTTATTTCATTCGCATACGCTAATGTTCTCATATATATAACATACTACATATATATAATACTTTCTCTATGAATATAATATAATTATTCTGAATTTTTTTAAAAATCATTGGTGTTTTTACACTTTTTACTGACAACACTAACGTCACTGACCAAAAAAAAAATTCGTCAAGTTTAGTTTCATGTTTATCTATGGTAAAGAAATCGTCAAATCATCGTAATATTTTCAATTTTGTGTACTCATTTCGGAAGATATTTGCTGATATTTTGGAAGAAAGAAGTTTATATTCCCATCGAATTTATAGTTTTCAAACAACATGAATATCACATCAGCCGCGGGGATTATATCCCTGCTCGACGAGCCTATATCTGAAGTGAAAGAATTCGCGTTGAAGAGGTTGGACAACATCGTCGATCAATTCTGGCCTGAAATTTCTGAATCTATCGAAAAGATTGAGATCTTGCATGAAGACAAAGTGTTCTCGCAGCACCAGCTGGCTGCTTTGGTGGCGAGTAAGGTGTATTACCACCTCGGTGCGTTTGAGGATTCGTTGACCTACGCGCTCGGTGCCGGAGATTTATTCGATGTCAATGCGAGAAATGAGTATGTGGACACGACAATTGCAAAGGCGATCGACTTCTACACACAGAAAAGGAAGTCTCTGTTCGTGGATAGTGCTGCGGAACCTATCGACCCTCGGTTGGAGGCTATTGTGAACCGAATGTTCCAAAGATGCTTGGACGATGGGCAGTACCGACAAGCTCTGGGGCTGGCGTTGGAGACCCGCCGGATGGACATCTTTGAAGAATCCATCATGAAATCTGATGATATAGCTGGTAAGTTTTTGTTTGTAAACACAAAGAACTTGCAATGTAACTTTCAATGACAAATCAATTTACTTAAAATCTTGATATGTCATTTATATGCAATTATTAGTGGCCTGCGACTTTGCCTGTCCTAGTATCCTATGTCATCTACTATACTGGGTATCACTAAAAATTTCAGTGATATTAGGCAGCACAGCCCTTAAGAGCCAGAGTATCCTAGGCATTGCAGTATAATATGTATGTATTGGATAAGAAAAAACATTTGTGTTGTCAATATAATAGATTTGTAAGTGAGTACAAAATGTCCCGTGTGTCAAAAGGAAAAGTAAAACTAATTTTATCGGAAACATGTATTTATTATTCACCCTCATAATCTCTGCTATAATATCAGATATAAAAAAAGCTATATGATCGTAAAGAGGTAACTAATATCAAAACTGACATTATGCAGTTATTATATTGGAATTGATCTAACGTTTTTTAAGTCTTCTTCTTCTTAGTTAATGGCTTCTGTGGCTTGTTGATTTTATAAGTCTTACTTAACACTAAGGAATAGGGATGGGAAAGTGATAAATTTGATATATATCATACTATAAGTGCCCCGCGACTTCGCCCGCATTAAAAACTCCTTTTATTTACTTAAAACTTTTCTTTTGTAAAAATGAACTCATTAAAGACATTCACCCGTTTTCATGTTATTGCGTGACTAAGGATAATCGTGATTCATCTGTATAAAACCCGAAAAATCCAAATTTTCAGACTGTTACCTACCTCATTTCGAAAAATCCTACAACACATACTTACTTATTTACTTACAGAAGTACTTATGTGTAAAGTTTAGAATAAATCAGTCTCATCTTGTTTCGCCATTCAAACTTTGAATCTTTGAATGTGAATTTTGGAAAATCCTTTCTCAGGGGGAACTAACATCGTAATAACTATCCGCATGCCAAATTTTAGCACAATCTGAAACAATATTGATTTGCACACTTTGTTACCCCATTTCACCCTGTTAAGGGTGGAAATTAAAAAAAAACTGCAACACATATTTACTTATTTTTTAACTGGAGCACATGCATGAAGTTTTGAATAGAACATACTATCTAATCTTGTTTCTCCATACAAACTTTGAACCTCCGTTTCATCCCCTCAAGAAGTGAATTTTAGAAAATCATTTCTTAGAGAAAACTAACGTCGTAATAACTATTTGCAAGCCAAATATCAGTGCAATCCAAACAATGTTGATTTTCAGACTTTGTTACCCCATTTTACCCTTTTAGGGGTGGAAATTAATGAAAGCCTGAAACACATATTTACTTATTTATTTACTTAAGTACTTTTGTGAAGTTTCGAATATAAAAGACTATCTAATCTTGTTTCTCATTTCATCCCCTAAAAGGGTGGTACCCTTATGTACTAAGACAAATATACCCTCCAAATTTCAAGTCTCTACGACCATCGGTTTAGGCTGTGCGTTGTCTATCAGTCAGTCAGTATGTCAGGACAAAGATTCTTATAGTATTACTAGAAGTGCCCCGCGGCATCATATTCATATTCATTTATTTTCATCTTTTGACAATATATTGTGCTTAGATATGTCACAATTGCTACAAAATAAATTCATTATGAACACAAAAAAAAAGATTACATCTAATACTATAAGAATCTTTGTCCTGACATACTGACTGACTGACTCACTGACAGACAACGCACAGCCTAAACCGCTGGTCGTAGAGATTTGAAATTTGGAGGGTATATTTGTCTTAGTACGTAAGGGTGTACTAAGAAAGGATTTTTCAAAATTCACCCCTTAAGGGGATGAAATGGGGGTTCAAAGTTTGTATGGAGAAACAAGATTAGATAGTCTTTTCTATCCGAAACTTCACACAAGTGCTTCAGTACAAAAATAAGTAAATACGTGTTTTAGGTTTTTTCGAAATTCCACCCCTAAGAGGGTGAAATGGGGTAACAAAGTGTGAAAATCAATATTGTTTCGGATTGCACTGAAATTTGGCATGCAAATAGTTATTACGACGATAGTTTTCTCTGAGAAATGATTTTCTAAAATTCACTCCTTAAAGGGATGTAACGGGGGTTCAAAGTTTCTATGGAAAAACAAGATTAGATAGTCTTTTCTATCCGAAACTTCACATAAGTGCTTTAAATACGTGTTTCAGGTTTTTTTAATATTAACCCCCCCCCCCCATAAGAGGGTGCAATGGGGTAACAAAGTGTGAAAGTCAATATTGTTTCGGATTGCGCTGAAATTTGGTATGCAGATAGTTATTACGATGTAAGTTCCCTCTGATGGGGATGAAACGGGGGTTCAGAGTTTGTACGGAAAAACAATATTAGATAGTATTTTATATTCGAAATTTATCACAATTACTTAAGTAAATACGTGTTTCAGGCTTTTTCGAAATTCCACCCCTAAAAGGGTGAAGTGGGGTAACAAAGTCTGAAATCAATATTGTTTCGGATTGCGCTGAAATTTGGCATGCAGATAGTTATTTTGACTTAGGTATCCGCTAAGAAAGAATTTTTCATATTGCACTCTTTAAGGGGATGAAGCGGGGGGGTTCAATGTTTGGATAGTCGTTTTATTCGACATTTCACACAAGTACTTCTGTAAATAAATAAGTAAATACGAAACGAATCGTGAGTATTATTCATTTTTATTATTTATACGGTTTGACTCACGTGCAATGGTCGACTGTCAGTTAGACGTCCGACCGGTTTCGAGGCAATCGGTGCCTCATCATCATGGGTCAGTGCGCGTACCCTCGCGGAGCGCTGTACCCGCAGTGCGCGTACCCTCGCGGAGCGCTGTACCCGCAGTGCGGGTACAGTAAATACGAGTTTCAGACTTTTTCAAAATGCCACCCTGAGAGGATAAACGGGGGTAACAAAGTCTAAAAATCAATATTGTTTCTGATTGCGCTGAAATTCAGAATGCAGATAGTTATTATGACGTAGGTATCCACTCAGAAATGATTTTCTGAAAATTCCTCCCGGATACGGAACGGGGATTCAAAGTTTGTATGGCGAAACAAGATGGGATAAAGTACGTGTTGTAGGATTTTTCGAAATGGGGTAGGTAACAAAGTCTGTAAATTTAGGTTTTTAGGGTTTTATAAATATGAATCCTGAATTGCCTTAGTCACGCGATAACATGAAAACGGTTGAACCGATTTAGCTAATTCTTATTTGATGTGTTTAATGATAGAATCGTTTTTACAAAAGAAAAGTTTTAAGTAAATAAAAGAATGTTTTAACGCGGGCGAAGCCGCGGGACACTTCTAGTAGGTTCATATTGGTATAAGTTATTATCACTCACTCATAATAATTAATAAAATGTCATCTTAGAAACTAATTTTAAAAATAAGTTATTCTACATTTAATGTAGTTTCAACATTGAACATATTATTATCAGCAAATGCTTCGTCAATATTATAATAACTTTTACAAATTAAATGTCTTTTTTATGTAGTCGTTTAAATTCATTATAAGATATGTTTTTAACATGGTCAGGAATTTTATTGTACAGTTTAATAGATATAGTCAAAAAGCTTTTTGCAACTTTGGACAGGTTTCACTGTCACCAGTTCTAGGAATAACAATTTTATCTTTATTCCTGGTATTGTAGTTATGCAGGTCTTATGTAAAGTCATGTTTCCAAAATTTTCACGAGCATACATTATATTTTTAAACAAAAATTCTCCAACAGTTGTTAAAATGTCAAGTTCTTTGAATTTATCTCTGCACGATAGATACCCTTTGTTTTAAACCTAAAATATATCTCACAGCTCGTTTTTGCAACATAAATACTTTTTTAATGTCTGCAGCGATACCCCAAAATATTACACTATCTGGTGTCCGCCGGGCCAGCTACCACCCTCAAGTTAGAACATCAGTCGCCAAAAACATCTAATGTGTTCCGGCAGCTATCCTTGAGAGCCAGTTCCCATTCTAGGCCTAGCGTGCTTACCATCTTCGACCGCATCATCACTTACCAACACGTGAGATAGTGGTCAAACACTAGCCTAAAAGATATTAAAAAAAAAATGTTCTTACAATATTGTTGAAGTAAGAGAATATCGAATTGAGAATTGATCAGAAAGTTTCATTGCACCATCAATTAGATAAAGGCTAATAATTTTCAAACGGTTGAACGAATTTTCATGAATCAAAATTAAGAACACTCTCGATGAAGACACCTATCAAACAAAAAATACTAAATCAAAATTGGTTCATTCGTTTGGGCGCTACGATGCTACAGACAGATACACACGTCAAACTTATAACACCCCTTCATTTTGCATCGGGACTTAAAAAAGGCTATTTTTTAACCCCCTTGCTTCTTGTACTTTATCAAAATTTTGGGTTTTCACATAAATATGTCTTAGAGATTCTCTGAGATCTTATAGATTACACTTATCAGAGATTTGTTTAGATGCAATAAAAAGTTGACTCCTTCTAATAAACATTTTTTCCATTTTCAGGAATGCTTCAGTATGCCTTCAACGTTGCTATGAGCCTGCTCCAAAACAAAGGGTTCCGCAGTACGGTCCTCCGCTCCTTGGTAGGTCTCTATCGAGGACTCAATATCCCCGACTATGTTAACATGTGTCAGTGCCTCATTTTCCTCGAAGACCCTCTTTCTGTCGCCGAAATACTCGATAAACTCACATGTGGCCCACAAGAATCAGTATTAATGGCATACCAGATCGCTTTCGACTTGTATGATTCTGCCACACAACAGTTCCTAGGCAGGGTGCTACAGGCTCTCCGAAGCACCGCCCCCATCCCCAGTGCTCTCGGTGGTAAGCCACAACCTCAAGGGGGTCCCTTCCCAGAATCCTACATGGAAGTAGACCAACCTCCCACAGAAGAACCCAACCAGCCGGAGAGAGATATGGACAGTCTGAATGACGAAGAAAAAGAACATCAAAGAAGAGTAGAAAAATTAATATCAATCCTAGGTGGAGACGTATCAATAGGATTACAACTACAGTTTCTAATAAGATCCAATCATGCAGATATGTTAATTTTAAAGAACACTAAAGACGCCATTAGGGTATCTATTTGCCACACGGCGACGGTCATAGCGAATGCATTCATGCACGCGGGCACGACCAGCGATCAGTTCTTGAGAGATAACCTAGAATGGCTTGCGAGAGCCACGAACTGGGCGAAACTCACGGTAACGGCTTCCCTTGGAGTCATACACAGGGGTCACGAAAACGAATCCTTAGCTCTCATGCAATCTTACTTGCCCAAGGAGGCCGGACCGTCCTCGGGGTACTCCGAAGGCGGCGGTCTCTACGCCCTGGGGTTGATCCACGCCAATCACGGCGCCAACATCATCGACTATCTTCTAACTCAGTTAAAAGATGCTCAAAACGAGATGGTGCGACACGGCGGATGTCTCGGCCTCGGATTGGCGGCCATGGGTACACACAGACAGGATGTCTACGAACAGCTCAAGTTCAACCTCTACCAAGACGACGCGGTAACCGGGGAAGCGGCCGGGATCGCCATGGGTATGGTCATGTTGGGCTCGAAGCACGCCGCCGCCATAGAAGACATGGTGGCGTACGCGCAGGAGACCCAGCATGAGAAAATCCTGCGAGGCTTGGCGGTCGGCATCTCCTTCACGATGTACGGCAGACTCGAGGAAGCGGACGCACTTGTGCAGCAACTATTGAGAGACAAGGATCCATTGTTGCGACGCGCCGGGTGTTACACCATCGCCACAGCTTACTGCGGCACGGGGAACAATGACTCCATCCGAACCCTCCTCCACGTGGCCGTGTCCGACGTTAACGACGACGTACGTCGCGCGGCCGTCACCGCGCTCGGTTTCTTGCTCTTCAGAACGCCGGAGCAGTGCCCGTCCGTAGTGTCGCTCTTGGCGGAATCGTACAATCCGCACGTACGCTACGGAGCCGCCATGGCTTTGGGCATCGCTTGTGCCGGCACGGGTAATCGTGAAGCCATCGGTCTCCTAGAGCCGATGGTCAAATTCGATCCCGTCAACTTCGTGAGACAGGGTGCCTTGATCGCGTCCGCTATGATTCTCATCCAGCAGACTGAGGTCCTCTGCCCCAAAGTGACGTACTTCCGCCAACTTTACTCTCAGGTGATCTCGAACAAGCACGAGGACGTAATGGCCAAATTCGGCGCTATACTGGCGCAGGGTATCATTGACGCCGGCGGCAGGAACGTGACGGTCTCGCTGCAGAACCGCACCGGCCACATGAACATGCTCGCCGTGGTCGGCATGCTAGTGTTCACCCAGTACTGGTACTGGTTCCCTCTCGCACACTGCCTGTCGTTGGCGTTCACTCCCACATGCTTGATCGCTCTCAACTCGGACCTGAAGATGCCGCTTCTCGACATCAAGTCCAACTCGAAGCCGTCCTTGTACGCGTATCCCGCGCCGCTGGAAGAAAAGAAGCGAGAGGAGCGGGAGCGCGTGACCACCGCCGTGCTAAGTATCGCGGCCGCCAAAGCGCGCAGGAAGGCGCACGGCAGCGACGGCTCGGGTAGCAGCAGTATCACGTCCTCGACCACATCCAAAATGGACGTCGAAGAGGAAGAGAAGAAGCCATCAAAGTCCCCAAACCCGAACATTACGGTTCATGCCAAGTCCGAAAAAGAGCCCGGTACTTCTAAGGACGCTAAGAAAGAGGAGAAAGAAGGCGAAGAGAAAGAGAGCAAGGAGAAAAAGGAGCCCGAGCCTAGCTCTGAAATTATGAGCAACCCGGCGAGGGTGATGCGTCAGCAACTCAAGGGCATTTCGATCGTAGAAGGATCTGGCTTTTCGCCGCTGAAAGATGTGACGATCGGCGGCATTGTGATGCTCAACCACTCAGGAGATAATGAGCAGGCACTCGTTGAACCTGTCGCCGCCTTTGGCCCGAAAGCGGAAGAAGAAAAGGAACCCGAGCCCCCAGAACCTTTCGAGTACTTGGATGATTGATGCGGTATCATCATGTAGACTTAGCTATAGTGTTACAGTTATATCTTGACAGTAAAGATACGAAATGAAATATGTTGAATGGAACAAGTTATAATTACAGCTAGAATAAAATGTTGAACCTGCATAGCTTAGCATTCACTAACTTACTGATTATTTTAATTGTATTTGTCTTTTAATAAAACCCTGGTTCAAAATTCTGAAATTGTTTTATTCATTCTACACTATTGTTAGAAACCCTTTCCATTCGATAAAAACATAACTAAGCAATTTTTTCAAACGAAGTTCAGGTTAAAATTCTTTGTACAGCATTGTTTACTTTACCTTATCTAGCCTCTCATTTTTTAGGGTTCCGTAGCCGAATGGCAAAAAATGGAACCCTTATAGATTCGTCATGTCTGTCCGTCCGTATGTCACAGCCATTTTATTCCGAAACTGTTAGGACTACAGAATTGAAACTTGGTAGGTAGGTGTATTCTGTGAACCGCTTTCCGATTTTTATACAAAAATAAAATAATTTAAAGTTTAAGGGGGAACGTTCCATACATGGAACTGAAACGAAAAAAAAAATGTTCTTTAAACCTATACGTGTGGGTTGTCTATAGATAGGTCTTCAAAAATAATATTGAGGTTCCCACAATCATTTTTTTCTCAAAGTCAATCATTTGAAAGATAGGTGCGTCTAAAGTGGTAAAATGTGTGTCCCCCCCCCTCTAATTTTTAAAGTATGGGAGCGAAAAATAAAAAAAATATATATGCTGTAGATCTCAATAAAAACTAACGAAAATTGATTTGAACTAGATACAGTCAGCAGTTTTAGAGATATGGATATGGCGACCGCAAAGATAACTTTGTTTTTCATACAAACACTATAAAAAACAAAGTTATTTTGTAGTTGCGAAAAATCATAGTTATGGAATACTTAACTGTGTTACGGGACCCTACGAGTGCGAGTCCGACTCGCACTTGGCCAGTTTATTTCTGTTTTTACTCATCACTGATCTCGATAAATTTTAATAAACGGCCAAGTGCCTATCGAACTCGCACGTCGCACACGAATTCCGTACCACAGAGTACTGAACTACTGAATCTATTCTACTATTCCGTACCACAGTACAATAAATAAGATTGAACAGAATTACCGAAACATCACGTTTCTTGTTTTATATAGGGAGAGGATTTTGAGGGCCTCGGTGGCTTATGTGGGAGAATGGTCAGCTTTGATGCCAGAGGTACTGAGTTCAATCCCCGCCGTACACCAATGGATTTTTCGATCGATAAATGTATGTGCGCTTTTTACAGTGGCCCTCCAGTGGAGGAAAAACATCGTTAAGAAACTATCCTTTGTTTTGTTTGAAAATCTGTCGCCAAAACATCTAATGTTTTCCGGCAGCTATCCTTGAGAGCCACTTCCCATTCTAGGTCCAGCGTGCTTGCCATTTTCAACCGCATCATCACTTACCAACAGGTGAGATAGTGGTCAAACGCCTATAAGATATAAATAAAATATGTATAGCGGCTATATTGATACATACTTTGTGAACATTTTTTACTTTCTACCTATTACGGTTTAGGAACAGCCCTCTGACGGACGGACAGACAGCGAAGTCTCAGTAATAGGATTCCGTTGGTACCCTTGGGTTACGGAACCCTAAAAAGACTATCCCTCATATACCTAATTCGGTTCACTATTGGTGGACACAAAAAACATTCAATTGATTAAAACCTCCTTTTTGGAAGTCGGTTATCTTTCTTTTATTATCATAATTTAACACTGGTTAAATCATCGACGTCATAGTAATTGCTATGACGTCGATGGGCTTAAATACACTTAGGACCAGTTTCACCGATCCCTGATACCTCTAATATGAAGAAATCAGAGATTTTATATGACGTCATGTGACAGATAACTAACGGATTATCAGGAACCGGTGAAATAGGCATGGGCAAAAAATATCGATATCTAATATCGATAATTTTCCATTCAATTATCGATATAAAACGTCGATATTTTTAATCGCGATATTCGATATTTATTTTAGAGTATCAATTTTGATATGTTTTAACGCATCTACTTACTAACTAGATCTTGCATACTACTCGCGCATCGTTACCTTTAAAAATCCCGCATTAATAAAAACTACTATATATTATTCATGTCTATCCTTTTTTACAAATGTTGAATGCTTTTGGAGTATTTATGAATAATCATTAAAAAAACTGACGATATATCGATATTTTTCTCTTTATAGTTATCGATACTTTTTAATAAATATCGATATTTTTTTTTCACTTGCCATCCCTACGGTGAAACTGGGCCTTATTGTCTGGAGCCACAATTACAAAAAATCCTTACTGTCACTGTCAATGATAAGCTAAGCTTTACGCACACAGAATAAGTCATCTGTGGATACCAAATACCGATATATTGTCATATAGGTACACACTTGCATTAAAATAACAATAATAATATGAAAAGGATAAAACTATACAATCACTAGTATGAGAGAGCGAGATGGACAACATATGCAATTTTCTCGATCTCTGCATATGGAGCCAGCTCTGGCTCCCAGTTCTAGTGCGCCCAATGGCTTTCATCCGCTATCATGTATAATGACCTTGGAACAATGACTAGCATGGAAGCCGGGCTAAAATAAAAATCGAGTAAGCTATATTTTATTCATTTATGTCAATTAGCATGTCATAATGAGTGAAAGAAACAAAACATGGCTGTTTGTTTTTATTATTTTTAAACATGTCACAAAGCTTAAATGGGAAATGTCAAATGGTCACCTTATAATGCTAACAAATACAAAAAATCTATCCAAGACGTCAAAATACTATATGTCAGCTATCAACTTAGTTTTGCAGTTTTATGTTTTGTCGATACGTGTCGCGGGTTTGACGAATTCACTGAGTGAAAAAAGCGATATAATTATTAATTTCTGTCTGAGAACGTGACCAGAAAGTAAAAGTATATACTTACGTGAGGTGTACAGTGCTTTGGACAAGATGGCTTGTGTTGTTGAAGGGTGTATTACGGATTTACGCACCATTATCATACTATTTCTACATTACGATGCAACGCTTTTTTATAATTCGCACTACCCATGGAAGAATGGTGCAAACACACTTGCGTCAAATATTTTTTATTTCACCATTGGATAGAGGAAAGACTAACACATATACTCAATTTTTTTCAAATTTATATTTCATTAAATTACGGAGCAATTTGAATTAAAAAAATTAATACGAAACTATTTTTTTAAACAAATCTTACATCATTTTACTAGGGAATTTATTCCCTAGTAAAATGATGTAAGATTTGTTACTCTTATCACATTTGCAGAGTTTCCTTGTAGTATTAGCTTAATTAATCTTACGTTATTATTATACGTCTTCCTAAAAAACTTTTGTTGCATAAATGATCCTACATACTTTTTCCACGTGATATTTTACAGCTTTATGTGCGTATATATAGTTACGCTTTTTTTTCACGGTACTTTTAGAAGAAAAGTATCAGTAAGCATGATTAAGCAGTTATTCTTTGCAGTATTTTCTTGTCTTTTATTCGTAAATAATATAACTGATTTCTTCCAGGCAAGCACAGGAATCTTTTTTAGCATAACTATGATTAAGTGTGATAAAAATATAACATTTTTTGCAAGTAACATAATATACTTACTTTTTCTATGCTTGGTTAGCAGTATAAAATATGTGTATGTGGTGCAAAATATTTCATTTCCCTTCAGAT
The DNA here is from genome assembly GCA_954871355.1 of Cabera pusaria. NCBI lineage: Eukaryota > Metazoa > Arthropoda > Insecta > Lepidoptera > Geometridae > Cabera > Cabera pusaria. The sequence goes on along the minus strand of OX940900.1, from coordinate 21,033,246 downwards.
AACTTTGTCAATATAAGTCATTTATATGTAACGAAGATCCATAGCATAGTAAGTGTTCGGAGAATAGAACAGCGAGAGCTGTTCTATTCTCCGAACACACTCTTCCACACACGAGAGCGGGACATACTCGTACACGCGACTACGTAACGCATTGGCTTTGCGGCACGTACTATTCACGACTTGAAGACTCCTAGATTATACTTATCGGAAAACACAGACACTGGCAAAGAATTGCATTTATTGGTAGTACCTATGATAAAAGATGAAGCATAACGCTTGGTGCAAGGAGATGGACCACATAGCGGTGGCGCACATCTAGTCCGGTCTGGTCGAAGAAGAGGCAGGGTGGTATTACTTTGCGTAATCGGATGGCGTAGGTACGTTCCGAAATGCACCCGATAGGAAACATGGAACCTTTTATTGTTTTAATTTTGTTTTATTTTAAATCAAGCGCACCATGCTGTATGCTACAAGTTCTACCATGGGGGCTTGTTGGTTTGTTAACGATGTTTTTCCTTCACCAGAAGGCCACTGTGAAAAGCGCACATACATTTTTCCATAGAAAAATCTGCTGGTGCACGGCGCGGATTGAACTCGGTACCTCTGGCATCAAAGCCGACCGTTCTCCCTATAAACCGGGCCCTTAAAACTACTGCCTCAGCTTGGCCATAAAACTAAGCTTTTTCTACGGTAATTGGACTGTGTGGACTCGTTTTTTTTTTCATCATATAGGCAAGCGTTTGATCACTGAAGAAAAGATGGTGCACACGCTACGCCTAGAAGACTCTTAACTACTCTAAAGGGCTGTGTTTTGTCGGAACACTGTGAGGTTATGGCGGCGAATTTTCTCTTTGATGGTGGTAAGCCACTTTTGATAGCAAGTCAATCGGAACATCGATATAATATGCTCCTACCACCTGTCATGTAAGAGCCAAAGTTGAGAGATGGCGTCAGTATAATTCCAAGAAGCTCAGGTGGTCTGCCATCTGTACGGAAACATTTCGAATAGTTTTTTAGCTTGGCAGAAAATTGAACTAGAACCTAGAACTAGTTACTTAGTAGTAGTAACTTAGTTGCATTGAACTTGACCAGATTGGCATCGCCCCAATCGAAGACAGCCTGTAAGGACAAGTTTATGCGCTTGACTATATAAAATTGAATTTGTGCCACACTAGACTGTGCATTGGACGTATAGCTCTCTACAACGGTGCTATCGTCTGCATTTCTAATCATACCGAGCATTAGCAGTCGTTAATATGCAGCAGGATAAGAGTGGCAGAAAGCAATGATCCCTGAAAGACACCAATTGGTCAGAAGAGCAGCCATCAATGATTACTCTGAACGACAGGTCACTCAAAAGAAAATACAAAACTCAGAGACACAAAGAAGTGGCAGTCCGTAGGATGGATCGATGGACTTGCTTATAGGATCCCCCCACTTTCGTTGAAACCCAAATTTTCGGTCACTGACAAAGTTCTATGTATGCAAGGAGCCAGTTGTTCACTAAAGGTTTTTTATAGCCTTGCAGAGTATTAACGTGTCTAAAAATTGGCAGGGTCAGCAAGACTGCCTTTTTGGGCACAGGTTGCACTTTGGTAAGCTTCCAAGTTTTTGACACTAGTCATAGAAAGGCGAAACAAACATATTAATACAAAAGCGAGATCAGGCATACAGGTCCTCAGGATTTTGGATGGAATACCATCCGGGCTACTGGCTTTGTTCACGTTTACAATTATTTGAAGTGGTTTTTCAACCTTAGCCTGACGGATAGGTTATCAGACATTTGTTTCACGCGTCCAAGGAGACAAGGAAATGTCTCACGGGCAGTGTCAAGAAGTAAAGACTCCGTGAACAGAGAAGCAATCAAATTCGCTTTCTCTTTGGTGGTATGAGCCAGCGCCCCATCGAGTGTCAGCAGTGGAAGAAGTGAGGGCCGACTAAAGATTGAGTCAACTTATAAATCAAAACTATGTGGTCAAATCGAGCCATCAGTAAAGCATTCTTGCAGAATTAGGTAGCAGCATTGTTAAAGGTTTTATTCCTTGCTGACACATTTTTGGCTTTGCGGTTTGTAGTGTCTATCCAGTCCAAGTTAACTGCATGCTGCGGCGCTGCAGTACGGCCACACTTAATCCCGAACCAAGGCTTAGCTTTGCTTTATATCACAACTGCTTTGCTTCATATCACAAATGAAATATAGTTTTCTATTCCCTGAAGCAGCAAATTTGTCACAGGGTCCACACAAACCATAATGTCATCAAAAGAAAAGCATACGAGCCGCTTAAGGTTAAATGCAAGGAACGACCGCTACTCATCCCAATCTGCTGCCTGTTATTGCCTCACGTCGAGTACCGCTTAAGCTAAGGTTGGGCGGAGAGTAGATCCTTCAACCGATAGTGGTAGGAACAATCTAGCGGTGACGATACTGAAACTGAGTAGCGGTTTGGATCAGTTGCCAGCAGAAGGTCCAAGCAATTGGCTATGGCCGTCACCTGATCCCCATTGTGCGGCGAAAAGACATAGGCGTAGAGAAGTGTTTCTATGCCTGTATTTATCAGTATTTGACGCATAGATTGCGAGAGTCTTTATGGTTTTGGAGACGTTGACAGCAGATACCCATCATGTACACGCAAACGTTAATTTGCAAACTGTTTGGTGTGTTTGTCATAAACGTATTATGTAGCAGAAATAACGAATTTGTATGAAATTGGAATAGAGATAGCCACCCTGGCTAACTATTTAATTAACACAAACTGCACACAGACTTTTTTTATATCCACACAAGTGGAAGCATATAGGGTATCTTCAGTTATGTTATTTAATATACACAGGTTTTTTTTACGTATTTACCACATACGTCTTTCAAAGTAAAGTTTTAGCCACAGAATATAATAGTAATAAGTGATACAACTTTTTTTGTTATTTTTATCCCACTTAATAACAGCACTTCGCATGTTACTATAATTTTTCTTAATATTCTCTCATGGAAGAAAACAATATAATTGTTTACGTACAAATGTTCTTTAAAAGCGGGCTGGAATAAAGGCGTAACTCGAAATAAAACTACGAAGTTCGCCTAATTTCCATAGCAACAAAGCTTAAGGTAACTTTAGATGTTTCTCAATTTCATATTATTATTCCATATATAAATACTCCAAATAATGGAGTAACCACCAAATTTTAGATTTTTGCAAAATCCAGAGTTTATTTAAAAAAATGAAGTATATAGGTATCTGTATGAAAATGTTTGCTACCATGTTGCTGAAGACACTAATTGTCTAGGACTTCTCAGTTCTTCACAAATCAGTTTTTTGACGCTCCTGAAAAGTTGGTGTTTTCATCTTACGCCATTTTTCCATGGGTAGTGCGAATTATACTGAGTGAAGCAGAGAAGATTTTAAAGGAAAATTTAATGAACTAAATTTTTGCTAAATAACTAGGTTTTTTATAATTTAAAAACCTAATCGGAACTAACTTTTTTCATTAAGATTGATTAATTGATATCATAGCCATTGTCTAATTTTTCGTGTGTTCCCAAAATCCTACTATTTTTTGCAAAAAACGTTTTATCAATAATACCTACGACATACACAACTCATAAAATGAACAGTCTTGTATTTGGATTTTTTAATAAAATTAAATACATATTTGCATTGATGACTGACATCGACACGATAATGTCGATGATAATCCCATCACTAGCCAAAAATTAACTTGTGACAATCTGCATCGTAGTGGTTATATTCTCTTTGATCTGCATGATAACGAAACAGAACGGCATTATACGTCTCTTTCCTACGCACTATTTACATCGTAAGTAAAAAAAAGTAAACATAGGTATTTCATTTCTTATTTTAGCCCGGCTTCCATGCTAGTCATTGTTCCGAGATAATGACACGACCAAATTACGTTGTTAATTTTATCTTATAGCTGGTATATGTATCACATGTATGAGATATAGCATTTCATTCGCAAACGCTAATGTCTTGTCTATTTAAATTTTCCGTCTACGTATACACATTTGTTATCTGCGATTGTCATTGTCAAAAACATTTCAAATCAAAAACGTGGGGTTTTAGCTTTTTATAATTTCTAAATTTTTTAACTAAATTAAAACTACGTAAGCAAAATCTTATATTCGACGGTAAAAGATATATTAATTCAGTATTACACGGATCCCCGGTGAATTGTGCTTTCGATATTTACTATAAAGATTTTATAAAACTAATCTGAATCATGGACTGGAATCTTGATTACGGAGAGCTGATGAAGGATGCCGACTTCGTTGAAAAATGCGACAATCTGAAGGAACAACTGATATCTGTGCAAAAAGTATTAGACAAGTTATTGCCACTGAAAGACCAATATGAAAAACTAACACTGTCTTGCCAAATCGAACTTGATTTAGTTCTCGCCTTCATGCTCAATTCTCTGTACTGGGTCAATTTGCGATTAAAAGGAGTAGATCTCTCGTCGCATCCTATAAAAAGCGAACTACAACGAATAAAGGCTGCAATGGCCAAATATCAACAGGTGAAAGACCGAGAAAAGAGGCCCAAAGTTAATGTTGACGCAGCAAAGAGGTTTGTCAGAAGTGGGCTTTATGACCATAAACAAAACGAAGGAGAAACACCAAACAAGAAGATCCGCACTGAAGATGCAACCGCAACGAAGAAAATTCATAATGGTGATAAAACCAGCAAAATAATTCAAATTGAAGGCGAGAGACCAAACAAAAAGATCTATTTTGATGACAATGATGATTAAATCTACTCTCAATAAATATATAAGGCTGATTATTCATTAGTCATGTGTTTTCACACTTTTGTTGATATTTAAGAAGTTTTTAACTTACACATTAGTTATATTTATAAGATAGTTAATTCTTAGTTGATTCTCAATTTCTTTTCGACAAGTTGTTCTATATTTACTGCGCATAGAATAGATGTAAATAAAAGTTTGTTATTGAATTGTCCTTAGCGTAGATTTAAGTTGAAATAATTAATATTTATATGTTTAAAGTAATTAATTTTGTTTAGTTTTCTAGAATATCTGAACACATTGTCTGTTAAAAATATACCATTTAGTATTCTGGCAATGTTACAGTAGCAGCTATGAGTTCAAACGTGTCTGATAGAGTTTGGTTACAACTCAAATGCCAGTGCTAGAAAACACACCTTGCATTGTTTAATAATTGTGTAATAAATTATACAGTCAGTGTTAGGTTTCTACCTAGTACTTAAGAAAATGTAATACAAAGTATATTTAAGCTATGCTAAGCTAAAAAATAAGTTAAATGTTCATTAAATAAAATGTTTAAAATTAATTGTATTTATTACAACGGCAAGTCATTAAATATGAAAAAAGGAATGTTGATTAACCACAATATATGAAATTGGTCACATAACTACATTCAGTGTAAAATTATTTCTAGCATTGTTCTGTCTTATCACTACAAATTTCCAAAGAACATGATTTAAATGAAATCCACATTAATTGTACTTTCTTAAGATAATTAAATTAATACATATAAAAGTGCTTTTCAAATTTAACAAGTGTAAAAAATTTACTACTAATATATTTAAGCACACACTTAGGAGCACTAACAAAATCTATAACATTACCATAGAACCACATAAATAATAAAATATAAAGATTCAAGATTATAATAAATTAATAAAAAAATATTGGAATGAAATAGAGATTGATAGTAAAAGATTAAAATTCTTGGTGAAGGTTTAAAAGCTTTCTTATAGCTTTGTATATTGACTTAGAATCATTTTTCCACTTGCAAAACCAGACCAGCTGCCGAAATGTTATCCCCAGCACCGGCAGTGAGCTGTGCTTCCGTGCAAATCAAGACAGGGGCAACACAGATGTCCACATCAACTCCATCAATTTTCTCATCCCAACATGCGACAGGTTTTGACGGCTCAAAGAAGACTCTGCTTGTATTGTCATTATCTGTGGTTGTTGAAAAACTATCGTCCAGTAGAAGCTTACATTTCCGTAAATTTATGTCAATGTTGTTACAGACGTATCTGTGAGCCGTCAAAGAGGCTTTGGCAGCAGCTGCAGCTGTACGCTTCCAATTGGAGCTTTTAACTGTCAGTATAGCTTGGTACGCTAACGTGTGGACATGTATACGTGTCAATGTTCTCTTACTATTAAACTTTTTATTCTGTTTCCTTATGAGTTGGAATGTGTCTCTCATCTGATCTAATGCCATTGCAATTCTTGGATTAGAGTCTGCTACTACGCTTACTTCTCCGTACTCTAAAACACTGTAGAGATTGGTCAGTTCTTGTTCATTCATGCCGACCGAATCAACGTATGGTAGCACTTTTGTGGTAAGATGCTGAAGCAGCTCTAAATCTACGTAACTGGCCATTTCAAAATGAGTTAGAGTCTGAGAAGGTTGCATTAATATTTGTTCTTTTACTAAATCCAGTCTTTGTGCTCTTAAGTCTGAAACATAAAAACAAATATGTAGTGATAAGATAGAAGTGTTTAAAGAAGATGTTTCTGATTAGCAATACTTACCTATCCCATCTTTCTTGAATGGGTAATTGTCCATCATTTGCAGTCCACTTATGACTAGTAAGTTTGGGTTGAACTTCGGCAGGCTCTCTCCAAACTTTTCCAAGGAACTCAGCAATGGATTGTTCTCATCATTATGCATAATATATCTGTTCGCTCTCGGTGCTCTATACGCCCCAAATTGTTCATCAGCCTTGTATTCCAAGATCATGTGAATATCATCTTTGACTTCTTCGTTTTCATCCCCTCCTACTATGGCAATGTCTTCAGGAATATATGATCTGAGTTTGTTACTCATCTTGGCACCGAATAATACTTTCCAGCCTTCCATGTGGAAACGCTTCGCCATGAGAGGTGCATTGCCACCGATGGCCCATCTCGTGTCAGTCAATTTCAAGGCTTGCTCGATCAATTCATCATACAAATCCGAATTGGACATGAACCTCCTGAAAAAAGTTCAAAATAAATTGTCGCACTGAGCGTATGAAAATGCAGTAAGAATAAAATAGAAGAAGTATTATAAAACCATGACTTACTCAGCAGCTGCACCATGTTTGAAGAAATAAGCAAAACTTTTGAGGAACTCCTGTTTGTTCGATATCTCGTTGTAATGCTCCGGCTTTCCTCTCAGCTCTCTGTGGTCTAATAAAGCCGTAGCATTCACGAAAAGATCGTGACACGCGCCATAACCGAGCGCTACTTTAGGCTGCAAGCTAGCTTTGCCCACCAAGTTCTTACTTTCCAGGAGCAACAGGTACTCCTTTACTGGAGACAGACGTGCGTCGTTAACTACATTCCTGTCTTGATAATATATAGCGTAGAAAAATATACACAACGATGTGAACGACAGAAGTTTCGCCTGCCGACTTGCCATTTTAAACTATATTTATCTTTGTTACGTGGAATGCAGCAGTAGTACTAAGTATTTTATGAGATCAACGTCACATTATTTACAATGCCGGGGCTTTATATTATCACTTTTAGTGATAAAAAGAATAAATATGTTCTCTTTTTTATCGTTCAACAAACATTGCAACTTGCAAGCCAGCAAGCAAATCGCAAGGCAAGGCAGATGTGATGTGAGATGACGTGCCGTTGTTGTGTGTTGCGATGACAGCTTGACAGCGACAGCGAATCGTTAAATGACTGATGACATTGACAGTGTAACGTAAATATTTTTAATGCCAAACAAATGCAGAGGTTTTGGTGGGAACGTGGAAAAGTGTGTGTGATCTCATTGTATTTTTTCCTAAAACTTGTGTTCTTCCGCGTGTTAATATGTAATAAATGTGGATTATTAACCATTAAGTGCCGGTTGTGTGCGAGTGTAGGGAAACAGCACAATGCTGAAAAACATGCTATTTGCGATCTCACCAAAATTCCACTGAAAACCTTCAGTAAACACAACATCATTACTGAAGACTAGACTAGACTTTTTTACTTGATAACTGACCTGAAATGTGACTTTGACCCATCTCTACGACTAAAATTCATAAAAACTTGAAAAATTTCAATACTTGCCACTGGCTAAATACACTAATCGTGTGGAGCCATAAAGAAACTATAAAAAAAAACAAATGCAATGTTTCTAAGCAATTATTTAAGTTCATATTTAATTTATTTATTTTTCTTTTGTCGGTTTTTTTTTCTTGTTATATACTGTAAAGTATCGCTATATACTGTAAAGTATAGCAAAAATATGGCCAGTGGCCATACTTTTGACACTGGCAGAAAAACGCCAAGCAGCGTTTAAAAGCCATAAGAAGAAGAAGAGATAGACTCCTCACCAATGCTTGCTAGGCACACATAGAGTGATCTGTGCACATAATCCATAAATAGAATAGGCGCAAACCGCGCGAAGGACCAATGCACCAGAATAGAGTCTAGTCAATAAAGGCGGCAATAGCCCAATGGATAGGGTGTCGGACTGGCGATCGAGAGGTCGTGAGTTCGATCCCCACCCCGCCCATTGCATTGACGTGAACCCACTCTAGACACAAGCATATTTAGCTTAGTTGGAGGGGTTAACAAGAATACTAGTAATGTGCAACCCACATTGCGAATAATCTTTATAAAACAATAAAAATTAAATAAATTAATTCTTCGTGGACCAACGCTTCGATCCTAGAACAACTTGGCAATCTTGGCATGAAAACAAGGCTCTCTCTCCATCACTTGTATGAAAAGAATTCTCGAGTACTTCAGTCACATTGCTAGAAGAGATGGTGATAATCTTGAAAGACTGATGGTCACTGGCAAAATAGAAGGAAATAGATCTCGTGGTCGCAGACCGATGCGGTGGTTGGACCACTCTCGAGACTCCAGTTTAAGAGGTTTTACAAGTCGTTGCAGATGTGGCGAACTATAAGTAAGATATATTTTTACCCGACTACGGCGAAGCAAAAAGGAAGGTTATGTTTTTGACCGGTATGTGGGTATGTATGTATGTATGTAAGTATGTATGTATGTTTGTATGTATGTTCATCTGTTCCCTCATAACTTTTAAACTACTTATTTTAATTTGACAAATAAGGTGTCGTTGGACGCATCTTATTTGTCTGGTTATAGGCTATGTGATGTCACAACAAATTGTGTGGCGCCCTCTAGAGGGCACGAAGTCAAGAACTAAAAAAAAAATTCACCCCACCACATCGTGTGGGGTATCGTTAAATAGGGATTTTAAAATGAAGGTAGGGTTTGGTACATCATATTTTTGTCAAGTGTAGCGTTTGCTAGATATATCCCGTCGAAGTAAAAAAAAACTAAATTTTACCCCACGGCGCAGCGTCGCCAAGAATCAATAGGGAGGGTTATGTGTTTGTTGATCGCTATGTATGTATGTAAGTATGTTGACATGTATGCATGTATAAATTTATGCAAAAACCCCAAAATACTTTAAATAAAAAATAAGTTCAAAAACTAAAACCCGACTACTGAAAAATCACTCTCTAAAAAGTATGAAACAAGAAAATATTCTCATTTGACATCGCTATGTACAAACTAATCAATATGTATCGTGTATTATACAAACAACTAACTTGTAATAAATATTTTATTGTATTTCATACATATTCATAGTGGTGCTCAGTGGATACCCGTGGTCGTATGTTACTTTGCAGAGTGTATTGTTTTGTTACGGTAGGTGACATACGACCACGGCTATCCTCTGAGCACCACTAAGAATATTTATGAAATACAATAAAATATTTATTACAAGTTAGTTGTTTGCATAATACACGATACATATTGATTAGTTTGTACATAGCGATTACAGATGAGAATATTTTCTTGCTTCATACTTTTTAGAGAGTGATTTTTCAGTAGTCGGGTTTTAGTTTTTGAACTTGTTTTTTATTTTATTATTATTGTGTTGACGTTCATTAGATTTCGTTAGTAGTATAATTAGACCGCGTAGTAACTCTTATAAATCTTTGGCCGCGGTAGGGTTTTTATCACAGTTTTACAATCCATACTTTTATAATCGTGAAATGAATGTCACTGTGGTCGCTATAACAAATAAAAACCATCCAAGTGCGGTTGGACTCGCGCACCGAGGCTTTCGTACAAACTTGTCCAAAATGTCCAAACAAACTTAACTTTCGATATTCTGCATCTTTCTGATCGATACCTATACCGATGGATGAGATGAATGAGATGGAAAAGATAATAATGAGAGAGACATGGAAAAGATAATTATGTCTAGGTCTAGACACTGTTAATGAACCAACTGCAAATAATAAAGTTTGTAAGAGTAAATGCGTTTTTTTTATAACTACTTCTACACTTACCTACTTCAAGATCTTCTTGTCAAATTTCATGATTTCTAGGTCAACGGGAAGTAGGTACCTTATAAAAGAAGCGTGTTAGGATTTGTTGCTAGATCCTAAGATTTTATTTTAGTCTACGGTGGTACGGAACCCTTCGTGTGCGAGTTTGACTAGTAACTTGCACTTGGCGGTTTATTTACTATATGATAGATAGAGCGCAATTTTTCCGCCACCGATCAGGGTACCTAACTACCTACAGGCGATGCTGGAAAGCGAAATGTAACTCGCGTTTCATAGTTTCCACGAGCTTTCGCGCCGCGAGTGTATAGGCGCTTTTACGGCTATCTATAGCGAGTTTGCTAAATATAACATTTACCTATAAGTTTTTTTTAACCAACTTCCAAAAAGGAGGTTTTCAATTCTCTGTATGTTTTTTTAATGTATTATACGCGATTGCTCCGTCAATTGTGAACCGATTCGAATGATTCTTTTTTTAATCGGTAGGCTACGTTTCCGAGGTAGTCCCACTGTAATTTCATCGAGATCTGATGAGTATGTCCAGAGATATGACGATAAACGTCTCAAACTTGCTACTGAAATTTTTGGGGCATGGAAGTCGGTTGTTCATATTATACATCGAAGTTTTTCACTACTTCAGCCTTTAACCGTTAATTGGCCTTTATAAATAATTACATATTTCAAAAATAATCTAGTTAAGTACATAACTAAGTACATAAACATGTTATTTACCTACCTAAGGACTATAAGTCACTATAACTTTAAGTCAGCAAGAATCCAAGTAGGGTACGTATGCTGTATGCATGTAAAATAAGGTGCTTGCTTCATTAAACGTACGCGATGCAAGCCAGATATCTCGCAAATGTTTTCGAAAGCCAAAAAACTATCCTTAAATGGTGAGACCAGTGACCGGCCGCCGCATAAGGGAGGTGAGATGTTCGGCTTTAGGCGCAAATTGTACATGTCACGGTACGAGTGTCATGTCGTAATTAATTTTGCCAAAGTTCACGTTTCGCAAGTGAAATAAGTATATTTTTATTTTTTTATCTGTTACGGACGGTCTGATGCTCTTTTGACCTATTGCGAAATTTTCAGTTTCTAGATTTTAACTCCATGTTTCTAGAGCTTTTAATTTTTCACTTCTTTGCGTTGCGAATGTTGCGATGTTTTAATGGACAATGTTCAATGTTTACATACTTTTTCAATTCTCGTCATGCCATGAAAAATATATCTGTACAATATCAAATAGGTAGGTATAGATAGATAGAAACACTTTATTATTTAACACCTTAAATTACAGTAACAAACATTATAGGTAAGTATTACAATTAAAAATAATAGTGCAAAAATATAATTATAACTTCTCCCTTCCGTTCGTCCCTTCATAAATAATTATCCTATAGGTACTATTTTCTTACTAGCTGTGCCCGCGGCTTCACTCGCGTTAAAAAGTATCCATTAATGCCTAATCCATAATACTGGCTATCCCTGTGCAAAATTTTAGCTAAATCGGTCCTACCGTTTCACCGTGAAGAAGTCCCAAAAAGTCATATATAGGTACATTACAAAATGACTTTCGCATTTATATTGGTGTTGTTATTTTTTCTAATGAAAAACTAAGTGAGCCTACGTCATTGGCGCCATTTTCAACCGACTTCCAAAAAGAAGGAAGTTCGCAATTCATTCGTCTGTATTTTTTTTGTATATTTGCTACGCGATTATACTCCGTCAATTGTAAATGTGAACCGATTCGAATGATTCGACTTTTCGATTTTTGACCGATTCGATTTTTTTTAGGTAGGGTACATTTCCGAGGTGGTCCCATTGTAATTTTATCGAGATCTGATAAGTATCTCCAGAGATATGACGATAGACGTCTCAAACTTGCTACTGAAATTGACTCGTTGAGCATGGACGTCAGTTGTTTTAGTTTTTAAACTATCTTAATTATGAGCATCACGTAGGTAAATAATATAATAACTTTTAAACTAAATAATAACTGTGAGTAGACCTTTATAAATTTCCCGAGAACTGAACTAGCGACCTTGCGGACAGTCCATAAATCTTTTGTAGAACTCATTACGTGACCTGTTGTGACTTGGGACTTATAATCTAATACTATAAGAATCTTTGTCCTGACATACTGACTGACTGACTGACTGACTGATTCACTGACAGACAACGCACAGCCTAAACCGCTGGTCGTAGAGACTTGAAATTTGGAGGGTATATTTGTCTTAGTACGTTAGGGTGTACTAAGAAAGGATTTTCCAAAACTCACCCCTTAAGGGGATGAAATGGGGGTTCAAAGTTTGTATGGAGAAACAAGATTAGATAGTCTTTTCTATCCGAAACTTCACACAAGTGCTTCAGTAAAAAAATAAGTAAATACGTGTTTCAGGTTTTTTTTAATTCCACCCCTAAGAGGGTGAAATGGGGTAATAAAGTGTAAAAATCAATATTATTTCAGATTGCGCTGAAATTTGGCATGCAGTAGTTATTACGACGTTAGTTCCCTCTGAGAAAGGATTTTCCAAAATTAACCCTCGAAGGGGATGAAACGGGGGTTCAAAATTTGTATGGAGAAACAAGATTAGATAGTCTTTTCTATCCGAAACTTCACTCAAGTGCTTCAATAAAAAAATAAGTAAACACGTGTTTCAGGTTTTTTTGAAATTCCACCCCTAAGAGGGTGAAATGGGGTAACAAAGTGTGAAAATCAATATTGTTTCGGATTGCGCTGAAATTTGGCATGCATATAGTTATTACGACGTTAGTTCCTTCTGAGAAAGGATTTTCCAAAATTCATCCCTGAAGAGGATGAAACGAGGGTTCAAAGTTTGTATGGAGAAACAAGAATAGATTGTCTTTTATATTCGAAACTTCACACAAGTAGTTTAGTAAATAAATAAGTAAATATGTGTTCAAGGCTTTTTTAAATTCTATTCCTAAAAGCTCAAATGGGACTGGGCAGGGCATGTGGTCCGTATGCATCCAGCAAGATGGGCCAAAAATCGTTACAGATTGGGTCCCCACAGATGGTCGGCGACGACGAGGTCGGCCACGAAAGAGGTGGCGTGACGATATAGTGGCCCACCAGCCTGGCTGGAGAGACATTACGCTGGAGAGAGATACGAATCTCTCTCCAGCGTAATGTCTCTCCAAGGCTATGGGGGAGACCTTTGCCCAGCAGTGGGACAGTACAGGTTAAGAAAAACAAAAAAAAATCCTAACAGGGTGAAGTGGGGTAACAAAGTCTGAAATCAATATTGTTTCGGATTGCGCTGGCATCCAGATAGTTATTTTGACGTAGGTATCCGCTAAGAAAGGATTTTTCAAAATTCTCTCTTCAAGGGATGAAGCGGGGGTTCAAAGTTTGGATAGTCATTTTATTCGACATTTCACACAAGTACTTCTGTATATAAACAAGTAAATACGAGTTTCAGACTTTTTCAAAATGCCACCCTAAGAGAGTGAACTGGGGTAAAAAAGTCTGAAAATCAATATTGTTTCGGATTGCGCTTTTTTGGGTTTTTCGGGTTTTATAAATATGAATCCAGATTTGTCTTAGTCACGCGATAACATGAAAACAGGTGAACCGATTTGGCTAATTCTTATTTGATGTCTTTAATGATAGAATTGTTTTTACAAAAGAAAAGTTTTAAGTAAATAAAAGGAGTTTTTAACGCGGGCGAAGCCGCGGGGGACTTCTAGTAAATAATATAGAAAACCTACTCGTGAGAGATCTTAGTAGGTACGTACTTGTTTGTTCCTTATAAGTACTTGTACATTAAGGCATATCGTAGGTCCATAAGAGAGCGACCTCTATGTACACGTACCTAACAGTAATAATTACAAGATACAATAAATTCTGAACAAGATCGTACAAACGCCTATCTCTGTCAGAATTAGCTTTGTTTTTATGTAACAATAGACACTTGGCGCTACCATGTGTGGTTCAAAATAAGTTTAAGGTAAAAAGTAAAGTTTTTAAGGTATAAAAGGAGCCAGAAATGGTAGTCACGTATTGTTGCCGCCAAAATAATGTGCAGATGAAATCTGTGTATGGAGTAACTGTCTGGCGCCGGTGGTTGGATTGCTACCACCTTGGCTGTGGACTTAGGAGTACCTACACAGTGTAAGATAGAATAACGTTAATTTTAGTGCAGTTGCCATAAGCTCAAATTTAGAGTGCATTTATCCGGTTGCTGTACCTACCCGGCGGTAAATAATGTAATTTGTCTTCGAGCTAAAGAGGGAGATCATAATTTAAACTGAAGTACATAACTATAGGTACTTCAAATAATAGGTTTGTAATAGAAAAATATCATTTTAATTAACTAACTACATATTTAAGGTTTTCAGATTTTAACTTTACATGTGCTATAAGACATTGTTTCTTGCCAAATTTCATGATTCTAAGGTCCACGGCAAGTACGAGTACCCTATGGTTTTGATTTCCTTGTGAATCGAAAAATATGCGAAAATATGGGACATTAACGCTCATATCTTTTGATCGCATTGACTTACAAGTTTGATTTTTTTCAATGCTGATTAATATATTATCGGTCTCTGTACACCCGATTATATTTTGTATAGATTTTACATTTATACCTTTAGGCGTTCCTGGAAGAAAGGGTCTTGACAGACGCACAGTGAATTTGCAAATTAAGTCAGAGGTTTTTTAAATCCTACCCACGTCACCTACGAGTTGAAACCTATATTAAACTCAGATAATACAGTTACTACATCGTATTAAATTGTATTTACCAAGCTTTGGCCAAAAGCCTGGTTGATGCGACTGGTAAGTGGTGACTGGTGACCAAAGAGCTTGCTCAGATTTAGGACAATAATCGTATTGGCATCCAGCGTGGAAATGGAGCCAGCGTTTTAGGCACTTGCATAGCCATACACAACTTCTACAAGCGGTTTGCTAATTATTTGTTAGATTTTTATATTACCTATTTATTTGTTGAGTATAATATAACGATAGTAAATATCAAACCATCGTAATCATAAATAATATTAATTGTAATATTACTTATTTTATTAATGTTAATTACTGTATGACATATAATTTGAATGGTTGCTTACGATTATTATTTATTATAAAAATATAAATTTCTTTGTACTCTTATATTATTATGAATCATAGAGATCATTAGAGTACAAAGAGTATCATAATTTATGATCCATGTTGGTTGAAAATAAAAGATTTTATATTGTTATTAAGTATATTATATCATTATAATACTTAATGTACGAAATTGTCCAAGTCCACAGTGTCAGTGGTAATGGCAGGCAGTGCAATATGGGGTCGCATGATTCACCGGAGGTCAGGATTACCAGTTCGAGAGTAAATGAGACTTCACGTATATTTCAAGCGGTTACAGACTTGCTGCAAAACGAATAGCTGCCTACACCCACTTATTATTGACTTCTGATTGAACAAATACACTTGTTAAACTGTAATTTAGAGGTAAAATTATGGGGTAAAATGTACTTTTGATTGAATTCATAAAACGAGGAGGTAGTTTTCGTTTGATTGTTGCCATTGAATTGTTGCATTAGTTTTGAATATGTGTGCTTAAACGCAAATCCCTGGCCTGCCTATTGATGTTTAGATATTTTGTTTATTATGATTATCGCTGTAGATTGGTCCCTTCAGTCCCTTGTATGTTTTATTAATACCTGGCATTTTTGGGTACTTGTACTATTCATTATTCTGTGACCTGGGTGGGTGGGTATATTTAGGTATGAAGATATATACATTAAGAAAAATTTCGCTCTTGCTATTTGGGTGTGCGTCGTGAGTTCATTTTGAACTCAATAAATACTACAAGATTCGTGAGTACTTATCTCAATAAGCAGAAAGAATAAGCACAAAACAAATACCGAGATAATGGATTTTTCTATCGAAAAAATTATGTGCGCTTCTCACAGTGGCCCTCCGGTGAAGAAAAACATCGTTAAGAAATCAACTGCCCCCGCATGGTGGTAGGATACTATCTAGTGTCCACCTGGTCAGCTACCACCCTCAAGTTAGAACATCTGTCACCAAACATCTGATGTGTTCCGGCAGCTGTCCTTGAGAGCCAGTGCCCATTCTAGGCCTAGCGTGCTTACCTTCTTCGACCGCATCATCACTTACCATCAGGTTAGATAGTGGTCAAACGCTAGCCTATAAGATATATATTTAAAAAAAGATAACAACATAATAATTCTATACTCTCATAGTTTAATAACTAGCCGTTTAATAATTGGGTCATCCAATTGTAGGGCTCGGCTACTTTCATCGATCCGACTATAATTATTTAATTGGGGACATCGGATACACGTGGGAACTGATGTAGATGGATTGTCTTGCGCTATTTTTAAATGCCTACCTACCTAAGTATGTACGTTATTAATTAAAAAAAACAAGAAATTGAGGTCCAAATATTTAATTCAATTCATTTATTCCATGAAATTGAATGAATTGTATTGGAATTAACATACTTACATAATAATATTTAAAAATCATCAACATTAAAATAATAAAGACATAACAACATAAAGATAAACAAAAGATCAATAAACATTTCATTTACTAAATTTTAAAATCAATAAAACAGTAAAAAAATAATTAATAAAACTTTTTAACAAAAAAATTAAACCGCCGAAAAAACTGAAAAGTAAAACATAATAAACCTTTGTTATATAACCTTAATAACGAAGTTCTTAAACTACTGTTAATATACCTCAGTATATATTTTTGTAATGGTTTTGAGTTTTTAACTAAACTTAATAACTAAGTACCTAAATTAATGTAAGTACTATCGAGGGACAATAGTCCAGTAGCACCTCAATGTTCATAGTAGCCTGCACGATATTTCTGTCGAATGTTCCAACGCAAACAATAACACGTAAGTGCTGCATAGATGGCATGCTTAGCCAGACCGCAGATGAATAAAAAGGTGAAACGTAGCGTCAGATACATTTGGTAAACATCAAATAAAGATAACAATATTCCACTGAATACTCGTTTTCTTTTTGTTGAATTAACATAACGCAGAGTAAGCCACGCAACAAGTAACGGATGCTTAAATTCGAATGAGACCGTATCAGCATCTTAGTGTAGTGGTTAGATAGATTGCTTTAGGAGCGGCAGGCCCGAGTTCGAATCTCTATCACCTGAATTATTTTTGTTTATCAATTATTAATAGCTTGTATTATTTTATTTCTGTTTATAAAAACTTGGCTAATAAAGGTAAATTTACGATTTATGTTATATGTGAAATAAAAAAATAACACGGTGATGTTAATCTAATAGTTTTTGAGGAAATATTTATTTGTATAATAAGAATACACAGAAAACATGTTTTTAAATAAACTGATTTAAAATAAATCGAAATATCTTATACTAAAATTTTTATTTCATAATACTTATATTAAATTGAAATCGCCTATATCGACAATTTTCTACTTTGACAAAATATCACTGTTTTGGTTGCATCTAAGAACTGCTCTTACCTACCCATTGATTATTTTAGGTTATAAGCTTAATTATTCATTTTCTCTAGGAAAAGAGGATTGAAGCTTAATCCTTTATAATCATAACTTATATAATTACTTATTACAAATTATCACAGTCGGCACATCGCCTAGTTTTTAGATACTTTTAAATAAATATTTCGTGTGACTTCTATTGTTTTCGAAGCAGCAAAGAAGTCACAATATTCGCACATATTATGTCTGTGCCACGTTAATTTCCCCAAACTGCATTCAGGGAGACTACAGGTGCTTAGCTGCTCAGGACATCTCTCGTCTCGTACTTCTCACCTTTGCATTATTAAACCCCATAGAGTGTGAACGAACGAACTTTCCGTAATGATGTATCAAATTCTTCTGAAAAACGCCAAATCTAATTAACACATTTTATTAACAATTTACTTTCATAACTACGATTTCTCATCACTTAATATCACTCAGCAATAACTTACACTTATGCCACTTTCACTATACATTTGAGATAATATAATTTATTTAGTCCATTTCTATGCAATGCCTCAATATTCGCCGTCTCTAATAATTATATTTGCTTGCATTTTGATTTTTTAAGTTATTTATTAACCAAACTTCAACCACTACCGAAGTTCACCAACCGACAATGTTTGTTCATTCATTTATGCCATCATTTTGTTTCAATCAAATCAAATCAACATTTTGTTTCAAATCTACCCTCATTATTTGTATAACTGATAAAAGAAGCAAATCTGGTCTAGCTATTCTACTAATTAATACATGCGCTCTTTCTAATTGGTTCATAATGATAGAGTGCGATATATGGGTATAAGTTACCCCATAACTTGTTCCTCGGGCTTGAGCCCGATGAATAGGAACAGCCACCCGCGCAGGTACAAGCTTTGCCTGCCGATGTTCCGCGCGCCAAACCGCCTCTATTTATCAGTAGATATTAAGAGCGGATTGGCGCGCGCAACGTGCGGTGGTCAACGTGCGCCTGCGCTACACTGTACAGATAACTTGTTTGCTGCTTAGTACGTACAGCTTGCGAATATCGCCAGCACTTGTATCTTATACTACCCGCTTTATTCATATATTTGAATTTTATAATAACATGCCTATAAATGTAATGCTAATTCTAAAGCTTGCATAATGTTGAACTATATTAGTAAGTTGCCTAAACAGCACAATAATGTATATTTCTTCTTCAGTTGTAGATATGCTTAGAAATGTTATAGAAGCGGCTAATTTTCGCTTGTAAAGCATGGAATATATATATTATCTTGTACTTATAGGAATTAATCTACACTATTATGTACACATTTATATATTTTTGATAATAAAGACTTTTTAAAATTGAAAATTGAATTGATATATGGGTGTATATCTTTCTCTTTCATTATGATACGTTCGAAACGTCTTATAGAAGAAGGTCGTATGTGCATATTTTGCTGTCATGCTATTGCTTATTGAGACTGCTACTCCAATTATGACCGATACGTACGATGTATACCCAAGTAGTTTTGAGTCGGCGCCAAACAAGCAAATTAATTAATTACGTACGTATTATATATATATATATATATATAAATATATATATACAGCAACAATACAGCAACCCGAACGGGCACCACATATAGTAATCTGTGACGGCCCGTGAGTTAATTACCGGCCCGAGGTTTAATTTTTTTGTTAAAAAGTTTTTTTTTTTGTGGCCATAATCTACTAATTACTACATTCTTAATTTTGTATTACTTTTAAAATAGCTACCTACCTTACTTTAGCTTTTAACTGTTATATAATCTTACTTTATCTATAATTTGTTGTAAAATAATTGTGAATAATTTAAAAAAAAACAGGCTTTATATACCAACAAAAAATGCCGTTCGAATGAAAAAAAGATAATTTGGAAGAATCTAATCATAATCATAATCATTTAATCATATAACAAAATACACGTCATTTACAAAAATAATAAAAAATCTGAAATAATATACTAATATTGATAAATTGAATAAAAATTCATAAAAAATAAAAATAATACTATTAATAATTTAATTCTTATTAGAATTTATAAATTCATCGTATGAATAAAAGGCCTGGTCGATAAGCCAGTTCTTCAACCTGACTTTAAATGAAGAAACACTCGGTGCTTCCGTCACATTGTAAGGAAGTCGGTTGTACACTGACGGTCCCGTGACATGGGTCAGCTTCCCACTTTTGGCTAGTTTGTGCTGGATACATGCCGGCTTCCCCGCCCGGCGCGTGTTGTACGGATGATGGTCACTGTTCTTTAGGACCGAGTCGACATGGAGTCTTACAAACACTGCCACCTGATATATCACCATGGATGGCAGTGTCAGTACGCGCAACTTCTTAAAAAAGGGTCTGGAAGAATCGAAGCGTGTGATCCCAGCAATAGCTCGTATGGCACGCTTCTGCATTCGAAAGGCACACAGCCATTCCGCGGCCTGACCCCACAGCTCTGTGCCGTACTGGAGCACCAGGTGTACTGTCGCGAAGTAGCACGACCGCACCACACTCTCGGGGAGGAAGCGCGAAAGCCTGTAGAGAGCGAAGCATGCGCTGCCTAGCTTTCCACAGACCTTATCAATATGAGACTCCCAGGCGAGAGCTCTGTCTAGTTCGAAGCCCAAAAATGTGGTGTTGTCGCACTCACTTAGCTTAGTACCACTGTCGGCACAAACCTGCAGTTGCCTCGGCCTACGACCACCCAGACAGAAGTGCATGAAGTGGGTTTTTGTTATATTTAACACCAACCCGCTGTCACGGAACCACGAGGTGAGCTGCCGCGCTGCGTCGTTCAGTCGTCGCTCGAGCTCATCCACAGAGGGTGCCGTCACCACCGCTGCGACATCGTCCGCGTACATGAGCACCTCGGCCGCAGATACAACGTCAGGCAAGTCGTTTAGCAGTAGCGAGAATAGTATGTTGTATACGGCCGATCCTTGAGCCACACCCATGGATAATGGGAGTGGATCTGACCGCACCTGGTCCGCATCACCCACGACTAACTGCGACCTGCCCTGCATCATATCGCACAGTAAGCCGAGTGCCCTGTCCTGTATCCCGTAGTGGTTCAGTTTCAGCCCTAAAATCGCGTGGTCCGCGACGTCAAACGCCTTCGAGAGGTCGCAGCACAGCACTGCTACATGCTGCTTTCCCTCGCGGGCGCACATCACGCGGCGCACCACCTCGCGAGTCAGGCTCGTGATAGACCGTCCCACACGGTACGCGTACTGCCGCTCCGATAGACCGTTCATTGATGAAAGGTACTCTGTTAATCGCGAGCTGATCCCATTTTCGAGTACTTTTGCAATAACAGGTATTATATACACTGGTCTATAGGCATCGATGTCCTGCCTTTTTCCTTTTCCTTTAAGTAAAGGAGGCACTTTACTAATAATTAGATTAACACGTTCACAGGAGAGCTTAGATCAGCAGGAGGTAAGACTATAGAGGTCTTCACTTAGCAGCAAGTTTTCTTTGCCACATGTTATAAGCAGGCGTCATGGCGTACCCCTGGCCTAGACAAACGTTTTATAGGCTTCATTTAGGCTTTATAATAATAAAAATAATTTAAAATCATTTAAAAAACTAAAAGTATAAGACTTCCAACGTCACGCTAATCAATTTCAATACTTGGTTTGAGGTGTTTATCTTCATATCTCTGAAGATACTGAACATCACACCTGTGAAATAATATCATCATCAATCAGCCGGTAGCAATCCACTGCTGGATATAGGCCTCTCCCAAGACACACCACTGCACCACAGAATAATGAATAGTACAAGTAACTGAGCCCGATTTTCGGCTATTTTTGTTTTTTCCAGTTTGTCAATACATTGACGTTACGATGAAATAATCAATATAATAATACTTTTATCCATTATTTTAGTTGATTTATTAAAAACCGCTCGCCCGATTTCTTTAAAATTTAAATGGGACCACCTTGGGGGGTAAACCTTTCCAATAAAAAAAGAATTATTAAAATCAGACTGCTCTGTAAAAAGTTATGCGTGGTCACACATAAAAAAAACATACACGTTGACTTGATAACCTCCTCGGTTTTTTTTCGTCGGTTAAAAATAACAAAGCATTTAATATGTAATATTTTTTTACTGTCTGACAGACATGGGTTGATCAGGGACCACCAGTGAAGATGTGGTCTAAGAAATTTAGCTTGTCTGAAAACGGAAGACAGCAATGCGACGAGGCGCAGAACAACTGGGTTAGTCTATTATATTAAAGATCTATCCAACAGTAAGATTACAGTCTTACTTTTGGATAGATCTATCAAAAAAACCTAATTGCGCGAGCAATTAGTTTCACTTCATAAACATAACGACAGGAAACGAAAAACCAGTGATTATCCGACTCGAACGATATGTGGACGTAGCTAGGACTACATTACAGGGGATATGCCACAGGGAGATGTAGTGGATGAAAATTATTTTTAACGTTCGTCCTTTGCTCCGGCTCGAAGGACCAACTTGCGTCTAATAAAAAAAATCATTCCTATGAACTGGTCGACAAATTCTGTTGTTGAAGTTAATAATAATAATGGCCTGGTTAATCCGGCTCGAAGGACCATATGAATAGTTTCTTTGGAATTGAAAAACTTGAGTTTATTAATCTATGAAGTTGAGGCATGAAAAAAGTCTCTAATGTCTTCTCATCTTTCCATAACTTAATCTGCATATCATGAAAATCAAATTAAAATGTAAATAAGTTTGAAAAAAAAACTATAAAAAGTTATGATATTTCAGCCATTACGAAAAATGTTCAAAAATGTCACAAAACTTTTTTGTTACCCTCATTAAGACGCAATTTTTTGTCTGATTAACTTTGTGTATTCAGTTTTAAGCTATGCAAAGACATATTCGCGAGGTCTACAGCGCACAAAGCAGCTAGTTTATTACTACATATATCTGTTTTTTTTTTGCATTCAGGTACAAGTACATTTATATCGATGGTTTTTTGTGGTTTATTCAATCTATTCTACACCGGTGCCTCTAAGTTCGTCCATGCAGAGCTTACATACAATCTTTGAATAATACAGCACCAATGAGAAAACGTCGTTAAACCCGAGAAATATGATAAATTACCAATTAAATGAAATCTTAGTTACCACTGTTAGTTTTTGCTGGAATTTTTTGAATAGCACATTACGTTACAAAATTACAAGAATCACTTCATGAATCACTGCTTTAGAGAATTATATCTTATACTTTTGCGTTAAGGTTGGTTATTTGTATTTCCTAGTTTGAAATAAAATAAATGAGAATTGATTGTAAAGTGAAATAAAAGCCAATTAGTTCAGACACTAGAGGGTTTCCTTTTCTTCAATGATGAAGATTCTATTGCGGTTTTTTTGTGGTAACGTTAGAAATGGGAACTGGTTTTAAGTGTTATTTTGTTGAATGAAGTCGCACGGAACGATGAGCGCTCGTTGAGTTGGTAAGTTGAGTAAGATACTTTGGTTTTAACGAACCTTTCAAGAAATTTATAATAGGTAACTACCATAGATAATATTTATTTTGTGACGGACAATGAACTTAATTTTAATTGATGTACAGGGTAGGTACTGTGTAGTAAAAATGTAATTTCTATTTCTTAGATTAATTAAAAATGATTAAAGTTTTTTCTTATTGCAACTTAAAATACATGTTACAATAAGATCGTTTAAAAAACTAAAAAGAATCGACTTCAATGCCGCGCTATTCATTTTCAGTACCAATTTTGAGGTGTTTATCTCCATATCTCTGGAGATGCTTATCAAACCTCAATAAAATTACCATGGCACCACACTTGAGATATCGCCTTTCCAACAAAAAAATAATAATCAAAATCTGTTCATAAACGACGAAGTTATCCGCGAACAAACATAAAAAAAAACATATATACGGTCGAATTGAGAAACCTCCTCCTTTTTTTGAAGTCCGTTAAAAAATAGTTGTGAGTGCGGAGGTTTTAAAAGCTTAGGATCAGGCTGGACTTTAATTTATATTGTTTAATCCTCGATGCAAATAGAAGGATGTTATAAGTTTGACGCGTCTGTCTGTGTATCTGTGTCTGTCGGTAGCATCCACGGATAAGGACAGAGTAAAGTCTATTCTCCGTGGTAGCTCCTAAACAAATAAACGGTTTTGTATAAGTTTATTTTGTTTGATAGATAATTTAATCGAGAGTATTTTTAGCTTTGTTTAAAAATATCCGTGCAGCCATTTGAAAATTGATGTGGCCATGACAGCAACTTTCATAAGTCTGATCGTTCTGTGGTCTGATCTGATCAAATCGTAATTCGGTATCCTGTTACTTCTGCGATATTGCAAGAACATGGTAACCTGATAGTTGATCTTGAGCATCTCCTGGAATCTGCAGAATATGAAATCCTCACCAACTAACAGCTGAAGCAGGTACTGTAAAATTATACACTTAAAAACTTACCAAAAATCATCATTATCATAATTTTCAGCTAGTTTCCGCCCACTGCAGAGCAGAAATGAACTTCTTTCCTCTTAGAATTCTGAGCCAGTCTTCCCTGTTCTGAGCTAGCGTTTGACCACTATCTCACCTGTTAGTAAGTGATGATGCGGTCGAACATGGTAAGCACGCTAGGCCTTGAATGGGAAGCGGCTCTCAAGGATAGCTGCCGGAACACATTAGATGTTTGGTGACAGATTTATTTCATTTTAGATTGGTTACCAACAAGCTAAAGCAAAAATAGCCAGCTCATCAATCTACCAGCATCGCAGAATAAATAATAGTACTTAAACGTACGCATGTCGCTATTTGTTGGTGTTTTCATTTATCTATCCAAATATTTTTGTTCAAACATAAATTTAGCTGAATCGGTAATTTTAATAAAGTTAAAACGAGTACCTAATCAGCTTGTAAATTCAGAGTCTATAACTAAAACTATTTTTCCTACCATAAGAAAACCTCTTGATCTTTACATTGCAGGAAATAGTGAAGATTTTCGTTTGAATTCAGTTTTCTCGCGTGTTTGAGTAAGATTGGTGCTAGTTAAGGTGTTTTCAGCTTTATAAGGACAATCAACATCATTGATATGCAATGCACCTGAGAGTTTGAGAGATCGATAGTGCTGAATGCATAATGATTGATTTTGTGACCTACTTCAACTAATGTATGTTCGTGATGTATCTAAGTACCTATTATCTGATATATATGGTATATCTAGCAGGAAATTTTTAAATTATTTGCGCTGTAAATAACTCAACTGGTTGATATTATTGAGATCATTTATTAGGTACTTAATGTAAATGCTCAAATTATTAAGATAAGTAAACTTAACATTACACTTTTCTGCAACAACAAGGCACTCTAAAATAGCTCTCAAGCAGTTAGATCATTTGAGCATCAGATATTTTGCTGTTTGTGTCCCCTATTATAATTGATTGGTGATAGGGAATAAGCACTTACGAGTATCATCTTTATGGGAATGGCAGTGTCCGTCGGGGGTATCTCTTAAAATAAAATGATATGATTTATTTAGACAACCTTAAGTGTAAGTACATAATATGCTTGCTCCTAACTGTATGCCCAGATTGCCTCAGCTGTTAGATCCCTGGATTCCACACTAGGAATACCTGTGTTGTGAAAGCCAGTCTCTTCTTTACTTAATTACTAAATAATAAGTAAGTACGGCATGTAATTAATATTGCTGTATATTAAAAGTAAGAAGAAAAAATTAAGGAACTTTTTTCTTGCAAAGTATTTTATTTAATTCCAGGCAAACAAGCGCTTAACCACTAAGTCATCTGATGACAATGTGCTTGTCTGAAAATGTAAGACGAGAATGTGGCAGGACAACTGACTTTAGACCAAGCAAATTAATTTACCTTGATTATTGTAGAAATCGTCTAAGGTAAAGGAAGCTTATAGTAGCGTAGGAAGTGCCACGTAGCGTCTGACATTTCGACGCCACGTATGATTCAATTCATCTCATATTTCCGGCTAAAGTAGTATTTCTAGTTTTGTTGACTCATTATTACTATTTTTGGTGTTGCATACATGCTGAGTTCTATTAAAAGTGATAGAAAAATTGACCACGATTCTGGGATAAAGGAAAGTGGCGAGAACGCCTTTATACCTTTTACCTATCCGCGTTTTATAATGAAAGGCTAGCGTTTGACCACTATCTCACCAGTTGATAAGTGATGATGAGGTCGAGGATGGTAGCACGCTAGGCCTAGAATGGGAACTGGCTCATAAGCTGCCAGAATGCACCGTATTTGGCGACAGATTTTCCAACTTGAAGGTGGTAGCTTGCCATGCGGACACTAGACCAATCTGTTATACCAGCTTAGTTAGTGTATATAGCTAATTAAGCCGGTAGGTTTTTTACGTCCTATTCATGTTTTTCTTCACTGATGATCACCTGAAATTCGCAGATACAATTACCGAAGGAAATTCATTGGAACATGGAAGGTTTGATTTTATCCTGTGAACTCTAAATCAGAAGTCAAGCATTCAATTCTCTCAATAGGGCATATCATCACCAAATTATTATTATTTTTTTATTTATAAATGCGAAAGTCAGTTTGTATATTTGTTTGTTTGGGACTTCGTCACGGTCAAACTGAATTTGCACAGGTATAGCCAGGAAAAGCCCTCAGCCAAAAATACCTGCCACTTTTAAAATTAGCCTCATAACAGCTTACCAATTGTAATGTAATCGAAAATAAGAACAAAACCAACACATAAGACTAAAAATAAAAAGATATAATCTGTTGGATGGCTGCCAATGATAAGGATGTGCTTGTTTTTCTAAGCAAAGCTTCTCAAAACGGGGCTTCATTTTGGAAATTGCCACTTTTATTTATTTCTCTACCTCTATTCTTGACCTCTGCTTATTCTTCACTACTACAACAACAGAAGACAAAATCGGCGCTCACTTAACTCAGTCGCATCGACACACCACGCCCCCAGGACAACGCTACGACGTCTCAGGGCGTCCCGACTCGACGCACAGTTTGGGAAACCCTGGATTAGGCATAGGATACTTTTTAATTCGGACGAACCCGCGGGGCACAGCTAGTTATTATTATATTCTACGTAATGAAATCCCGATGACCTACAAATAAATAACTCTGTTATCATCAAAATCAGCAACGATATACGTTACAACACGGACTGCCTTAAAAGGCCATCTCCCAGGAGGTGACTCACATTGTTTATTTAGCATATCCACATGTTTATTGTCAACTAAACGACTTAATGACGTTGGTTTTATAACTCGTAAATTAACATTATAATGGGCGAACAGAGCCTTATTTTCTCGTAGGTCGTAATCTCTCGTCATAATTGTTGTTATCAATTTTTATATTAAAATCCGAAAAAATAATATAAGATCGTTTACAAAACGAAAAAACCGACTTCACATGCCGCGATAGTCAAAATAGCTACTATACCATATATACCATATATACCATAATTATGTTATCAAGGTATACAAATTTGTATATTGCTTATCTCCATATCTTCGGAGATGATTATCAGATCTCGATAAAATTTGAATGGGACCAAACAAGAGGCAAAATCTCTCAAACAAAAACGGTCGGCTAAAAATCTATTAAGTTTTGACGGAGTTCTGATATGGTAACTTTGGAGATTACAAACATAAAATAAAAAATAAGTTCAGAAACTAAAACCCGACTACTGAAAAAATCACTCTCTAAAAAGTATGAAACAAGAAAATATTCTCATCTGTGATCGCTAAGTACAAACGAATCAATATGTATCTATATACAAACAACTAACTTGTAATAAATATTTTATTGTATTTCATAAATATTCGTAGTGGTGTTCAGTGGATACCCGTGGTCGTATGTTACTTTGCAGAGTGTATTGTTTTGTTACGGTAGGTGACATACGACCACGGCTATCCTCTGAGCACCACTAAGAATATTTATGAAATACAATAAAATATTTATTACAAGTTAGTTGTTTGTATAATACACGATACATATTGAATAGTTTGTACATAGCTATCTCAGATGAGAATATTTTTTTTTTCAGTAGTCGGGTTTCAGTTTTTGAACTTTTTTTTTATTTTAAGCATTTTGGGGTTTTTGGATAGATGTATACATGTATACATGTCAATATACTTACATACATATACAGTGATCAACAAACACATAACCCTCCCAACTGCTTCTTTGCGACGCCGTGGGGTAAAAATTAGTTTTCTTGACTGCGGTGGGTGGGATATATCTCGCCAACGCTACGCCCTACAAAAATATGATGTACTAAACCCTATCTTCATTTTAAAATCCCTATTGAACGATACCACACGATGGGGTGGGGTGAGATTTTTTTTAGTTCTGGACTTCGTCCCCTCTAGGGGGCGCCACATTCAATTTGTTGTGACGTCACATAGCCTATAACTAGCCTATACGACAAATAAGACGCGTCCAACGACACCATCACGATATCATTTGCTAAATTATGATAAGTAGTTTAGAAGTTATGAGGGAACAGATGAACATACATACATACATACATACATACTTACATACATACATAACCGACATAACCAACATAAGTACCGGTCAAAAACATAACCCTCCTTTTTGCTTCGCCGTAGTCGGGTAAAAATACAGTCGAATTGAGAACCTCCTCCTATTTCGTGAAGTCGTTTAAAAATTAGGTTTTATTATAACTACTTACTACTCCGATTGTATGTAGATTCGTAGATGTTTGTTCTCCGAAACCAAGCCCAATAAATGTAGAGAGGCGCCAAGCATGTGTGTAAATTCTATTCAAAGATCAATCATGCCAGTTACACAGATTTGTCTGTCAATCTTGCTGATGGGTACCACCACTCTTCAAAATTTTCATTCTAGTCATCATTGGTGAAATCTTTTGTAGTGGTAGGACTTCTGCTTGTCCGCCTAGGGCGCTACCACTACTTTGCCAATTAATTTTAAGCCGTGAAATAGGAATGCTTTTCGGTTGAAATCGCAAGGTATCCAGTGAAATAACAGGGCATGTGAGCCTTAACATCTTTATGTCTCAAGGTAACAGGCGCAGTGCAGTGACATGCAAAATTCTGGCAATGCAGAATTGTGCATGCCGCTGTATCTGTTATAGGTAGACGTCATCGCTTACCATCAGGCGAACGTCGTGCTTGTCCTGTTACCTTATATAATAAAAAAATCTTAATAAGTGCTTAAACACCAACAAGTAATATTTTAAAAAACTTTTTAGGGTTCCGTAACCGAATGGCAAAAACGGAACCCTTATAGATTTGTCATGTCTGTCTGTTTGTGCGTTCGTATGTCACAGCCACTTTATTCCGAAGCTATTGGGACTAGGACTACACAGTTGAAACTTGGTGGTTAGGAGTTCCTATGGCCACCTTCCAGCTCCATCATCAAAGAGCTCGATTATACATACAAAGGTATAACCACATCATAGTTGTACTATTCATTATTCTGTGTTAATAGTAAGGTATAACCAAACAGATATATTATACATGCTTTATTGTATTATACATGTTTTATTCTTCTTTTACGGGACCTTAACACAATTACGGCCAGTTTCACGGGTTCCTGATAATGCGTGAAATAGTTATCTGACACATGACGCTATATAAAAGCTGTCGGAAATCTGTCAGATTTCTTCATTATTACCTACCTCTATCAGGAACCCGTGAAACTGGCCTTTAGTGTTGTAACATTAACGAGTAGATATCAGGTTATTATATAGTACTAGCGACCTGCCCCGGCTTTGCACGGATAGAGCATACATGCCCATAGTTTTCGTATCGGTTTGTTTTATTTATATCGTGACCGACCATCGTCATATTTCAACCTCAGAATCTTAACTTATAGACATAAACCTTTCTCATTAATCACTCTATCTATTGGTACTTGTACTATGTGCTATTGGTGAAAAAGTCCGTTCAGTACTTTTGAAGTTTATCGCGAACAGACAAACCCAGCGAAGGACTTTGTTTTATGATCATGTGATGAGTGATATGACCGCTGGTAGTTGCTGGTATTTTCTTCGGAATTTCACTCACCTTGACTTGTGGCCCTATGACCCGTATGACACGGCCTTGCTACCGTGGCTTGCGTATGTTGTAATTATATATTATATGTACTTATATAGGTATATACTGCAGTCGCAATATGCAATCTTGTGAATGTGACTCATTGGTTCAATAATTAAATGCTTGTAAGTTAACTACCTGAGATTTATCATGGTTTTTAAGTCATTAGGTTTGTAGTGACTGTGTAAGTGCTTAGATCGTGTGGTTTTATCTACGTTTTAGGAAATTAGGACATTTTATTTTCCTTATGTTATGAATAGAATAGAATAGAATATATTTTTATTGTAAAAACTGTGTTAGTACTTAGGGTAAAAGAGGGTAATGGGGGTCACTTAAGCGAGAACTCAAAAAAAAATAATTAAAAAGTAAATATTTATTGCAACCGCCTGTAAACATAATTTACTTATTAAACTATCATTAGAGATCAATTTCAGACACTTTGGCAATCATCTTTGGAAATTATAAAAGTTTTAAAAAAAAACAGATTTGACTCCCATTACACCAACGTAGGGCAACGTAATGGGAGTCAAATTTTCTGTTTTTTTTTTCAAAGATAATAATAATTTATATATTAAATAATTTTCCAAGATACGCCACTGAGCCCGATCTTCAGCTCTCCGTTTCCAGTCACTGGCCACCGCTTTGCGTATGTCGTCGCTCCACCTGTATTTTTAATTATTATTTTTTTTGAGTTCTCGCGTAAGTGACCCCCATTACCCTCTTTTACCCTACGTAAAATTACATCAGCGGAGCGCAAAAACAAAATACGGTCGTTTCTCAGTGTCGCATGGGTCGACTGGCGCGAGCCGTTCGTGGCTGCGCGGGGGCCCGAAGCGGGGGCTGAGGACGCTGTTTACGCGTCGGTCTCATGTAGTGTTTCGTGGTGGTGTGGGTGACTCCCATTGCCCGCTGACTCCCATTACCCTACTCTACCCTACGTGGTGGTTGTATGTAAACTTAAGTGACAACAGTTTTCCCATATCGGGCGTACAATATTTTGCAGTATATGTATCTAAAATACATACTACTCATTATATCTTACATTAAATATAATGAAATTATTTAATACTATAAACATCTCTATACAAAATAACATATTAATAGTAACATTTCTCTCTACATTTATGAAAATATTCATTTAGATTGTATAAAACTTTGGATATTAACCAATCTTTAAGTTTCTTTTTGAACATCTTTCCATCTAGCAACTTAATTTCCAAGGGAAGATGATTGTATATATTTACAGCACTCACAAAGCAGCTTTTATGATACAGACTATTGTTGCTTTGTGGTATACAAATATTATTCTTATATTTATTGCGTTGACTATTTATACGTACAGATTCTACATTGAAGAATGTGAAATGAAAATTAATGTGAAATGAAGTACAGGATGGACCAAAAGTCCGTTTATATTTGAATCGGTTGCCGCATCGAGCAGCGGCGGGCGGGGTGGGGCGGAGGGTTACGCATTGAAAGAGCGGCCAATAGGGATTTAGTACCATGGCGTCGTTCAACGGTAGCCAACATAGATAAGAGTATATACGTAGCCAACGTGTTCTCTGCGTACGCGAGTACTATCGAAACAACGATTCTGCGACCTTAGCGCAACGAAAATTTTGCGCTCATTACAACGTACGGCATAAAATTGAAGCTCCATCAATTCAGCTGATTAAAAAATGGGTGCTCAACTTTTAATTAACTTTTTTTAATTTAAACCCATTTTTACGTACAATATGAAAGAGTATTTTACAGTGGTGGTGTGAGTAAGCACAAACTACGGTGTAAGTACTTTTAATGTTTACTATGCTACTATAGAGCTTTTCTGCCGAGTGAGTTAGTAGAAACTAGAAGGTATACTCATTCCAAGATACGCCACTGAGCCCGATCTTCAGCTCTCCGTTTCCAGTCACTGGCCACCGCTTTGCGTATGTCGTCGCTCCACCTGTATTTTGGGAGAGGCAGCTATGTGCAGCTGTGGACTGTTACCGGCTAATGATGATGATGATCACACTGATCTGTAACATAGTACCTAACGAAATTCTACGAACGTATCTAACAAATAGAAAAGTGTACTTATATGATTATTTGTAGTTTTTATTTTATTTTTGGTCATAGTTAATATTTTAGTTTTATTAAGTTACTAGCTGTGCCCGCGACTTAGTCCGCGTATCCGTTGAGTTGAACATTCACATAAACCTTACATATTTCCATATAAACTTTCATCCCCTATTCCCTATTGTTATTTTTCACCCTTGAGGGTAAGACTTTTACAAACTTTAAATGTTATATTTATTTATATCGAATAAACAGCCTAAAAATTAAGTTTCAAGCTTCTGGCTTTAAAAATTACGATACTTCCATACAAATTTTCATCCCCCCTTTCAACCCCTTACAACCCTCTTTTCGCATTAAAAAGTAGCCTATGTCCTTTCTCAGGCTCTAGACTATCTGTGTACCAAATTTCATTTATATCGGTTCAGTGGTTTTGGCGTGAAAGGGAGACAGACAGACAGACAGAGTTACTTTCGCATTTATAATATTAATATATAATATATATAGTAAGGAGCATGTAAGGAGTAAGGATAAGGATTGAATAGTACTTAAATATAGTTTATCATTCGGATGAAGTCATTGCAGTTTTCAGATCCAACAAGAGATGTCGCACAGCTGAAATTAAATATTATCTTTCTAATAGAAAAGACACTTGCCAAATCTTTGTTCAAAAAAATCTCGCTCGTTTCCTTCGAAGGAAATCGGTCAATCGTGACCCCTTCATTCATAAATACTAAGAAAAATACACTCCGTTAGCATTGTACCATGACTACAGGTCTAAGCTCTTTTAAAACCATTCACCACTCCTAATACGATGGAGTCAGGTGGACAAACCCTATACGACGACAATTTTACATTTACCCAATGCACATAACATTAACTCGGGCACACGATATTGAACTATATCTCACATGAAATAAGTTTGCTTATATTTTTATGGAGCGTATAAAATGTTGGTGTGCTCATGTCACGTCGTGTGCAAAAGCTCACGATCAATAGTTCACATTGTGATTTATAAAAGTTGACAAAAATGAGCGCATGACCATAAAATATGACATAATGGAATTGTGACATGACACTATAGCTCGTTTGGATTGGTTAGAAATGTTTGATTTTGGATGACTATTGTAGCGGCGTGGGAAAGAAATATTAATATATTTTTTTATATATCCTACAGGTTAGCATTTGACACTATCTCGGTGGTGATGTGGTCGAAGATAGTGAACTCGCTAAGCCTAGATAGAATCTCCGACTATCAAGGGCTGTGTGCTGCCGGAACACCGTTAGGTCACAGTTTTTAACCGACTTCAAAAAAAGGAGGAGGTTTCTCAATTCGACCATATATGTTTTGTTTTTGTTTTTTTTTTGTTTGTTCGCGGATAACTTCGTCGTTTATGAACCGATTTTGATTTTTTTTTGTTGGAAAGGAGATATCTCAAGTGTAGTACCATGGTAATTTTATCGAGTTCTGGTAAGTATCTCCAGAGATATGGACATACACACCTCAAAATTGGTACTGAAAATTAATAGCGGCATTGAAGTCGGTTCTTTTTAGTTTTTGAAACGATCTTATACAGGTTATGGTGGCAGATTTTCCCCTAGATGGTGGTAAGGTACTATGTTGTAGCAAGTCAGGCGGAACATCGATATAAGATGCACCGACCACCTGTGGACGAACACCCGTGCTAGGATTTGAACAACCGACCTCTTTGCTGACGATTTGACTTTCTTTTTTAACCGACTTCAAAAAAAGGAGCAGGTTTCTCAATTCGACCGTATATATAATATATATATATATATATATATATATATATTATGTTTGTTCGCGGATAACTTTTTTTGTTGGAAAGGAAATATCCCAAGTGTGGTACCATGTTAATTTTATCGAGGTCTGAGTAGTATCTCCAGAGATATAGAGATAAACATCTCAAAATTGGTAATGAAAACTAATAACGCGGCATTGAAGTCGGTTCTTTTTTAGTTTTTTAAACGATATTATTATCTGCGTTAGTTCAACACTCACTTTCAGCCCTTTCTGAAAATCAGCTTCTAGATTTGAGTCTACTAATGTTCTAGGAAATATAGATTTAGTCATATCGCAACGAATCCGTTTGTCAATTGGCCGGCACCGAACATTATGTCGGAAGTTAGCGAACCGTTTGGTTGAATGTCTTATTTCTTGGCTGATTCAAGCTACGGCCGAAGTACCGATTTTTTTTTCTGAGGCCACCCATTTTGAATCATCAAGGAATCACGAATACCAATGTTTAAATTTTTATGCGCCAATTCCAACTTTACAGTAGCCCACCGGTGAAGGAAAATATAGTTAAGAGTATTTCCCCCGGCCTAGTAAGGTGGCAGTGGTAGGATATACATACGATCAAGTGATGGCCCCTGCTTGGAGGGTAGGACACAGTCTAGGGTCTGCGAGTCGACTATACGTACCGGCCGCGTGCCACTGTTCGCGCCCGAGCCCGCGCGCACCGCAGCTTGTCAGAACTCCCCCATAGTAAGAACACAGAGGCATCTAAATGAGCTTGTCACCGTATTTCCTCAGACTGACGGACAGATGGATAGCGGTGCAAAGAATTTGTCGCCAATACAGCGAAAGAGTTACTCTGTAATTATATATATATTATTATCTTATTTTTATAAGTGTGATAATTTTATTTTTCATTAATGTTTTGATTTATAATTTTTTATTATTTTTCGTAGATATAATTTATGTAAATAGATATAAGTATAATTGTTTTTTTTTTTATTGTAAGTATTAGATATAACGCTTTAGGTTTAAGTATCTGTTATATTTAATATTTAAATATTACATTTAATATTAATATTATATATTTAAAGTATAGAAAATAAATAAATAAATGACCACCTACTTACTACTTTTAGTACTTTTATGTTAGAAAATATATCGCCAAACATCTAATATGTTCCAGCAGCTGTCCTTGAGAGCCAGTTAACACATTAGACATAGACATGCTACCATCCTTATCCATAGACATGATACCTTAGACCGCATCGTCACTTACCAAGATGTGAGATAGTGGTCAAACGCTAAATAAAATTAAGATTAAAAACTAAAACAACCCACTTCCATTCCCCGCGAGTATATTTTAGTAGCAAGTTTGAGACGTTTATCGCCGTATCTCTGGAGATACTTATCAAATCTAGATGAAATTACAATGGGACTACCTCGTAAAAGTATCCTACCGATTAAAAAAACAATCATTCGAATCGGTTCACAATTGACGGAGTAATCGTGTATTATACATACAAAAAAAAAATTAAAAACATACAGACGTATTGAGAACCTCCTTCTTTTTGGAAGAGTCCTTCTAGTTGAAAAACGGGTAGGAACTTACCCGAAGGTGACAATGATTCCCAGGTAGCCTAGATTTCTAATACTTCGCATATTTTTTATAAATTACCTACGATGTTGCCAGATTGTACGCAAGCATAAATTATAGATGGTTGAGACTTGCGATAAATGTGCGTTTTTACTGTAATTGCGCGCACCAATGCTGATTCCAATTGCATGTCATTTACAAGTTATTTAATTTGAATCACTTAACATTTTTATTAAATAAACTTTATTACGTTCATGATTAAGTATTTAAGTGTATTATAAAATTGTATACAGGTACCTATAGCTTAATCACGGTTTGTTATTTAGATAGATAAATTACATATATACATGAATAGATAATCATCAGCAGCAGCCTGTGTTAGTCTATTGCTGGACATAGGCCTCTCCTAATGCAAGCCACTAAGCGCGATCATCGGTTCTTCGCATGCGAAGTCCTTGCGCAGATCGTCGCTCCATCTTGCCGGTGGGCGTTTCAGTAATCGCGTAACAAACATACAACAAAACATATAGACAAATTGAGAACCTCCTCCATTATGAAAGTCGGTTGAAAAGGAATAAAATTTAAATATTTTTGGTCCCTATCACCACAGAATAATGAATAGTACAAGTACCACTAAATCACTATACACGTGTAACGTGGTTGTTTCGCCGTTTTTAGCACTTTTTCACCTCCAGCGTGGTGTTTACTAAGCGCGTTTATCGTCTCCAATTTTGGCCGAGTTCACGTCATGACATGACATAAGCTTGATATGATGATTGACAGCAGACCTTTATGTAGGCTAACGACGTGATAGAAAGGCTAAGTGGTACTACGAAGCGCCTAGCCTGGCTAGGTGCCCGTGAGGCCGGTTACACGTTTACCTGAATAAACTTTACAAATACAAAACTTGTAAATAATAAAGCTCTGCATGGTGGCTACTGTCTAATGTCCGCCTGGCTAGTTACCACCTACAAGTTGGAAATCTGTAGCTAAACACTGGTGTGTTCCAATGACTGTTCTTGAGAGCTTGTTTCCATTCTAGACCTAGCGTGCTAGCGTCCTCATGCGGTACAGGACGCTAGTAAGGGTTGTGAATTATATAATACAATTTCAATATACTGCTTATCACTTAGCTATCAACTTAGCTTGTAGGATCCCATAGAATTGACCAAGTAGTAGCTGTCTACTTAGCTAGTAGGATCCCATAGAATTGACCTGTGGAAAAATGTAAATATTATTTGCTTAGAGCCTAGGGTTAAGGTTACGATACAACATTCAATAATTTACACGATATCACTTGTGTACTTGTGCAGTATGGTCTAACAAGCCCCTGTATGTAGGTGAGGGCTAGTGATTTTTCTCACACTTGATGCAGAAAATATATGCGAATGCCTTCGCGAGGCGCCGCGCTGTGCCTCCCGCAGGGTTACCAGCTACCACTAAACATCTAACAAGATGTTTTTCAAATAGCCAATGAAGAAATACGAGCTAAAAGCCGTATACCACAGAGTAAATAATATTGGGATGGGTAAAAAATGTTAAACTCGCGTCAGGGTCACGTGTCCTGATCGTAGGACGAAAATTCGTAAGACGGAGCTCAGGGCGTTTGCGCGAGGTGTCATTCCAGCGGAGCGCAGGGCGCTTGCGTGAGGTGTCATTCCAGCGGAGCGCAGGGCGCTTGCGCGAGGTGTCATTCCAGCGGAGCGTAGAGCGCTTGCGCGAGGTGTCATTCCAGCAGAGCACAGGGCGTTTGCGCGAGGTGTCATTGCAGCGGAGCGCAGGGCGCTTGCGTGAGGTGTCATTCCAGCGGAGCGTAGAGCGCTTGCGCGAGGTGTCATTCCAGCGGAGCGCATGGCGCTTGCGTGAGGTGTCATTCCAGCGGAGCGTAGAGCGCTTGCGCGAGGTGTCATTCCAGCGGAGCGTAGAGCGCTTGCGCGAGGTATCATTCCAGCGGAGCGCAGGGCATTTGCACGAGGTGTCATTCCAGCGGAGTGCAGGGCGCTTGCGCGAGGTGTCATTCCAGCGGAGCGCAAGGCGTTTGCGCGAGGTTTCATTCCAGCGGAGCGCAGGGCGCTTGCGCGAGGTGTCATTCCAGCGGAGCGCAGGGCGCTTGCGCGAGGTGTCATTCCAGCGGAGCGCAGGGCGCTTGCGCGAGGTGTCGTTCCAAAATATTCAAAAATTACTACGTGTTCAAGTTTTTACTTTGGGCCGTTTTTTTCGTGGAAGATACTATTAGTCGATTATGTCATTCAAATTAACGAAGCAAATTATAATTACTTACATAATATATAATACTAGAAGTGCCCTGCGGCTTCGTCCGCCTTAAAAACTTCTTATCCGAAAAACCACATTGTATTCAGACTTTTTTCTTTTTTTTACCCCATTTCACCCTTTTAGGGGTGGAGTTTCGAAAAACCCTGCAACACGTATTTACTTATTGATTTACAGAAATACTTATGTAAAGTACCTATCGAACATAACAGACTATCTAATCTTGTTTTTCCATATAAACAACAAAGATTCTTTTAGTATTAGATTAATAATTAGAAATTGGTCTTTGGCTTGTCCAGGTGAGGTCTTACCTATAAAACTTAGTTCACAAAAGCTATGGGACGAGCCCCTTTGTAAAATTATTCAGGATGAACTAATTCAAAATAGTGTTGATATTAGGGACCGGGCTCGTCTTCTTGCCACACGTGAAAAATAATCTGGATACTGGCTACACGCATTACCTTCTTCCAACATAGGTACCCTTATGTACAATGACAGCTTCTCCATTGCTGTGGGATTACGTCTTGGCATCTCCCGGACAGTACCTCACAATTGTCAGTGCGGCAGTGAAGTAGACAGATTAGGCCACCATGGCCTGTCATGACGCCGCAGTGCAGGGCGTCTCCACGTCACGCCTCCTTGAATGACGTCATTCGTCGGGCCCTTGCCACCGTGAACGTGCCGGCTATATTAGAGCCGAACGGTATATCACGTGACCATGGTAAGAGGCCCGACGGTATGACGTTGGTTCCGTGGTGCCGAGGGAGACCGTTGGAGTGGGACGCGACGTGTGCTGACACATTAGCGGCGTCCCACATATGCGGGACCTCGGTGCGGCAGCGGATGCGGCAGAAACCCTCAAACGGAGGAAATATGCTGCCATTGGTGATGGCTACATTTTTCTTCCGTTTAGGGTTGAAACAATGGGTCCGTGGGGTCGAGATGCGCGAGGTTTTGTAAAGGAGCTGTCCAGACGATTAATAGACGTCACTCGTGACCAAAGAGCTGGCGCTTACCTCGGCCAACGGATTAGCCTAGCAATTCAACGAGGTAACGTCGCCAGCTTTTTGGGAACGTTACCAGCAGACAGCTGCGACCTAGGTTCTGTTTTTTATTTATAACATTTTACGTATCAGTTTAAATAGTTTTTATCTTAATTTAGTTTTAAGTTGTATATACATGTACTATTTGTAAATATTGTTTAATATGGAAATAAAAGATCTATATATAATTATAAATTATAAAAAGTAAGAACTATTATACAAACAATAATTATTGATGTATTAATAATGTTTGTTAATTATTGATGTATTAATAATGTTTGTTAATTATTTCTAATGTATTAATAATGTTACTTTATTATTTCTTAGCGAAAATTACATTGAAAATTTAAGAAAAAATAAAAAGATATCAATATAATACGAGTGAAAAGAAATGTACACTGGAAGAGGTTTGTCAGATTTACAATGCCAGAGACCATTGCGTTCATTTTGAAAACCATCTGTTGAGTGTCCAGAAACTAAAATGTTTTTTTTCTAAGAAAAATCCTTATAAAAAATTGACTTCGTTCCAACCGGACATCCTATAACCACAGCTATAACTAAACTGCGAAAAAAGCATATATTTTCTGCATTCTCATAAGTACATAGTTAGGTACATTATATGTATGTACACGATTTTTACCATTAACTTAGCTGTAAACTTACATAGTAACTAATATTTAATCTACGTCTAAATTCTGTAAAAGCTACAATCTGTGTACAAATCACTTATTACCAGTCATTGCTGCGAGGCTAACATTATTTTTCTTATAAATAACAATTCAATTTCAATTTATTCAGAAAAAAAGAACGTAACATAACAGATACATAATAGATCCAAATCGTTACATTCTGATGGTATCGGCATTTGACATATATATACATTTATACTTAGTTATATTACTTCAAAAACAATTATAATCTATTTTAACATATTTAAAACACGTAAAAAACACATATCTACAAATAAAATAACAAAAAAACATCAACACTTATCATAATAAATTTCAATAAAAATAACCTTATATATATAATTGTTCACAATAAATTAGTGAGCATTCGAAGAACAGTGACCATTTATTCCCAAATACATCACATTGTGGTACAGACAGAGGTGATCATTGAATTGAGGTGACGTTGCGCACGACAGATGGGGGAGTGCTGGCGGGCGGAGGTACGTACTGCTAGGCTATTCTGTAAGCTATCTCGACAGCGGAATCCGCCGTGAGATTTGAATTTCGAATTACGAAATTCAACCGTATTACGAGCGTGATACGATTGAATTTCGTAGTACGAAATTCGAATCTCACCGCGGATTCCGCTGTCGAGATAGTTACAGAATAGCCTAGCTGATGTGGGTGCGAATAGTGGCACTCGTCCACCACGGAACCTACACCGCTCCACAGCTGTATCTCATCTAAGTCGCGTTGTAGTGAACGCACGTCTTCCAATGACCTGATATTTTTAAATATTTTTACGTCATCAGCATATATCAGACATCTCCCTGAAGTTAGACATCTATCTAGATCGTTTATCATTATCGAAAACAAGAGAGGCCCAAGCGATGATCCCTGACTCACACCGGACCGCGTGTGAAAAGCAGTGGAGTCATAACACCCTAACCTCACGAATTGTTCTCGATTCCCAAGATAGTCTGCAAATAGATTGAGAAGTTTCGGTGCAAAACCTATCAGATCAAGTTTTTCCAGCAAAATGTCGTTGTCCACTTGATCAAATGCCTTCTTAAAGTCGAGATATATAACATCGACTTGGTTACCTGCATCCATTTCCTGGGATATATACTCAACGATAACAGTTAGGTTCTCTAAGTAAGTACAAGTAAAGTAAGTAAGTAAGTAAGTAAGTAGGTAAGTAAGTAAGTAAGTAGGTAAGTAAGTAAGTAAGTAAGTTTTTTTTGTAACTTACAGTAATATGTCATGATGATTTACGTTGGTAGTTGGTAGATTAATTGCTTCCTCTTTTCTGTGTGTTTGGATCGTTCGTAACTTTACATCGCATCATTCTACCTTATATCTTATTCTAGTATACAGTCCACAACGCTCCTCTTGAAGTGTTTGGTGAAATACCGAACATTTTTTGATCCGGCTCGGAGGATCAAAACATTTTCGGTATTTCACCAAACACCCCCTAGGGGTAGATTTAAAAAAATAAAAAACACGTGTCTCATTATTTGTTTTAAGGTTTGTTTGTACCGAGTTTTGAGTGAATCAGACAAAGGAATACATGAAAACAAATATTACTATATTTTCTATTATTATTACAAAGAAAATTCATTTTGCAAGCCTCCTAGGGGTAGTTTTGAAAAAATGAAATACTCATGTATCATTATTTGTTTTAAGGTTTATTTGTACCGAGTTTTGAGTGAATCGGCGCAAGGAATAAAAAAATCCATAGAAACTTTATCACCACATTTAACGCCTTTATGTTTTAAATTAGAATCTACACTATTAATGTTTAAAATTTCATTAAAATTGGTTTAGAATTAAAATTGGTTATCGAGATACGTGGTAACAAACATTCACACATACTTAATTTCGCATTTATAATAAACTAGCAGCCCGCCCCGGCTTCGCGGGTAGAACATATATGCCTACAAAATTTGCATCAGTTTGTTGCATCGAATATAAAATATGAACATATTTAACAATCATCGTCATATTTCATCCAAATTACACAAAACCTTAACGAATTATGCACCTAAACCTTCCTCATAAACACTCTGGCTATTGGTGAAACCCGCATGATAATCCGTTCAGTAGCTATTGAGATTATTGCGAACAGACAGACAGACGCAGTGATAGACATTGTTTTATAATACTTACGTTGTGGTATTGGACGGCCCTTTGGCGTAAAGGATAGTTACCCTGATTCTGACCCGACGGTCGTTGGTTCTAATCCTAGCTATATACCTACCAATGAAAGTTTTATGTGCATTCATGAATCAGGAGTTTTCGTACAGTGGTAGTGGGATCATTAAATCTACCAAAAAGTAGCTTACCACCAAGGAGAACATCTGCCGCCGTAACCTTACGGCGTTCCCCGACACAAAATGTAGGGGTAATATACGTTTAACGTGTGTATCTGTGTGTCTGTCTGTAGCATCTTAGCACCTAACCTGATGAACAGATTTTGTTTTTATTATTGATAGTTTTTTTGTTTGTTTGATAGATGTCTTCATCGAGAGTTTCCTTAGCTTTGATTCATGAAAATTCGTTCAATCGTTATAAAACTATGAGCTTTTTTCTAGTTAATTGCGCTATGAAATCAACTTTCATAGGTCTGATCAATTCGAAAATCTTCTTCTTCAACGATATTAAGTAAGAACATGGAACATTGACCTGATGCTGGGACATCTTCTGGACTCTACAGATTACTCAAATCCTCACCAACTTACAGCTCAGATTTTAAATGCTTAGAGTCATTGGAATGCTTTTAATGAAAAGATTATACATAGATCAGTCGGGGTGGTTTAAAATATTATATTATTATATATATAGATGAATATTATTTTATACAATGGATCATATTATTTTACTATATTGACTTCAAATTGAATGTGATCGGTGGGGATCTACAGCATAGATAAGCTTATAATAGTATGTTCAAAGTAACTATGACCTAATCTGTGGTTTCACTGCAAATATTTTATTAATTTTGCGATGCGTGTATGTGAAACCCGTGATATCTTCTAGAGTTTTCATTTGAATTATATACTGTAAAGGACAATTTTAATCTATAATATGTGGCCAAGCTAATTAACGTAATTATTTGGATAAGGATTAATACTATATACTTGAAAATAGCCTTGAAAGTTATGTAATATTTTTTAACAAAAATTTTAAGATTAAAATGGTTACTGTGAGTCAACCTTAAGAGATAGATATATGCTATCGCGGACTTTTTTGTAGGTCTTATTAAGTTGTACAACTCTTGCATAGAAAATATTCTTCTATCTATATTCAATTGAGCAGCGTTCGTAAGAAACGTGTTTTTTCGACCGTTTTTTTGCCGACTTAGGTTGCAAATTAGGTCTCCACGAATGTACCTTTGATTTAAACGGGATAATATATAGCCTATTTTCATTCCGAAAGTCCATTCTATGCATTAGTGAAAGAATTTTTTAAATCCGTTCAGTAGTTTTTGAGCCAAATCATTACTAACATACAAAAATACAAATGTTTTCTCTTTATAATATTAGTATAGAGTATAGATAGGAGGGATATCAAAGAGTTATATATTCTAGTGACTCTCGTCCCACTGTAAAGCACACGGCTCTTGAGAGTAGAGTATTCTAGGTCCAGCGTGTTCACCATCTTCGATCACATCATCGCTTACCACCAGGCGAGATAGTGGCACAGATTATATAATAGTTACTTCGTAAATAATGGTCCAACGCCTAGCCTAGAAGATATTAAATTATCCTGTATTAGGTACTAAAATGTCTATCAACCACTTAAGGCGCAGGTAATAACACCCTTTAATTAGGGCTTAGGCCATTAAGGTCAGATTAATACTTAGGTTTTTTTATATCTTATAGACTAGCGTTTGACCACTATGTCACCTGTTGGTAAGTGATGGTGCGGTCGAAAATGGTAAGCACGGCCTAGAATGGGAACTGGCTCTCAAAGATAGCTGCCAGAACACATTAGATGTTTGGCGACATATTTTCTAACTCGAGGGTGGTAGCTGGCCAGGCGGACTTTAGATAGTCCTACCACCATGCGGGGGCTGTTGGTTTCTTTACGATGTTTTTCCTTCACCGGTGGGCCACTGTGAAAAGCGCACATACATTTTTCGATCCAAAAGCCATTGGTGCACGCGGGGATTGAACTCGGTACCTCGGGAGAACGGTTAGCTTTGGCTGACCGTTCTCCCGATTACGCCACCGGGCCCTCAAAAGATATATCAAGGGTAACTACTACCTTACCTAATATAAACCTAGGACCAACTTAGGACTAAAAACTAACTAGGTATTATAGTTACTCGACCTAGTTAGCTAACTGTCAACAAAATACCTGCTCCAAAAGAGTACGCAAGAGGTCAAGATAGAACCTTTTTTAAATTACCAACCACAAAAAATGAGGCTGTATGCAGTATAATAAGCTCTAGGTGTGCAAGTTACCATAAACGTTATAGTTGTTTTGCCACGCAGTATAATAAACTGTCAATTTAATGGATCTTAATTGCTTTGGAGATCATATAACTTGTTAAAGCCTTTTTAGGCCTTTTTGGGAACATTACCGGCAGGTAGCGACCTAGGTTCTGTCTTTTATTTGTAGTATAGATATTATTATTGTAGTTTATATAATTTTGATATTGTCAATAGGTTATTATTTTTAAGTTGTTTAAATAAAACAAACATTTCAGGATAATTTTTACTAAGATGCAAATGCCTGATTGAGAGTTTTTATTTTTAACCGACTTCACAGAAAAGGAGGAGGTTCTCAATTCGACTGTATTTTTCACCTGACATCCAAAAAGAAGGAGGTTCTCAATTCGTCTGTATGTTTTTTTCTTCTATTTTTGTGTGTATATGTTACGCGATTACTCCGTCAATTGTGAACCGATTCGAATGGTTGTAATCGGTAGGGTACGTTTCCGAGGTGGTCCCATTGTAATTTCATCGAGATCTGATAAGTATCTCCAGAGATATGACGATAAACGTCTCAAACTTGCTACTGAAATTGACTTCCGGGGCATTGAAGTCGGTTATTTTAGTTTTAAAACTATCGTAATTATTTTATTTTTATTTTATGTTTGTTACCTCAGAACTCCGTCAAATCTTGACCAATTTCATAAATTATTTTTTGTTTGAGAGTTTATGCCTCCCGTTTGGTCACATTCAAATTTTATCAAGGTATGACAATTACCTCCGGAGATATAGAGATAAACATCTCAAACTCATTACATACCTTGACGACATGATACTATAACTGGCTATTTTGACTGTCGTTTTTTTTTCGTTTTGCACGATCATAAATTATATAGGCTAGCGTTTGACCACTATCTCGCTGGCTCGGTCTCGGTGGTAAGCGAACACGCTAGGCCTAAAATACTTTGACTCTCAAGGA
Organism: Cabera pusaria; assembly: GCA_954871355.1. Classification (NCBI taxonomy): domain Eukaryota; kingdom Metazoa; phylum Arthropoda; class Insecta; order Lepidoptera; family Geometridae; genus Cabera; species Cabera pusaria. The sequence goes on along the minus strand of OX940900.1, from coordinate 20,988,500 downwards.
CTGTGTGCTGCCGGAATACAGTAAAATTATGTCGGCAGATTTCTCCTTGATGGTGGCAAGTCAGGCGGAATATCGATGCAATATGCTCTTATTACCCGTGAATTAGGTATGCCATAATTCAGTATTACATAATAATAACTAGAAGTGCTCCGCGGCTTCGCTCGCGTTAAAACTTATTTTATTGAATTAAAACTTTTCTTTTGTAAACACCTTTCTATCATAAAAACACATCAAAAAAGAAATAGCAAAATCGGTCCACCCTTTTTCAAGTTATCGCGTGACTAAGGGAAATAGGGATTCATTTTTATAAAACCCAGAAACCATATTGATTTTCAGACATTGTTACATTGTCATTGTTACCTCTTAAGGGCTGAATTTCGAAAAATCCTGAAACACGTTTTTACCTACTTATTTATATACAGAAGTACTTATGTAAAGTTTCGAATAAAAAACTATCTAATCTTGTTTTTCCATATAAACTATGAACCCCTGTTTTGAAATTTTGCAAGCAGGTTATTATGGCATACATATCGGCTAAGAAAGGATTTTCCAAAATGCACCCCGCATTTTGGAAAATCCTTTCTTAGCCGATATGTATGCCATAATAACCTGCTTGCAAAATTTCAGCGCAATCCGTTATGTGGTTTGAAATGTGTGTTGATCAGTCAGTCAGTAACGTTTTACGTTTCCCTGTCCTATTATACAGATAATAATGTTTATTTACAGATTTATCAGATGAAAGATTGAATTGTTTTTTTTTATATCAGTGTGAGCAATCGGTTCCCCACTAACTAGGATACCCTGGACTATAATCTTTTCTGTGACCCTGTCTCGGGGAGACTATTTTCTTTCCTAAAATCACACTATGATTAATTTGTCTGTGAAGTGTTTGCGTCGGGGGTCAATAAAACCACATTTTAACCAATCGCATCAAGATGTACTTGTACGTAGGCAGATAAACTCGGTTATGAGATTTCTCGTTTGCCAAAATAAGTTACAAAAATGTTCACAAAAAGGACCACTCGACCATCCGCATGTTTATCTGTATAAGGAAAAGTCTTTACACCTAGCGGTTCGTAGCCGACGTTATAAAGGTTAGACATACACTTTCAACTTATTTTGGATGTAAACATTTTGAATGATTGTGGGTAGATGACATTTCTCTGAACTGTGATGCGATTCTCGCGATTTTATGGGGTTCCGTACCTCAAAAGGTAAAAAAATGAACCCTTATAAGATCACTTTCTTATCCGTCTGTCTGTCTGTCTGTCTGTCCGTGTGTCACCACCGATTTTCTCAGGAACGGACCTAACAAGTTGAAATTTATTCCAGATACTGAAGTCTATAGTTTCCTTTACGTGTATAAAAACAAGATCCTGAGTCAACACGATAAAAAGATATGGGAAAATTTAGATTTTCGCGAAAACTTGTAAGTACCAAAATTTACATTAATTTTAAAATTTTTTGGTCTTCAGACGGATTGAGAACCTTCTTTTTGGAAGTCGGTTGAAAAGACGTAGGCGTATAGCTTCATCTCCATCTATTCAGCGTTCGTACGGCCCTGTGTGTAAACTATATAATATGAGGAAATGTTAATTATAATTGCTAATTGGGATTCGATCGCACAGCCTTTTGGAATGATAACAGCTATATGTATATTTGTCTTGATTGTACCTACCTACTGTGTAGTAGCAATGGCAAAACACCTTTTTTAGGGTTCCGTACGCAAAGGGTAAAACGGGACCCTATTACTAAGACTCCGCTGTCCTGTCTGTCTGTCTGTCTGTCTGTCTGTCTGTCTGTCTGTCTGTCTGTCTGTCTGTCTGTCTGTCTGTCTGTCACCAGGCTATAGCTCATTAACCGTGATAGTTAGACAGTTGAAATTTTCACAGATGGTGTATTTCTGTTGCCGCTAGAACAACAAATACTAAAAACAAAATAAAGTTAAAAATTAAAGGGGGTCCCCATACAAAAAACGTGTTTTTAAACGCCATCTATCTAATTAGTTTCGGCAAAATGACATAGATGGCGCTAGTAAACGAGCCCCGTCTTTCTAGATCGCGACCAAACCAAATATTCTTGGTAATATCAATTAATCAAATATGTTAAATAAAAATAAATCAAATATGGTTGAAACTCTGTTAAGTTTCGTATTGTACGGAACCCTCCCTAAGTGTGCGATAGGAGACGCGATGCTGACTCGCACTTGGCCAGTTTTATTTAGAGTTCCGTAATAAAAGGGCGCTAATAGGATCCTATTATTGAGACTTCACTGTCCGTCCGTATATCACAGGGCTGTATCAACAAATAATAAAACTAAAAGCACACAATAATTAATAGTACTACGTACCTACCAAAAGTTAAACATTACAGAGAGTCGCCATCATACAAGAAACATGTTTTATTCTGGATTATTTACTCGATGATAGTAAATGGTGCGTATGCTTACTTACAATGTTGTTTTCCCATTGCTTAAGAACCTGTCTGTTTGCACATACATTACTTATGAATATCAAAATAATAAACATCAGTTAGATAGCCACACAAACAAGATCAACTAAAAAAAAACCCTGACACCTGGTGATTTACTAGTAAGTAGTAACTGGCGAACCTAATTAAAAGCTTTTTTTCATCAACAACTTCCTAAAAACGCTGTGTGTAAGGCATTTAAACTGCGTCTCCATCTGAGACCGAAATAAAAGAGTGCGTTGGGTCTTTGTGCCTTTTTGGGGGATCGCTGCTAATTATAGAAAGCTGTACGAGAGATGCTCTGCGGTGCATCGTGTCAAACGCTGCACTTTTGTCACCAACATAAATATACAACACAATAGGGTTATTCTCAATCATTCGAGAAAAACCAGACGTGGACACAGACAGTGCGACTAGTTCACCAATTCAAAGTCGCTCAGCGCGCTACGGAGAGAGCTATGCTCGAAGTTTCTCTGAAGGATCGAATTCGAAACGAAGTCATCCGACATAGAACCAAAGTTATCGACATATCTCTATGCATATCTCAAAGGATTAGCAAGCTGAAATGGCAGTGGGCTGGTCACATCAGGAGTAGAACCGATAACCGTTGGGGTAGACGTGTTATAGAGTGGAGACCACGGCTCGGTAAACGTAGTGTAGGACGCCCTCCAGCTACGTGGAGCGATGATATACGCAAGCTAACTGGCAGCGGTTGGAAACGAATAGCTGAAGATCGAGCTCAGTGGCGTGCCATAGGAGAGGTCTATGTCCAGCAGTGGACGAAAATTGGCTGATAATGATGATTCGAAAGCAAATTCGGATTCGGAAACTGCCTTTTCTTCAACTTGGATCTTAGCAATTCACAATGCTCCGATCAGTTACTTTTGATATTTCAATTAGAAAAAAATCTGTGAATCTTATCTTATTCGAAAGGTTTTCGTAAAAAAAATAGCTCACGGATATATCAATAGGTATAAAAAATAAAAAATTAAGCTTCCGAATCTGAATAGCTTTTCGAATGATTGAGAATCTGGGTGCAGGATATAAGGTAGACAATATTATGTAGGTTTAAATTGTGTTTAATTTTTAACCAACTTTCAGTAAGAGGCTATCAATTCGGATCTTTATACATTTTTAGGGTTCCGTACCCAAAGGGTAAAACGGGAAAACGCAAGACTAAGACTCCGCTGTCCGTCTGTCTGTCTGTCTGTCTGTCCGTCTGTCACCAGGCTGTATCTCATGAACCGTGATAGTTAGACAGTTGAAATTTTCACAGATGATGTATTTCTGTTGCCGCTATAACAACAAATACTAAAAACAGAATAAAGTAAAAAATAATAGAGGGTCCCCATACAAGAAACGTGTTTTTTCGGCATTTCACGCCATCTATGAACGCTTAGTTGGGTAAACGTCCCATAGATGGCGTTATATTGAAATGTCGATCCCTAACTCCTTTGTTAGACGTTAGATGGCGTTATAAGAAATAAAATGTTTATTAATTATTATTTTTTGCTGGCGAAAAATGATAGTGGTATTTTTTGCTCGATCTTATAAAATACTGTAGTGTGGTACGGAACCCTACTAGTGCGAGTCCGACTTGCACTTCGCCAGTTTATTTATGTATGTGCGGATGAATTTACAAAATTATTTTATTTATTGAAGTGTTCCATAACCAGCTTAACAAAGAAGAAGAAGTAACAAGACTGTCACAATATTCCATAGAAATCTATAAATATATTCTACACATCTTGCAACAATTGAATTGACTTTTATTTAATACTAGCAGCGCCTCGTGGTTCCTCCCGCGGAGTTCTCGTTTTGTGAGAATACGGGGATAAAATATAGTTACTCGCTGATAATGTAGCTTTCCATTAGTGAAATAATTTTTGAAATCGGTACCGTAGTTTTTGAGTTAAATCGTAACAGACAAACAAACAAAAAATCGAATCTTTTCTATGGTATAATATTAAGTAGGTTAGATAAGAGGTTTCCCCAGGATATTATTTACAGAAATGGGGTGTTAAATAACCATGGAAAGACATGAATAATTTATCATGCAAGCTTTAACACTACGAATAATTTAAGATCGTTTACAAAATGAAAAAACCGACTTCAAATGCCGCGATAGTGAAAATATCCACTAGTCATAATCATGTCATCAAGGTATCAAATTTGTTTATATGGTTTATCTCCATATCTCCGGAGATGATTATCAGGTCTCGATAAAATTTAAATGGGACCAAACGGGAGGCATAATCACTCAAACAAAACAAATATTTTTTCAAATCGGTTAAGGTTTGTCGGAGTTCTGAGGTAACACACATTTAAAAAAGTCGAATTAAGAACCTGCTCCTTTTTTGTGAAGTCGGTTAAAAGTGTAAAACCCGATAATATAAAAATACAGATTCTATCTATTGATCACCTGACAATATGAATAGTATATAAGGCACTTCGCTCACTAGAGCTACTAGCCACGACTATTTTGATTTTGTTTGTGTGTTGTCACATTGTTTCTGTTCTTTTGGTGTGCAAATAAAGAGTTTATCTATCTATCTCTCTAAGAGCGAACGTGGGGTGCACTTTTCCATACAAATGTATTCCCCCGTGGGAGAAACCCTTCAAAAATGCTTCTAGAGCAAAATTTGTTTCTATAAAAAATCAAGGTCTGCTGTAGCTACGCCCTACGCAATATGACTCTTCAAAAATCTCAAAGAGGAGATTAAAAGTCTTGTATTTCTTTTTGCAATTGGCTGGTCAAAAAAAGCAAATGATAGCTACAGCAGACCTTGATTTCTTGTAGAAACAAACTTTGCTCTAGAAGCATTTTTCAGGGAGGAAAAGGGGAAATACATTTGTATGGAAAAGTGCACCCAGCGTTCGTTCTTAAATAACCTACAGAACCTCAGACAACAATTCCATTTTCATACTTACCCGGTTACTTAGTCTAAAAGCAACATCGACCCACACTGCGCCCGCGCATACTATACAAATGTCGCCAATGCAGGAGTGACGTCACGTGACCTTGCGGGTCATTTAACAGGATAACCCACTCAGATTAGGCAGCTTGAGCTAAACTCAAAGCTTTTATTGTATCAGATAAAGAACTGCAAGGAGAAATAAAGTCACTGGATGTATAATAATGTCTTATGTTTTTTGTGATGGGAGATAATGAAGTGCATTTAAATTACGAATTAGTGCGGTGCGTTTATTCTACCGCACGGTAAAATAATCTGCAGGCCTATCACGAAGTTTGACAGTTGATCATTGAATGATTTCGTATGAACTAAATGACGGGGACGCAGCTATGTAGGCTGTGTAGCTCCATCTCTGTCATGTTCGTTCATTTCAACCCCTATCAAACTTCGTGATAGGCCCCCTGTATATTAAAAACAAAATTCACCGCAATGCGCTCACTTATATACTCATGTGCTTATATGACATTCCATCTCAATACTTCAAAATAGAATAAACGTGCGGTGGATAAACGTGCGGTGGATAAACGCACCACAACCGCTGTGCGCGCTCGCACTTACTGTACAGAGGGTGCAAAATGCATGTGCAAGATTTTGTTTCAACATTCCTACCAGAAGTCATGTGACACCCTTTCTAAACAAAATCTATACCCTTAAAATGAAATCGCGTCGTAAACTTCACCTTGCCTCTCTACTCTTTGGTGTCATTAATTTTAAAGAACCCATATATTTAAACGACAAGCTCAATTGGATTTCTCAGAGGAGATCATGCTCTCTTAGGTATGTCTCCCAACCCAACAGCTTTCCACACCGCATCACCGTTCAGTCAACTTTCGGGGCTCTTTCCGCTACTCCGCTAGCAAGTGCTGGAACAACATTCCACCACCAATTAGAAACATAAAAACCTTAAGTTTATTTAAACACAAATTAAAACAGTACTTGGTAGCCGAGCAGCAGAAACATGAGAGTAGCTGAGGATGGTGCTCAGTGGCGAGCAGTTGGAGAGGCCTATGTCCAGCTGTGGACTAGCATTGGCTGATGATGATGATGAGATGATAAATATACGGTAAAACTAATTAGTAGTGTCTTGATCTAATTTCAGAGACTTTGACTGGACCTACTAATTGTCCTGTTTATGTTCAGGCATAGAATAATCATCGTACAAGTTCAGGGAATAAGTACTTACACATTTATTTTATTTTTTATTTTCCTGGCGGCACAGAATAAATAATTAGTAGTAAAACTGACGGTGTACGATTATTCCTTAAGAGCGAAAGCGGGTTGCAATTTCCATACAAATGTATTCCCCCGTTTCCTCCCTGGAAAATTCTTCTAGAGCAAAATTTGTTTCTACAAAAAATCAAGGTCTGCTGTAGTACGATGAACCTTCAAAAATCTTAAAGAGGAGATAAAAAAGCTTGTATTTCTTTTTGCAATTGATTGGTCAAAAAAAGCAAATTATAGGGGCTTAGCTACAGCAGACCTTGATATTTTGTAGAAAAAAAAATTGCTCTGGAAGCATTTTCCAGGGAGGAAACAGGGGAATACATTTGTATGGAAAAGTGCACCCGCGTTCCCTCTTAAAATACAATGATGCGTTTTGTTATCCTACTATTAAAAGGAATTCTGCATTGAATGATGAACATTTCCAGTAATTTTGTATATTTCTCATACTGCTACAAATATGCCTATAAGTATTTCAAGCTATTTGCGTTTCGTTTCTAAGGTTTATAATTATTTTTCCTTGAGTCACGATGCCAATTAATTGCTTCGTAAATTAAGTGGAATTACTTTTTGATATGCGACTTTGTTTTGACTTGTAATTTGCCTGTAGCCTATTGTTTCGACGCTAATATGAATATGAAGGCCTATTTAGGAAGGCTGACAATGAGTTTGCATTGTGCGTTATTGATAGGTAGATGATGTACCTACGTAATAATTTAAAATCTTCATGGTATAGTATTATACATTGTGCACTTATCTTTCACACATATTTTAAACTGATAGATGCAATTTTGAGGTGTTTCTCTCCATCCCGTTACTATTTTTAACCGACTTCACAAAAAACGAGGAGGTTCTCAATTTGACTGTTTTTTCTTCTTTTATTAGGGTTCCGTACCTCAAAAGGTAAAAAAAGGAACCCTTATAAGATCTCTTTCTTGTCCGTCTGTCCGTCTGTCCGTCTGTCTGTCAGTCTGTCTATCTGTCTGTCTGTCTGTCTGTCTGTCCGTCTGTCTGTCTGTCTGTCCGTGTGTCACCACCAATTTTCTCAGGAAAAGTTGGACCTAGCAAGTTGAAATTTATACCAGATACTGAGGTCTATAGTCCTTATGTATAAAAATCAAGGTCCTGAGCCAGCACGATAAAAAGATATGGGCAAATTTAGATTTTCGCGAAAACTTGTAAGTACCAAAATTTACCTTAGTTTTCAACTGTCGGAATTTTTCCTTTGCTTGTGTTGTAAGACCTTGCTTCACTTGCTTGTGACCAACCCTATACCCTACCCTTGAAGGTCTTATAGCACAAATAAAGGAAAAATTTCAAAAAATAAAAAAGTTGAAAATTAAAAGGTGTCCCTATACATACATAGTATCAGCCAATTAAGATAGGCATCTGAGTTATATGAGCGCTCATACAATTTAGAGGTCTAGCTTAATTGGTACATACCAACGTTGGTACGGAAGCCTCGGTGGGGGAGTCCAACTCAACTTTGCCGGTTTTATTTTATGTTTGTTACCTCAGAACTCCGTCAAATCTGAACCGAATTTGAAAAAATATTTTTTTGTTTGAGAGAATATGCCTTCCGTTTGGTCCCATTCAAATTTTATCGAGCTATGACAATTATCTCCGGAGATATGGAGATAAACAATATCGGGAGAAAGTTCGGCTTTGATGCCGTGGTACCGAGTTCAAACCGCCGTGCACCAATGGATTATTCTATCGAAAAATTTATGTGCGCTTCTCACAGTGGCCCTCCGTTGAAGAAAAACATCGTTAAGAATCCAACATCCCCCGCATGGTAGTAGGACACTATCTAGTGTCCGCCTGGCCAGCTACCACCCTCAAGTTAGAGAATCTGTCACCAAAACATCTAATGTGTTCCGGCAGCTATCCTTGAGAGCCAGTTCCCATTCTAGGCCTAGCGTGCTTACCATCTTCGACCGCATCATCACTTACCAACAGGTGAGATAGTGGACAAACGCTAGCCTATAACGTATTAAAAAAAAAACAATTTGTTTATTTAGATGACATGATTATAACTTTATTTTTTGGAAATAGCCCAATGGATTTATGGCGGCAATAGCCCAATGGATAGGGTGTCGGACTGGCGATCGAGAGGTCGTGAGTTCGATCCCCACCCAACCCATTGCACTATTGACGTGAACCCACTCCAGAAACAAGCATATTTAGCTTAGTGGGAGGGGTAACAAGAGAATACTAGTAATGTGCAACCCACATTTCGAGTAATCTTTAAAAAAAAATTAATAATAATAAACTAGCTAGTACTTTGACTATCGTGGCATGTGAAGTTGGTTTTTTCGTTTTGTACGATCATAAACTATTATTTTATTAACCGACTTCACAAAAAAGGAGGAGGTTCTCAATTCGTCTGTATGTTTTTTTTTTTTTTTGTTGCATTAGGTAAGTACCTAATTTTGGTAACTAATAATAAGTGGTAGACATTTTAGTTGTGTGTTTATTATGTTGCGCGGTAAATCAAAATATTTAAAAAAATATGATATATATTAAAATATATATAATATATTTTAATATATATGTAATAATATATATATAAAAATATTATACTAGCATAAAAAGCTTACTGAAATATTTGTACACCACAAAAAGGTTGATTGTGCTGGTTATTTTAATAAGTTTGTGTCATTGTACCACAATCTGACAAATAAATATATTGAATTGAATTGAATTGAATTGAATTACAAACACTTAAGACCTACAATAATCAAAAGCTATCCGTACCTACCTAAAGTTCTAAAAATATCCTACAAGCTATAAATATAATATAACGTACAACCTATACGAGTCGGGCCGTATCTCGTGTCCGAGGTAAATGGAACTTGTACTATTATTTATTCTGTGGTAGGTATAATAGTTAGATTGGCCGTAAATCCTAATACACCGCGTGGTTTACGAGTATCACGACATCTCTTTATCTTTGTCAGCGTCATAGACAGAAGTATGTCATTGCGTTTGTAAGTGGGCTAGTGGGATGGGGAAGGTCTAGAACGTTTCGAAAATAATAAGGTCCCGGTAATAGAGGGTGGCGTAATCGGGAGAACGGTCGGCTCTGATGCCAGAGGTACCGAGTTCAAACCCCGCCATGCACTAATGGATTTTTCCATCGAAAAATGTATGTGCACTTCTCATAGTGGCCCTCCGGTGAAGGAAAAACATCGTTAAATAAACTGGCCAAGTGCAAGTCGAACTCGCACTAGTAGGGTTCCGTACCACACTACAGTATTTTATAAGATTGAGCAAAATATACCACTATCATTTTTCTCCAGCAAAAAATAATAGTTAATAAACATTTCATTTCTTATAACGCCATCTAACGTCTAATAATCTAACTAAGAGTACATAGATAGATGGCGTGAAATGCCGAAAAAAAAACACGTTTCCTGTACGGGGACCTTCAATTATTTTTAACTTTATTTTGTTTTTAGTATTTGTTGTTATAGCGGCAACAGAAATACATCTGTGAAAATTTCGACTGTCTAACTATCACGGTTCATGAGATACAGCCTGGTGACAGACGGACAGACAGACAGACAGACAGATAGACAGACGGACAGCGGAGTGTTAGTAATAGGGTCCTGTTTTACCTTTGGGTACGGAACCCTAAAAAATATCTTCGCTCTTGAAAATGGTAAGCACGCTAGGCCTAGAATGCACCGCACCGCGCCTCGAGCGGCGAGAGTAACATACGCTCCTGTATTTTTAATATTTAAAAATAGTTATACAGTGATAAATACTACAAAAGTGTAATAAACCTACTAATGACTATGTAGCTTATAAAATATGATATTTGTGGCCATAAATACCAAAGTGATTCTTCCTGTGCTGTACTTTTTTTCTTAATAATATATAAGTGGCGTAATAACTTTGTTATAAAACTTACAAAAAAAAGACTTATCTACAACTAATACTGTTCAGGCAAAATTATTGGGCTATACTACTACAACTTACGTACTACATGCAAATGAAAAACAGTGAAATCAAAGTTTCAAACCATTTGTTTATGTGAAAGTGATAAAAATTCAAATTTGTGAAAATTTTCAAACGGTTATCGCGCTTTGTTTATACTTCTCTAACGGATTGATAGTTTTGTCGCATTGCCCAGACGGCTTCATAGCCTAACGGCTAAGTGTACCGACTTTAAAGCCTATAGACCTGAGTTCGATCCTTAAGATTCGCGTGTCTTTTTGAAGTGACTTTTTATATATTGCGGTGTAAATAGTGATTTAAACAGTGTATAAACCTATAAACGTTTTATTTTAAAACTGTACTTTGATTGTTTCGTTGCAAACTTTGACCTCGCAATGTAAATTTATACTTATGCACAAAACGGTTTTCTGATATAAAGACAACTTTCTCAATTAAATTACGACGAAACATCAGAAAGCAAAATGGCACCTATACCTGATAAGAATACCTTGTTGCTAAATTGCGATGGATGCCTGCAAAATATAACTAATAGGCAATACCTAAAATGCTACCAGTGTAATAGCACATACGATATTATTTGTGCAAATGTCTCATATGCAAGATTTGCGTTGATGGACCCCGATAAGAAAACACATTGGGTTTGTGTAGCCTGTATCAGTAATAAACCAAAAGGCAATAACCAAAATACGCCAGTGGGGAACTATAGCAATTATAATCTACAAAGACCGAACGAAAACGTGACAGTTAGAAGACCAAGATTATTACGGTGTTTGTCATTAGAAAACATTTCAATTCACAGCGACTCAATAGATGACAGTTTTGAAGATGCCGCTAGCCTGCCAATGACTTCTACAAAATCATTGCAGTGTGAACATCTCAGCACCTGCAAATTCAAGGAAGAAAATGAAGAAATAACACAGCATTTAGTAGCGGCAAGAGAGGAAATAAATATTTTACTTAGACAAAATAGTGAATTGCAACTTACAATAGAAAAATTGAGAGCAGATAACAATAAACGTAATAAGAAATGTACAGTGCCACCAAAAGAAATAATATCATGCCAGAATAGTACAGCGTCAACCTCGAAGGAGAAGCAAACGGAACACAAAACTATAGATATACCTACCCCGATGAGAAAAATTGCAATTAATATAGCTAATACAGAAACTAAACACACCACAAAGAAAACCACTCAAGTCAACAACGACGATAAACCAAATAATCAAACGAAGACTATCAACAGTAATCTACTAAAAGCGGTGAATACCAGTTCCATAAAAAACACACCAAAATTACTAATTACACCGAAACAATCATCACCGCAGAAAAAAATCGAACAATTGAACAATATGAAGAAAGCCAACACGACGATTTCTAATGATAAAACTAGTGATCACAAAAGCAACACTACGAGGAAGCCTTCAATCACTATAATTGGAGATGAAACATGTAGAGATCTAGCCCCGCAATTGATTGCTCTGAGAGCTAAGTATAGAAATGCGAAGGAATATAATATAAAAAATGTCTACTACCCTAACGCACCAGCTGAGCATATCTTGCAAAATTTTAAAATTTCAGAAGATCAGCTACAAGAAGACGACTGGATTATAATCTCAGTAGGATCAAATGACCTAAATCCAACACGTCTAAAAATTGAATTGTCGGCATTCCTTAAAAAAATGCCGAAAGTGAAAATTGTATTGGTCGGTATTACCCACAATAAACATTTAAATGAGGGTAAACTGAATCAAGAACTAAAAACCATCTCAAACAACATTAGCAATTGCCAATATTTGCATATGAAGTCCACTGACAAGTATTTCCAGCCTAATAAGTTGTTTCTCCATAAGATTTTGAACCAACATATCAATATCTACGACTATGAGTCATGTTTCTTGAACGGAAATCATTTAAAAACCACGAAACAAAAATTGATTTTAAATCTAAAACCTGGTACTATACCATATTATTTTAATATAATGGCAAAAAAAGAAACACCGGTACAAAACTCAACAAACATTTCTTTTACCAATGGAATCAAGGCCCATAAACCCGGCACCATACCGTATTATTTTCAAAATCCTAAGATGACCAAATCTAAAAGGTCCCTAGATACAGCCAATACAGTACTAACCGAAATGCAAATTAATGACACTTCAAATTCATCTGATTTTTTTCGTGCCTAAAGTCAATACTGATTGCCTAAATATCGTTCACCTCAATGTTCAAGGAATAAAGTCAAAACTTGACCAGTTAGACATTTTTACAAATGAAAAAAACATGGATGTTTGCTGCTTTAGCGAAACTTTCTTAAAAAATAATGAAGTCGAGTTAGTAAAACTGGAAGGCTACAAAAAGGCTGCTCATTTTTGTAGAAAAACCTCACGAAGGGGAGGAGTATGTATCTATATTAACCATTCAATTAAATTCATAAAATTAGACTGGGTTGCCAACATGTCTGTTGAACGCCATTTTGAAGCCTGCGGAATAAACATACCAGATTTAAAATATATTATCATTTGTATGTATAGAACTCCCGATAGTAATATCAATTTATTCCTACAAAGTTTAGAAATTCTTCTACACAAATTGACAATAAGAAATAGAAGCATGAAATACAAAGTATTTATATTGGGCGATTTTAACATTAACTTATTAGAAAAAAACAAAAAGAGTGAATTATTTGTGAATACTTTACAAATGTTTAATATGCACCCTACAATAAAAGATGCGACCAGAATTACTACGAAATCTCAAACTTGTATAGATAACATTCTAACAAACGTCAAACGCTATAAAACAAATATATTAAACCTAGGTATATCTGATCATACGGCTCAAACCATCAGTATTTTTTGCAACCTTAGCTTCCGTGAAAAATACTGGTTCATACAAAAAAGGAATGTAGATCTGAACCTCCATATTTTCTGCAAATACTTATCACAAGTTACATTTGCAGAAGTATACAAACATGGTGATTCAAACAATGCGTATAAAGAGTTTATTGATCTATACACTTTATTATATAACTTAAGCATACCCCAAGAAACCATAAGAATAACATATTTAAAAAAAAATAATTGGAAGACGAAAGGGATTAAAATTGCAAGCCAAAATAAGCGAAAAATGTACATAAAATATCAGAAGAGCAACAACAAACAAACAAAAACTACCTACAAACTGTATTGTAAGACATTGAAAAAAGTCATACGTTTATCCCGGAAAATATCTAATGTCAAGTATATAAATAGAAGTACAAATAAAAATAAAGCCACATGGGGATTGATTAAAGAATATACAAATCAAACTAATCAAATTAAAACATCAATCGAAAGCATTTATATAAACGAAACTGAAGTTCATGATCCCGCAAAAATAGCAAAATATCTGAATGAGTATTTTGTTAATAGGAATCAAACTCATTCATATCAAGATTCTCGTGTAGATAAAAATCAAAAAATAATATGTAATACCATATTTATCAATCCAGTCACCGTTAATGAAATAATATCAATTGTTAAAGATTTGAAAAATAAAAAAAGCTCAGGACATGACGGCATTTCAATGCAAGTAATAAAAAATACTATAGAATTTATAGCAGAACCACTAGTATATATTATTAATCTAACAATAGAAACAGGATATTTTCCTGATGATCTCAAAAAAGCTGTTATCAAACCCGTTCACAAAAAGGGATCAAGAGTTGAAATGTCACACTATAGACCCATAGCGTTATTACCGAGTATTTCTAAAATATTTGAAAGAGTCATTTATAATAGGTTAATTTCATTTTTAGATTTAAACAATGTTCTCAACTTAAATCAGTATGGCTTTCGCAGAGGTAAGAACACATCTCTTGCCATTTTTAAGATGCTAAAGCAGGTATGGGATGAGGTCAATAACAAAAAAACAGGTGTTGCCCTGTTTCTAGATATGTCTATGGCATTTGACTGTGTCATACATAAAATATTACTGCATAAATTAGAAATGGTTGGCATAAGGGGAACAGCACTAAATTTAATTAAAACGTATCTAAGTAACAGAAGGCAAACGACAGTTATTCAGTCATACAACCACTTAACTAAAACTGTTGAACAAATATATTCTCAATATGAAAGCATTACAATCGGAGTACCTCAAGGCAGTATTCTAGGCCCTCTGTTGTTCTTGATTTACATTAATAATTTGCCTTCTATTACAGAGCACCTATGTGTCATGTTTGCAGATGATGCCACTATTTTCATACCACAAAACAACCTAAACCCCATAGATTTTGAACAAGAAATCAATAATACTTTACACACTGTAGTAAACTGGCTAAAAAACATTAATTTAACAGTAAACTTAAATAAAACGAACTTCATGCAATTTAAAAATCATAAGAGTAGTCCACTTAATATCAATAATAATGGCAATAAAGTCTCAGAAATTACAGAAACAACATTTTTAGGTGTAACAATAGATTGTTTTTTAAATTGGAAATCACATACACATAACATAAATAACAAAATTTCACAATATTGCTATATACTATCTCTACTGAGTAGTATAGCTTCCAAATCAGTTGCAATAACTGCATACTATGGTTATGTATACCCTCATTTAAAGTATGGGATTCTGTTTTGGGGAAATTCTGTTAATGTACAATCCACATTCCTTCTACAAAAAAGATGTTTACGTAGTATTTTTAATATGCAAAGTACTGAATCTCTTCGAGACATATTCACTAAATATAACTTTTTAACATTAACTAGTATGTACATATTAGAACTAGCAGTGTTTGTGAAAGAGAATGAACATCTGTATTTCAGCCAACAATCAAGTCGCTTGGCAAACCTTAGAACCAATTACAGGTACAACATGTGTATTCCCCAAATTAACAACACGAAATACTACAAAAGCTCTTTCGTAAGCGCAATTAAAGTATACAATCATCTACCAACAGAACTAAAATCTTTGCATGGGTTTACATTTAAGAATAAATTGAAACAGTGGTTGCTTTCAAAAGCATATTATAACTTAAACGAGTACTTTGATATTAATTGACAATAAGTATAAAAATATAAATTATATAATTATTATTATTTATTAATGTCGAATTGTCATGTTGTAAATTGTATTTTATTTTAGATTTATGATTTTATCTCTAGCTAGAAAGTTATACATATTAATAATTATAATAGATTTAGACTCGCTTAACAAAGTGTGGTAATAATTGTTTATTTTAGGATTCTGTCTTTCTATTAACATAATTTTAAGATTTTGTAACCTATTATTGTATGTTCGAAATGAACTAACTGTTGAGACATATTATGTATTTTAACACCTTTTGTACACAGTTTTCACAATAAATATATTCTATTCTATTCTATTCTAATGGGAACTGCCTCTCGGGTTCCGTAGGGTTCCGTACCCAAAGGGTAAAACAGGACCCTATTACTAAGACTCCGCTGTCCGTCTGTCTGTCTGTCTGTCTGTCTGTCCGTCTGTCACCAGGCTATAGCTCATTAACCGTGATAGTTAGACAGTTTAAAATTTTCACAGATGGTGTATTTCTGTTGCCGCTAGAGCAACAAATACTAAAAACAAAATAAATTTAAAAATTAAAGGGGGTCCCCATACAAAGAACGTGTTTTTAAACGCTATCTATCTAATTAGTTTCGGCAAAATGACATAGATGGCGCTAGTAAACGAGCCCCGTCTTTCTAGATCGCGACCAAACCAAATATTCTTGGTAATATCAATTAATCAAATATATGAGGTTGAAACCCTGTTATATTTCGTATTGTACGGAACCCTCCCTAAGTGTGCGATAAGAGACGCGATGCTGACGCGCACTTGGCCAGTTTTATTTTAATATCTTATAAGCTTTTTAGGGTTCCAAACCCAAAGGGTACCAACGGAACCCTATTACTGAGACTCCGCTGTCCGTCTGTCTGTCTGTCTGTCTGTCTGTCCGTCTGTCACCAGGCTGTATCTCATGAACCGTGATAGTGAGACGGTTGAAATTTTCACAGATTATGTATTTCTGTTGCCGCTATAACAAAAAATACTAAAACCAGAACAAAGTTAAAAATTAAAGGGGGTCCCCATACAAAAAACGTGTTTTTACTATAGCGCCATCTATGAACAATTATAATAACCTTATTAAAAATACTATTAAATACCTCTGTGTTAAGGTTCACTTAGTTGGTGTTAGAAGTTCGTTAGACATTCGTTAGATGGCGTTGTAGTTAATAAGCATGTTTGGTATTGACACGGTAATATAATATACTATTATACTTATATATTATTATACTGTGGTATGGAACCCTCCGTTTGCGAGACAAAAGTCTGACTCGCACTTGACCAGTTTTATTTTTTATATCTTCTTATAGGTTAGCGTTTAAATACTGTCTCGCCTGATCGTATGCAATGATGTGGTCGAAGATGGAGAACACACTAGGCCTAGAATCACTTAAAATACTCGAACTCTCAAGGGCTGTGCTGCCAGAACACCGTAGAAAATCTGCGCCAGATTTTCTTCTTGACGATGGTAAGATGCTTATTAGCAGCAAATCAAGGGGGACATCGATATAATATGCCTACCAACTATCACCTGTGTTTTTTTTTATCAAACTTATATTTGCCACTACCGGTCTTTACAGATTCGGCCGGGGTCAGAGAGGAAGTAACTGAGTAGGTACCATAACTGCTAGGGTGGAGCAGTGGATGTAGTGGGGTCTTCTGGATTTGCCAGAATATTCCTGGGGCGGCGACGAATGGAGGAAGGAAAGGATGTAAATTGTTAAACACAATCCAAAATTTAATCGTACCGACGGGACTTGAACTCGCACCCCCCGGATTACACGTCCAGGTGCTCTGCCAATTAAGCCATGGTTCGATCCATCGATACGACA
The DNA here is from genome assembly GCA_954871355.1 of Cabera pusaria. Lineage (NCBI taxonomy): Eukaryota > Metazoa > Arthropoda > Insecta > Lepidoptera > Geometridae > Cabera > Cabera pusaria. Next base: position 20,970,973 of record OX940900.1, on the reverse strand, counting down.
AAATTAGTGGATTGCATTTGTTAACCCAATAGGGAATATGCATGGGGTATACATTTACTTGAAATCATTTATTTTCGAATCATTATTGCTTTGGTGTTGTATATGTTAAACATTTTTTTATAAATAAAATACTCTTAAATGTGTTAAAATATTATATGAAAAATGCAAAAAAAGCGTAGGAAATTTTAATTTGAAAAACACATCACCACTTTAGAAAGTGACGTCACATTGCACCACAAGGTCTCCACAGATTAAATCTTTTTCATAGAAATAGTATGCACTGTACGAATACGTACTATTTCTATTAAAAAGATTTAATCTGTGGAGACCGTGCGGTGCACTGTGACGTCACAAAGGCGCGCGAAAATTTGGCAGCGTTTTAGATACTTCATATTTTCAATGTTAAAACTATTTTTTAACCGACTTCACAAAAAAGGAGGAGGTTCTCAATTCGTCTGTATGTTTTTTTTTTTTTTAGCTTAATTTGAACACTTTCAGTATTATTTCATTTTTTTACTGTGTTAAATGGATGTATTCAGTGAATTAAAAATATTTAAAAACATCATGCATATTCCCTATTATGCATTGGTGGCGCCATCTATGACTACTTATTACGTAAGTTAATCATTCGGAATAAATCATTACAGTTTTCAAATCCGACGAGAGATGTTGCACTGCGTAAATCAAATATTAAGTTTCTTTGAAGTGTCACACACTTTATATTTTTGTAAATTGTTTAACACAATCCAAAATTTCATCGTACCGACGGGACTCGAACCCGCACCCCCCGAATTACACGTCCAGGTGCTCTGCCGATTGTTTAACAATTTACAAAAATATAAAGTGTGTGACACTTCAAAGAAACATAATATAGGAAAGGATGTGTTATCATTAGAGGGCCTAGTGGCACAGTGTGATAATATTCGGCTCTGACGCTAGAAGTAGCGGGTTCAAATCCGCACCGTACGCCAATGGCTTTTTCTATCAAGAAAATTATATGCGCATCCCACAGTGGCTCTCTAGTGAAGGAAAAACATTCTTAAAATACCCCCAACCCCCGCATGGTGGTGGACACTGTCTGTCTAGTGTCCGCCTGGCCAGCTACCATCCTCAAGCTGTCAAATCTGTCGGCAAACATCTTATGTATTTCGGCAGATATCCTCAAGAGTCAGGCCATTCTAGGTCTAGCGTGCTACCATCCTCGACTGCATCATTAGGTATTTACCAACAGGTGAGATAGTGGTTAAACGCTAGCCTATAAATGAATAAAAATGCAGTTTAACTTAAGAGCTTTTTAGAGCTTTTATTTTGTATCAATAGCTGGCTATGCGATGCCGCGGGGCACAGCTAGTACTACATAACTAACAAAATACAAACCTCAGTTTTCTAAGACTTGTGTTGTACGTTTTATCCTATCTATCTGTAATATTATCTATAGAACATACTGCCATAAAACATCATCTCGTTACATTGGATACTCTAGTCTAAGAGAGCCCATCAATCAATTCACAATGACAAGATACTATAGGTTTCAGGAAGATTTCATCTACTTATCTCTATTTTTTATCTATAGCCTTGTTCCATTTAGCGCTATCTTCTAGATCTCACAACACCGTATACAAAAAGGCATATCTTCGAGTACCTACCTATGTTGTGGGAATCATGGGTTACTTCTCGTTTTATAAGTCAAGGAGCTTATCGGTAAAATGTCGTCATCACATGACCAATTTTGCTTCGAATGAATCATTTAATGATTTTAAAGGTTCTAGAGTAGGTACTAGATATTCTGAGGTTTTATGCTACTGGTGTCCATTATTTATTGCCAACTGCGTTAATAATTTACCTAATTCATGAAATGATTCTACTTTTAGGTCAATACTGAACTATTATGTGGCTCAATTCTAAAAATTTCCAGAAAAATAAACTTTTGACCACTGTTTCTCATTTAAACAGTGACGATGTTTTCAAATATGGAAAAGACGGCACTGAGTCGAGAATTTGGACCATAGAATAATTAATACTACATATAGACATACAATGGACTTACAAATTTCCTCCAACAATATCAGCAATATGAACCCATACCATAAATAACCACGCTCGAATCTTGTGTTCAGAAGTGGAACCTGTGAACCCAGCATTGAAGAGTGCAAGCGTTTGTATGATATAGTGTTCTTCTAAAAGCAAAGCTCAAACATTGTTGTTTTTAACCGACTTCAAAAAAAGGAGGAGGTTTCTCAATTCGAGCGTATATATATATATATATATTTTTTTTTTTATGTTTGTTCGCGGATAACTTCCTCGTTTATGAACCGATTTCGATTATTCTTTTTTCGTTCGAAAGGAGATATCCCAAGTGTGGTACCATGGTAATTTTATCGAGGTATGATAAGTATCTCCAGAGATATTGAGAAAAACATCTCAAAATTGGTACTGAAAATGAATAGCGCGGCATTGAAGTCGGTTGTTTTTTAGTTTTTAAACGATATTATTGGTATGATATAATGAATCCATGTTACATAGAAATATTCTAAAAACTATTGATTCTACAATTGTCTAGGTAAGTAAGTACAAAAAAAATATGTTATTATAGAAAGTTTCTTAAAAGCTATAGATGGTGCAAACATCTTTCTATACAATTATCGCTATCTACCTACATGGAATTATTATTTAGATACAATCAGTCTATCAGAACTCAGTCCCAACACAATACTATATTGACGAACTTGCTAATGTAAGCCGATTTCTTAACTTTTGGCTTAGTTTCCAAGTAAGGCAACATCAGCTCTGGATTTGGCAACCCCGACTTTAATCAAACCATTCAATACAACTCCTGATGGACGGCATCATGCAACATTGACAGCCACCAAAATATCAGTATACATATCTGTATCATTCGCGATCAGCCAGCATGTCAAGCTTGTCATTTAATCAAACAAGAATCATAATTATTCTGAGAACTGTCAGGAGACCCTTATTTGGCGGGAAAGCAATCCGCTTAAGCCGAAATGGGCATGCGCCCGGATGGTTCTTGGCTTTTTATTGCATGATATCCGTTGCATAAGATTTGCATTTTTGCATAAGGATGAGATTTAAGATAACAAGAAATTGCTGCTATCTTCCAAAAAGGAGGAGGTTCTAAATTCGTCTGAATGTTGATTTTCTTTGCATGAGTTACGCGATTACTCCGCTAATTGTGAACCGATTCGAGTGAGTATTTTTTTCATGGATAGGTTAGGTAGATGTGGTCCACGGTGGTCCCATCATACAATTCGTAATTCAGAATTCTGATGAGTATCTCCAGGGATATGTATTTAAACACCTCAAACTTGTCACTGCAAATTCAGCGACATATAGCAATAAACTGGCCAAGTGCAAGTCGGACTCGCACTCGTAGGGTTCCGTAACACAGTTAAGTATTCTATAACTATGATTTTTCGCAACTACAGAATTAACTTTGTTTTTCATAGAGTTTGTATGAAAAACAAAGTTATCTTTGCGGTCGCCATATCTCTAAAACTGCTGACTGTATCTCGTTCAAACCAATTTTCGTAGTTAGTTTTTATTGAGATCTACAGCATATATTTTTTTTAGATTTTTCACTCCCATACTTTAAAAGTTAGAGGGGGGGGGGACACACATTTTACCACTTTAGACGCGCCTATCCTTCAAATGATTGATTTTGAGAAAAAATGATTTTAGGAACCTCAATGTCATTTTTAAAGACCTATCCAAAGACAACCCCACACGTATAGGTGTGAAGAAAAAAACTGTTTTTTGTTTCAGTTCCATGTATGGGATGACCCCCTTAAACTTTTATATTTTTTATTTTTGTATAAAAATCGCAAAGCAGTTTACAGAATACATCTACCTACAAAGTTTCAATTCTGTAGTCTTAACAGTTTCGGAATAAAATGGCTGTGACATACGGACGGACAGACAGACAGACAGACAGACATTTTTTCTCAAAGTCAATAATTTGAAAGATAGGCGCGCCTAAAGTGGTAAAATGTGTGTCCCCCCCCCTCTAACTTTTAAAGTATGGGAGTGAAAAATCTAAAAAAAATATATGCTGTAGATCTCAATAAAAACTAACAACGAAAATTGGTTTGAACGAGATACAGTCAGCAGTTTTAGAGATATGGCGACCGCAAAGATAACTTTGTTTTTCATACTATGAAAAACAAAGTTAATTTTGTAGTTGCGAAAAATCAAAGTTATAGAATCTCTACTGTGTTACGGAACCCTACGAGTGCGAGTCCGACTTGCACTTGGCCAGTTTATTTATGTTTCAGAATCCTTATTCTAAAACTGTAACCCTCCCTCGTTGCGTGCATCGACGTGCATAGCTCTGGCAGTCCTAAGTATTGCATACTACACATTATTTTTACTGCAAACAGACAAGCTGATGACCTCTATCTCACCTGATGTGCTGATACGGTCTAAGGCAGTTACGAGGAGGATGTTTTATATCTTTCTCCAACGCAATGCAGGAACAGAGGTCAGGTCTCTCAGTCCCTATTCCCTCTAGTTTCTACTAAGCCTGTGACAATGGGCCTGCCTATTGTCTCATCGGAATCTTGAAGAAATGCGGGTACTATCAGGCCCTACAGTACAGTATATTATTCAAACAAAATGTACTGTGCGTATATTAGGTGTTTACTGTTTTGTAGGTGTGACTCGGAGTCAGAGTCGAGTGGTCGGAGACGATGTGAGGAGACGGAGACCCAGCGAGCCGATCAGCGGTTAATGTAGTAGCAGTGGATCCTTTCTTTTATCATCACTTTATTATTTATTTTTAACCGACTTCACAAAAAAAGGAGGAGGTTCTCAATTCGTCTGTATGTTTTTTTTGTGTATGTTACGCGATTACTCCGTCAATTGTGAACGGATTCTAATTATTCTTTTTTTAATTGGTAGGGTACGTTTCCGAGGTGGTCCCATTTTAATTTCATCGAGATCTGATTAGTATCTCCAGATATATGGAGATAAATACCTCAAACATAGGAGAATGTACTGGTTTTAGAAGTAGAGTCCCAAGAAGATTGTACACAATGGAGAGCTATTGCATATACTTTTGAAGACTAAAAAATATGACCTTGAATAATGTTTTTACATCTTTCTTCACGTTGATTTTGGTTTTTGACAGATATTCTTACGGTAACTGTGAGCGAGATAGAAACAAAGGTGGGGAGAATTAATTTGTCTTCACACGAATGTTCTACCGGGCAAAGTCTTGTTAGGGTGCAACGTTTTTTGATGTGAACATTTTTTGACGTGACATGACGTTTGGCGAAGATGACGGCGATTAATGTTAATAATCGCAAATAATACTTTCTAATATTCATTTTGGAATACAACTAGTCCGTGTTATAAAAGTATTTGGAATTATTGTAATAAAATAGATAATTAATTATCGTGTGTGTCAGATGCTTTTATTGCACAGGGCCATTTTGGACATTGTCCTTTGATACCTTGATGACAACATTATGACTAGTGGATATTTTCACTAGCGCGGCATTTGAAGTCAATTTTTTTTGGGTTCCGAACCCAAAGGGTACCAAATAAACACTTTCTGAGACTTTGCTGTCCGTTCGTCCGTGCGTCTGTGTGTCTATATGTGCGCACTTTACAGATCTGTAACTTCTTAACCGTAATAGGTACATACTTGAAATTTTCAGAAAGTATATATCCGTAGTGTATAACGGCCCAGACACGAAATTTTATAGATGCATGCAATTTAATTAATACTTGTTTTGCACTAAAAAGGGTAAAATAAATTATTTTTCATAAAAAATAAAACCGACTTCATAACTACAAACAGGCACTCAAAAGCGAAAAATAAATTACTTAATATAATTATTATAAGCGCTACCCACTTATCTATTTGAAGTCGGTGCCAGCCAAGTCTAATAGGTAGTAGATAGATACTACCTACATGTATCTACCTACTTACTAGAATAGAATAGAATGATTCTTTATTGTACACCAAAATAAATCATACTTACAGAAAATATTAAAAAACAAAACAATGGTAATACAATGGGCGGTCTTATCGCTTGGAGCGATTTCTACCAGACAACCTACTTGGATGGATAGGATTTCACATATAAATGTTGCAGGTGGTGTACAGCCACAAAGTTATACTGAATATAGCAATATATCATACATACATATATACATACATATGATTATATATGTATACGTACATAAGATTCTACAGGATAAATACATATATGCAATCAATTAAAAGATAAATAGTGCTTCAATACCAAATTTTTGAAGACTTGCAGAGACTGGGCTTGTCTAATTGATGCAGGGAGATCGTTCCAAAGGCGAACAGCTTGCATCGAGAATGATTTTTTGTAGAATAGTGACGTGTAAGGTTGTTCAGAAATATTAAATTTAAGAGTATGCTGGGATCGAGGAGGATGGGTTTTCGAAAGATGAGCAAATTCGAAGTGCTCTTTTAGGTAGGAATGAGTTGAAGGAAGAAAACGGATATTTTAAAAGAAAGTAAGAATATGTATGTTCCTGTGACGGCGAATTGGTAACCAATTAAGCTTTTTTCGGAATTCCAAGACTGAAAATGAAGCGGATACAAACATTTTGCAATCATTCTAACTTGTCTAGTTGCTCTTCGGTTACGTCTGGATAGCATGCATCTGCGTAGTCGAAAATAGGTAAAAGAAGTGATTGTGCTAACGCAGTTTTGGTGGTGACAGGTAGGAAATTACGTAGTCTTTTGAGCGATGATGCCGAAGCAAAGATTTTCCGACTGATTGCAGCAATTTGCGGTTCCCAAGATAGTTGGCTGTCTATAAATATACCCAGATTTTTAACCGACTTACTAAAACTAACTAGGACTCCGTCAAAAATTATCTGTGGGAACCTGAACCAGTCAATCTTTGAGATCATACGTGAACTCCCAATAACAATGCTTTGCGTTTTTATTGGATTGACAGTTAGACCGTATGATTTGCTCCAATCCTGAATGCGCTTCAGATCTTCGTTTGTAGTGTCAATCGCCGTATTTAACAGATCAAGAGGAGCCTGTGTATAAATCTGTAGATCGTCTGCATAGAGATGGAAGGAAGAAGAAAGTTGTTGAGATATAGAATTAATAATGATTGCAAAGAGGAGAGGAGATAAAACGCCGCCCTGTGGGACACCTGCAGTGATATTGCACCATGAAGAGAGAGAATCATCAATGCGTATTCTCTGCAGACGTCCACACAAGTAACTACGAAACCACCCAATTACTGTTGGAGATATGTTAAGAGAGCATAACAGCCCTATCAAAATGTCAAAATCAACATTGTTAAATGCATTGCTAAAGTCTAATAATGACAACACTATGAGCTTTTGATATTTACTAGTAATATTATTATCTTTTCTATGTTACTACTACTACTACATACATAGTATCTATCTACTATCCAATAGACTTGGCTGGCACCGACTTCAAATAGATAAGTGGGTAGCGCTTATAATAATTATATTAAGTAATTAATTTTTCGCTTTGGAGTGCCAGTTTGTAGTTATGAAGTCGGTTTTTTTTTTTTTTTATAATTTATTTTGTGTTTTGTTGGTCATATTAATTGTTCTATTATTTATTCTGTTGTCATTTAATACATTATCATTATACGTACTTGTGTAATCAATTAACCTAGGAGTAAATAGCGAGTAGTTATAGTTGTAACATATTTTTCAAACTAATTATAACTTTTATTATGCAGCTTTTATAGCAGGTATTATGCAGCTGATAGACGGACAATCAATTCCATTCGGAATATGATTTGTACTGCAATTAGTCTGCGTTTTATTTATTTACTAGCAGCCCGCCCCGGCTTCGCACGGGTAGAACATATATGCCTACAAAATTTGCATCAGTTTGTTGCATCGAATATAAAATATAAACATATTTAACAACCATCGTCATATTTCATCCAATTTACACAAAACCTTAACGAATTATGCACCTAAACCTTCCTCATAAACACTCTGGCTATTGGTGAAAACCGCATGATAATCCGTTCAGTAGCTATTGAGATTATTGCGAACAGACAGACAGACGCAGTGATGAACTTTGTTTTATAATACTTACGTATTGATATTGGACGGCCCTTTGGCGTAAAAGATAGTTACCCTGATTCTGACCCGACAGTCGTTGGTTCTAATCCTAGCTATATCTAGCCTACCAATGAAAGTTTTATGTGCATTCATGAATCATGAGTTTTCGTACAGTGGTAGTGGAATCATTAAATCTACCAAAAAGTAGCTTACCACCAAGGAGTACATCTGCCGCCGTAACCTTACGGCGTTCCCGGACGCAAAATGTAGGGGTAATATACGTTTAACGTGTGTATCTGTGTGTCTGTCTGTAGCATCTTAGCACCTAACCGGATGAACCGATTTTGTTTTTATTATTGATAGTTTTTTTTTGTTTGATAGATATCTTCATCGAGAGTTTTCTTAGCTTTGATTCATGAAAATTCGTTCAATCGTTATAAAATTATGAGCTTTTTTCTAGTCAATTGCGCTATGAAATCAACTTTCATAGGTCTGATCATTTCGAAAATCTTCTTCTTCAACGATATTATAAGAACATGGAAGCCTCCTGGACTCTACAGAATACTCAAATCCTCACCAACTTACAGCTCAGATTTTAAATGTCGTGTTTAGAGTCATTGGAAAAAGCTATTATACATAGATCAGTCGGGGTGGTTTAAAATATTATATTATATTATTATATATATAGATGAATATTATTTTATACAATAGATCATATTATTATACTATATTGACTTCAAATTGATTGTGATCGGTTGGGATCTACAGCATAGCTAAGCTTATAATAATATTTTCGTAGTAACTATGACCTAATCTGTTGTTTCACTGCAAATATTTTATTAATTTTGCGATGCGTGTTTGTGAAATTCGTGATATCTTCTAGAGTTTTCATTTTAATTATATACTGTTAAGGACAATTTTAATCTATAATATGTGGCCAAGCTAATTAACGTAATTATTTGGATAAGAATTAATACTATATACTTGAAAATAGCCTTGGAAGTTATGTAATATTTTTTAACAAAAATTTTAAGATTAAAATGGTTACTGTGAGTCAACCTTAAGAGATAGACATATGCTGTCGCGGATTTTTTTGTAAGTCTTATTAAGTTGTACAACTCTTGCATAGAAAATATTCTTCTATCTATTTTCAATTAAGCAGCGTTCGTAAGAAACGTGTTTTTTCGACCGTTTATTTGCCGACTTATGTTGCAAATTAGGTCTCCACGAATGTACCTCAGATTTAAACGGGATAATATATAGCCTATTTTCATTCCGAAAGTCCATTCCATATATTAGTGAAAGAATTTTTTAAATCGGTTCAGTAGTTTTTGAGCTTACTCATTACAAACATACAAAAATACAAAAATGCAAATGTTCTCTCTTTATAATATTAGTATAGATTAAGTTTCATTATTTCACAATTTTTTGAATAAAAATTGTCTGAAGTACTGAAACATCCACTGGGTTGCGAGTGCTCCTAATAGTACGGTTGGCAACCCTACATTAATCAGGGGAATTAAACATGTGTTTTAAGTGTGACGTTCGACGTCTAGATGAAAGCTGAATGGCTCAATACATTTGTTTTTTTTTGTAAATTCATAGCAATAAGTTATGTTTCTGTTATATCTATAATATTTTTTATTGAATATGATCTATTTAATGTAATTTGACGAGTGTAAGTGCAAATTTTTAATTTGCCCATATACTGAATAAATGCTTTGACTTTGACTTTAAAACAGGAATTTACTATGGTATCGTCTCTGTCGTCATCTTGAAAGAAGAATTTTCTGATACTTCTTACACCTTCCTTACGGTTTATCCTAAAAATGATAGGCGTCACTCGTGCTTATAGGATAGGTACTACCTATTAAAGCTCCTAGGTACTATTGTTAAACTGTGTAGGTATTGTAGAATTATTTAATGTTTTTATAATTGCTTGCGGTTTGCGCGCGGCGCCGGTTTCAAGTTGAGCAGGTTAAATTATCGTTAAGAACTATTAAACTACGTTTCGTCCAATTTTGAGCTGACTGACATTTTTAAATTAATCCTTCGCAATTAATGCTGTTTCTTCTCAATTAACCACGACTAATTAGCGTCCGAAATCAACTGAATGATAATTAAATTAATAGCTGGCAAAAACAATTAGCTTTGAGGCTGGTTGTGAAACAATGAGAGATGCTTACTCGTATCTTGCGTGGGTCTTGGTTATGAGGCCTACTGAGAAAACTTCCACGGAAAGCTTTTTATAATAGCTAGTAGGTATTTAACTTAACTTGTGTGTATGTCCTAGAATTTATCAATCAATATTTCACCCACTTTCTCCCCGAGTAATTAGTAGATGTTTTGTGTCCACTTCCATTGATTGAAGCTAAAGCTATGAGCACAGAGTACCGAATCACTCTACTACGTTATAAGAGTTGGCACTTCCCTACATTGTTGATTTCCAAATTATGAACGTACTTTGTAGCCAACCTAAATTAACGGAAAGTATTGCTTATAAATTTAATTGAAACTTTTTTTGCAGTGTTGGTTGGTACGTTCATAATTATGAGTTATTTAATATGTATGCCATGCCGCGGGACTGTCTATGGGGCTGAACTCACACGTTTGGTCCTCGTGACAATAAAAGCTTTTTATTTATGTTCTTAATAAAGCAAGTCTAGCAAATTTGAGTCCAATCGAACGCCAGGAAGTGCTTCTAAATTAGCTTCCGAGATTTGACTAGTACGGACCCGCAAAAACATAAAGTAAACTGAGTGCGCATCGGACTCGCACACGAAGGGTGCCGTGCCATTATCTATAAAAAAAACGCCAAAAAAATAATGTGTTGTATGGAAGCCCCCTTATATATTTATTTTATTCTGTTTTTTAGTATTTGTCGTTATGGCGGCAACAGAAATATACATCATCTGTGAAAATTTTAACTGTCTAACTATCACTGTTTATGAGATACAGCCTGATGACAGACGGACAGACGGACGGACGGACAGCGGAGTCTTAGCAACAGGTTTTTTTTACCCTTTGGTTACGAAACCCAAAAAAAGTGTCTTCGTGGGTCTACGTTTGACATCTTCGTAGAGCTAACTGTATACAGTTGGTTTAAAATTATGCAACAGATTTGAAAGCAGTTTCAGGGTATGTCAATCCAAATCAGTCTGTAGTTCAATCCATCAGCCAATGTTCAAGATGGGACTGAGCAATAAATCGGTCGGGCCCACGCTTCCGATTTACATAATCGGAGATCGTTTCGCATCGCTGGGCAACTTGGACAACGGCTTGGCAACAAGGAAGCTTTGCACCATGTAGGTTGGAGAACAATGAGGTTTGAAACTACTATAAAGATTGCGGCGTAGGTTGACAGTATTTACAAATTCGATTTTCAAATTACTCAGTGATTTAATCCAAGAAGGTTTTGAGGTGTCAAAGACCTATCACTTAAACGTACTTACCTAGGTACGTTATTTTTAACGGTAGTGATATCAAAAGCCGGCTTATCACTACCGTTTTATAGCTATCTATGGTGGTCCCACTGACCTAGGTTTCACTACGTAGAATCCTAGATCTAGGATTCAGGACCTAGAATTTACTACGTTGAGGAATCAGCGTAGTGAATAGGTCTGTTGGTGGTCCTCATACAAGGCACGTGTTTTGCGGCATTTTTGCTCGATCTTATTAACTTAATATTGTGCGATGATAAATACGGTTAAAAATTGAATACTTATTAATTGTTTTTTAAACTAAGTAAATTGCGAGTACATAATTAAATTTTTGTATTTTTTGTTAAAATAATCTTGTAATTTTAATTAGGAACCTAACTATATATATTTCTCAGTTTACGTAAATTGTACTTCTTATTTCGTCTGAACCTATTGATCAATCGATTTCGCTCAGCCAGCACTTAATTTTGTCGTAGCAAACATAATTGGTAGACTCTGCCCATTATCCGATTAAAATAAACCAATTATTACATTAAGCACCTTCTTAATAATTTAACTTACCTACATTAATTAGTTCAAACAAAATAAATAAATAAACGATAACAATTAAACTTTATTACAAAATAATAAAAAAATAAATAGGTAATCTCAAAAATAATTATCTTATCTCATAACAACTAATATTAGTATGGCAAAGGTGAATTAATATATGTACCTAATTAGAAGCAGTCCAACATCACTTCACTTCACTGTCACGCGAATGTCCGATCGATGTAGTCACAGTCGAACTCCGCGAAGAACGAGTCGAAGGGAGAGAGTGAGTCCTCCGCGAACTCGGAGGGAGTGTCGTGTTCCGTGGAGAACTCCGACAGGTCGGAACATAGAGGTGACGGCCAACGGTCCGGGCGGGAATCGTCGCTCTCCGGGCTCTCACGCAGAGCGGCCGACAGCGCCGTAATGTATCGCATCGCCAGCCGAAGAGTCGTGATCTTCGTCAACTTCTCGCAAGGAACGGGGGTGCCGGTTATAGCAGACGCTGGCACGGCCTGCCGCAAAGTTTCAAAGGCTCTGTTGATCTCCCGCATGCGACTGCGCTCCCTGGCGTTGGCGGTTTTCCTCCGGTACTTGCTGAGTGGTTGCGGCGTGCGGCGCGCGCGAGGCTCGCGGCTGCGCGCGGCTCGCGGCCGCAGCTGGTACTTGTCGTGATCGGGCATGGAGTGAGCGCTGCGCACTGAGGCTGCGGCACTGAGGCGCCGAGCGCCGGCGGACGCCCCACGCGACGCCCGCGCCCAGATTCCGCTTGAAAAATACGCTCTCCCCGCCCACTCGCCCCGCTTCGTTCATGTACAATCGAGCGGTAAATTAGCGGTACCTAACTTATCAATTTATTGCGGTTGCATCCTGAGAAACCGGATTCCAGGATGATAATTTAGACCTCACGTGAGAGCGGAGGCGTTAATGCATTCTCGAAAACACTTAAATTTAGATTTATTACATATTAACTCAATAAATAAATATCCTGCATAGCCGATGCTGCATAAAGTATCTCAGCTCAGGTTCCCAGGAATATATTCAATACTTATCAAATATCCATTATAAATAAATCGATACATAAGACAAGTCATGTCTTATCAAATCTATTCTGATAACTTAGGTACGTTCAGTATATCCTGTTTTACAATCCATAAAACTTGGTGGTATATCTATCACAGTACAGTACAGGTCACAATTTTATAAAGAAAGTGTAGAAATCAGTTTTGTACACCAGTGTACATGGTCACAATGAATGAACAGGCTCTAGTAGGTATTACTTATGTCATTGGACATTGGGTAGTAATCGCTTGATACTACTCATTTGCATATTCGGCGCGGCATTTCCGTTCCAAAGACAGTCGCCGATGATGGCTCATTGTCTAATGACCTTCGTAGGGAGCAATCAGCTGTCCTTTAAAAACGTGTGGGTTTTGGTAAAACGCCGTGTGTAGGAAGCACGGGCACTTTACGATGTCGCAAAGATTTGCGTAATGCCCTCATGATAGGCTGGAACTTTTTGTTGCAATCATTAAGAAATGCAACTTGTTTACTGAGGTACTTACCTACCGCAAACAGTTGTCTGGTTCCGATAAATAATTTGGAAGTCACATCACTAGGACAAAATTGCAACATTATAAAGTTGTAAGAGTAAGTAAACTACCTAGGTACTTAGTTACAGTAGGTACCTACCTTCCAACTTAGTAGATATACCTAGTACCTATTTTCTTTTCTTTGTGTAAGGTTCCCGAGCACTGTGCTGTGAGACCTCATAGTGTTGTTTGTTAATACGGGGGTAAGTATATTCTCTTTGAAAGCACTAGCGCAATGCGCATTGTGCCATTTCTCATAGTTGATTACGCAAAATGGTTGATACGTAAACATCAAACCTTCCGCAAAAAGTAAAACCTACCTATGTAGTAATGTTTCTGTTTTTCAAGTTTCAAGTAGGTACAAATGGAATAGATCATATAGAATTTAACTATTAAGATATAATCCTTAGTGAATGGTTAAATACGTATCATTGCATTAGTCTATTGAAATAAAAAATAAAATTAAATAATATTGGCGGGAACTAGGGTCGCTGACCGAATTCGATAAGACTTAGAACTCAGACTAGAATAAAAAAGGTCTGAGACTTGAAGTAATTAAAATTTAAAAAGGTATTATGTTACACCAAATAAATACCTACCTACTATGCGACAGCGACAAGTTAAACAAGTAGATACAAACAAGGAAAACGTTACAGAATTTACTACTTGTTTTCGTTTAGTGCCTTATTATATCAAAATAACAATAGCATGGAGCTGCAATGTAACGTATTGCTATACTTAGACAGTAGGCGCTACTTAACAGACATGAACATTGAATGTGAGAAGTTTTGTGAAGCAGAATGCAACGAGAAAACATTAAACAAATTTCCACCACTACGTTTCTTACTAGAAGTTGACGTTATGGACATTCTTGATGCATTCCCAGATGTTGGAGATTTGCTATTGAAAGAACCCTTGAAGTGGCAAAGGCTCTGTAACGACATTTTGTATGCATGTTTATTAGCAACAAATACAGGGATTGCTCAAACAGTTCAACCTGCTCAAGTTGCTGTAATCGTAAGATTAAAATATTTGTCTAAACTTTTGGTACCTACCAACAACAGCTACTACTCAGGGATCGTTAATTTTGAAGGAACACTTATAGCTATATCAAAACCTGAAAGCTATGTTTATCACACGGTTTGGACCTGTCCTGAGGAATGCGAAGGTAGCGAAGTTATTTTTCATTTTATACCAAAAGTGCCTCGTAAATGCTACGTTTGCAAAAGTGTGCTTTTCGAGAACTCTGGCTGGAGACGATGCGGAGAAAGAGTGAAGGCCACTTTCAAACGGAATGGTGTTATATGTGCAAAAGAATTTAATATCGTCGATGATCTGATGACTACATTGGAACTAGGATCTAAATATATGATTCATGCAATAGTTGTTGCCAAAAACCACACCACTGTATTATCACTGGACCAGATTGTTCCATTGTCTACACCAATTACGAGCCCGATCCCAAAAGATATAGCAGAATTATATGAAGCATGCCAAGGTATCCCGTGGAAATTCATCTACTGTCTGGCCTCGAATATCGGCTCAAACGTTTGCCCTCTGAACTGTTTCATGCATCTTAAGATCAGTCTGCTAGTGAGTCTAAGCAGTGTAAAGGCTAACACACTAACCGGATCCAACATCGTTCACGTCTTGGTCGCAGGCTTTGACACAAGATATGTCGGGGAAATAATGAC
Source organism: Cabera pusaria (assembly GCA_954871355.1). Lineage (NCBI taxonomy): Eukaryota > Metazoa > Arthropoda > Insecta > Lepidoptera > Geometridae > Cabera > Cabera pusaria. The sequence continues at coordinate 20,955,643 of OX940900.1, read as the reverse complement.
AAGCGCAGCTCAACTCGCTGACACGGCAATCTTCTTAGGCACTTCGAATGCTTCAGTTTCCACCTCATTGTTAGCGAGTTCTGACGGAGTCTGTGTTATGCCGTTGCCGCTTCATGCTTATCATCAAAAGTTGACGTCTACCATCTTAGCAGCTATTGAAAGTCGCGAAGTTTCCACCGACACAGCGAAAAGCAAGCTCAATAGCGCAGTATGGGCGCAAGGGATGGACTTCAAGAAGATAATCGTCATGAATGTCGCCAGCGTTTTTGGAACCATTTGCCGCGGCGATCTCGGCGAATACAATGACGAGATTGTTGATTTTGTTCTACAACGTGCTATCGATCCGGTCGGTGAAAGTGAGGAGGAGAAACAAGCTCGTAAGGATGTAGCATTGTATATTGCCTCGGTTGCTGGGATAGAAGTAGTATTGGACGATTCAGCTGAAACACTTTTGCGGAATTACTTCTTGTCGGCTCGTAGAGAGAGGCCGAAGGGTGTTTCAGTGGGTAGTATGAATGCTTTGGTAGCGACTTGCATGACGTCGGCGAGGCTCTGCCGAAGGTCAGAGGCTAATGTCGATGACGCCGTTCTAGCCGTCTGGCTACACGTCAGTGGCAGCCCTGAGCCACGATTTGCTCCAGAAGATTATCTTCATGCCCCGTCAAACGTGAAAGCTCTGAATAAGATGATGAATGGTTTCAAAGATTGGTTGGTGCAATTCACGGGTACTTATTTGTTTTAATAAGTTTGATACGTAATAGTTAATATTGACTTTAATTTTATGGTCCAAATAAAATTATCTTAGATAATTTGACAAGTAAATTATCTAAGAAAATTATATAAAACAAATATTAAGATAATACTAAACAAAGATAAATAGAGTAAGTTCGGTATATATAGCCATTAGCCAAATCTCAAATAAAACTCCGAATATTAAAGTTTAATCAGCTTTGTTTATTTAAAACAGTTCTGTTATGATCAAAATGCAATCAATAAAAATCTTAAAAATACATCGATATTTTTGAAATAAAAGTAATTTTCTCAAATACCTACTTACATCAATTTTGTTTGTTTTCAAAAAGTGCATTAAGATCACAGAAATAGGAATAATAATTATACCTTATTTCTGTGATTAAGATGGACTAGAGTTCGTGCAAAAAGAGGCCGTCGTGGCGTTACGATGAACTAACATTCAAAGGTAAGGAAGGAAGGTACATACCTACCTACCTTGTAGCACACGATAATGATAAAAGTAGATACATACCAAGTATACCAATCACACATTTTTAGTCGTACTAGTAATGACAGCAGTGTTATCAATGCAACAAAAACTGTGACGTAAATAATTTATGATCGTACAAAACGAAAAAACCGACTTCACATGCCGCGATAGTCAAAGTAGCCAGTAGCTATGCTATAATCATGTCATCAAAGTACCTATACAAATTTGCTTATATTGTTTATCTCCATATCTCCGGAGATAATTGTCAGATCTCGATAACATTTGAATGGAACCAAACGGGAGGCATAATCTCTCAAACAAAAAAAAAATCTAATCGGTTAAGATTTGACGGAGTTTTGAGGAAATAATAAAAAAAAATACAGTCGAATTGAGAACCTCCTCTTTAAGACGACCGATGCGACCTCAATTTCTACGACGATTCTCTTTTTGCATAGACTATACTACAAGGTTTCAATAAGCCAAAATATGCCAAGCCAGTCTTCTTGAGCTCATATCCTAGAAAGAGAACATTGGACTTGTTTTTTCTCTCATACAGCTTTAAAAGCACACTACTATAGTATTCTTTCCCATCTCAAAAATGCACTCTGTACTAAAAACTCAAATATAATTGACAATTTTTTGTTTTAATTGCACATAAAATATTTTTGACTAGAACATAAACACCAATATTTTTATAAAATTTAAATGTTAATTAATAACAGTTTAAATAAAAAAAAAAGTAATAATATGCAGTTCATTTGTATAGCTAATAAAAAATATATAACAATACAAAATGACACAATGGTTTTAATTAATAAATTAACCTAGTTAGGTTCATTTGAAACCTATAGATATTTTAACGTACATACATTAATATTTATACCTACCTAGAACTATAACAATTGGTTGTTATAATAAGGCACATAAGTGTGTAAATATCATTAAAAATAAGTAAGGTTTCTAATAAAAATGGGCTGTATAATATATATATGTATCGTCCTCAAAACATGTTAATATACTCTTCTTAATTCTAGAATATATACATATAGTAAATACTATAATGGTCTGTGGCTACCACCATCCTACATTAGCACTCCATCATTAATCAGCCAAGAAACTAAAGTCAAAGACGGGTTTGTTCAACAGTTCTTTTTGTGAATTCAGGGTCTTCGTTAAATGTGCATGACTCTGTCTAAGTTTCAGGCTATCTTGAATCAGAGATTTCAGTTTTTCTCCTGTCTCTGTAAAATTATTGGCAACCTTGAAGCGATGGTTAGAGACACAGTCTCCGATTTTAAAATCTTTCTTCTCAAAGGACACCACACTATAGGGTAGATCAGCTATGTCAGTTTCTCTCACAACCAAACTTATTGTCGACCAAGTACAGTGTGTCAGCTCATCCAAAAGTTTAGACAAACAGACAAACAGATTATCGGTGTGGTCCTTGACATTCTTTATAATATCACTGATTTTGCCAAACTCTGTGCTCAAATCCATCAGCTTCAATGCAAACGACTGGTGACAAATTTCAGCTAAAATTTTGTTTCGAAGCTTGAGGCATTCATAGCTCACTTTTCTAATATCTTTACACTGGCTCTCCTTGCCTCTGTTCACATGAAAAGTCTTTTTGTGGAGGATGAAAGCTTTGTAAGCATTAGTGTACACAGGTACTAAGTTATGTTTGGCAACATAACCGTTAAGATCATTGGAGATGCCTTCATTGCACCTTCGAATGGTCGACTGAAGTCTCACTGTCACTTGAGTCCAGGCGCTTCGTAGCTTATTAATTTTTTCCGTGAGATCATTGGAGTCCTTGAAAATTTTGTCGAATCCACCAAGTAAATTAGTCCCTGTAGCATTCTCTCTCAGATTGGCTATATGAATCTTCCCAGTTTCAGTCATAGTGTCCATTATTTCTTGTTTAGATATTAAACTGCCAATGCTCTTGTCTACAGAATTGTGTTTAAGAAGCAACTGATTGCCTTCATACTTCAGCGACTCAGCTCGTACAAAGAGGCTTTTAATTAAAGAGTCATAGAGTTCCATTTGGCTCGTTACAAAGTATAAGCCATCAGTGTACAAGATTTGGCTGTTCTTGAAATTGTATACGGTTTCCTGCCCCAAACACCTTTGGACTGACTTGGGCACAATGGCCTGAATGTCATCAGTCATCAGTTGAGTCTTGCTAAACAGTGATAGCACTACCTCGGCACTGTCAGTCCAAAATTTGATAAGTAGGTCATCATCTCCAAGTTCATTGTATTTATTGTGAGAAATTAATATTTGCTCATAGGCTGGGACGTTGGTGTCCTTCTGAATCCATGATTTGAGCTGGGAGACAGTTGTTTTGTCATCTATTTCATAAGCTAGTTGGCTCAGTGTCACAACTGAAAATAATTTCAATATTTTCTTTGACAGCACCGTCTCGAGTTGTTCAAAGATGACAACTTTACTGGCTTTCTCTTTCTCTTCTTGTGGTAAGTCAAATGTGACTCTGGAAGGGGCATCTCTTCCTCTTAGCTTCGGATCCCATTCAAGCGCTATTCTCAACCAACCCTCGAGCATCTCTTTGAAAGGTTTTGATATGTAATTCTCAGGGAAAATCTCATCAGAGTACTCAATATCATCATGAAAAGTTTCAAACACACATATGTTGGAATGAGCTTTCTTTTTAACATGTGGCATCCATTGCACCGGAGACATAAAAGGTAGAAAAGGTCTTTTACCACAGATTATTTCGAATGCAAGTAGGCCGAGAGACCAAAAGTCCACAGAATTGCTGTAGGTTTTACTGTACAGAAGTTCCGGAGCCAGGTACTGTAGAGTACCGACAAAACTGGCACAGACAGAATTTGAATCAATTTCTTTGGCATATCCGAGATCAATTAATTTATAGGTCACCTTTTGCTGATTTTGTGTCATTTGCGTTGCATTGTCGAGGACGTGAACGACAATGTTTTCGGGTTTGAGGTCGCGATGCGTAATCCTGTTCTGATGGAGGAACTGCATCGCATTTCTGAGGTCACCCAGTATTTGTCGCACTTGGTGTTCCTTTAGGCCAGCGCAGTACTCTGGTTTGTTCAGCATCTGTCGGAGGTCGCCACCGCTGCAGTACTCCATGCACAGGATCGGGAGCCCCGACGGGTTGGCGCGCTGGAGTCCCGACACAAACTCAGGTGGTAACTCTTTTGTGCCAACTATATTTGGGTTCCGGCAGGTTTGCAACATTTCCACTTCTTTGGTCCATCGGTCCCTGTGCTTTTCTGTAAGCTCGTCGCCCCATTTGCAAGTCTTTATTGCTAGTTTTTCATCAGTTCTTTTGTGTTTCCAGAGCACTACAACACCGAAACTCCCCGATCCCAGAACTCGATCTTTGACCCAGTCCCCGATAAAAACTATATCGTCCATTATAACTACTATTTGGAATTTACTATCTCTGGATAATTTACAAGAAAAGAAATGAGGAAATGGGTAATCGTACAAAAATAACTTTTACGAAACTGATATGATCCACAATATGAACTAACTATACAACTGTACATACAATACAGTGTATATTGTGTATTGAATACACATACATACATACTATTTATCTACAGTCCACAGACAGAGTACGCCAAAGAGAATATAAATACTACGTAAGAGTACGCATTATACAATATACATTACAGACATGTGTAACTCAGGAGTCAGGAGTGATTTACAAAAAAGATCATTAAATCACACGTTTTGAAAATACATCTTTAAATCACTCCCCTTAGGCAGGCCTCCCTCACTTGAACATCACCTCCGTTTCATTTCTCCGTTCATGGCTCCGTTTCATCATTCATAGCTAAGCTACTGCGATTTATACCTAAACTTTCGTCACCTGCGCCGGTACTATCCGCCAGTCGGTTGTCACTGCTCACGCGCGCGCAACGTGTGTTATTAATAATATGGCTGGAGGAAAGTATTGCTCATTTTACGGATGTCAATCGAAATCAGGAGACAAGGGACTATCATTTTTTCAATTACCTGTAGATGAGGAAAGGTAAGCTTTAATTTATAAAACAAGAATCAAATGTAGATTAAAAGATTAGTAGGTACCTAGCTCAATTGTTTTCATTGTTAGCGTGAATAATTAGCATTAGCATGCCTTCTTGTGCATTTATTCAATGTTTAATCACTCAATAACGAAAAATAAGGCACACGAAATCAGTTTTCACTCGTCTTTACACCCAAAAGTTGCAATTAGTTGAAAATGTAATAATTATTTAATTGTTTCCTTCGCCATATTTGTGCGAGCGAGACACATAATACAAAACAACAAGAGTGACACAATACGCTCGATAAGCGCGGTACATGCTATTTCAATTTATAAACTAGACCCGCGCCACGACGGATATCCTGCGGCCAAACTACGAACTAAAATGTTATACTACTTATACTCATTAGTATATGCTCTGGGTTAAGCCTCGAAAATTCTCAACACAAAGATAGTTGTATCTCTTTACTCTTATAATGTTTATCTATATATATAAAATAATACATATATTACGGACGATAACTTAAAAGGAGCAAGGTTTTCGCGAATGCAGCGCCACGCCTACAGTCGTGGCGCGGACTCTCACCACCAAGCGACCCACCCTGGCTTCGTACGGGGAGAGCATATACTTCATATTTTTTTGCATCAGTTTTTAGGTCGTGTATGAAATTGTTTTTTTGAACATAGTTCATTCTACCGTGCTGTAGGTATAGAATAAACGCACACCAACCATGTGCGCGCTCTACCTTGTGCGCTAATTTTACTAGCCATTTTTAGGGTTCCGTAGTCGAAGGGCAAAAAACGGAACCCATATTGATTCATCATGTCTGTCTATCTGTCTGTCCGTCTGTATTTCACAGCTACTTTAATCCGACACTATTAGGACTACATAGTAACTTGGTAGGTGGATGTAAGGTCGTCGCCCACTTACACGACCCTGCTCCAACACCGCTCCAGCACAACACCGCCTTAAACGGAGGTGACTAGTCGATGTCCACGCACGGACAGTTAGTGACCTGCTAGCTGTCCGCACGTGGACATCGAGGACACGCCCTTACAGCTGTCAGTCTACATTGAATTTACGAAAAAGTGGTTTAAGAAACCTCAATGTCATTTTAAGGGTTCCGTACCCAAAGGGTAAAACGGGACCCTATTACTAAGACTCCGCTGTCCGTCTGTCTGTCTGTCTGTCTGTCTGACTGTCTGTCCGTCTGTCACCAGGCTGTATCTCATGAACCGTGATAGTTAGATAGTTGAAATTTTCACAGATGATGTATTTCTGTTGCCGCTATAACAACAAATACTAAAAACAGAATAAAGTTAAAAATAATACAGGGTCCCCATACAAGAAACGCATTTTTTGCGGCATATCACGCCATCTATGAACGCTTAGTTAGGTAAACGTCCCATAGATGGCGTTATATTGCAATGTCGATCCCTAACACCTTTGTTAGACGTTAGATGGCGTTATAAGAAATAAAATGTTTATTAATTATTATTTTTTGCTGGCGAAAAATGATAGTGGTATTTTTTGCTCGATCTTATAAAATACTGTAGTGTGGTACGGATCCCTACTAGTGCGAGTCCGACTTGCACTTGGCCAGTTTATTTAAGACCTATATATATATATACATATATATATATATATATATATATATATATATATATACAGGTTGATTCAGTACCGATGGATCAAACGAAGCAGGGTTGTAGAGGACCTCATTGCGCATCTATTGAACCCCCATATATGTTCTACCTTTTTGGATAGTTTATGAGATATGACATTTTTTTAAATGTTTTTGCCTTTCGCCGCTTTGGTTCACAAAACATTTTTTTTCTGCTCAACCCTTTACGCAAAGGCAATATTTTTTTTTGTAGGTTAATAATAGACCTAACAAATGGTATTATTATTATTTTACTTGAAAAGTAAATACTTTCATAATAATAGAAAAAGTTACTAAAACCTCATTGACCAATGCTACTGCATAAAGTTTGCGAGGCCAATACAAAAAAAAATCACATGTTATTTTTTTTTCATACCAATTTAAAAAACTTCATATTTATCTAGCTACAACCTCTGCAAATTTTATTTACCTCAGTTATGCGGTTCATATTATAATATCGTTTAAAAACTAAAAAAGAACCGACTTCAATGCCGCGCTATTCATTTTCAGTACCAATTTTGAGATGTTTATCTCAATATCTCTGGAGATACTTATCAAACCTCAATCTAATTACCATAGTACTATACTTGGGATATCTCCTTTCGAACAAAAAAATAATAATCAAAATCGGTTCATAAACGACGAAGTTATCCGCGAACAAACAAAAAAAATAATATATATATATATACGGTCGAATTGAGAAACTTCCTCCCTTTTTTGAAGTCGGTTAAAAAAGGTGCGATGAAGTCAAAATTAGTTCACATTATTTTTCAAATTTGCCTATTCTTTACCTACGATTACAAAAAAATGTATCGCCCTAGCGTAAAGGGTTAAGCAGAAAAAAAAAAACTTCGTGAACCAAAGCGACGTAAGGCAATAATATAAAAATAATTTCATATCTCATAAACTATCCACAAAGGTAGAACATACATGGGGGTTCAATAGATGCGCAGTAAAGTCCTCTACCACCTTGCTTCGTTTGATCCATCGGTGCTGAATCACCACGTACCATAGGTTTGCTAAAAAAAATAGTTTCAGATCAATTTATAGCCATAAACAAATTAAAAGATTAAGATCTTTTATTTTTGTTTCTTTTTATTTTTGAATAAAAATAAAAGTAAAGCTGTTCACGGAATACATCTACCAAGTTTCAACAGTGTAGTCGTAACATTTCGGAATAAAGTGGCTGTGGCATACGGATGGACAGACAGGCAGACAAACAGACATGACAAATCTATTAGGAATCCGTTTTTGCAATTCGACTCCGGAACCCTAAAAAGCAAGTCTTCTGGGCAAGCGTGCTACATCGTCACTTTACTTAAGGTGGTGAGATAGTGGTAAAACGCTTGCTTATTTATTATAAAAAAAACCTCGATGGTCGAGTCCAACACTTGGCCGATATTCTATATACAATTCTAAAATAAAATTACCTACTTACATGCCGTATGTGTATTTCTTTTTGTATTTCAGACGCAAAGAATGGTTGAAAATCATAAACAGACCTGACCTTAACAAATCTGATTTAAAACCATATAGTTACGTGGTCTGCTCTAAACATTTTGATAAATCTGCAATAATCTTGACACGCAAACTCAAGCCAGATGCAATCCCTGTAAGATTTACAGAGGAATCAAAGGCATGTGACCAAGCTTCGCAAACTAAAGATTCGTTCATAAATAGTTTATCAGCAAAAACTATTAAAAAAGGTGATAATTGTTCAGATTATGCACAAACAGACGAAAAAGAAACTATGAATGAAAATACTCAAACATCTATGGCTCTTTCTATAAACACGCCCAAAAAAAGAAAACTAAGTAACAGTATAAAAAAATTAAATTCAAAAAAGAAGAAGCTACAGTATGAATTAGATAGGATCAGAAGAGAAGTTCAGTCAAAGGATTCCGAAAAATTTCAACGTTTTACGTTTGAAACCGAAAATGAAGTCACAAAAAGGTTTTGTAAACTGATTGAATGGCAAAGTTCTACAAAAAATCATTCAAAAGGAAAGAAAAGATTTGATCCTGAATTTAAATTGTTCGCCCTAAATTTGCATTTTTCCAGCCCGCAAACATATCGTTGCTTGAAGACATTTTTAAATCTGCCCAGTGAATCTACTTTAAATAGATTTAAATTAATGATCCCGCCACAATTTAATGACCGTCAATTAAAGTTTCTGTCAGCAAAATTAAAATCACTGCCTAAACATGCTAAATATTGCACATTATCCCTGGATGAAATGGTCCTTAAGCGTCATCTTTATTATGATACGAAACGAGATGAAATTGTAGGCCTACATAACATTAATGGAGAAGTGACCGAAGAAGTTGCCTCACACGCCTGTGCTATAATGCTTCGAGGAATTTACGTCAACTGGAAGCAGCCTGTCTCTTACTCCTTCCTCGAAGGTGCCAAACATTATAAAGATTTGGAAAATTGGGTAGATGAAGTTATTATAAAACTTGCTGACATTGGATTAGATGTGAGGGCTATAATTTCGGATCAAGGCTCAAATTTCGACAAATATGCTAAAGACATCAAAAAAGTTACACCAGAAAATCCATTTTTTTTCTTAAATGGCAAAAAAATTTATTACATTTTTGATGTGCCGCATTTAATTAAATGCATAAGAAATAATCTTTTAACCAATGATTTCAAAGTTGATGATAAAGTGATTTCGTGGAAATATATAGAGTCATTATATTCACAACAGAAACATAAAAATTTGAAAATTATTCCACGTGTGACGGAGAAACATATACACCCAAACAACTTTCAAAAAATGCGCGTAAAATATGCTGCACAAATATTTAGCTTTACTGTGCATGCTGCTCTCAACACACTAATTTTCGGCAAAATTTTACCTGAAGATGCCAAAGCTACAGCTGATTTTATTGAGCAGATCAACAATCTATTTGATGTTTTAAACTCCAGTACAGTACAATCCAACTATAAATACAAAAAAGCTTTCTCATTTAAAAAATATCAGGTGGAAGTATTAGAAGACGCTAAAAAAACATTTACAAAAATTATTGCAGTGGATCGTAAAGGCAAGAACAACACCAAAAGAATTAAATCTTTTAAAAACTTACTGATATCGATTCAGTCCTTTCTGATGCTTGCCGCTGACTTAAAAGACGAAGGATTTAAATATCTACACACCAGAAATTTGAATCAAGATTGCCTTGAAATTTTTTTCGGCGCAATTAGACAACAAGGGGGAAACTGCAGAGATCCTACACCAATTCAGTTCCAGAGGGCATTTTCTAAGTTGTTTCTTAGCAATATGCTCAAGAATTCACGGAATAGTAACTGCCAAGAGGATTTATGTGACCTGCTGCAAAAGGGCAACACTTTTTACGAAAGGCCAAAACAGACAGAAGAGGAACCTCCGTCATCATCGGTAGCTTTGAATGGCGATATTGATTATCGTTTTGATCTGCCCACTGAAAACACCATAAATTACGTAGCTGGATATTTGTTGTTCAAATGCACTAAAAAACACTGCTGCCCAACTCTCGCCAGTCAGTTGAACAAAATACCGAACCTTAATTCTTCCAGAATGTTCACTCATTTTAAGGCATATAATAAAAGAGCTTCATTTTACGGAAATTTGAAAGTAGCACCAGAGCCATTCGAGAGACATATCCAAAATTTAGAAACCACCTTTTTAGAACATTTTACATCAAACCTGATGGAACGGCCTGGGAGCAAACTATATGAATTATTAAAAAGCATAAATTTTAATTTGCCATGTCCCTGCTTCCCCCATGAATATTTGTTAAAGTTATTCATAAGGTTCAGAATTTTTTCCACCTTAAAATCAAATAATAGGGAATTTAGAGTAGGCAAAAAACAAATCACTTATTTCATGAAATTAAAGCACTTGTGATTATTATTCTGTCATCTGCATTTCCAGTCACTGCAGCATGGGCAGTGACTGGAAAAGAAGAGCCGAAGACCGGGCTCAGTGGCGCATCTTGGGAGAGGCTTACGTCCAGCAGTGGACTGACACCAGGTGATGATGATGATGATTATGATGATGAATCTGCATAAATTCAAATCCGTCCATATATAACGCTACAGCAAACTTCACCCCCTTTTCCCCCTTTCACTCCCCCTTTTAGGAATTTTTCGCAACGTCTTGTGTAGAAAGAAGTCCTGTCCTTAGTATTGTAGTGTTTCTTTAAACACTTTAATTCAGTTTTTATAATTCATACTTTTTATATTTATTATGTTGTCTCAACTGGCTGGCAGAGAGAAAGAATGTTTGAAAGTACTTAAATAACTGACGGCAATTTTTTCCCAATATCGAAACTAAGACGCTTCGCTGCTTGGTCAATTTCGCTACAGTAAACTTCGCCCGTTTTCCCCCGAATCAAAAAAACCCGCAATTGACACACATTTTAAAAACTTTAATATAGTATTTTAAATATGCGACCTGTAGGCGTAGTAACTATTATATGATCTGTGACCTGTAGGCGTAGTAACTATTATATGATCTGTGCTGTAGGCGAGAACAGACATACAGACTGATTGACTAACAGACGGAAAAAAGGATGTTTTGGTTAGAATAGAGTTCAAATTTTAAGATTTTTGGTGACTAAACAGCATTTGGTTCTAACATCGCGGCAAATAACGTTTGCGCGATGCAGGATCTCATACATTCAGGCAATACATATTTACTAGGAGAACTGTATAACCTACTCCAGCGCCATCTAGATGCTTTATGTTAAGTTGGCGAGTATATGAATGGATATTTGTCAAGGTGGTCGCCGACTATTCAGCCAGAGCCAGAGACAGAGCGGAGACAGCGCTGTCTGCTCTTTGTGTTGTCAATGTAAAGTCTGTCTACAATGAACGTTATGACGTTCATTGTTGACAGACTTTACATAATTCCTTATGAGAAATTATTTTATTTTAATGAACATTTTTTGCCGGGTGGGAGCGGTGTGGGAATAGTCGGCGATGACCTTTACTCTTTCACAAATAACGGCCAAACGAATTTGGATGAAATTTGGCATGCATACCTATACTTAATAACCTGGGTTAATACATAGGATACTTTTCAACGCGGGCAAAGCGGCATTGGCAGAGTTTGTATTGTATAATAAACACCATATACTCGTATGTTAAGTATATGTAAGACAAGACGGCTTAAGATTCACCTTTTCGACTTAAAATTCGACTTTTAATAAGGTACCTACTTGTAATTTTGTGAAGTAAATAAAAGGCATTCAAATTTTTTTTATATTTTATTGAGTCAACCCTACACTAATGCATATCGTATAAGGCTCGCGGCGTTACATCGCGCGCTGAACAAAGTAATAACAACGCTAGGTCGAACGCCTTTTAAAGACACATTTTTGCTTCTATTTTCTATTTTCTTTTGAAATAAGCGTTGGTATTGTGTTTTTGTAGGGGAGTGAAATATCTGTTACGGAGTAACTATTATAAAATCTGTGCCTTAGGATTAATTGTAGATCAATTGAAGCATGCAAAATGTTGAGTGAGACGACTATTGCTGGGTGGGTATTATGATTCGGAAAGAGACAGAATTATGATTGATAGGCAAGCTCGCGCATGCGTACGTCGATCGTCGTTAGACACTGAAACACCGCCGAATCACTCCCCTACATTGAACATGAACTGTAGAACATGAACGAATGAACGCGGGGTGAAATAGAATTTCGCCATTTTTCTAATCTATTCATACATTCATTCATTCCTGACAGCAACTGCCCTGCCGCCATTTTATACGTCATTCATTTTGTGTTTTGTAGTGGCTGCTGAGTTTATAGTTTTAATGTTTCGTTTTGTAAAAAAATTGTGAAGATATTACTTCGATTTAAGTGCGTTGAGTTGAGTTGAGATTCGCTCCTCCGCCTTATCGCTGATTATATTCAGATCTTCTAGTTGGCTGAGCCAAGTGACTTATAGTTTTGAGATGGAATTTCTTCTCTAGCCTTTACTAAGACATTCTGTTATTTCCTGCTTGTGGCTGTGGCATTTGTGGTCGATACAATGAGAACCCGCAAGTGTTGTATTGATAATTGCAACAGTAAGAAAGAAGATGGAGCGTTGCACTACTTCCCTTCCAAGGATGAAATGCTCACTCAGTGGCTGAACTCCATAAATTCGAGACAACTCCGAACATATCCCAAGAAAAAACTGCGACAACTTGTAGTGTGCCATAAACATTTCGAAAAAAGGTTTATCAGGCCGAATTCTCGTTTACGTAGTATCTCCTAACTGGTCTGTGCACTGAAAATAATGCACGGAAAACTATTCTTTCTATTCTTCAAAATAAAGTGAATATCATTCAGTTAATTGTTGTAGTAACTACAAATTAAATCTAATTTACTAGAGATCGGTGATGATCACTTACTTTTCAATTACATGGATCCTAAACAGTCAGAAGATGTAAAGATGGATTTTGTCTAGCGGCCCTGGTCTGGTACCGCAGGCCTCCATAGGAAAGTCAAGCCAAAATCGAAATCTGAATGTCGTGGTCAGTTGTGACGCCAGTGTGTGTGGACAATCTCATTGTTTTCCATACATCACAACTGATCGCGGCATGACCGCAGACCGCAGGCCGCAGCAGTGTGTCCGGCTTTTGCTGTACTCTACTTAGTAGATACGTAGGTCGCGGCAGGCCGTAACATCTCTACTTAGTCTGTGGTACTTTAGTAGTATGTGTTTGTGATGACTGTATGTGGCTCCGGTAGGAGCTAGGATGATGGATTACAATGGATAGAGCCATGTCAGCCATGTGACGTTGTCACATCGACTTTCATTCTATCAACACATTGTCCTACCCTTTCTATTACAGGGATCGCGAGATAAGAGTAAACGAGAAAGCTAATATCAAATTGACAACCTCGCGCATGGGTGAACGTGTCCATTTTTGACCGGCTAGCAGGCCATAATATAGCGACGCATCATACTTATAAATTAAAAATTTAATAGAAACATAGCTTTAAAGACTGAAACCCTGTTACATGGTTAAATTATGTCGTGTTGTGCTGTGTTTTATCCATCAAGAACAACTAAAGGAGGCGTAAAAGATCCAGAATTATCATTTCACACGTAAGTGTTTGTGGGCATTTATTCTCATATATAACCACTTTTTACATCAAAATATTTATTTTGCTTACATTATATACATCTTTTTCGTCATATAACTACCGAGGTGGTAAATGGTTATCATTTTAAAACTTTAATTTATGTAAATAACAAACATTATTTTACGCCACCCGGCTAGTGATGTACGAGAACCCTCCAAAACTTTGTCGATAAATATAGTTGATACCCTTATAAAAAGGAATATATAAATTCCTTTAAGTGTAATATTATAATATTACATTATATAAATATATAAATCGTTTATATACATTTTACACTTATTCTATACATATAAAAAAAATTGAAGTGTCTGTTTGTAATTCCAGATTAACAGCTTTTCACTAAATGCATATGAAAGAATATACGGTACTTACATAAAAAACAAAATTTTAAATTTTGTCTGTCTGTCTGTTTGTTCCGGTTTATCTCTGAAATTACTGGACCAATTTAACGGGACTTTCACTAGTAAAATGCTGATGTTAAAATATTAACTACCAAGTAACTTGGCTACTTTTATTTTAGAAAAAAATAAAGTTCCTCGAAATCAAAATTGAAGCTAATGAAATAGGGAACAATATCTGATTCAAATAGGGAAGGTTAATGTGCAAATTAAGCAGTGTTTTCTACCGCGCACAGCCCAGCCCACGCGCATGTTGCCGCTGTCATTAAACGCGGACAAAGCCGCGGGACCCAGCTAGTTGATTTATAATATGAAGATTTTTTTTAAGGATGGAACGGTTAGCTTAGGGCCTTGATTAGAACGAAATTTGAACATTTTTAACCGACTTCACAATAAAAAGATGAGGTTCTCAGTTCGCCTTTTTTATGTTTGTTATCTCATAACTCCGCAAGTTCTTAACCGGATTGGAAATATTTTTTTTCGATAGATTATTCTGCCCGTTTGGTCCCATTGTACATTTTCTGAAATCTGATAAGTATCTCCAGAGATATGGACATAAACACCTCCAACTTTATACTGAAAATGGATAGCGTGGCATTTGAAGTTGGTTTTTTCGTTTTGTGAACGATCTTAAAATATTATAAAAAGTGATCAAAGTAATTATGCGCAAAATTTGTAGTAACTAGGTACCTAATTATATTATCAGCACTGATACTTACTCGTATTTAATCTATTATTACTTATGATAATGCCATTATATATATTTTTATGAAAAATGTGTCACAGTTTATTTATTTATTTATTTATTCATTTATTTGCAAAAACAATGTACAATAGTTATAACTTAGTCTAAAACTAATCTAATTATGACTACTGAGCGTTTACCACATTAATATATTATATCATTTTGTTGTAGGTTTCCAAAATGTCCGAAATCCAATCAAGTGGATAAAGGCAGTAAGGCGTGAAAATTAGGATCCAACTAAACACTTCAAACTTTGTTCTAAACATTTTGAAAAATCAATTTTGTACCTACTAGATTATCAATCAAGCTGGAACTGACACCGAGGAAACGGAAAAGAATAGAAGCTAGTGGAGTCAAGATAGAAAGTCTTCCTATAAGTCTTCCTCTGCGAGCAATGAAGGATGATGAAACGGTTTTGAAAGCGTTTTAATCGAAAGTGTTATAAGCTCTAATACATAAAAATCTGTTTAGCCGTTGTAAAAGTATGAGCATTTTTCTAGTTGATGGCGCTATGAAATCAACTTTCATAGTGAATAATTCGAAATTCGGTATCCTTTTCTTCAACGACAAAGGACACTGAAGCATTGACATGATGCTGGGACATCTTCTGGAATCTGCTGAATTCTCAACTCCTCGCCAACTTACAGCTGAGATGTCGTATTCAGACTCATTGGAATATTTTTAATTTTCATTATAGATTATACATAGATCAGTCGGGGTGATTTCAAATTTTGAGTATTGGAGAGTGGAGATCGCGAAACGGCAAACGTAGCGTAGGACGTCCTTTGACCAGGTGGAGCGACGGCATACGCAATGCGGTGGAAAGTGATTGGAAAAGAAGATCTGAAAATCGGGCTCAGTGGCGCATCTTGGGAGAGGCCTACAGTCCAGCAGTGGACTGACACTGGCTGATGATGATGACGATACAATAGATCATACTATATTGACATCAAATTACTTTATATCGTTAGCATTTACAAAAGAGATGTGCTAATTTTTCTGTAGTGGTAGAACTTCTGCTAGTCCGCCTGGACCGGTACCACCACTTCGCCAATTAATTTTCATAGGAATGTTTTTCGGTTGAAATAGCAAGGTGTCCAGTGAAATTACAGGGCATGTGAAACTTAACATCTTTATGTCTCAAGGTAACAGGCGCAGTGGAGTGACGTGCAAAATTCTGGACTGCCAGAATTTTCCTGTATCGCTGTATCTGTAATAGGTAGATGTCATCGCTTACCATCAAGTGAGAGTCGTGCTTGTCCTGTTACCTTTTACAATATAAAAGCTGATTAATGTTTACAAAGTGAGTATGGCCTAATTTGTGGTTTCACTGCATTTTTTTATTATTTGCGATGCGCGTAGTTTTATACGATAATTTATCTAATACTATAAGAATCTTTGTCCTGACATACTGACTGACTGACAGACAACGCACAACCTAAACCGCTGGTCGTAGAGACTTGAAATTTAAAGAGTATATTTGTCTTAGTACGCAAGGGTGTACTCAGAAAGGATTTTTCAAAATTCACCCCGTTAGGGGGTGAATTGGAGGTTCAAAGTTTGTATGAATAAACAAGATTAGATAGTCTTTTCTATTCGAAACTTCATACAAGTGCTTCAGTAAAAAAATAAGTAAAAACGTGTTTCAAGCTTTTTCAAAATTCCACCCCTAAATGAGTGAAATGAGGTAACAAAGTCTGAAAACCAATATTGTTTCGTGTTGCGCTGAAATTTGGCATGCAGATAGTTGTTTTAACATAAGTATCCGTGAAGAAAATATTTTTCAAAATTCACTCTTTAAGGGGATAAAACGGGGGTTCAAAGTTGGGTAGTCATTTTATTCGACATTTCACACAAACCGTACTTCTGTAAATAAATAAGTAAAAACGAGTTTCAGGATTTTTCAAAATGCCACCCTAAGAGGGTGCAGTGGGGTAACAAAGTCTGAAAATCAATACTGTTTTGGATTGCGCTGAAATTTAAAATGCAGATAGTTGATATGACGTAGGTTGCCGCTGAGAAAGCATTTTCTAAAAATTCCCCGCGGATATTACTTATTATTTATAATTATATATATAAAAACTTATAGATTTACGTAAGTACTTCTATAAATAAATAAATAAATACGTGTTGCAAGATTTTTGCAAGAGGTTGGTAAAAAAGTCTGACAGTCAATATGGTTTTTTGGGTTTTATAAATATGAATCCCTATTTCCCTTAGTTACGCAATAACTTGAAAACGGGTGAACCGATTTGGCTTTTACTTCTTTGATGTCTTTTATGATAGAAAGGTTTCAGAAAATAAAAGTTTTAAGTAAATAAAAGAAGTCTTTAACGTGACCGAAGCCGCGGGGCTCTTCTAGTATTTTCATATAAATTATATACTGTAAAGGACAATTTTAATCTATGATATTGGGATAAGATAATTAGCGTAATTATTCAAATAAGGATTAATACTGTATAGAAGAAAATAGCCTTGAAAGTTCTGTAACATTTTTTTATTAAAAAAATAAAGATTAAAATAGTTACTGTGAGTCTGTGCGATAGACATATGTTATCGCGGACTTTTTTGTAGGTCTTATCATGTTGTACCACTCTTCGATACATACTTTCTTACATCTTTTTCAGATTAATCATCTCTCGTAAAAAACGTGTTTTCTCGACCGTTTTATTGGCGACTTAAGTTCCAAAATAGGTCTTCACGAATATACCTATCTTTTAAACAGGATAATATATAGCCTATGTTCATTCTAAAAGACCATATATAGATTTATATATGAGAGAAAAAAATAATAGTCCTGTAGTCCAGTAGTTTTTGAGCTAACTCAATACAAACATACATGTTACCTCTTCATAATATTAGTATAGAAGTATATATAGCTTTGTAGCTCAAATTTGTAATATTTAATTGACGTATTGAAAAGGCAAAAACATTTAAGATTTGTGTTTAAGAAAAGCTAAGAAATCTATACCGCCAGATTTAAGGTTGCCTAATTACAGTTAAGTACTGTAGCATTTTTTATCAATAACTAATTTCCATAAGTTCAATAAAGTAACTACGTATTTTATCACATAAATTGTTTTCTTTTTACATAAGTTTTAGTTTTCTACATTTTTCACCTTTTTATCGATATGTTCTACACTAGTGATCACTTCCCTACTCAGACACACTCTAGCAGTTCTAGACACTAACACAAACAGAAAATGGACATGCTGCCAAAGTTTTGACGCCATCCATTATAATCCATCATCCTAGGGTAGGAGTATAGAAACCCCCTCTGTAGTCTGTGGAGTATAGTTATTCTATGGTCTGTGGTCCCATGCGGCATGCTGTCTAGTATCTCCTTAGTAGTCTGTGATGCTGTCAGCTCAGCTGTGGTCGTAACCACATTCTCTGACACATATAGTAATCTGTGAACCACATATAGTAATCTGTGTCTGTAACTGTAACTGATGTATGTTTTTTTTCGGTGGACTTATGTTCAACTCCTTTTTTTTTTAAATGACGTTTAGGTATTATCTGTGGTATTATTAGTTGTAATGGAAATTTAAAGTCCTTTCCACACTCGCGCGCGATTCACGACGTGAAATTGCGGCGCGGATCACATTGATTCGCGCGCGATTTGTTTTGTTATTAAAATAATACGTCTTTTTTAGCGAGAAAACCAACCCCTTTTATAGGTTTGAATAATAAAAGTATGCCTATGCCTACGGCACATAATGTATTGCCTGATACATTTACTAGCCAGCTTCTATACACTCAGCCGTGCAAATCGATGCAGCCAGTCAGCAGATCCATGTAAGAGAATAAATAAGTAAATCAATTATTGCACTAAACCACTTCTCTCTACGACTAAACTTATTTTTAATGTTTGTTTGGCATAACACTGGCTAAATATACCTTTTGTGTGTAGCCATACACTTAAAAAATGTATTGCGCCATGAATAGACAGCTTTACGTGTTTTATTGAATTACTGAGAAATTTTGAATAAACATAATTTAAAATATTCTATAGAAATAAAAAATATTTTCATCTTCCGCCTGATTACATTTTAGCACTTAAAAATGTTTAATCATCATAAATCCCATTACCAAAGTATATTTTACTGGCAATGTCGGAAATCACAGAATAATTAGTAACACCTAAGGTCCATGAACGCAAGGAAATATTCACAAAACTTGTTGGTGTGAGTGATTTTTTTTGTTTGTGGTTAGATTTTTGTCTCTGTGTGCACTGAGTGCGGCTTTGTTTACCTTATAGCCAGATCGTACAATTTAGGATGAACTCTGTTACAGTATATCTTTTTAAGCATAAGAGGTCTTCCGGTTGGTCTTACTCATAATTTCTTAGTGTGCTATAGGTACAAGGCCTTGTTATCTTACACAGTGACACAGAATAATGAATAGTACAAATAACAGTGGTCGATAGACCAGTCAAAATGAGCTTTGCTAGCCTGATTTGCATGTTCGATAAGGGATCTAGGCAAATTGGTGATTATTTTAACAGCTGTTCAACATATGAATTACTCTAAATTATTATTAAGTCACAGAATAAATAATAGTATGTGAGTACATATTTCTAGCACACTGTTTTGGTTTTTTCCAATCAATCAGTTCTAGTTTCAGCGACGACGACCAAAGGTAGGTTAAAGTTTGGCAGGAAGTCGCTGTCTAGTTGACAAGCTTTTATCACGGTAATATTACCGTGCTTTTATTTAACGTGCAAGTTGCAATGTATGTATGTTGTGTATGTAACTATGTATGTTCGGGTGGAATCTTGGAAGCTAAATTAGACCCACTTCCCGATGTCCGATTTGACTCGTATTTGGTGAACTTACGTATCTTCGGTGACAATACAATGATATGGAACCATGGAGCTGGTCTTATGATGGAGACGGAAGATAGCCATAGGAACTTCTGAACTAAGCAAGATAAACCCATCGAATGTGGGCTCGATTGATTCGTCTAGAAGAGAACTTTACTCCTAGATGATATCTAGGGTCTGATGATGGAGCTGGAAGGTGGGCACGAAATCTCTGTGATAAAACAATATAACCCCACCGAGCTGGGGCTCGATTGATTAGACTAGCGTAACACTTTACACCTAGATGATATCCAGGGTCTGATGATGAAGCTGGAAGGTGGCCACGGCATCTCTGTGATAAAACAATATATAACCCTACCGAGTTTGGCCTCGATTCTTTAGACTTGCGGAGCAGTTTGCACCTAGGTAATATGGATATCACCTAGGTGCAAACCTTCCATTCCAGCTTCATCATCAGACCCTGGAGGTGGCCACGGCATCTCCGTAATGAAACAATATAACCGTTTATTATTATATTATAACGAGTTTGGGCTCGATTGATTCGTCTTGAGGAGCACTTTACACCTAGATGATATTCAGGGTCCGATGATGAAGCTGGAAGGTGGCTATGGCATTTCTGTGATAAACCCCACCGAGTTTGGGCTCGATTGATTTGCCTTGAAGAGCACTTTACCCATAATTACATCATAATATCTGTAGGATATTTTAAAACATTACGCCTACTCTAAAATAGGTAGGTACTTAAGTACCTAGTTCCTTAAACCTAGTAACTAAAAAATTAAAAATAAATTAAGAGTAAAAAATATTTTTTAAGAACTGTGATCCTCATCTATTGCACTATTGACGTGAACACACTCCAGACACAAGCATATTTAGCATAGTTGGAAGAGATGATAGAAAACAATAATAATAATGTGCAACCCACATTTACCAGTAACACAGAATAATGAATAGTACAAGTAGGTATCAGAAAATTAAAAAAAAAAAATTAAATAAAAATCGTATTGACCTTTACTGCCAAGGCATAGAAAAGATAATAATACAACGTAGCCAAGGGCCTGCTAAGTACATAAGTAGTAACGTGACCAGACGTCACATTTTGAACGGGAAGTTCCAGCCTGGCCTGGTAGGTACGCAGACAGGCGATACGATTGGATTATTTGATACTCATTTGTTTATTAATATAGCCACGCCTATTTCTCGCTATTCTTTTATTTGCTAGCAGCAGATAGGCGACATGATGATATTTGTAATAATTTGTTCTTTAGCCACACGAGTTTCTCGATTTTTAGAGTTCCGTACCCAAAGGGTAAAACGGGACTCTATTACTAAGACTCCGCTGTCCGTCTGTCTGTCTGTCTGTCCGTCTGTCACCAGGCTGTATCTCATAAACCGTGATAGTTGACAGTTGAAATTTTCACAGATGATGTATTTCTGTTGCCGCTATAATAACAAATACTAAAAACAGAATAAAGTTAAAAATAATAGAGGGTCCCCATACAAGAAACGTGATTTTTGCTATCTATGAACGCCTTTTTAGGTAAACGTCGCATAGATGGCGTTATATTGAAATGTCGATCCCTAATACCTTTGTTTGACGTTAGATGGCGTTTTAAGAAATAAAATATTTATTAATTATTATTTTTAAAATTAAAAAGGGATTTTAACGCGCTAAGAGTGTTCTATGTTATACTTTCAAATAAATATGTATACATGTTTCAGAAAAAAAACACTTTGGATATTTTAGTGGCACATACAAATTAGAACACACCGCTAAATAAAAAGAAAACCTAGTTATAATCACAGTCATACAAGGTTTGACCACTGAAAGGTCAACGCACTTTAGTCAGCTATTCATTATTCTGTGCTTTAGTGCCAATCTAAATGGCACATATATATATAGAGCAAAATTTGTTTCTACAAAAAATCAAGGTCTGATGTAACTAGCTACATGGTCATAATATATTATATCATTTTATTTTAAATGAACCATTTGTGAAAAGGAATATAAGCCTTTTAATCTCGTCTTTGACATTTTTGAAGGGTAATAATTCTATTTACAATTGATTGGTCAAAAAAATAAAATGATATAGGGGCGTAGCTACATCAGACCTCGTGTTTTGTAGAAATAAATGTTGCTCTAGAATCATTTTCCAGGGAGGAAACGGGGGCATACGTTTGTATGGAAAATTGCACCCCGCGTTCGCTCTTAATTTTAGGTACCGAGTTTTGAGTGAATCTAACCAAATACATTTTTCCATAGACATGGTTATCACCTTGGTAACAACAAAAAACTAGGTTAGTGTACAAACTTAACTTTGTAGTTAGATCCATAGAAAATGTAAAGTATTACACCAACTATAAATAATAAGTTTGTGATAGTATACTTTTTTAGGGTTCCGTAGTCCTGACAAGGAACCCTCATAGTTTCGTCATGTCCGTCTGTCAGTCCGAGGTTTTGCTAAGAGACCGTTAATACTAGCAAGCTGTAATTTTGTAGGGGTATGTGTATAATGGGTATACGCCGACAAAGTAGTGAAATAAAATTTTGATAAATATTTTTTTTAGGGTAGCTCCCCTACATGAGAAGTGGGTAAGAATTTTTTTGCGTCGTCTACCCCATCTTGTGGGGTATCATTGAATAGGTATTTTAAAATGACTTAGGGATTGCTAATACTATTTAAAGATTTAATGCTCCATTTAACAAATAATAAACTTTCTAGTACACATTTTTGTTCAGTAGGGCATCCCCCCCCACCTCTAAAAGGTAAACTGCTGGCTTGAAAAATCTGAAAATAAAACTGGCCAAGTGCGAGTCAGACTTTTATCTCGCACACGGATGGTTCCGAACCACAGTATAATAACATATAAGTATAGTATTATATTATATTACCGTGTCAATGCCAAACATAACTTAACCCAAATTGTCAATTTTGGGTCAACCGGAACAGACAGACATGACGAATCTATAAGGGTTCCGTTTTTTGCCATTCGGCTACGGAACCCTAATGAGTGTAACTTAACATTTTGCCAAAATCAAAACCAAAAATATCTATTTATCATTGATGTTTATTACAATTCTACATATTACTAGAACACATTTGATATATTTAATGTCGTATTTTCATGATCTCGATATTGTTTATCCGTTTTTAGGGTTCCGTAGCCGAATGGCAAAAAACGGTACCCTTATAGATTCGCCATGTCTGTCTGTTCCGGTTGACCCAAAATTGTCAATTTTGGTTAAGAGCAAGATCTTACAACAGAAGTAAAGGGAAAATTCCAAAAAATACAATAAGTTGAAAATTAAGGTAAATTTTGGTGCTTAAGTGTTTTGGAATAAAATCTAAATTTTCCCATATCTTTATATCGTGTTGACTCAGGACCTTGATTTTTATACACCTAATAGGGATAGACCTCAGTATCTTGTATTAATTTCAACTTGCTAGGTCCACTCGCTCCCGAGATAATCGGTGATGACGCACGGACAGACGGACAAGAGAGATCTTATAAGGGTTCCTTTTGTTTACCTTTTGAGGCACGAAACGTTAAAAAAAACTGGGAATCCAGAGATTTGCTTGCCAAAATGCAGACATCGTCGCTTACCATCAATTGAGTGTTGAATTTGTCCTATTAGGTATAGGTACTTAATACTTATATCATAAAAAAGTTCTATGCCAGCTAGAGCTAGATTCTGTTATAATAAAGCCAGCCCATAGGCTTATATATATATACTTACGGTTATGTTATGCCCTAAGACGAAATAAGGAGACTTCTTATTTCGTCTGAGGTTATGCCTATCGGAATGACGTTTAAATTATTGTTACTATAATGTCATGGGGTGAATATACTGCAATACAGGGTTCTATCACAGATTCAATGTACAATTGTGCTAACTAAATCTATCGTAATTCATGTTTTTGAAATAAATAAATTTTGATTTGATTGTAACCTATATAACCTAGCTGATCATTCTGGACTTGCAGAATACCTATGCTTTAGAAAACTAGGTAATTTTTTGTCGATCGCGTTTTTTTGATTGGGGGAAAGGAAAATTTGCTGTAGCGTTAATCGTTATATATGGAATGGACGGATATCATTAGGGTTCCGTACCTCAAAAGGTAAAAAAGGAACCCTTATAAGATCACTTTCTTGTCCGTCTGTCACCACAGACTTTCTCAGGAACGGGTGGACCTAACAAGTTGAATTTATACCAGATACTGAGGTCAAGAGGCCAAGTGCAAGTCGGAGTCGCACTCGTAGGGTTCCGTAACACAGTAGAGTATTCTATAACTATGATTTTTCGCAACTACAAAAATAACTTTGTTTTTCATAGTGTTTGTATAAAAAACAAAGTTATACTTGCGGTCGCTATATCTCAACAACTGCTGACTGTATCTCGTTCAAACCAATTTTCGTTGAAAGTTTTTAATGAGATCTACAGAATATATTTTTTCTAGATTTTTCACTCCCTTACTTTAGAAGTTAGAGGAAGGGGGGCGGGGGGCACACATTTTACCACTTTAGACGCGCCTATCTTTTGAGAAAAAATGATTTATAGGTTTGATGAAAAAAATTTTTTTTTGTTCCATTTCCATGTTTGGGATGCCCCCCCTTAAAATTTTATATTTTTGTATAAAAATCGGAAAGCGGTTTTTAGAATACATCTAACTACCAAGTTTCAATTCTGTAGTCCTAATAGTTTCGGAATAAAATGGCTGTGACATATGGACGGACAGACAGACATGGCGAATCTATAAGGGTTCCGTTTTTTGCCATTCGGCTACGGAACCCTAAAAATCAAGGTCCTGAGTCAAAACGATAAAAAGATATGGGCAAATTTAGATTTTCGCGAAAACTTGTGTCAACATTTTCAACTTTATTTATCTTTCGGAATTTTTCCTTTACTTGTGCTGTAAGACCTTGTTTATAACCAAAATTGACAATTCTAAGTCAAACAAGTCCTCACATAACCATGTACCTACTTACATAACTAGTTAAGTATGTGTACGTGGGTGGAGTCAGTGATATAAATAAAACAATTTATTTAATATTTGATAATAGTACTTTTAATTAACACTTTTTCAACAAAATGTAATCTATACTAATATTATAAAGAGAGAACATTTGTATTTTTGTATGTTTGTAATGAGTAAGCTCAAAAACTACTGAACCGATTTAAAAAATTCTTTCACTAATACATAGAATGGACTTTCGGAATGAAAATAGGATATATATCAAAGGTACATTCGTAGAGACCTAATTTGCAACCTAGGTCGGCAAATAAACGGTCGAAAAAACACGTTTCTGACGAACGCTGCTTAATTAAAAATAGATAGAAGAATATTTTCTATGCAAGAGTTGTACAACTTAATAAGACCTACAAAAAAGTCCGCGACAGCATATGTCTATCTCTTAAGGTTGACTCACAGTAACCATTTTAATCTTAAAATGTTTGTTAAAAAATATTACATAACTTCCAAGGCTATTTTCAAGTATATAGTATTAATCCTTATCCAAATAATTACGTTAATTAGCTTGGCCACATATTATAGATTTAAATTGTCCTTTACAGTATATAATTCAAATGAAAACTCTAGAAGATATCACGAATTTCACAAACACGCATCGCAAAATTAATAAAATATTTGCAGTGTAACCACAGATTAGGTCATAGTTACTACGAAAATATTATTATAAGCTTAGCTATGCTGTAGATCCCCACCGATCACAATCAATTTGAAGTCAATATAGTATAATAATATGATCTATTGTATAAAATAATATTCATCTATATATATAATATAATATTTTATTTTCGGGTCAGAATCAGGTTAATCAGTAACTATCCTTTACGCCAAAGGGCCGTCCAATATCAATACGTAAGTATTATAAAACAAAGTTCATCACTGCGTCTGTCTGTCTGTTCGCAATAATCTCAATAGCTACTGAACGGATTATCATGCGGTTTTCACCAATAGCCAGAGTGTTTATGAGGAAGGTTTAGGTGCATAATTCGTTAAGGTTTTGTGTAAATTGGATGAAATATGACGATGGTTGTTAAATATGTTCATATTTTATATTCGATGCAACAAACTGATGCAAATTTTGTAGGCATATATTCTACCCGTGCGAAGCCGGGGCGGGCTGCTAGTATATCCATAATTTTAATAAAAACACTTCTTAAAGGACCCGACTTCAAATGCTGCCACCATAGGTATCTGAAGATCCGCCAATACAAGGATAGCCTACGTTCTTAAACAATAAAACTGTCCAACTTCAAATAATAAAGTTTTAAAATGTCAATGTAATAAGATCGTTTAAAATTCTTCCGACTTCAAATGCCGCGCTATTAATTTTCAGTACCAAGTTTGAGGTGTTCCATATCTCTGGAGATACTTACCAGATCTCGATGAAATTACTATGGTACCACCCTCGCGATATCATCTTTCCAACAAAAAAAAAATCAAAATCAATAGTAGCTTAGCTTAGTACTCTAGGATAGGTAGAGGGTACTTTGCGATGTATAGAGTTCGTATTTCGTTATAGATTCGCATAGATAGAGATATTCGTTCGTAATAGATAACTAACTTATGTTTGTATAAGACTCGTAATCGTACATAGGTGTAGCTAGATATACAACATATCAATCTAGACTAGACGATGTCACAGAATAGATAGTAATACTACGTAACTATGTTATCCGGAACAAAATCTATTGGTATTATTTAGTTCACACAATTGATAAGTAGGTACTAGGCCGTCCGGCACTGCCTGCAAGGATAAAAGATAGTATAATGTGCCTTCCTCCTTTGTCCGGGCCGGGCTGAGGACCGGCATCATATTATTTAATTGAATATTATGTGGCGGAGTGTTACACATACATTCTTCCCTTTTTTTCCAAATTTTGATACATGCTTCTTTCATAAAACAAGCACACCCATGCAATTTATAAACATTTATACATATATATATATTGTATACAAATAAATAAAATAATTCAGGTTATTATGCATTCACATATCCATTCTCTTTTATGCAATAAGCGAACCCCACGCAATATTTACTAACAATAAGATTATTAGCTTACGATAAGTGCATCAATAAAACGTCAAGGTTTCTTACAGGTTTCGGAGACGATGGAGTTCAAGCCGAAATACAATATGGTTTTTCAGATTTTCAAGCTGAAAATCGATATGGTACTTCGGCTTTTTTTATAAAAAGGTATCCAAATATATCCCTTACTCACGTCATAGCTTGAGAACGGGGGAACCGATTTGGCTAATTCTTTTTGTGTTTTTATTAAAGAAATACATTTTACAAATAAAGCAGTTTATAACGCAAGCGAAGCCGGCATAGTTAGTTGACAATAATGTTTTCACAAATTCTACAATAATAATACCACTAAATACTAAGCCAATTATTATATTTTATTAATATTTATTGATTCCGCTTTCCCAGTCTCTCATGTCTTTCACAGCAAGCACACCCAAGCCACGTACAATGATAGATAGATAAAAAAGGTAGATAGAATAGTAATAATTTACAATTAATAAAAACAAATATGTTGACGCAGCTTGTCGACAATAAGAGTGACATAATATTAGTAAGCTGAAACAGAAACATGCATTTCAAACAAATTAAGTCACAAGACACACACAGCCTTTACGCCTTGGCTGGGTTGCTGATGCTTTGGAGCTGATAAGAAATCTGCAACATTAAAGAAACATATAATTTACACAATAGCTATATACCATCTTTTAACTGAACCTCAGCAATCAACCTCAAATATTTCGCCACTCTGAATACTACATCGTGGACATAAAAATGTAACAGGATCAAACTTTTTCCCTAAACCCTTTTCTGCTAGACATTTTTTGTGAAAGAGTTCTTGACAATTCAGACATTCTAACATAGTATTAGCGTCACGGGGCTGTCGACAATAGCAATAAACTGTCTCTAAATATAAGTTACAGGGTCTGGAAGAGACATGTCTATCATAATTGCATGGGAACTCCTTTAAATGACGCCAACTAAGTGATTGAAGCAAATGTTCCCGCATCATATGGCATCGAAAATTAGCAGTAGTGGGATCTTTACCCATACAAGTCAATTTGGCGAAAGCTATGGCAAACAATCCACAATCCCATGAGTTTGGTTGCTTTTGGACGTCGTGTACCTTCACGTTAATAAAATTTATATTTTTTAAATGTCGAATTAAGCTACTACCAATCGATACTACTTCAGGACTGATGGTCGTGTGCAGAGTCGTAAACATCCAAAACTAGAATATTGTTATTTATTTGCCCAGATATGCAATTCCAGTGGTTACCATTAACATGACAAATTTGAACAAAAGGTGTTGAGCATGGCTGAAGCATTGGAGGGGAGGCAGACAACAAAATTGGATTTTGTAAGCCCCCCATTTCTGTATGTTCATATTGTAATAATATAGACGCAGCGTTAATAATAGTGTCATCTAACCAATCGTTACTTGTCAAAATTTTGCAATGTTTTGAGTTTACAGAAATGTCATTGCAGGCGTTAAGCTTCGCTGTATCAGACATAATATCAGCACTTTGAGTATTCAGCTGAATACTCAAAGTATCAGCATCGCACTGGGAAGAATCAGGGTAATGTTTGCTACGGGATCTTTTTGGTACTTTATGGAAGTAATCTGTGATAAGATATTTATGTTTGATTCTTTCCGAAGGTTTTGGTGCTCGGCGCTTTTGCCCAATGGCAGTGAGTTTATGGCGACCAGGACCTTTGACTTTTATGGGAAATGGCAATTTTAAAGTATTTTGCTGTCCGTCAGTTTTAAACGTTTCAGAATGACCATTAAGGCTAGTTAAATCTTTGGTTTCTATATCAATAGGTTGTAACGAAATACAATTACTGTTTGCTAACATTGCATTGCATTCAGGTTCTGATTTTACTACGGGTCGTGTCCATTCCTGTATTAAATTATTAAGCACACCTAGCCTATATGCATACTCAGAAGATTCGGATGTTTTCAAAATTTCTAGTAATGTGTGACTTACTTGCTTACACTCAAGAAACCTCTTAGATTCTTGGCTACATCGTATTGCCGGGGCTTTAAGAGCAGGAGTTATACAAGGGGACCGGCAAATATCTATACTTGTTATATAATGCGATTTGGTCCATCGTTGAGGTACCAAAGTCTCATTAAAGATATCGTCGCGAAGATATGCTCGTAATGCAAAGATATGACAGCAAGGCAAATTATAGTTTTTGAAATAACCACAATTGCACGTATCTGTAGTTGTTAGGGCAGTTCGATGAGGCAATAGTGTTACTGAATAACAGCCAAGATCCGGTCGACTACCAATCGCATTTGCACCTTGCGAGCCAAGACCTTTGGCAATCTCAGTCAATATTTGTTGGAAAGCAAAATAAGTGGCAGTTTTTGAAACACGTTCAGTGATATCTGTAGGAATATCAGTAAAGGGATTGTTACGATGCGTTGATGCTTTAAATGCGGCAATGTACAGTTTATCTAGCATATTTACCATATATGATTTTAAACTTTTATAAAATTCATCGAGGGCGGCGTATTTTTTGATGGACTGCTTTAGTTTCTGATTTAGAGACTCTAATCTATTGTTTGTAGTGTTTCCTAAATTGTAAGTAGATAGACAACAACCATACCCTTATCTGATTTAACGTCATTATAAAGAGATTCTAGAAACTTATCTGGGTCAGTCCGGTGTAAAGAACCAGGCTGAGACTTTTGTTTTTCTCTAATATTATAGAGATCCTGTGTAACTACTGATATTCCGTGTTCGTTTCTAAAAAAGTCCTTGACTTTACCTACGTTTGTATTATACTTTAAGAACATTGATATATTGTCTTTAACCTGTTCAGTGGAGTCTTTATTTTTATTAATAAGCACTTGTGATTCGCAATCAATTTTTACCCGCGGAACTAAATGGTCTATACTATGCAGCCCTCTGTTAACGGAATACTGATAAAAAGTATTTTTGTCAACTGGGTGTTCGCAATGGTCTTTATTCAATAATGTGATGACGAAAGCTTTATATTTAGATCTGTATGAAACGTGCAATTGCGCTGGGCAACCTAGCTTTCTGGTCCTTTTGTAACAACCATTGTGAGCACAAGAAAATCGGACGGATAGATACCCTAACTCGAGTGGCAATGAACGTTTATTGTGTTTATTATATGTGGGTACGGTCCTAGAATTACTGATAGTGAAAATAGGACTATATGTGCATTTCATATAATTCTCAAAGCAATCCGCAAAATCATTCCAAGATTTAAATTTCATACCTCGAGCAAGCCGTGCAGAACTCTCATCTATAAATAAGCAAACACGTGCTGTTAATTGACATGCATAGCGGGTTAGTTAGTATTAAGCAAAGTTTACAGTCCACACGATCATAGTGAACATACCCGGTTCGAGGGCCCGGTGGCGTAATCGGGACAACGGTCGGCTTTGAAAAAACCAACAACCCCCGCATGGTGGTAGGACACTATCTAGTGTCCGCCTGGCCAGCTACCACCCTCAAGTTAGAAAAAGTCGCACTAGATATCCTCTATTGTTAGAGTAATTAATGATTTTGGTTAGGTTAGGTCTTATATTTACAAAATTAATTCAATTAAAAATATCTGGACCCCCTGACTCGATAGCCAAACAAAAAGTATCCTATATCCTATTATGCCGTAAGTACTATCTTTATAAAAAAAATCAGCCAAATCGGTCAAGCCGTTTGACCGTCTAAGAAGTCCCAAACAAACAAACAAACTGACTTTCGCATTTATAATATTGGTGTTGATGGTGTTGATAAGGATACTAGGGCCATAGTATATATAAAACAGAGTTGTGAGCCGCGTGCTTACCCTTACTAATTTTATAAATGCGAAAGTAACTCTGTCTGTCTCACTTTCACGCCAAAACCACTAGAAGCTTGAAACTTATTGTTTAGGCTGTCGATTCCATATAAATACATATGACATTCAAAGTGTGTCAGGGGTGAGGGGAGCTTGGATGTTACATGAGTAAGACAACTGTGTACGATCGAAGATGGTTTATTACTGTCATCATATCGCTAATAGATCTTAGAGCTAAATGTTATACTACCTATTATCTAAACTATGTCGTCTACTAGCCTACACCACACCTCAGGGGTGGGAGAAAAAAAAATAGAAATACAAATTTGTATTTTTTTTTACATTACACTTGGCTTAGATCTATTTTATGCACTAAATATTCTTTATTATTTTTTATAATTTTTACATTAACACCCAAGTATTCAATAACAAGAAAAGGTCCATTCCACAAATTATCTAATTTACTAGCGGTTTCATTTTTAACAAATAAAAATTGTCCATTATTATACGTTACATTGTTTACATGTTTATCATAATTGCTTTTACGTTTTTCTTTACTTAAAATTAAATTATTACGAGCATCTTGGTGTGCTCAGCTGTTGTAGGCGGCTATCTTTCCGAAGTGGTTTTCTTTTTTGCAGATCATCGATGTCGTCCGCGAACGATTCTTCTTGTGAGGCGCGCATAAGTAGCGCCTCCGCGGCCCTCAGTGTTTGCGCAGGAACAGGCAGGAACTTTTCTGTTTCTTCCTTTTTCGGTTGTTGTACCGGTGCGGGCTTCTTAGCAGTTTTCTTGTTAGTCCAGGCGGGGTCATCGACCTTGTTCTGTTTGGTGCGTTTGTAGTACACCCGTTGAGCGCCCCTGCAGAGGTCAATGAATTGTAGTACTCGGGCTGCAGTGTAGCGAAGTCGGTCCCAGTTGGAGAAGCGGGACACGTCGGGTAGGGCTTCGCTCAGCTTCTGTCGGCGCTCGATGAGGTGATGAACCCGTTCTTCACCGGTGTCTGTAGACGAAGTCGCTGTTGGTTCGGTGGGCCATGTTTCCTCGCCCTGGTAGAGGAAATCTGGTCCCTGGTACCACCGATGAAGTCTGTTGAAGTCGGCAGGTACATCTCTGGTCGCGTCGTCCGCCGCGTTGAGCTTAGTGGGCACCCAGCGCCACTCGCTGACTGTTGTTGATTCTTCTATTGCGGCGACACGATGCGCTACGTACGGTTTGTACGTTCT
Organism: Cabera pusaria; assembly: GCA_954871355.1. Classification (NCBI taxonomy): domain Eukaryota; kingdom Metazoa; phylum Arthropoda; class Insecta; order Lepidoptera; family Geometridae; genus Cabera; species Cabera pusaria. The sequence continues at coordinate 20,923,543 of OX940900.1, read as the reverse complement.
TGAGCCCGTACGCAGCCACGAAAGTACGGTGCGGCTGTCGGTCCAGTAGGTCTTGCTGTCGGGCTTCCGCTCGTGCTCTTCTATTACTGCTTCGGCCAGCCGTACTCCCATGACGGCCGCTTGCAACTCGAGGCGCGGGATACTGGTAAGCTTGAGTGGAGCCACTTTCGCCTTGGCTACGATGTGTGACAACTCGACGGTGCCGCTCGGTGAAACCGCCCGCCAAAATAGCACTGTTGAGTATGCTACTTCGCTGGCGTCTGTAAACACGTGAAGTTGTAAGTTAGTGGCCTCGCTGTATCCTAGGTAGCGCCTAGGAATCTTCACGTCGTTTAGCTTCTGTAGGTGCGACGTCCATTCTCGCCATTGTTCGGCTAAGTCGCTGTCGATCGCGTCGTCCCATGCAGTGCCGCGGCGCTAAACTTCCTGTAGTATCTGCTTCGCTCGAATGGTGACAGGTGATGCGATGCCGAGTGGGTCGAAGAGTGACATCACGACGCGGAGAGCTTCGCGCTTCGTCGGTGTCTTGCCCTGTAGTAGCTGCGGCGGTATGCGGGCCAAGTTCAGGTTGAAGGTGAGCTCGTCGGTCGTCGGCTTCCATATGAGTCCCAGTACTCGCTCGGCGATGTCCGGCTTGTAGAGCTCCGTCGAGTGATTTTCAGCTTGCTCTCCAAGCGCTTCGAGTAGTGCAAGTACGTTGGATTGCCATTGCTTGAGCTCGTAGCCGGCGACCTTGTTGACGTCGCGAACATCTCTAGCGACTCGAACGGCGTCTTCGAAGTTGGTGAAGCTATCGAGGTAGTCGTCGACGTAGTGCTTCTTTACTATTGCAGCTGCGGCCTCTGGGTGCGTCTGTTGATGCTTCTCTGCGTTCAAGTTCTTGATGTAGATTGCTGTAGACGGTGAACTTGACGCCCCGAAGATTAGTGAAGTCATTCTGTACTCGTCGGGCGGCTGCTCGTCCCGGCAGTTACCACGCCAGAGGTAGCGCAGTGCGTCTCGGTCAGCTGGGCGCAGCTTCACCTGCATGAACATCTCCTTGATGTCCGCGGTTACTGCGACGGCGTGTTGTCGAAAACGCATGATGACGCCCGGTAGCGATTCGAGTAGGTCGGGTCCCTTGTAGAGCAGATCATTCAGCGCCACTCCACGGTCCATCGGGTTGACGACGGCGAAGTGCGGCAGGTACCAGGTTCTGCCTTCTGTCTTCTCTGCGGGTGCGGGCTCAGCGTAGCCCTTGGTGACGAGGGGCTTCCATCTGCCCGTCGTACTTCTGTTTCAGCTGCGGGTTGCGATCAATCTTCTTCTCAATGCCGTGGAGACGTCTCAGTGAAGCTTCGTAGTTGTCGGGTAGCGTGGCGTCCTCGTTACGCCATAGCAGCGATGTCTCGTATCTTCCTTCTTTGCAGACGGTGTTCTTTTCCAGGATACGAAGCGCTCGTTGCTCTGGGTCCGACTTCGGCTTCTGCGGGTTGAGTAGCAGCGCGTCCATGGTGAAGTACTCTCGCACCATGTTGTCCAGGTCGGCTGTGGGAGACTCGAAGAGATGTGTCACGACGTCGACGCTTCGTCCAAGCGTCCTGCTATTGGTCCCGTGCAGCACCCATCCGAGCGGCGTGAGCGACGCCACCGGCTGGTCTCGGGCGCCTCGACGTGTCTTCGAGCAGCAGCTCCCAGTTGTCCTGGCCGATCAGGACCTTCGGTGTCATGCTGGTAGGTCACCAGCCCGCTGATGTCGCGCAGGTGTTCGCAGCCTTGCAGCGCAGACTTGTTTACTTCTTGCGGTGAGACGTGTAGACGCTGTACTGTTCTTGCTTGAATTTTCATTTCTTTCTTGTTCGGCCCCCGTAGTGTTAGCTTCACTCTTCTGGAGTCGCTTGTAGAAGTCTTCAGTCGGTTGATGCCTTCTATATACAGCGGGTCGATGGGTCCCTCGGCTCCGATGTCGCTGGCGATGCTCTCGTCGATCAGGGTGACTGTAGAGCCGTCGTCCAGTAGCGCGAAGGTGTCCACAGAGCCCGCAGGGCCCACAGCTCGAACCGGGATGATCTTCAAGTAAGAACTCTTACGTTCCGTTGCCCATGCTGAGTTGATCGCTTCTGTTACTGCATCTTTTTCTTTTTTCTCATAATGCAGCATGTGGTGGTGGTGGGTTTTGCAGCCGTTGACCCCACACACCTTGTCTCGGCACTTGTGACCCATTCTTCGGTATCGCAGGCATCTGAAACATAATATCTGTTTTTTCGCTATGTCCCAGCGCCCGTTTTCATCAGCCTTCTTAAATTTGTCACAGTCGTCGGCGAAATGTCCCGCTTGTTCACACGCAGGGCACCGTACTGTAGATTGCTGCGATTTCTATTGAGGCTACTGCTGCTGTTGGGTCTCGGAGACGTTGTGTACTCGTTGCATCCTCTTCTGAGGCCCCAATGCTGGTGAGGAAACTCCCGGGTCCGGCTTCGCGAACTGTCCGCAAAGCTCGGCTTGTCGTCTCAGGAACGCTTCCATTTTCATCAGGTCAGGCATGTCTGTTGGCTGGCTCGGCAGGAACTGGTAGTAGCTCTGTCGCAGGGTCGACGGTAGCTTCTCCAGTATGTTCTCCACTACCTCCGGGTTGTATAGGTAGTATCACGGCGGCAGCGATGTGATGCGCGGCGGCGTGCGGCGCGGGGGGTGCGCGGCGGCGTGCGGCGCGGGGGGGTGCGCTGCGGCGCGCGGCGCGGGAGGGTGCGGTGCGGCGGGGGGGTGCGGTGCGGCGGCGGGGTGCAGCGCGGCGGCAGGCGGCGCGGCGATCGATGTGGAGGTAGGTACCGGTGGCGCCATCACGGCGGCGGGGGGCGGCACGGTCGCGGTGTGAGTCTCCGGAACCGCAGTCACGGCGGGCGCGGAGATGTAGGATGCTCGTCGTGTTGAGACTACAGCCACTGACGCGTAGCCGCTGGTCGAGGCGTGCTCCTCCGTGATGACGGTTGCCCCGGTGCACGATGTTGAAGCCGATGTACCCGATGTCGTCGTGGTCTCGGCGGATGACTCTTGCTCGGAGGCCGGCACTCGTCCTCTTCCTGTAGAGCGGGTGACCGGCATGGTAGCGTTATCAAATCGAAGAGTCAACGAAGTCTTGAAAAAGACTATTAGCGGCGTTTGTTATCGAAGTCGACGAGAAGTAGTCTTAAAAAAGACTGTTTTAGCGTTTAAATTAGCGTTGTCTTGAAAAAGACTGTTAAGGTCCCAATTATCCGGCCACGAAGGTCCAAAAATGTGGGGAACCCTAAGCCCAGCGGTGGAGCAGTGGACTGTATTTCTTCGATGTAGCGGACTCCGGGTTCCCACACGTATACTGTGAAGCTTTTGAGCTGGGATTCAAACACGTCTTCAAGCCTTGAAACGCTTATTTATTCTTTCTTCCCAATTTCTTCTTAGCAACTAGGCTAGGCACTATCACTATTCACTACACTAGTCTTCCTAGTTTTCCTTCCTTCTTTCTTCTAGAGCCGCCGTTGGTAAACTGAACAGTTTTGCACGGTAGCGACGCTCTATTTATACTGTTGTTGGTACTTGCAAAAGAGCGAGAGGTCGATAGTCTGGGAGCGCGCGCACTCTGTCTCGCGGGGCGTGTCCTTGTGCGGGCGCACGCAATAGTTGCCGACTTTTCGGAGATATACTCTCCTGAGACACTGTTTAGTCGAGCGCTAACCATCAGAGAGTGCGGAGCTCTCCCAGACCTATGCTATTTGCAAGTACCAACCCTATCCCTAAACCTAACCTGGTCTAGGTTGACTATCTGACTATCTGTTACATTCTATCTGTCTATTTCTAAAGCCGGACATGCTTTAGTTCTACTGTGTAGAGCCGGATATGCTCTACCTATCTACCTAGGCTAACTAGGTTGTACGAATAACCTATAAGACCTATCTTACTGTTATAAATCTTATACGAGTTATATTCCTATGTTCTAGTAAGAATCTAATAAGAACTATTCTTTACTATTAATGCGATACAAGTACAAACTATATGTCTATCTATCTATACGAATACGAACTGTATACATTGCAAAGTACCCTACCTAACCTAGAGTACTAGCTTAACTTATCTTTATTATTTACAACTTATAACTAACTATACATAGTGCGTTTATATCGTCGGTGTACGTCGTTGTCCGGAACAGATGGGAAGGGGTGGGGAGGGTAAGTGAGGGGAGGGAGGAAGGGGGAATTAGCGTGGCGTGGTAAGGTGCGGTGTAGCTGGGATACGTATGTGTCTTATTAGTGAATGCTAACCCAATTCCCATTCCACGCGCACGAAGTCGCGGGCACAGCTAGTTTTTTATAACGCCATATAACGTCTAACGCTATCTAAGTGAAAGTTTACACAAAGGTGTTCGGGATCGGCATTTCAATATAACGCCATCTATGGACGTTTACCTAACTAAGCGTTCATAGATGGCGTAACATTGAAATGCCAAAAAATACACGTTTCTCGTATGAGGGCGATCCCCATACGAGAAACGAGTATTTTTTGGCATTCCTATGATTTTAAACTTTATTCTGTTTTTAGTATTTGTTGTTATAGCGACAAAAGAAATACATCATCTGTGAAAATTTCAACTGTCTAACTATCACGGTTCATGAGATACAGCCTGGTGACAGATGGACGGACAGACAGACAGCGGAGTCTTAGTAATAGGGTCCCGTTTTACCCTTTGCGTACGGAACCCTAAAAACTGATTTCAAAATGCCGCGCTTTGAGGTTTTTATAGGAGATGTCTGGAAAATACTCATTATATTAGATCTCAATGAAATTGCAATGGGACCAAACGGAAAGTTTACTCACTCAAACAAAAATTACCTGGCCAAGTGCGAGTCGGACTCAAACACGTAGAGTTCCGATTGAACAAAATTTGCCTGAATAATATTTTTTTTGTACGGGGACCTCTTTAATTTTTAACTTTATTTTGTTTTCAACCGACTTCTAAACAGGAGGAGGTTCTCAATTCGTCGTATGTTTTTTTTGTACGTATCTTATGAAACTGTTCATTCGATTGCGCATATACGCCACATTAAGATTTTATAACCGAAAATTTAAAGATGTAAAAAAGGAGTAACAAAAATACATTAAACGTTAAACATTTGTAATATTACTGGTTATAGTTTGTGTCCTATTCATTCGCACGATATTTAGGCTAATTATTTCACAAATAAGACACATGAGTTTCCCACCTACACCGCACCGTACCACTCCACGCTAATTCCCCTCCCCTCCCTTCTTTCTTCCCCCCACTCCCCTCCTCTTCCCCTCACTTTTCTCTCCCCTCCCCTCTCTCCCCCACTCCCCTCCCCTTCCCCTCACATCCCTCTCCCATCCCCTTCCCCTCACCTCCCCTTTTTCCCTTTCCCTCACTTCCACCAATCCTCCCCTCCCTCCCCCTCCCCCTTCCCCCTCACAAACTTTGAATGTCATATTTATTTATATTTAATCAACAGCCTAAACAATAAGTTCCAAGCCTCTAGCTTTAAATATGACGATACTTTCATACAACTTTTCATCCCCCTTTCAAGCCTCTTTACGCTTTTAAAAGTAGCCTATGTCCTTTCTCTGGCTTTAGACTATCTGTGTACTAAATTTCATTTAAATCTTTGTAATAAAATTGAAACTATGTTAATTAAGGGCTGTGGATTTTGTTAATAAATAAATAAAAATAAAAATCCGTTCAGTAGAACATTCACATAAACCTTACATATTTCCATACATACTTTCATCCTCTATTGTTTCTATCTATTCCCAATTGTTATTTTACACCCTTGAGGGTACAACTTTTACAAACTTTGAATGCCATATTTATTTATATCGAATCAGCCTAATTAATAAATTTCGAGCTTCTAGCTCCTAAAATGACGATACTTCCATAAAACATTTCATCCCCCTTTCAACCCTCTTTACACATTTAAAAGTAGCCTTCCTTTCTCAGGCTCTAGACTATCTGTGTACCAAATTTCATTTAAATCGGTTCAGTGGGTTTTGGCGTGAAAGTGAGACAAACAGACAGACAGAGTTACTTTGGCATTTATAATATTAGTTAAGATTTTATTATATTACTGGCTTCTGTCCGCAGCTTCGCTTGCGTGGCCTACAGATGACAAATTACATATTTTTCCTGAGAAACAAATATTATATGCTTTCTCATCATCATCATCAGCCGGTGTCAGTCCAATGCTGGACATAGGCCTCTCCCAAGATGTGTTCTCCTTCCCTCTCAATTATAACACCTACAAACACATATTACAAACATATATTTTAAAACTTTGTTTTTTCTCTTTTACTGAGGCTTGGCGACCTCATTTGACCCCTTTATAGAGGCTTCACGACCCCCCAGGGGACGCGACCCACACGTTGACAATCACTGCGATAGATGGACGAAAAACTTTGAGGCGATGTAATAAACTATTGTTTCTTGAAATGTTAACTTTAAAAATAAATGATCAATTCATGAATATTATTCATCAATATTATTGTTACACACAATCCAAAACTTTATCGTACCGATGGGACTCAAACCCGCACCCCTTGGGAAACATGCTCAATACCTGGGCATGTTTCCCGGAGGAGTAGGGAATTCACTTTAACAAGAATACAACAGACAGAATAATCATATTAGTCACTTGCAAAATATCTATCTATGTTGTATGAAGATAAATTAATGGGATGTATCCACCTCTTACTTTTTTTGTCCAGCTTTCACTGAAAAAATTTCAAACATAACCAATTGTAATTAAGTAGAAGCTAGGTATTCAAAATTGACTTACCCTTGTCCAAAGAAGGAACGCGATCACCCTGTTTTATAATAAAATTATAATGAAAATGAATAGATAACTACTATTGAAATAGTAGTGATCTATTCATTTTATTTTATTTTAGTAAAGGAAATTGCAAGGGCCACCTAAGCTTAGCTATTAATACATTGAACTCGCTCAGCTGCTAGGATACAGATACAGATTTTGAGCAAGCTTGTATCACCCAATCTAGTAAATCTAAAACTGTCTAGTGTCCATCTGGCTACTCCACCCTCAACTTCAAAAAATGTTAGGAAAAAAAGATGTAATCGATGCAAAGGACAGCTGTTGTCTGTCCTTGGTATATACCCGTACATAATCACATAGGTACCAACAAGTCAGATAATAGTCATATGATAGCCCATCTGTCATATAAAAATAATCACAGTAGGATCTCACTAATCCGGAACTCAATCCGGAACTCTTAGTCCAGCACCCTACTCCCACTCTGTGCTTGCGTTCCGGCAATTACACAACTTATTACAGATTATTTTAATACTATATTTATATATATATAATATATAAAATAAATACAGGCAGGTGACGGGCATCAGCGTCACCAGTGAGAGAAGCCACATCCTGCGATCACCAACCCACCTGCGCAGCATGGCAATCAAACGGTGATCGGTCCTACGGCAGATATGACCAGCCCACTGCCACTTCAGTTTGCTAATCCGCTGAGCTATGTCGATCACTTTAGTTCTCTGGCGAATTACTTCGTTCTGGATTCGATCCCGTAGGGATACACCGAACAAAGCTCTTTCCATAGCTAGCTGAGCGACTTAAATTGGTGGATGAGTCGAACCGTGAGTGTCCACCTCTCTTACGTCATACTTTTGTATTAAGGCACTGTGGTATATTCTACGCCATTAAAGCACTCAGGTGGCGGTTAAAACCGCCACCTGAGTGCTGCGATAACTATAACATAAGATGCAGTAAATTGTGAAGATGCGGTGACGGAAGCGTGCTTTTGAGGTAATAGAAGATCGCACTGAGACGAGGTGGAGCATTAATAAACGGTTACTTACGGTTGACCTGTAACACATTACTATGCGTTATTATATTATTATAAGGTGAAAAATGTATAATACTCAGTCAAGCAAGTTAAAAACGGAGTGGACAAATCACAGATTACTATAAATCACAGACACCGACTACAGAGGGCTATGAATTGTTGAAGTCCAGTCTAAAGCTAGACTATTCATGAATTCTGTAATCTCGGCGGTAGAAAATCATGGATATTTAATACTGGTCACACTGGCGAAATAAACTAGTCGTGTGGAGCCATTGTGTACTCATATAGTAATCTGTGGCTGGGTTTACTTGAGTACTACTGTGGTTAAATAAGTGCGGCCGTTTTTTTTGTTGTTATTGTTTGTTTCTTTCTTCTCTGCTATTTTGATCCTAAAAATAATAATTTATGCCAAATAACTTACTAAATTACTACCATAAAAACACATTACAGTGGTGATAAAATGGTGAATACAATGATAACATCGTCTTGTAGAACTTGTATGAAAAATGATGTCAATTTAATTCACTTGAACGAATCAGTGAAAATTGATGAGAGCAGCGATTTCGAGCTTTATAACCTACTGACGGAATGTACTACTATACAGGTAATAATTGTTCAAACAATCTACGAAATGTAACATTTACTACATTACCTTCTAACTGCCCTCATTATCACAATAAAATGTGAAACTTAATTTGGGACAATTTTTGTATAATTATTTGCTAGTTTGTTCAAGGGCGATATTCTCAGGTTCCGGATAAGTAGGAACTTCTCCGATAGATTCTTGACAACTTTATATGGTGACTTATGTCAGATAACTGTCAGATTTCTTCATATTAGCGTTGTCAGGAACCGGTGAAAATGGCCCTTAGCATCAGTTTCACTGGTTCCTGATAGTGCTAATATGAAGAAATCTAAAATATTTTTGACAGCTTTTGACATGTGTCAGATAACAATCAAACGCATTATCAGAAACCGGTGAAACTAGCCCTTAATCTTCAGTTAGTGTTCCAGTCTTCCAGATAGGTAGTTAATGAGACCATAAAGAGTTGGCGACATGAAACTTGACATGTTATCATTTTAATTTTACAAGCTTTTATTTAACTTGCAATGTTTGTAAGTATGTATGTATGTAACTATGTATGTTCTTGTGGAATCTTGGAAGCTAAATTAGACCCACTTCCTGATGTCCGATTGGACTCTAATTTGGTTTACTTATGTATCTTCGGTGACAATACAATGAAATGGTACCATGGAGCTGGTCTGATGACGGAGACAAGGTGGCCACGGCATCTCTGTGATAAAATAATGTAACCCTAGCGAATTTGGGCTCAAATGATTCGTCTTGAGGAGCAATTTACACTTAAACAATATTCAGGATCTGTTATATTCTGTTATAAAGCAACATAGCCCCACCGAGTCGATTGATTTTCCTTGAAGAGCACTTTACCCATAATCACATCAAATATCCGTGGAATATTTTAAAATATCATGCCTTCTCTTAAATACTTAGTATAGTATATAGTAGTAGGTAGGTAGTCGGTATTTATACCTACCTACTAAAAAGTTATAAATATATAAGTAAAAAATATTTTTAAAAACAAGCTTTTATCTGGGACAACGAACTAAAATGTTAAAAATAAATTCTAGTTAGTATTTGGCGTCTAGGTACATACCTATATTTTTAAAAGCTTGAGGCACTGAAGTGTAGTAGTTACCTGGTAGTGCTTCAAGCTTTTAAAAATATAGGTAAGTACCTACACGCCAAATACTTACTAGAATTTATTTTTAACATTTTAGTTCATTGTTCTAGATAAAACCTTGTTTTAAAAAATATTTTGAACCAACTTCACAAAAAAGGAGGAGGTTCTCAATTCGTCTGTATTTTTTTAAATTTTTTTTACTTATAATTTATTTATATGTTAAGAAAGAAAAGAACAAATACTAGAGTTAAAGAGACAATTCGCTTTAACCCTAAAATTGGCATTGTACACTGGAAGATACGTTAAACTTTTTTATTATTTTTTTATCTGTCCTAGGATCACTAATCCTAAAAACATAATTTAACTGCAAAGTAAAAAAATTTTGAGAAAAATTTCCTTGCCAAGTATAGGGTTCCTGTCCTTAGTGATCCTAAAAACATAATTTAACTGCAAAGTAAAAAAATTTTGAGAAAAATTTCCTTGCCAAGTATAGGGTTAAAGACATACCTAGGTCTATCAAATACGTGATTTAATATTTGAACTGTAATTTATACAAAATAAAAAATATGCAGTAGCTGTCCTTGAGAGTCAGTTCTCATCCTAGGCCCCGCCGCATCATCACATACCAATTGGTGATATAGTGGTCAAATCATAGCATATACATTGTAAAAAAATACATGAAGGGCCTTTGCACTTAATGTAGTGGGTAGTACAGGCTGATAAAATATTTAATTATAATAATAGGTATAGTTATAATAGTTTATAAAATAATAGTTATGAAACGTCTAGTCTTGAAATTCAAATTTTATTTTCTAGGCAACTCCAGAAGATGGATTACCTCAAAAAATCTGCGAAGATTGTTCCAAAGCTCTCATCATTTCATTCTCATTCCGTCACCAAGCTACTAAATCTGAGCAGAAGTTTAAGGAATTACTCAAGGAGACGATTAAACTTGAAATAAAAACAGAATTAGAAGAAAGCAACAATGCATATGAAAATGATACAAACTACAGTGTTGAACCTTTAGACTCCTATGAAAATGATCTGAAAATCGAGCCTGAACATAACATTCTCAACTGTGAACATTGTTACAAAACATTCACTAAAGAAAAGAAATATCTCAAACACTTAGAAAGTCACAGAACTGGTTTTCGGTGCCATAATTGTAATGATATATTTGAAAAAGAATCGTCATTAAAAAAACATATATGCAGACATGTTGAATCTCAAACGTATAACCTATCGAATAATTCATACACCACCTTAATAATTAAGAATGAAAATGGAGATGAAGAGCATAGATATCAATGTTCGCAATGTCAGGTGTCATATATAAAGATAAAAAATCTTCAGAGTCATTTAAAGAAACACGACAAGGAGAAAAAAATGGAATCATACACGTGTGATACGTGTGGTAAAACATCTGCAACGAAGCAATTATTGAAAAGACACTTGAAACTACACATTGTCAGCAAAGAGCACCAATGTACAAAATGTGGGAAGACGTATTCTAGAAAAGATCAGTTGAAGGCTCATATGATTACCCACAGAGATGATAAGCCCAATGTTTGTCCTCACTGTAATAAAGGTTTGTATTTCTTGTACGTATTATACTCACATACGCTCACTCTTATACACTTCTCTCACGACAAGTAAATTTAAAATATCAACATTCCAGTACCCTCAGTACAAGGTTTTATCGTAAACGCTTTTGACAGATCTCACAGTCTAAATTTAGTGTAGTGTAGTAACCACTAGAGGTGCTGTACTGTTTTTAACCGACTTCAAAAAAAGGAGGAGGTTTCTCAATTCGACCGTATATTTTTTTTTTATGTTTGTTCGCGGATAACTTCGTCGTTTATAAACCGATTTCGATTATTCTTTTTTTGTTCGAAAGGAGATATCCCAAGTGTGGTACCATGGTAATTTTATCGAGGTATGATAAGTATCTCCAGAGATATTGAGATAAACATCTCAAAATTGGTACTGAAAATGAATAGCGCGGCATTGAAGTCGGTTGTTTTTTAGTTTTTAAACGATATTATTCATACAAAATTTGTTCGATATATGATATCGAGTTTGGTATGAAAACTCATACTAAGGGTAGAGAAATGCCTTATGTAGAAGCGAAATAAAGATTTTTATTAATTGAAACGTATGAAAGACTATCACAATGGTACCAATACCAAAATTACATATACCAGTAATCAATTTTACTGTATTTTCTTCTTTCGTTCATATTCTGCTTTAAGATATGTCTCATCCTTCCAGCATTCGCTCAAGTATGCAGCTTAAAGGACCACATCCGTACACATACAAAGGAGACTCCGTATCTCTGCTCAGAATGTGGAAAAGGTTTCAGTAACGGTTCTAATCTACGTCAGCACATGTTACGGCATACGGGTGTTAAAAATCATACATGCAAGTTATGTCCGAAGACATTCTGTACTAAAGGTAAGAATATTCCACGTTCACAAAATATAGTTGATGGACAGTAAAAATTATATGACTGCCTTCTTTGATGTCAACTTCTGTTCCTGTTATGAATACTGGTCTAGTATTTTGTACATGCAGAAGCATAAACATACTAATTGATACATTCAAGTTTTCACATCCATATTAATCAACACAAGTTGGTTTGTACATTGTTTGCATATCATTTCTTCAAACAGTTAGATGTTGTTTTTAGGGTTCCGTAGCCGAATGGCAAAAAACGGAACCCTTATAGATTCGTCATGTCTGTCTGTCTGTCCGTCTGTCCGTCCGTATGTCACAGCCATTTTATTCTAAAACTGTAAGACTACAGAATTGAAACTTTGTAGGTAGATGTATTCTGTAAACTGCTTTGCGATTTTTATACAAAAATAAAAAATATAAAAGTTTAAGGGGGGTCATCCCATACATGGAACTGAAACAAAAAACAGTTTTTTTCTTCACACCTATACGTGTGGGTTTGTCTTTGGATAGGTCTTTAAAAATGACATTGAGGTTCCTAAAATCATTTTTTCTCAATGTCAATCATTTGAGTCTAAAGTGGTAAAATGTGTGTCCCCCCCACCCCCTACTAACTTTTAAAGTAAGGGAGTGAAAAATCTAAAAAAAATATATGCTGTAGATCTTAATAAAAACTAACAACGAAAATTGGTTTGAACGAGATACAGTCAGCAGTTTTTAAGTTATGGCGACCGCAAAGATAACTTTGTTTTTCATACAAACACTATGAAAAACAAAGTTAATTTGTTTGTTTACAGTTACAGTACAAGTTTGGAACCATCAGAAAAGTATAGCATGTGTAAAAATTAGCCTGGAACAAATGGTTGAATTGATTTTTTTTTAATTAATGTATTCGCGTCGGTATGGCGGGCTGTAAGTCACACCGGAGAAGTATGGCATTACGCTACCGCCTACTTATGTTTTTATCGATTATCGGAAAATACAAGCATTTTTGTGGAACAAATCGTCCGACACTATTATGTATCCGACACATTCGATTAACGCCCACGCGATTGGGCCGCCGGTACCAGCGCTATGACCATCATTTTCTTTTCTGTCGTTCCGTAATTAGACCCCTGAAGAACCGCCATACTGGTACAAATGACCAAGTATTTTCTGTTACCATCTCCCGGTCTATTACGGAACCCTACGAGTGCGAGTCCGACTTGCACTTGGCCAGTTTTTTTTTTAAATATTGATGTTGGCAATCAAACTGGGGGGCCTCCTAATGGAACGCAGTTACTGTCATCTATGAACATCTGTAACCATGGATTATCAACTGTTCTGTGACCATGGGTTTGTTTCATATGGTTTGACATTTTTTGCAGCGATTACCAGTACGGTAGAGTAAACTAAAACATAGAATACATGTAAATGTGGATGAAACTGAAGGCTTCAACTAACTTATATTAGTACATTTTTTAAAAGCTGGCGGTGGATGTTGGAGTAGTTCTATGCCATATTGGACCCACAATCTTTTTGATCTTGGAATCTGAGGATCCATTCTGTTATGTCTTTTGTCCGTTTAGTACTATTCTCTCACGCTCACATGTGACCTACTCACCTCCATTTGAGTTTTTTGGTTTTTACTTCATCCGCATCATCACTTGACATCAACACCAACAGGTGAGATAATGAACCATTTATAGCCTATTTAATGTACATAAAATAAAACTGGCCAAGTGCGAATCAGCATCGCGTCTCTTATCGCACACTAAGGGAGGGTTCCGTACAATACGAAACATAACAGAGTTTCAACCTCATATATTTGATTAATTGATATTACCAAGAATATTTGGTTTGGTCGCGATCTAGAAAGACGGGGCTCGTTTACTAGCGCCGTCTATGTCATTTGACGAATCGAATTAGATAGATGGCGTTTAAAAACACGTTTTTTGTATGGGGACCCCCTTTAATTTTTAACTTTATTTTGTTTTTAGTATTTGTTGTTCTAGCGGCAACAGAAATACACCATCTGTGAAATTTTCAACTGTCTAACTATCACGGTTAATGAGCTATAGCCTGGTGACAGACGGACAGACAGACAGACAGACAGCGGAGTAGTAATAGGGTCCCGTTTTACCCTTTGGGTACGGACCCCTAAAAAATCTTCATATTTTTCTGTCTCGTTTTGTATAACCCAGAAATATTACACATACAGAATACTCCATTGTATTTTTAACCAACTTCAAAAAAAGGAGGAGCCTTCTAAATTCGATCGTATATATATATATACGATCGAATTTAGAATATATATACATATATATATATATATATATATATTTTTATGATTGTTCGCGGATAACTTCGTCGTTTATGAACCAATTTTGATTATTCTTTTTTTGTTGAAAAGAAGATATCCCAAGTATAGTACCATGGTAATTTTATCGAGGTCTGATAAGTATCTCCAGAGATATGGAGATAAACACATCAAAATTGGTATTGAAATTAATAGCTAGGCATTGAAGTCGGTTCTTTTTTAGTTTCTTAAACGATATTATAGTGTGTAATTTTCTGGCCGCAGGACAGATGACATCCCACATGCTGACGCACACGGGCGCACATCCGTACAAGTGTGACAAGTGTGGCGCCTCCTTTACCAAGCCTAACTCCCTGAAGAAACACTCTATGATACATTCTGGACAACGGCCCTTTGCTTGCGATGTTTGTCTAATGCGGTTAGTATTTTTTTTTAATTATATGACTCGCAATCTAAAAGGAATGGTAGACGCGCACAAATCTAGTTACTGCAGTAACCGAATTGTGGTAGTTACAAAAATTAGTATGCACAATTAAGAGTCTGTGCAAAAAGAGAACCGTCGTGACTTTACGATGAACTTACATTCAAAGGTAAGGAAGGAAGGTATACCTACCTTGTATCACCCGATAATGATAAGAGTAGGTACCTACCATGGTATCAAACATTTTTAGTCATATAAGAAATGACAGCAATGTTGTCAATGCAACAAAAACAGTCATCATCAACACGCGCACCCTCAATTTCCACGGCGGTTCTCTTTTTGCACAGACTCTATCAGCGGCTGCATGAAGACGACACCGACTTGCATATGCATAAAGTGTGTGTGCTCTCATTATTTTTTTTGTAACTTTTGTTTTCCGTTAGTTAATGTGGATTATTAACCACCACAAGGACCACCTGTAGCTAATACTTTGTCACTGGCTAAATACACTATTTGTGTGGAGCCATAATGAAACAAAAAAAAAACTGTAAATCTAAACTATTTAATAAAATGTTCATATTCGAATCGTGTAAGTTCCGACCGAAATTTCGGGTTTGGTTTCAGTTTCCGCCAGAAAATCTAGTTCCGACGTTAGTTTCGGTTTCGGCCGCATTATAGCCGAAATTTTCGGCGCCGCCGAAACTCGAGTGTTCGTCAATTTTCAAAAAATATATTTGTTATGACTTTGATGATTGTATTTTAACTAATTAACAATAAAATGTTAAAAGACATAAAGTTTCAATATATTTATCGAGAGCATGGCCGAAAGTTCGGTTTCGGTTTCGGCTGAAAAACCAGTTTCGGTCGGACACTACTAAATACACTTATTACGAGGAGCCACAATAAAACTTAATAAATATTAAAAAGAAGAAGTTATTTAATAACATTTCCATATTGGAATGGTGCAGGTTCACATGCAAGGACCATCTGAAGCGTCACTACCGTATCCACACTGGTGAAAAGCCCTACAAGTGCAAGTATTGTTCCCGCGCGTTTTCTCAGAGCAACGACTTGACCAAGCACATACGATCCCACGTCGGACTCAATGTTTACGAGTAAGTTATATGAACACTATAGTATATTACGATACGTGTGACTTAAGGAGTCGATTATTACACGGCGTGAAGATCCGTGCACGAGTATCGTTTACTATTTTATAGCAGTGAGACATAAACCCGCACTTTACGCTCGCTTTGCCGTGAAATAATCGACTGTCACGGAAAAGCGGGCGTAAAGTGCGTGTTTAGGTCACACTGTGCCATAAAAGTTGTTACACACAATCCCAAATTTCATCGTACCGACGGAGCTCGAACCCGCACTCCCCGGATAACATGTCCTGTTGCTCTGCCGATTAAGCCACGGTCCGATACTATTGATACGACGAAATTAAAGGATTGCATTTTTAACTGAATTATGCATTAGTGGCGCCATCTATGTTAACTTATTTCGAAAGTTAAATTTTGGATTGTGTGTAACAATTTACAAAAATATAAAGTGTTTTACAGTAAAGTTATCAACATAGCTCAATGGATTAGCAAACTGAAGTGGCAGTGGGCTGGTCACATCTGTCGTAGAACCGATAACCGTGGGGTAGACGAGTTGAGACCACGGCTCGGTAAACGGAGTGTAGGACGCGGCCTTCCAGCTAGGTGGAGCGATAATATACGCAAGTTGGCTGGCAGCGGTCGGAAACAAAGAGCTAAAGATCGAGCTCAGTGGCGTGCCATAGGAGAGGCCTGTGTCCAGCAGTGGACGAATAATGGATGTTAATGATAATGATATGAACATCTAAGCACCCTGTGGTGTATAATCTATCTGGTAAATAATGTTTAAATCTGATAGGAAAATGTTTGACCCCTATCTCGCCGGATGGTAAGCAATGATGTGGTCGAAGATGGTGAACACGCTAGGGTCTAAAATGATTTGACTCTCAAAAGCTGTGCTGCGAGGTTACGGTAGCATTTTTTCTCCTTCATGGTGGTAAGCTAGTTTTTGGTAGCAAGTCACGCGGAACATCGATATAATTCTCTCACCACCTGTGGAAATGCTATTTAAAAACTCGGTTCTTGATGCGCTAAGTTTGCAAATAAATTATTGTCTTTATCATCAAATTTTCAAAATGGCGGAATGTGGGGGTTTAAAACGTCAAAATATAATATTTTAGCCATTCAGTTTTAAGATATGCAAAGACAGACAATCGAGGTCTACAGCCCTTAGAGCCACTAGTAATCTCTTATTTGACACGCAAGCCTGTGCAGATTCCATATCTTAGCACAGTCACAGTTGCTCTTTCATCTATTGTGCGTTTTGCATCGAGTTGGATTAGAGACCACTATGCCATGCCTAAAAATAATACTATTACACCCATTTTTGAAAAGTGTCTCAAATCTCAATTAGATTCTATAGTGCCACTACCACTAAAAAATTCACAAAATGTTTATTCAATCATTAAGTGCCATTAATAATGCATATAAAGTTTGCATTTTCAAATTTTGCGCGTATTTTGCGACGAAAACGCTGAACGCCATATTGCTCTGTGGTCATGACGTCAGTTGGCTGTGTAAACAAATGCAGTGATATGATAGTTGACTGTTGACACTTCTAAGTTTACATAGCAGTACGACGTAATAACATGGCAACTACTGGCGACTACTATGTGTTATGAAACAGATTAAAAAAGGATGAAACCTTTGAATTGAATTTTAAAATTTAGTTTGCTATTTGATGAACTAAAACTATCGTTTTCCGACTGCTTTTTGCCTAAGCTATCTCAATAATATATTCTTAGATTTTTACTCATATAGAGTAAAATACCCATATATTCTTCTACATTTACTGTCTACTTTAAAGTAACGAAATTTTCCTTATGTGTTAATACATTTCCAGTTGTTCAGTTTGCGGCGCAGGATTCCGTCTAGCAAGCGAATTGAAACAACACTACCCTGTACATTTCTGTACAGACGATCCTGAAGCCAACAACATTCTCAGCACATTACCTAAAAACCCGGATATCAAAATATCACTAATATCACAAGATAACGATATATTGCACAAGGATAACGACATATCACGGCAAGATAACGATATCTCACACCAACATAACGAAATGTCACGCCAGGATAAGGACACATCACGAAGGGATAACGATATATTGCATCAGAATAACGATATAATATTTCAGGATAACGGATTATCACTTCAAGATAAAACATACCAAGTAAACAAGATAACAGAAGAAGGCAAGATATTGCAGGAAAGTAAAATAAATAATACGCAAACAGACAAATTCATGATTACTATAAATAGCATAGATGGCAGTAATATGTTGTCTATTAATATCGAGCCTGAATCTATGATGAAAGTGTACGGTAATAATAAATTCACTTCATAGCAGCAATCTACAGTGTTACAAAGCATATTTAACTCTATTTCAGCCTACGAATAAATAATAAGTCAGGAAGTCTAATTCAAAATAAATTCCACACAAAAAGTGGCCCTCCATCAAGCCAAAACGACGTAGATTCAAAATAAGAATCAATTCCATAAATTCGAAACGAAAGCAGGGATTGCTTCGCGCATGTGCTGCAATGACAGTTAAGTCAAACAAGACAAATGGCCGACTAATGACGCGCTGGACACGACTTTTGACCCCGCCTACTTGGACACGACTTTTTTGGGTCATTTTTTTAACGCAGTTACATTTCCTGACTTATTATTTATTCGTAGATTTCAATAATATAATGTACAAATTTACAATAATGACTGATGAGAGATAATATCGCATATATTTTTGCGAATGTAAACAAAATCATGTTACCGATCATCAGTTCGTCGAATTCGGTGCCAGCTAATGGAGGCTAACGCGTGTGAATTTGCCGCTAAGGGCGCTAGTGGACTACAAGGTCCGCGAAATGTCTAGTGTCATTTTTAGTTTGGGATGTAATTATTACGGCTTTAGCTACTTTATAAAAAAAAACAGGACCAATTTTATTACAATAATGTTAACTAGACTTTTAGCATTTTTAGAACACTTTTAGCATAACTAACGTGAATTTGATGATGTTTGGTGCTAGCCAGCCTGGAAGAGGGATTGGGAAAGTTGCGTTCTGTGGAATGGACTACAGTCAGTCGTCCATCGCCTAGTCTCAGTGCCGTCTTCCATTTCCAGACAAGCACGACTCCATCTTGATCGCATCATCACTTAACATCAGGTGAGATAGAGTAAATTGCTTGCCTGTCGAGTCAAAAAAAGAAACTCCAGAAGTACCGGAATATTTATAAAGTTAAACTTCTTTAGGCGCTCTGGGGTAAAATTTTACTGTAGTGACGTATCGACACGGTCCGAAGCAGCGGAAGTAACGTAAGCGTCATGTTATACTTAATATTTATAAACGCCATCTATTGTAGAACGGCGTAACTACGAAGACGTATTCGCTATCATTCGGGCATTCGTCTCGCTTAGTTCAACAGATGGAGTTGTACAAAAAAATAGTGATGTTGAGAAATAAATTGAATTAACTGGAAAGTTTCATTTTTAACGCGTAGCTTTTCACGACCTCTTTTTTAAAATTAATTTCGGAAGTACCGAAATAAATTTTCTTTATATATTTTTTTCTATATTATTGTATGTTAATATAATAACTTTCGTTTAAGGCCAGTTTTACTGGATACTGATAGTTTATATGGCTCTTTCTGTCAGATAACTATCCTGATACTTTCTTAGGAAACGATGAAACCGACCCTTCATCATCATCATTAGACAATACTAGTCCAATGCTGGACATAGGCCTCTCCTATTGTACGCCACTGAGCACGATCCTCGGCTACTCTCATCCAAATCTTAATTATATGAAACTATTTAAATAAGTGTTATTTAATTTTATAAATCGTATTCTTTTATGTTTAAATTTATGTAATTAAAATGTATTTCTCTCTTATGTTTAAAATTAGCTTGGAACGTTTGCAGGCTTCAATAGTGATGATATTATTGAATATGGAAACAGTATAATAATTAAATGTAAATACCTCGGTGATAAATCTAAGGGTCAGCTCAGACCGCGCCGCGACGCGACGAGACGCGGCGCGCATTTATTAAGAGAGTGATACAAAAAATTACTTTATTTACTACACAAAAAGATACACCAGTTAATTCGGCGGCTTTAGGCTGCGCCGCACGGTGCAGCGAGAGGCCGCGTGATACAAAATAGAACTTAATTTACTAAACGAAAATGTGCACATTTCTTTTTGATTATTTGGCCGCGCCGCGCATCTCGCTGCGTCGCGTCGCGCGTCTTGCTGCGTCACGCGGCTTCTCGTTGCGCGTCGCGAATCCACAAGAATCAAAGAATCAAGAATCAAAGCATTTATTCAGTATGTAGGCAGTATAAATATACGCACATATACACGTCAAAATCATAAATCATAAAATAAACAGATGCACAAGCATCGTTACGTCGCGCCGCGTCGCGTCGCGTCTCGGTGTGAACTGACCCTTAATTATTTTATATCGAAAATATGTAAAAGTGAGATTATATTAAGAAAATTGCCTTATTATTTAAATAAGACTAATTAAATACTGAATTGTCTGCTTAAATTAACTGATATTTTGATAGTGTTCTGTTGATAGTGTTTCCGTTCTGATATGTAACATAATATGTTCCTATAAGACAAAGGGGCACATCTACACAAATATCACAGCTTTTTTTAGAAATCATAAATAGGCCAGCGTTTGACTACTATCTCACCTGTTGATAAGTGATGATGCGGTCGAGGATAGTAGCACGCTAGGCTAGGCTAGAATGGGAACAGGTACTCAAGGATAGCTGCCGGAACACATTAGAGTTTGACGACAGATTTTCTAACTCGAGGGTAGTAGCTGGCCAGGTGGACACTTAGTTTTTGTCTGTCTGTCTGTCTCTCTGTCTGTTTGTTCCGGCTAATCTCTGAAACGGCTGGACCGATTTTAATGGGACTTTCACTGGCAGATAGCTGATTTTATGAGGAGTAACTTAGACTACTTATATTTTAGAAAAAAAAAATACAGTTCCGCCAAAACAAAATTGAAACCAACAGATAAATAAAATTGAAGTTTTAAACGCGGGCAATGCCGCGAGTGCACCTAGTTTAGAATAAAAGTTTCAGTCAAGTCCAAATAAAAACATATTGATTAAATTAAATATTCAATCAAATTATGTAGGTAAATGTAATATCCCATATGTAAAGACCAATAAATGTGATTTCAGTGCAAGTTTTTGCTGGTTGCTGGCGGCTGCGTTTTAGTTTTGTATGGGAACTCTTATAATAACCATAAAAAAGTTCATTGTCCGAGTTCTAGGAACGGCAACAGGCTGATTTATATATTACTAGCTGTACCCGCGACTTCGTCCGCGTGGAATAGTAGTGTCTTTGAGTAGCATTTTTAAATATTTAGCCTAATTATTTTACAAATAAGACACATGCGTATCCTACCTACACCGCAGCGTACCACGCTGCGCATATCCCCCTCCCCCTCTCCCTCCCCCTCATCCCTCCCCTCCGCTCTCCCTTTCTCTTCCCCCCACCCCCTTTCCTCTACACTTCCCCTCCCCTCTCTTCCCCCTACCCCCTTTCCACTTCACTTCCCTCTCCCCTTACCCTTTCCCCCCACTTCCCCTCCCCTCTCTATTCCTTGTCCTTTCTCAGGCTCTAGAGCCTGAGAAAGGAAAAGAAAAGCCGGAGAACATCTGTGTACCAAATTCCATTTAAATTAGTTCAGTAGAACATTAACATAAACCTTACATATTTCCATACGAATTTTCATCCCCCATTGTTATTTTACACCCTTGAGGGTAAAACTTTTAGAAACTTTGAATGTCATATTTATGTAAGTATATCAAATTAACAGCCTAAAAAATAAGTTTCAAGCTTCTAGCTCCTAAAATGATCATACTTCCATACAACTTTTCATCCCCCCTTTCAACCCCATAAACCCTCCTTTCGCATTAAAAAGTAGCCTATGTCCGTTCTCAGGCTCTAGACTATCTGTGTACCACATTTCATTAAATCAAAATTTAATAAATTTGTTGTGAAAACTGTATCAAATTCAAGCTACTGAACGGCCTCAAAGTAGCTATACCTTTCTGGCGTAGTAAGATTTTTATACAATATGTTTTAAAGTTTTTAAACAATGTAATAATTAAGGTAAAGAAGGCCTACGTATATTTTAATATATTTTTAATATTAAAGTTCATTTACGTTAAATGTAGTGAAGACGTAATATATTTACACTTTATTACTTTACCTACTATAAGTTTAAAATGTTAGTTATTTAGTTTCAGCGTGTGTATGGTCATTTGTCGAACACAATGAGACGTTTTCATGAAAAAAAAAATAGTTCGATTACACACGCTAGGTGGCTTTGATGTGATTCTTCTGATATGTCACTGTCAAAAGCGTCAAATCTAATGTTTATTATTTATTACCGAAAATATTTATTATTAGCAAATGTAATTGAAAATGATAAATTTTAGAAATATATGGATGAACGCGTTATAAACATCAATCGAAAACGAATCAAAGGATAACAAGGTTTTTTATTTTTTTTAAATATTATATAGGCTACCGTTTGACCACTATCTCACCTGTTGGTAAGTGTAATGATGCGGTCGAGGATGGTAGCACGCTAGGCCTAGAATGGGAACTGGCTCTCAAGCTCTAAAAGCTGCCGGAACACATTAGATGTTTGTTTAGGTTTGTCAGATTTATCCAGTACCAAAGCCATCAGATTCAGATTCGTTTATTTAATACCATTGGAACATATTTGAACACTTGGTTACATCTATTGAGTCTCCAGGAACTAACACGTTTTTTTAAGTAAACGCCTCATTGTGCTGTCTACAAAGTCTTAAGACCTGAAGTTATCGATGAAAATGTAAATAAAATTATATAGTTAAACGATAAATGCTGTTTTATTATTACCCTCGACGTAACGGAGAAGGAAATGCGGTAAGGGTATGAGGGTTTTTCTTTAGATGCGGTTTTCTTTTAAATAGTTTGTCATTATAGGTAGGAATAGTGAATAATAGTGTACCTAAATGTCTTTTTTCTACATATCTTAAAGGCTAGCGTTTGACCACTATCTCTCTTGGTGCTAAGCGATGATAATGGTCGAAGATGGTGGACACGCTAGCTCTAGCCACATAAGTATAGAAATGGTCTGAGGGAATTCGAACATAATATAAATCGAAATTCAATCGGACCCGTAAGGGTTACGGGTCCGATTCACACTGCGACGCGATGCGAAGTCACGGTGCTGTGGTTTCGCGCTGCGCAGCCAGATGTATTCTAATTCTAATTTGAGGTGGGGGCGATACGTCCTGCACTGAAGTCCCGCTTGGGGTGTATTGTGCATTCCCCCTGACAGCGACTAACCAAGCCAACCCAGCTCTTTTATGAAGCGAAGGTAGGCCCGGGGTCGCTGTTATGTCTGTCTGTCTGTCCGTCCGTATGTCACAGCCATTTTATTCCGGAACTATTAAGACTACACAGTTGAAACTTGGTAGGTAGGTGTATTCTGTGAACCGCTTTACGATTTTTATACAAAGATAAAAAAAAAAAAATTTAGGGTGGCTTCCCATTCATGGAAACTATTAGGACTACACAGTTGAAACCTGATAGGTAGATGTATTCTGTGAATTGCTTTACGATTTTTATACACAGATGAAATATTTAGGTGGGCTACCCGTGCACAGAACGAACTAAAAAAATATTTTTCATCAAACCTATACGTGCGTCTATAGATAGGTATTTTAAAATCACATTGAGGTTTCTAAAACTATTTTTTCTTAAAGTCTATCGTTTGAATGATAGACACTTCTAAACTGGTAAAATATATGCTGCACCTATCTCAATAAACACTCAACGAAAATTGATTCGAACGAGATAAGTTTTTGAGATATAGCACATTCTCAAAACCGCAAATATAACTTTGTCATTCATACAAACACTATGAAAAACAAAGTCAATTCATCATCAGTCAAGAAAAATGATAGCGGTATTTTTTGCTCGATCTTATAAAATATTGTAGTGTGGTACGGAACCCTACGAGTGCGAGTCCAACTTGCACTTGGCCAGTTTACTCACCAGTTACTTTAACAGTTTTGGCTCACAGTCGATGCCTACACAGACATCAGTGGTCAATAGTGTAGTTGGTCACCCATAATATCGCCACCAAGATAGCACGTGTAGTGTAGGGCTATAATCTAAGCCTAGCCATATTATCTTTTCTATGGACTAGCTACGGGCACGGGAAGGCAGCAATTACTCTCCTATGTGACAGTGACTCTCAGTTTCAGGTTTATGTCAAACAAAATCAACGAATAAAGTAATAATTAAGATAGTTTAAAAAACGTACAGACGAAATGAGAACCTACTTCTTTTTGTACGTCGGTTGAAAACTAAAACAACTGACTTCCATGCCCCGCGTCGATTTCAAGTCCATTTCAGTAGCAAGTTTGAGACGTTTATCGTCATATCTCTGGAGATTCTTATCAGATCTCTATGAAATTACAATGGGACCACCTCGGAAACGACCCTACCGATTAAAAAAAGAGTCATTCAAATCGGTTCACAATTGACGGAGTAATCGCGTAACATACAGAAAAAAAAACATACAGACGAATTGAGAAACTCTTTCTTTTTGGAAATCGGTTGAAAACTAAACGAATCCCTAAAATATTTAAACCATACTTACGTAGTAACTTTTATATAATCTGTGACCAGACTACTACTGCTACTTGCTAAAGAACTAAATGTAGGACTATTATCTTTTCTGTGATTTAATACCTATACGTGACTTCCACGGACTATTGAAGATTTGCGAAAAGATGCATGGCGCCAGAGAAAATCAATAGGTAGTTAGTTATATTATATCGCGATCTTATATCCGTAGGTATCTAATTAAGTCTAAAGGAGAACGAAATAACACTTAGCAACTATTAGCTAAGTGTATTTCCTTAAATGTTTATTTAGAATGGGAACTTGATGTGTTACTGACAGATTTTCCTACATGAGGATGGTGGCTGGCCAGGCGGACACTATAGACAGTGTCCTACCGCTATGCCGGAGGTTTCTTAACCTAGTGTTTTCTTCACCGGCCGTGCCACTGTAAAATACATACATTTTTCTGTAGAAAAATCTATTGGTGCACGGCGGGGATTTGAACTCGCTACATCTGACGTCAAACTCGACCATTCGTCCACTGCGCCACTGGGCTCTCGAATAAGCAAATACATATCTACCTAAATATCGGAGACAAGTATGTACTTGACAACTTCCTATGTCATCTGATGCTATGTAAGATGTTATTGTGCTTCTCTGTAATTAGAAAACAGTAGTAGTAATTAAGCCCAGATGCCGGACAACCAACTTTTCAATTTCACACAACTTTATTGTCGATTTGAACATTCCCAGGTTATATTTCGAATTAAAGATACTCGAAAGCAGAATATATAATTTTTTTGGCTGTTCTGACCCCTGATTCTCAATCATTCGAAAACCTATATTATTATTCGTATTCGGAAGCTTCATTTTTAATATAGAATATTCATAAATCCGTAATCTATTTTGTCGCGGAAACCTTTCCAATTAGAATCACTGATTTTTACGAATTGAAATATCAAAAGTAACCTATCGAAACATTGTGAATTGCAAAGATTCAAGTCGAAGTAAAGGCAGTTTCCGAAACCGGATTTGCTTTAGAATGATTGAGAATCAAGGGGTTGATGAGAAACAAGGATAAAAATCCTTGACAGATCAACAGGTACTTACTCGGAGTCGTATCTGCGCAATAGTCTTTGCCTTCTGGGCGGTAGGGCGGCTCTCGCCCGGCCCGGCGTTAGTGCGCAGCTGGCCGCCCAGAGAATAGGTGAGTCGTTTTGTGTAAAACACACTTTACATTTTTATTTTGATAAGAATAAGTAGGTACTGATGTTGAGGCAGGTCTTTTAGAACGTTTTAAGTTCCACTGTGCATACATTTCTTTGGTAGCTTTTATGACCTTTCTTTTGTTTTGTAGGTCGATGGGTTTTGTTTTATTTTGCGATTTCGGCATGATAAGGAGGGGAAGATGCTTTGTTTGGAGATTATAAAACCCAAAGTTACCCAACTTTAATGAATGATTTGATAGATAAGGGTCCGAGACGTATCATTTTGGAAGTTTTTTTTCCATACTTTAGCTATTGTATTATATGGATATTGTTGAGGTATTGTAATAAGTAGCAGATAATATTGTTGTAATCTAAACTTGATTTAATATTATTCTGACTAAATTTGTGCTATTGTTGATATTTTATACGTATAGTACCTATATATAAATGCATAACACAATAGGCAAGTACCTTAGTATCTATACATTATAAATGTATTAGTAACTCAGTACATAATATAGGTAAAGTACAATGGCGTACCTAGTTCATAAGTCCGAATTTTAATTTTAATCGATATTCTTATTTATTTCAGTCTGAGCTAAGTATTCGTTTAAAATTGAAACCAAAATGTTCGCTTCACGTCATCGTATAACCTATTCACGTATTGATAAATGATAATATAATAACAAAAAAAACCGACTTCATGGACCAAACGGGAAGTTATCCTCTCAAACTAAAAAAGGAATAATTCCTAAGCGGGTTTTTTTCCCCTTAACAAATGTTAAAATTAAATAAAGTTAAATTTTGTCGTTGTGGTTTACACGACAAAATTCTTACTTATAGGTAATCTATACAATAAAAATTATCCATACAACTATTATATAATCTGTGTCCATACTACTTAATATTTACTCTTTATTTTATTAACTATACTCAATTCTTCTTAATATTTAGATAATAAAGAATCAGACTGTCTAATCAGGTTACAAATGACGAAATTCTGAGATAACATAAAAAAATACGAACGAATTGAGAACCTCCTCCTTTTTTTTTGGAATCATCTTTTTATACTGAACTGAGTGCTCTGTGCTACCCGCACAGAGCACTTGACCACTATCTTGATGATGCGATCGATGATGGAGCGCAAACCCAGAAGACGTAGTCGAAGGAAAATTCGAATACCGTGGTTGCAACGCACGCTGTTGCGAAAAAATGTTCAAGCGGTACTTACGCCTTTTCGAAAACATCTTTTTATGTGTAGTACGATTAATCGATAGTCACGGTATCGAAATCCATTGTTGCTGATCGAAGTACAGAGTATAGCGCTTCAAAGGTTCAAACAAAAAATGGATTTATAATTAATATATTATGTTATAATATATTATTATTTAATACATATATTATGATACTTTAATTGCACACTGAACGTATGCAATTTCCCTTATAACTTACCACAAAAGTTTATATAGCTTAGTAGAAAATTTTATACAAACGGCTGCTTAAATGAATGAGTTGTGCCGTGCCGCGCCGCATCATTGACTATAAATAAAGTCACAGATCTATCAATCGAGTTGGCATCAAACAACTCCCAACACCTACCTATCTAACAATATTAACGATCATTGAATTATTCATAGCTAGAGCGTTAGTATTTCAAGAGCTTTAATAGCTCCTTACCTGGGGTAGAAGTCTCTACATTAATAGCGATGCGTCCTGTCATCGCAAATGTCTGCTAGAATGATATGCAGGTAGACAGTTGTTATCTGCATCTCTTTTCGTATCGACGATATTCGCTCGAAATGCATCGCAATGCATGTAGAGACCACCGGCCCTGGGTTGGGAGTCTCTACATTGATAGCGATGCGTATTGTCATCGCAAACGTTTGCTAGAAAGAGAGGCAGCTAGACAGTTGTTATCAGTATCTCTTTTCGTATCGACGATTATCGGTTGAAATTCATCGCTATTCGTGGCGTGGTTTCAACTTAGCGATGTCAAGACACTTTTATGAGATAACTAGCTGCACCCCGCGGCTTTGCCTGCGATCAATCCTGGTTATAAACCTTCTTCATAAATCACTCTAACTATTACTGAAATCTGTTCATTCATTTCATTTATTCCAAAAACAACCATTATTGTATAGGAAATTATTGTTACGTAGTATAAAAGATCTAAGCGTACAGACAGCGTGAGCTACTTTGTTTTATACTATGTAAAGATAGAAAATCTGTGACTCTATTAGCGCTGTCTGAGATGTGTATCATCATCATCATCATTTTCACTTTTTAACCGACTTCAAAAAAGGAGAAGGTTATCAATTTGTTTGTATTTTTTTAATGTTTGTTGCCTCGGAACTCCGTCATTTATAAACCCATTTGTAAAATGTATTTTATTTTTGAGAGGGTATACCTACTGTCACATAATAATGAATAGGTAGTACTCGTCAAGTACTACTGTCCGTTTGGTCCTGTTGTACAAATCATAGAGATCTGATTAGTGTCTCTTGGAGATAAATACCTCAAACTTGCTACTGGTAATCATTAAGATAGTTTAAAAACTAAAACAACTGACTTTCATGCCCCGCGAGTCAGTTTCAGTAGCAAGCTTGAGACGTTTATCGTCATATCTCTGAAGATACTTATCAGATCTCGATAAAATTACAATGGAACCACCTCGGAAACGTAGCCTACGCATTAAAAAAAGAATCATTCGAATCGGTGCACAATTGGCAGAGTAATTGGGTAACCTACATACAAAAAAAAAACAAAAAAAATACAGACGAATTGAGAACCTTCTCCTTTTTAGAAGTCGGTTGAAAATGACTAGCACAGCATGTAAAGTCAATTTTTAGGTTTTTTAAATGATCTCTTTATTGTTACCATTATACCACATGAGTAAATCATGTGATTATACTGCGTCCAATCATTTAACTTTTGACAGCTCAAGTATTAGTCAATGGTTCTCATTTCGTCTGTACCTGTTTATTTTTGTAAAAACTATTTTTTTAAAGCTTCCTCGAAATGTGGGTTGCATTTTACTAGTATTCTTGTTAACCCCTCCAGCTAAGCTAAATATGCTTGTGTCTATTTGAATGATTATTTTTTCATGGGTAGCAACGTGTTCACTGAAAATAAACCGATTTTAATAATTCTTGAATAGGTATCAATAATTTTATCAAGATCTAATGAGGATCTCCAAATATGGCGATAAAAAGCTCAAACTTGCTGCTGAAACTAACTGACGCGGCATGTCAAATCAGTTTTTTAGTTTATAATCTTATTCTTATTATCTTATTTCTCAGTGAGAATTAATCGAAAAATCGATATAATCTGCTAATATTTTATCTCTACCACTCTATAGGTATGTGTACACATTATAAAGTAGGTGTGTTCCTAGTTATGATATAATACTTATAAACTATAATAGACAGATATCTCAACTATTATAGAGAGCTTATAAAGACTATTGGAATTCTCTCCGAGCGTCGGCAATTGAATTAAGTTTTACTTGATGCTTGAACTTTAAAGAGAGAGCTCGGGCTCTTTTATTTTACAAAATATGAAGCACTTAAAGTTCAATGACATTTATAACTACGATTATAAATGTTTTACGAAATCAACTCAGTAATTAATTATCTGCCAGAAACAGCTAAATATGCCATGAATTTTACTGTAAATTATTCGCCTAAACGGCTTGTTAGGTTACCTATATTTATTGCTGTGAGTTATTTTATATATTTAGTAATTACTTTTTCTGTATGTACCTTATCGTGCAAAGGCTTTGAGTATTCACCACTCAAAGTGCAAAGGTAATGTATGGCACTTGAATGGATAGCTTCATTCTTTTCAAATATTTGGAACAATGAAGAGAAGTAAGTAAGGTAGATATCAACACCAATATAATAAATGCGAAAATCAGTTTGCGTATTTGTTGGTTTGGGATATCTTCACGGTCAAACGACTGGGCCGATTTAGCTATAATTAAGATAGTTTAAAAACTAAAACAACCGACTTCAATGCCCCGCGAGTCAATTTCCGTAGAAAGTTTCAGACGGTTATCGACATATCTCCGGAGATACTAATTAGATCTCGATAAAATAACAATGGGACCACCTCGGAAACGTACCCTACCGATTACAAAAATAATCATTCGAATCGGTTCACAATTGACGGAGAAATCGCGTAACTTACACACAAAAAAAAAAACATACAGACAAATTGAGAACTTCCTTCTTTTTTGGAAGTTGGTTGAAAATATTGCACAGGTATAGCCAGTATTATGGATAAGGCTATAGGATACTTTTTAACGCGAGCGAAGCCGTGGGGCACAGCTAGTCGATAAATGGAACATCAAAAGGTCAGACACACTTCATTAAATTCGATCGCATCACTTCACCTGGCGGAGGTTTGACATTTCACTCATAATTCAATAGGTAGGTACTCCGGAAGTACGTATTTTTTTGGATTTCAGCAAATTAGAAATTGCAAATGTCCTCTTTTCTAGGATTTCTTGTACAGGATATTGATTATGCAAATAAATCTAGGCGAAAAGGTTACGTAAGTATTATTACTACTATGACCGATTTCAATTGATGTACAAAAAGTTTAAAATCTTTTTGTACATCAATTGACTTCCTTCTTATTGGAAGTACATTGAAAAACGTTTGAAAGACTGGGAAACTTTACCTTTTTATTTTCGATCATCACAATATAAAATCAAGTCGGTTCTACGGCTCGGAAACTGTACGGAAATTACTTTCCTGGGCACCCGTTGTGTCGCTTTCAATATAGGCTATATTACATGGAGATAAAATAGGGTTTTCTTTATACCTACAGGGTAAATAACCCGTGAATACATCGTTTTGTTATGTTGACCTTATGTGGTATATAGGAGCTATTCTTGTAATAAGTATGTGATGACTGCCTGAGCAATCTCGATACACCACTATTACGTACCACATTCATTATTTACATATCATGCAGATACATTTTACGTACTAATTGTTAACATACAACGCACAACTGCGTCATGTATGTAGAAGGTAGGTACAATAATATCGTACAGTATTTTATTTAAGAGGTGAGCATGAGAGAAGGTCTTTTAAAACCTAAGTTTATGAAATACACTCATCACTTAATTTACCACGATTAAGATTTATTCCATATAGATTTTGTTCAATTCCGAATCGACATTATTGTTATTTTTTTTTAATTAAAATGACATATTTGATTATTAATTGTTCTGTGTTTTATTTCAAATACGTAGGTGTATTAGTTTGGTATTGTTCAGGAACACAGATTTTATTGCCCTAGTAGATTATCTACAAAATATTTTTAAAATTAATAAAGTAAAAAGTGATTATGAATGACTTTCAAGTTATGAATGACTTAGATACAAAAGGGTGTACTAAAAAAGGATTTTCCAAAATTCATCCCTTAAGGGGATGAAACGGGGGTTCAAAGTTTGTATGGAGAAACAACATAAGATAGTTTTTTTTTTCGAAACTTCACACAAGTACTTCTTCTTCTGTAGTAGTTCTGTAAGTAAATAAGTAAATACGTGTTTCAGACTTTTTTGAAATTTCACCACTAAGAGAGTGAAATGGGGTAACAAACTCGGAATCAATATGGTCTTCCGGGTTTTATAAAAATGAATCCCTATTTGCCTTAGTCACGCGATAACTTGAAAACGGGTGGACCGATTTGGCTAATTATCTTCGATGTGTTTTGGTGATAGAAAAGTTTTTATGAAAGAAAAGTTTAAAGTAAATGAAAGAAGTTTTTAAAGCAGGCAAAGCCGCGGGGCACTTCTAGTTTTAAATAATAAGGTTCCATACCTTTGACGCCAGTTTAATGGGTTCAAATCCCCAATGGATTTTTTCTATCGAAAAATGTTAGTGCGCATTTTGCAGTGGCCCTCCGGTGTAGGGTGTCCGGTGTCCATCGTCAATAAACCCCCAATTCCCGGCATGTTGCTAGGGCACTGTCTAATGTCTGCCTGGCAAGCTGTTGCTATCACATCTTATGTGTTCCGGCAGCTGTCCTTGAGAGCCAGTTCCCATTCTAGGCCTATCGTGCTACCATCCTCGACCGCATCATCACTTACCAATAGGTGATATACTCAAAACTTAAAGCATTTATTCAGTATATGGGCAGATTAAAAATCTGCACTTACACACGTCAAATAACATTTAATTGATCATATCAATAATAATTATCTACATTTAAAAAACCAGTCAAGTGCGTGTTGGGAGGAATTTGGGAGTTTTGGCGGGAACGTGGAAAAGTGTGTGTGATCTCATTGTATTTTTTCCTAAAACTTGTGTTCCGCGTGTTAATGTGTAATAAATGTGGAGTATACGAGTGTAGGGAAACAGCACAATGTTGAAAAACATGCTATTTGCGTTCTCACCAAAATTCCACTGAAAATCTTCAGTAAACATCACATCTTTACTGAACGTATGACTTAGAAAAGACTTTTACTTGAAAACTGACCTGAAATGTGCCTTTGACCCATCTCTACGACTAAAATTTATAAAAACTTGAATAATGTCGTCAATACTTGATTGACAGTGGCTAAATACACTAATCGTGTGGAGGCATAATAAAACTAAAAAAAAAAAAAAGTAAGTGCGTGTTGACTCGCGCACCGAGGCTTCCGTACAAACTTGTCAAAACAAAGTTGCCTAGATGCTGGTAATGAACCAACCGCAAATGAGAAGTTTTTAATAGCAAATTTGCTGTTTTATTATTTAACTACATATTTACGATTTTCAGATTTATTATAAGTGCTTCAAGACCTTGCTTCTTGCCAAATTTCATAATTATAGATCAACGGGAAGTACCCTCTAGGTTTTGATGCCCTTGTAAATCGCGAAATATGCCAAAATATGAAGTGAAGAATGAACTGAAGTATTTGATGTAAGTTTCATATAAGCTCAACACGTTCCTGAGAAAAAGGATCTTGACAGACGGACAAACGGAGAGACAGACGGACAACAAAGTGATCCTATTAGGGTTACTTTTTTCCTTCTGTGGTACAGAACCCTAAAAGCATAAGTTATTGCTTTGAATTTAAAGAAAAAAAAAAACAAAAGTAATGAGCCATTCAGCTTTTATCCAAACGTGGAACGTCACACTGAAAAAAACTTCAAATTCCCGTGATTAACATAGGGTTGCAAACCGTACTATTTGCACCCCCAAAGCATGTTTTGGTACTTCAGATAATTTTTATCCAAATAAATATAGCGTTTGATAGTGGTTAAACGCTACTCTATATGATAAAAAAAGAAATGCTAATCCTGCTTCCAAATGAAGGCTCCAATTCACAGAAGTTCCAAGTCAAAAATTTCAGACTAATGGTGCGTAATATCGTGGGTTCTGTGGGAGGAATTCCTCCCCCTCCCCCTCGAGTGCCTCACAAAGCCCCTTCAATAACGAGGGGGTGGCTACGAAACATTGTAGAGGTGGCACTTTTAGTTTTTCTTACTATTTTTTAAGTCAAATTAGCTTATACAAAAAAACACAAGATATTATTGTTTTACAACACATTTGGAGTTACGTTACTAACCTAACCAAACCAATTAGTAGCATGTCGTCGAGGTATATAAATGCATCGTAATACAAATGTTCATATATTGAAAACAGCTCGACCGACTTCGTTAAAATTTAAATGGCACCACCTGGAAAGGGTAACCTTTAAAACAAAAAATATACAAATCGGTTCAGGCATCTTCGAGCAATCGGTGAACATACATAAAAAAATTGAACGGATTGAGAACCTCCTCCTTTTTTGTGAAGTCGGTTAAAATCGTTTGTAACTCTGTCACTCTGTTTGTTACCTAATCACGCCTAAACGGACGATCCGATCTTACTGAATTTTAACAAGGAGATACTTTATAGCACCAGGATGAACATAGCCTACTAAATTCTTGGTGTACGTGAACGAAGTCGCGGGTCTCAGTGGTAAACAAATAATTAATTAACCTGTTTTATACGTTTTACAGATTTGGAGTGCAGAGCTTTCTTCATGGAATCTCAAGGCAGTGTGGACAGCTCCGGGACCCGTAAGTACTACGAAGTCTCTTTTTTAACCCCCGACGCAAAAATAAAGGGTTGTTATAAGTTTGACGTGTGTAACTTTGTATGTCTACCTTGGGCAAATCTTGCTATTGGGTAGAAACAACTTAGAGAAGGAAGCTCGCAGAAGAATACAGTTAGGATGGGCAGCATTCGGAAAACTTCGTCGAGTATTTTCGTCGCCCATACCACAAAGCCTAAAGACGAAAGTCTTTAACGATTGCGTCCTACCTGTTATTACTTACGGAGCCGAGACGTGGACACTGACGGTGCGACTAGTTCACCAATCCAAAGTCGCTCAGCGAGCTACGGAGAGGGCTATGCTCGGAGTTTCTCTGAAGGATCGAATTCGAAACAAAGTCATCCGTCAGAGAACCAAAGTTATCGATATAGCTCAAAGGATTAGCTAGCTGAAATGGCAGTGGGCTGGTCACATCTGTCGTAGAACCGATAACCGTTGGGGTAGACGAGTTCTAGAGTGGAGACCACGGCTCGGCAAACGTAGTGTATGACGCCCTCCAGCTAGGTGGAGCGATGATATACGCAAGCTGGCTGGCAGCGGTTGGAAACGAATGGTTGAAGATCGAGCTCAGTGGCGTGCCATGGGAGAGGCCTATGTCCAGCAGTGGACGGAAATTGGCTGATAATGATGATGATGAACTTTGTATGTGTGTCTGTCTGTGGTATCGTAGCACCCAAACGGATGAACTGATTTTCGGTATCTATTCGAAATTATGTATCCTCTTACTTCAATGATATTGTAAGAACATAGTAGCATTGACCTGATGCTGGTGCATCTCCTGATATCTGCAGAATACTCAACTCCTCACCAACTAATAACATAGATGTCGTGTATGGGCTTTTACCGGATGGGTACCTATACTAACCTATACTAAGTATTATCGTTCGATCCTAATTGCCTATCACGGGTGTAGATTTATAGTAAAGCAACTTAATAATATATTATAGATTGTATTGCAACTTGGGAATATCTTTATCAATTGTTTCACACAATCCAAAATTTCATCGTGCCGATGGAATAAAACTGTACTAACAGGACAAAAATAAGTTTCTCTAAGTGTTACAAACTTTATAACACTTACAGAAACATAATATCTTTATCTATTATTTAAAGTAGTACATATGTATAATAAATATATACAACCCAATAATAAAAAATATATAAAAATACATAAACCACAATAATAATACCCAAACCTCGCGTTTTACATCGGGTACAGTGGGTAATTTATTAGTTTATAGCCTTAATAATGTTACTAACGCACTATATTATTGATACAGATATGGATTTATCTACTAGCAAAACCGGATAGAAGCTTAATATAAAAGCTTATACGTGTTACTTAACTATTTTGCTGCCGCCTCCACCAGTTTCGTAGGTCACGAAGTCGTGTCGGTTACGTCGGCTCACGGTCCATGGAAGCTGATTAATTATATTCTGGCTGTACTACACAGACTGTGGAAATGTATTGTGTAGCTTTGTGATACAAGTATGGCTGCTAGATGCTTGTGTATTCACTCTGTGTGTTTATTGTTTTCTATTTGATACATCTTACGTCATATTTTGGTTTAAAAGCTAAATTACATTTAACCACGACGAGGAAAATTATATCTGCGTTTAGGATATTGATATGTGTACTACAAAAATGTTTTTTTTTTAAATATCTTATAGTCTAGCGTTTGGCTTACTTTAGCGTTTGTTAGAAAGTGATGATGCGGTCGAAGATGGTAAGCACGCTAGGCCTAGAAGTAGTACCTACATGAATGGTTTAGGGCAAAATTTTGGTTGTGCAGAAACATACATTTTCACATTTATTTTCAAAACAACTTAACCGATTTAAATTTTCTTTAAGCGGTTTGTAAATAATCGGCGATGGTATATATATATGATGGTTTGAGCCGAAGGAGTAATTTTTTTGTACTGCACTTGTTGTCTTGAGTCTTTTAGATGTTGAGTTTACCTTCATATCTAAAAAACACGCCCCGGGCGGACTAGCAGAAATGCTATTACAATCAAATGTTTACAATAGTCTGTGATTTGAGACAAGATTACTCGTCTATCTCGATCTCGAATTAATGAAGTGAAAACTTCTTTCGCGGCGTTGTGAACTTTTTTGGGATGGGTAAAAAATGTTAGTCGCGTCAGGACACGTGACCTGATCGAAAATTCTTAAGACGGTGGGAGAGTAGACACTTTTTTGGGATGGGGTAAAAAACGTTAAACTCGCGTCAGGATATGTGACCTGATCGAAAATTCGTAAAACGGAGGGAGAGTAGACCAAATGCACAACGTTAATGTCCAAGTTTTCACTTCTGTCGGCACTCCCGGAGTGCAACCTGCTGTTTTTCTTATAATGCGGTCTGAGACGTCCCCCGTATCAAGTACTAACTAGGCTTAGCTGAAAACCAGCGTCTGTAACTCCACAGTCTGTGCTGAGATTGAGCCTTTTTGGCACCTCACATGCTAGATAGTCATTTTCAATGAAGTAATTCAAACCTATTTTTTTTGTATCTGTATTTACTTTATTATCTCTATGTTTAGTAAACGTACGGCCACAACGATCTGCGATCTGCAGGCGCGATCTAAGTACTTTTCAATTGTTTTTTTTTGATCGCGTTTGGTGTGAACCAGTCGGTACAAATACTACTGCGCTATCTGATCACGCTGCGGTGTGTCAGTACCTTAAGATGCCTTTGAGTGAGTCAATTTGAGTATTGCCAAACAAACGATTTATTTCTTTTCTTTCTTTCTTTTTTCATTTAAAGTAGATACGAGGAACGATTCAAATGCTATGTACTATGATAGTTTGTGAAAGGGTCGTCAACATGACGTAAGTTTGCTTCACTAAATTAAACAACTTTGAGTTCCTAGTTGTAAAAGTATATTTATTTTCGGAAAATGGGTGAAACATTCTATCCTTCGGGGACCAGACGATTAGGCTTCTATTAAAATAAATATGTTTATATAAAATTTATAACTGACATAAATATAATAAATAATTTATGTTAATTGTTAAACTAGTACTTATAATTAAAAATTGTATGCCTCAGTGGCTGATCACAGTTTGTTCTTATTATTAACTATTATTAATACCATATTATTACCTGTAGTAGGGGGCCAGGTATATTTTATAAATTGAAACAGATTTAATTTGACGACGACGTGTATTCCAAAAGATCCAATAGTGATTAATAAAATTTGAACAGGTAGGAAGAAA
This sequence comes from Cabera pusaria, assembly GCA_954871355.1. Taxonomy (NCBI): domain Eukaryota; kingdom Metazoa; phylum Arthropoda; class Insecta; order Lepidoptera; family Geometridae; genus Cabera; species Cabera pusaria. The sequence goes on along the minus strand of OX940900.1, from coordinate 20,886,548 downwards.
AACATAATAAAAATATGAAAGTACATAACTAAGACGGTAACGTCAGCTAAGTTCGAAAGTTAGATGCAGTGTATGAACGAGTGGCACGAAGATTTGAATTCTGAATACCTGTGTATCACAAATAAACAATTCGATTTAATTTAAAAAAAACATGCTGGGTTGGGAGAGATCACAGCCCTTGGCTTTTGTTACGCTCGTGATAGTGATTTATTACCTGTGCTGACGTCAGTAATTCATTCTTCTCACTACTGCGAATTCATCTCATGTGTTCCGTTCGGAGCACAACGAAATTTTATGTCTAATGAAATCATGACTAAGCCCCAACTTTGATTCAGATAAAGTAGTGATTGCACTGTGCTTTTGAACAAAGAGTTTGCGTTAAATTAAATTTCCGCATATCCCTATGTATGCCAATCTTATGATAATTTCTGTATATAAAAATAGATACTTTATTCCAGTATATACAAGTATATACCTACTATCTAAACAAAACGTTTTTATTCTGCTGCTATTATATAAAAATGTCACCAAACCAGAATCTGTACCTAGATGTCCTAAATCTATTTTCACACAGCCAGACTTGACAGAGTGAGCACATGAGCTTAAAATCCAATTTGCCCGGGGCATGCATTTCACAGAGACTCTGAAAACCACTCACTATACTGACGTCAGACAATTTAGTGCACTAGATATGTCGTCATATTTACTAGGCCAGAGGTTATATGCTTTGAGAGATATTGATATTTATTTTACTTGAGCTTGATATCGATGGCCTCTGATTGGACTATGTATAACATACACAGTAAAGACAAAGCTTCTTTGATGGTTAATGAACTTTATCATACCACGGTACTATGCAGTGGGGATAGAATAAATACTTTCGTAAAGCGGCCTACAGGTAGCACTCGTAGATGTCGTACAAAGTCGTAGTTCTTCGTAGCATGACTACTAGTAATAATGAGGGTAAATCTAAAAATTCTCCAACTTTGGGGCAACATCAGAGGGGTTGAAAACTACCTTCCTAGTAGGAATTGTTTTAATTAATTAATTTGTTTAGAAGTTGGTTGGACAAACCCTATAGGCACAAGCCTGTCTTTAAGGTAAGTTTTAGAAGTTTGGATTGAGTATGCGTAGCTAGGATAAATTTGAGCATCGCAATGTGCTATAACCCTGATTTTAAAACACTGTTACTTATTTTCATGTACCTTTTTCACTGCAATTTACGTAAAATATTAGGTTGTAATTTAATTATTATTAAATAGGCGAACGTATCACGACCAGATCGGAGACGTATTAAAGAAAGGCCAATCCAAAAGTATCATAACCGAAAAGCATATATGAAGGCGCTCATGAAAGTGGATGAAGCGAAAGAGTATGTCAGGATAGCATGTAGAATGAAGCAGTCTCCGCCTAACCGGGAAAGAGGCGTGATCTTATGTATATATATAAATAGTCATTATAACGGAGAGCTAAGAACGAATCTTCGCAAAGACATAGAGTACGTCCATTATCCAGTAGTGGATTAACTGACAATACTATAGAGCTTCCAGAACATTAATGATCCCTTAACTCGTTAAAACGTGTAATTCATTCAGCAGCTCGTCTGTAATTCAAACAAACTGGGTGCCGAGCTGCTATAAAAAGCCCCACATAAACCAGCCTATAAAATTGAACGAGAGTTTCCTTCGCCTTATTATCTTTTACACTAAGCGTTTTATGGAGGTACCCTTTTGATGTATCTCTTATAGGTGTTTTTTAGATACTGGTATCTAGTTAATTAAAAAAGCGGCAAATTAAAATAGCGTTTAAAAATTGGTATTTTTGTGTGTTATTACTTTTTCTCTTGAGATTCAAGCGTTTTTTCTAATATTCTGACTTAATTTATTTTTCCATGTACTAACATCTCAACCGTTCAGTCTCCTAGCAACATTCAATATTTTTTAGGTATGAAAAGTCCTGCGCATCCGGTAGTATAGTATCATATACACTTAAGTTGAAACATATTACATTCAGCAGTCATGAACCTTTTAGAAATTAAAGATCAAGTCAAGGAAAACCCAAGAACACCCATGGCCTTGGCATGTCAAATTAAATATTCACTTGTCTTTGAATGTTGGTAAGTTCTCACCGCAAGAACATTTTTTTCTCTTACCGACAACAAGGTTTCATCCCATTCTGATCAAAAGCTATCCAACCAGACCCCCATAACGAAGAGTCACGTAGCGGGCTACGTTCTACGTACCTAGCTACGGGACGTATCGGGTAGCCTTGACCCCGCGTCCAGACCCGGCCGTGCCATCGGTGATTGTGAACTTTTGATATCGATTATGAACAGTAAGGTCAAGCTTGATGGAAATGTTTCGCTAATTGGACTCTTTATTAAATAGGAAATAAGGTATATACTGTTATCTGGTACAGTTGGCTCGTATAGACTCCATAGATCCTTAAATTTTATTTGTATCAACACATTTGAAAAGTATAGGTACACACGACTACTACATACTACGATATCGTTATAGCTTGTAGTATTAAAGCCTCCCTTGTTTATCGAGAGCTTTAATAATGAGTTTTGCCACCCTCCAGAGGGCGGCCACCCCTTTCAGTGTTATTGGAAACTACTCCATTCGATATCATTATAACAAATGGTTTTGTTGTTGTTTGGATATCTATAGTAAATCAATAAAGTAGTATTGAGTAAATATCCATGTACACACTTTATTTATTTAATATAGGGGTAATAAATACTTACGATACATAAACATGCATACTTCACAAATAACAAGTTGACTGAAAATTATTGTATAATGGTACAATATCTTTACTCATATATGAGCTAAATGTCTACCACCATTATTGTATTACCAATGCAATAAATCACTTGGAAAGGCAGAGCAGTTGTGCGTAGCCACCATAGATTATGGATGTTGTAGCGCAGCAGAGTGTAATTCAAGCCTTTTGGTAGCCACAACGGGTCGTAGTCTATCGTAGACTGTTCACAAATCTACTGAAAACAGAAACATAATCATATATTAAATTACATCTAACATTTTTATATTGCAAATAAACTCAAGGTTTGGCAACGGGCAAAGGAGTATTATAGGTTATAGTATAGCATTATAGGTTTTCAATTAACAGACACGTTTGAAACACCAAGCTACGCTTCAAACCCAAATTATTGACGTTGCTGAGAAAGCCGTCGAGCTAAAGTGGATCCGGGGGGCTGGCATTTACATAAACATACACACGCACACAAACGCACATATCAAAGTTTTAAGAGCTCAGTTGTTCACCTCTTGACGCTCTCTGTCGTAGCTGACGTATCTAATTTTCATTGAAGATTGAGTGCCTTTTCAACCGACTTCCGAAAATAAGGATGTTCTCAATTCGTCTGTATGTTTTTTTTTGTGTGTATGTTACGCGATTACTCTCTCAATTGAGAACCGATTCGAGTGATTCTTTTTGTAATTGGTAGGGTACGTATCCGAAGTAGTCCCATTGTAATTTCATTGAGATCTGATAAGTATCTCCAGAGATATGACGATAAACGTCTCAAACTTGCTACTGAAATTGAGTCGCGGGGTATTGAAGTCGGTTGTTTTAGTTCTTTAAACTATCTTAATTATAGATACGTCAAAATACCATGATTATTTTATGTTAGACTGTGATAGTCGTGCTTCAACTTCGGTTCTTTTTACATGCTTCTTAAGTCAAGGTCCTTATACTGATCTGCTTTTCTTTGAAACCTGGATGATTTGAACTCAAGCATCTTCAGCTAAACTGATCTTGAAACATTAATTATTATACTTTTCCTCAGCCCCGGAGTTCGAGCTGATAAACCCAGAGGTCCAGGAATCGGTGATAGCCCACTTGCGCGACAGCTTCTTTGCTGACGAGCCGCTGAACAAGGCTGTGAACCTCTGCCAGCGTGGCGAGCCTCATGAGGAGCTGGAGCGTCTCTGTGCCGCCACCATGGCTGACGGATTGTCCATCGCTGCCATTGAGAACAATAAGGTAATTTTTATTTATTTACCTTCAATAAATAATACATGAGATACAAAGAAATTAGTACCAAATAAATACTTATTTATTTGTGCTGGTACTCACATCCGCAACGCGCAACCGTATTCCTTCTATTTATAACTTAAACCTACAGTAATTTTTAACTAAAACAATTAAACTTAGTGTGTTCAAAAGAAGAGGTAAAATATGAACAAGTGTATGAAACAAACACAAAAGTAAGCAACTATTCGCTTTCAATCATATAATCCGGTAAGTAGGAAAGAACATTCAGCGGGATATTTGACATGTAGTTAAGCGACAAACGCAATCATGCAACTTTCTCTCACCGACCCATTATGTGGATAGCCTGGTTATATACAACTAGTAGCTCTGTGAGCTGTAGACCTCACGAGTCTGTGATAATACTGAAAAACACTTCCCCGACCCCTTGAAGTGTATCGGATGAAAAAATTGCGTCTTAATAAGGGTAACAAACAATAAGAGTAACAAACAAGTTTTACTACATTTTTGAATATTTTTCAAAATGGCTGAAATAAAATTGTTTTACGTTTTCTTTCCGCATATCTCCACCGCTAATGGATTTTTCTATCGAAAAATGTATGTGCGCCTTTCACAGTGTAGGAAAAACATCGTTAAGAAACCAAGAATGGTGGTGGGACACCATCTAGTGTCCGCCTGGCTAGCTACCACCTTCAAGTTAGAAAATCTATCACCAAACATTTAATGTGTTCCGGCAGCTATCCGTGAGAGCCAGTTCCCATTCTAGGCCTAGCGTGCTTACCATCTTCGACCGCATCATCACTTGCCGACCGGTGAGATAGTGGTCAAACACTAGCCTATAAGATATAAAAGAAGTGTATTAAACATATGAGATTCTCCAAGAAAAACGTTAAATGTGTCTTGAATGTGTAAGTGACGCATAACGATCTTGATATTGCAGGTTTCCGGCGATGGTTACCACTTACAACCAGATAGGCCATATATAGATTATTTTGTTGTCGTGGCCCTTATTAGACATAACATTTGTTTAAAATATGTACATTTTGTCGAAAAACCATACATTCATATAATAATTGTAAATTCCAGGTGGTGGGAGTAGCCTTGAACGGGTTGTTATGACCCGGAGACATCGAGCAGTCCCTCGAGAAGATACACCAATCCAACGACGAGAAGTACAACAAGATATTCACCATCCTGTATAGTGTCAGTCGCGACCTGGACCTTTTCAAAACTTACAATGTAAGTATACTATCAACCTTGCTCAAAAAAAACTAAATCCGTACTATAACATTCTTGGCGTTACCTCATAAATACACAGTCTGTTTGACGTCACATAAAATACTTTAGTATATCACAGTGCTATACAGTGAGTGGCATAAAGAATAATTTTCGTAGAGCTACCCCACTGCCAGTTCTGTAGATGTCGTAGAACATCGTAGCACATTATAGCGTATACAGACAGTAAGTGTAATGGATATGAAACACACTCGTGGGGCGAACCCGTGAGATAATTACAAAATACCAACTATTTGTAAAATCTAAATTCGTCTATACTGTTGGAAACATTTTGCTACGTCTAATCGTAGCTTTGTGACTTCATTGATACATATTCATGTCATGATTTTTTTTATAGTTTTGTACGTTAGCAATAAGTATATGTGGTTATTACCGTTCTTATTGCAATTAATAAATAAATATATGTGTAGCCGAGTTAGAAGCATCTTGCACGTATACCAAACCATAAAAAATCTTAAACGCCACTCTGCACAGGTAGTAAGAGCATTATGTCGATGTTCCGCCTGATTTGCTACCAAAAAGTAGCTTACCACTGTCATAACCTAACGGTGCTCCGGCAGTAAACATCCCTCGAGAGTCAGATCATTCTAGGCCAAGCGTGTTTACCATCTTCGACCACGTCATCGCTTACCACCAGGTGAAATTATGGTCAAACGCTAGCTTATCACATATATGTATAAAGCCACATAATAAAGCAAAGCCACTATAAGTTTACCACAAAATATGACATCAATTTTCGTTGGCGAAGGCCACGTAGCACGGCTACATGCTACGATAGCTAGCGTAGCAGCATAAAATCGTAGCAGCAAAACAGCTTCAGATTTTGTAATTGAAGTTGACGCCACGGAGTAAAATAATCATGCAATACTGTGCTAGAAGTCCTAGGTTTGTGAGTTAAGAGAGTAGCATACAGATCGGGCCACTAGTACGATAGGTACACGACTACGCGTTGGGTGATGACGGGTGCAGTGGGTGATGGCGACTGGTTGGATTGCCTGTTGACAGAATTATTCATTTAAAGAACTCTTTTTTTAGTAGTGATTTATCTACGTAGTGTAGATGTCTCACTGATATTAACCTTATAACTAGGATAACAAGTAATTCAGATTTTAACTTAATTTACTATTAAAATATTACTAAGAATGTTTCCATTAACACTTTTCCAAATGTCTCTATTAAGGGGAAGACACTTTGTTATTGTGTGTATTGTGTGTGTATAGTGTGTGTATTTTAAATAGCGTTCACTATCACTACACTTATGCTCACTTAGTAAAATATCACTGAAGTAACTCGAAAGGTTTTACCCTTTTTAGTCTTCTTACTATGTCCGTGTTGTCGAGGAGCTGGATAGCCTCGACGTTCACATGATGGTGAAGTCTGCAATCGTGAGCTTCAGCGTACTGTTTTAAAGAACTCTTGAATCAAACAAATTACAAGTTTATTGTTTTTAGTACAACAAACTTTATGCAAATTTACGTGAACTGTATCGTTCCAGACGGATTGCATAATGGAGTGCCGCATAGTGTCGGTAAGCTCGGAGATGCGCGGCCGTGGTCTCGCCAAGCAGCTCATCTCTCGCAGCATGGACCTCGCCAAGGAACGCGGATTTAAGGTGAACTACTCTTTCATTTGTAGTGGTAGGACTTTTGCTAGGCCAACTGGGGCGGTACCACCACTTTGCTAATTAATTCAGCCACGAAATTGAAATGACTTTCGGTTTAAATGGCAAAATGTCAAGTGACATCACATTACATTACAGAGAATGTAAGACTTAAGATTTTTGTCCGTCAAGGTATCCGGTGCAGTGCAGTGACATGCAAAATTCTGGCTATACAGATTTTTGCATGCCGCTAAATCTATTATAGGTAGACGTCATCGCTCACCATCAAGCGAGCTTCATGCTTGTCCTGTTATATTTTATCATAAAAAGTGCCCTGTGGATTACCCACGTGAAGATTTGATTGTTTCTTTATAATTTTTGAGTTTTGTGATTTAATTGAATCGAGTGCAATTTGTGAGTCAATTTGGTGAAACTAAATTGACTTGCATAATGTGTCATTACGATGCAGCATTTAAAATAATCACTACGATATAAAAAATGCAAAAGCTAGTTTGTGTATTTATTGTATCTTCACGGCCAAATAGTTTATCGAATTTGGCTTAGGTATATTTTACACAGGGATGACCGATATGGTGTTATAGAACACAGAAAGTACTTTACGCCAAAGAAGCTAACGTAGCCCTATAAGCATCCTCATGTTTAATCAAATGTTTCAGCTATTCAAAGTGGACGCGACCGGCGCTTACTCTCAGCGTATCTGCCGCTCGCTGCGCATGCGCTGTGCGCGCTGCGTGCGCTACGCAGAGTACCGCGACGACAACGGACAGCCAGTGTTCTGCGTACCGCCGCCGCATACCGAGCTCGCTGTCATGTTAGCTGAACTTAATTGAGGTCAACATTGGTCCAACACTTAAACGCAGCCCAGATAATACCAGATAACGCAAGAGACGTAAGACGTAGAACAAAGAAAGCGACTGGGCCTTGTCTTATCTGTAGTACGTTTTGTATCGCAAGATTGCCTAACATTTATATTTGTATGAAAGTCCATTTAACAGTCCGTACTAAACGTTTTGACTTTTATTTATTTATTTCAGTACTTAATAATTACATAAATATGTTTATGTTGTGCCAATAAACCATAAGTTTGTGCTGGCACTCATATTCAGGACCGCGCCACTTAAGTCTTATTTATACATATTCAGATATATAGCATTTTACAAAATAAAGCTTAAACTAACTTACAAATAAATTGTATAAAAACCAATAACAAAATTAAATTTGTTTAAATGTGTAATTTTAGTATTTTTATGTAGGACTCTACATTGCCAGCAGACTGTTTTCGAGTAGATGTAATGTCGAGAGTGAACAGTATGCTACACCCTCGATCACGTCGTCACTAACCAAGTTACCATCAGGTGAGATGGTGGGAAAATGCTTAATAAAAACAGAAAATTAACACCAAGTCCGGGTCTTACATGCTTTATGTCTTGGCTTGCACCTTAAAGCGCGTTTACAATGAATGGATCTAGATAAGGCCCATCTTTTCGCATATATTCTGAATTCTTAAATAAGCCTAAAAAGGAAAGGAGGACTAATTTAAATTTTAGGAAAGCACACTAATTTCTAATGGGCATATCAAAAAGAAAGTTACTAAGGCTTGGTCACTAGCATCATTAAGAACTGGTAATTTACGCGATTTAGTAGTGGTAAACGCAATCAAATATCTAAATGGCGAGACAGTAGTGTATACCAAAAACTGCTCTGTAGCATAACCTACGGAAAGATAGTTTAAGCAACAAAACGGTAGCTTACTCTACAGAAAGGTAGTTTAAGCAACAAAACGGAAATTTACGCTACAGAAAGGTAGTTTCAGCTACAAAACGGTAGTTAAAGCTACATAATAGTAGTTTAAGCGGCTATCGTTTAGATCGGTCACTCTAAATAAATAAAAACTATTTATCGTTACATGTAACAAGTAATATTGTACAAATACGACAGGTTTATGTATAGTTTAAGAGTTCCTAAAGCCACTTTCTAGCTCCATCATCCGACGAGCTCTATAATAACATAACATTGACAAATTACAAATGTATACAAAATTTCAACTCAATTAAACACCGGGAATTGGGTCAAATTAAACTAGCAAGATTTGTTTATACAGACAGACACCGGGACAGTCGAAACTAAATAAAAACTTGAATAACACGAGAATTAATTGAAGTGGCAGTGGGCTGGTCACATCTGTCGTAGAACCGATAACCGTGGGGTAGACGAGTTCTAGAGTAGAGACCACGGCTCGGTAAACCGTAAACGTAGTGTAGGGCGCCCTCCAGCTAGGTGGAGCGATGATATACGCAAGCTGGCTGGCAGTGGTCGGAAACAAAGAGTGAAAACCGAGCTCTGTGGCGTGCCATAGGTGAGGCCTATGTTCATCAGTGGACTGAGATAGGCTGATGATGATGAAGTTTTTTAATTGTTGTTTGATAATACATAATATGTATGTATTTTATGCACAAAACTTAATCATGCTAAAAGAAAACTACTTAATATACCCACTTATAAAATTATTTTTATAGAAAAAGTTAATAATTTCTTTAATTTACTTCAGCCAAAACAAAAATTACTTTCTAAGGAAATAAATAGCTCTAGCTAATTAAACATGAATTGAATGAACTTTGGCTAAGTAGATATGTTGTTGTTGTAGGTCTAGTGTGTTAGAAAGTTAGTCTGTTAAAGCTGAAGGCGAGTTAACGTAACAAAGGAAAATTTGCTGTATTGTCTCGTTTAAAGAATATTAAAATAATGATAAAGTACCGACTAGTATACTCACAGCGATGTTGACTGTCTCTTGGCTTAAAACAAGAGTGAGTTGTATGTAGTGTCTCGTTGTAATAGTGATTGAGGCGTAATTTAATAGTTATTACTTTTATAGGACAAATAGTCTATATTTAAACTGTCTTCTTGGCACAGACCACAGACCTATAACTGACAAACTACCTGAATGAACGGTTGGTATAAGACTCCGCACCCGCGACTTGTTTACCTTTGTTTCTTCTATCTGGTCTGAGCCTCAGTTGAGAGAGTCGACAATTTCGTAGGAAGTATATTGATAGTCGGCAGGTACTTTATAGTAGATAATACAAAAAAATAAAAAACTATAAATCGTGGCTAAGTGAATGTATTTATGCACTGTTTAATAACCCTTTAAACTCGCATTAAGATCTGTAGCAATGGCCTAAAGTATAGGCACATTATTCCACTATTTGTAAAACTGTATTAGATTTGATGCGTCTAAACTTACTTAACTTTGTGTATACTTAATTAATGTAATAGTTTATACTGAAAAAATTTAAAAGAAATGCTATTGCAAACATATACTAAACATAATAATTTGTATTACGAATGTACTTTTAATAGTATATTACGATACGTGTGACTTAAGTAGTCTATTGTACGCCGTGCAATAATAACAACTTAAGTCACGAGTATTGTATATTATTTTATAGCTGTCTAAGCTGTCAGTGTGACATAAAGTCAGTCAGTGTGACATAAAATAAACCCGCACTTTACGCTTGCTACGCTTTTCCGTCAAATAGAAGATTATTGCATGGCGTGAAGTCGGCACCCAATCGCAGCGAGGGTGCTAAACGTCGTGCAATAATTGACTATTTAAGTCACGGAAAAGCGTGCGTAAAGTGCGGGTTTAGGTCACACTGTGCTATAAATTAAATTTTAAATCATTTTATATTTTACTGTACAAGTTAAAAAAATATGTGATAATAATTATTATTATGAGATATGAGTGATAATTTTTGTAAACTCAGTATTATTATACCTCTTATTAGAGTTTTAGAATTTTTGTTTTTAGAATATTTATACATAGACATGTAGTGTGTTGTTATCACGTTAACAAATATACTATATTATTTATAACGTTGAAATGTAACGCTATGTGTTTAAATGTTTGCGTATAATAACATGGAAATTGTTATATTTATAAATGTTACGGGTAAAATCATCGGAATGCTTACCAGTAACTAAACAATATCGCTCTATCATTGATAAAAGTTTGGTTTTTCTTTCAGTCTTTCAATATATCTGCAATCAACCCCTATGTATACATATATAAAGAAAATGCTATTTTAATAATATAATCTGATGATATTTGATGTCCATTTACGCCTCCTGTATTCGGTCTTGTTCTAATATAGTTAATCAACGGTTCCGCATGCAATGCGGAATATTTCGAATTTCGCGCCAATTTTGTGTTGTAAATTAGTGTATGTAGTATTTCTGTAGAATTTACCCGTAAAATAATTATTTTTTAACGGCGAAACAATAAATGTATACATAGATATATATTAATATTGTGTTTTATTTTAAAAAAACATATTCTGGCCTAAATATCATAAACAACAAACAATAATTATTATTCCAGATTCACTCTCATTCCACTTTCATTTCCACTTTGAATTTTTACTACAAGTATCTTAGCTTATATCTAATAAAACTAGTGGTATAACATCACCCGGTCTCTTATATCGTAGCAAGTTTTAAAACTAAGACTCCCTTTTCCGTAGCTCCCCGATTTTAGGGCGTTCCTCTTACAAAATCCAACAGTCTTGGGATCCTAGGCCTCGACATTTCTAGTGAGGTCCAATTTAAGAGTCACCTGGAAGCCAAAGCAAAACTTGCATCCAGGAAACTAGGTGTGCTTAACAGAGCGAAGCTATATTTTACACCACATCAACGGCTTGTGCTTTACAAAGCCCAAGTTCGACCACACATGGAATAATGCTCGCGCCTCTGAAACGGCGCTCCGAGCTACCAGCTTCAGCCTCTTGACTCCTTACAGCAAAGAGCTACTAGAATTGTCGACGATCCCGAACTCTGTGAAAAATTGGAGCCTCCGTAGAGACGTCGGAGCGCTATCCATCTTTTACCGTCTCTATAATTCCACCATCGCCGTTCTTTTATCGTACTGCTCGGGACCGTCAAAAAGCTCACCCTCACATCTTACAGACCTGGACGTCTCGCATTACCCGTTTTAACCGAGGATTTTTACCGCGTACCTGTAAGATGTAGAATGATCTGCCCGCCGCGATCTTTCCATCTAGCTATAGGATAGGATAGGATGGAATCTTTTAAAAAGGGTATCCACAAACTCCTCAAAGGTCGGCAACGCATCAACAGCACTCATGGTGTTTCGAGGACAGCTGCCGGAACACAACATTTTTGGCGACTGATTTTCCAACTTTTGTATAGAAATTAAATACTAGTCTAGTAGTCCATATTGTTAGGTACTATGGTATATGTGAGGTCTACTGTACATTAAAGCTGACCAAGATGTGTTTTAACAACCAAAGTCAATGCTGTCAATTTAATTTGGTTGTTAAAACATATGATCTTACCTCAGTTAAAAAGTTCCGCAGTGTAAAACCGGCTACCAATAATGTCGTGGATTTTACCTCCTAATGGGATATTTTAGCTTTTTTCCCAGTTGTTTCTATGAAGGTACTTTGTTATATTAATTTTATTAATCTATATATATAACTAGCTGGTACCCGCGACTTCGTTCATGTACATTGTACACCAAGAACTTAGTATACCCATGCTATAAAGTATCTCTTTGTTAAATTTCAGTAAGATCGGATCGTCCGTGATTAGGTAAAAAACAGACAGAGTTACAAAAGTTTTTATAATATTAGTATGGGAGTATGGATAGTATATAGATTATATAATAGTGTAGTGGTTTATTTTATTTCTTTTTTGTTTATTACAGATATAACTTTGCTGCAATCCTAACAAACAATCCTATGAAACCTATTTACGTAGTTCCCAAAAGAATAATGCCGTGTCAACAAAACGCACTGAACAGACATTGGGGTAATGAAATAGCAGGCGCCGCGCTGCCGGCCAAACAAAACTTGTAGAGATCAGTTAAATGATGTACAGATGTGACACATTATAGTACTTTGCATTGTTGATAAGTTGTAAGCCATATAGATACTTTTATTCCGTACTAGTGAATACCCAACGTGTGCATACGTTAAAACGAATTTGTGTAAGGCATTGTTTTAGTGGTCTAAAGCCATCTCCGCATTTTTGCCTTTCTAATGAAACCGGTTTGGGGCACATCGGTTGTATGGTTCCAAATAAATCTCAGTTATTAAGGAAATGCCTGTGTTAAATTTCATGGTTATTGCAACAAATGGGTGAACGGCAATCTAGTCCTAACTGTACGTACTCTTTTTTTTTTTTTTATTAAAAGATTACTCGCAATGTGGGTTGCACATTACTAGTATTCTTGTTAACCCCTCCAACTAAGCTAAATATGCTTGTGTCTGGAGTGGGTTCACGTCTATAGTGCAATGGGTGTGGGCATCGAACTCACGACCTCTCGATCGCCAGTCCGACACCCTATCCATTGGGCTATTGCCGCCTTATATACATTACGACAGTGACAGAGTGATGATGGCATGACTTTTTAGGGTCCCTACCTAAAGGGTGCAAACGGGACCCTAATCCTGAGACTCCGCTGCCAATCCGTCCGTCGGTCCAATTGTCATAGGGTTGTATCTTCTGAACCGTTATACGTAGACACTTAATTTTTTTTCAGAATATGCATTTATATGCCCGCTATAACAAACATGTTTTTTCAGCAGTTCTTGCTCGATATTATTAAATATTTTACGGTGGTACGAAACCCTTCGGGTACGAGTCCAGCTCACATTTGGCTGATTTATTTTACCTTACCTTTGCGTGCTTACCATCTTCGACCGCATCATCACTTACCAACAGGTGAGATAGTGGTCAAAACGCTTTAAAAAAACCTATAAGTGGAATATTAGTCGGTGGAATATCAACTCAGTACCCATTACCAGCACGGATCATAAGTAGTTACAATTAAAGTAAGGTAGAGGACTATTTAGCAGACAATGGTTGGTTGTGCTATGTGACTAAAATCATTTGTTCAGTACCTTGTTTCACTGCCAATTTCCAGACAAGGTCGATTCTGTCTTCGACCTCAACGTCATTCATCACTCTTATGGTTATGTGAGTTGGTGGACCTGCAACAATAAAAAATTAACTCTCGCGTGAAAATTGAATAAAAAAAATCACTACGCAAAAAAATTCTACCGACGCCAACTGAAAATAAACCTTAAGATCATAGGCTAAAGAAACATTACAGAATCTACAATGCTTTATTACGATATCTTAGAATGCCTCGCAGAGGCATCTATATTTAGGCAAACGTTTCGCTTCAAAAAATTGTATAATCTATCTGGGAGAGTGCCAGAAATTGTTTGAGACGCACTACGAAGACGGCGGCCCAGCTCTGTTTTGGGCTGAATTGAGAACATCGAACCATTTACTCTGCAGATAAACTACTACGGCCATTTTTGGTCTTTGATTTTTCACCCGATTACGGCAAGGCTAAATGGAAGGCTTATATTTTTAGCAGTCTATGCATTGATGTAAATGAGTCTATGTTAAAATACTCGTACTCATCCGATTTTAATGAATGAGGTATCAAGGGATTCTTTATGTGTTCCGGGTGACACATGCTACGTTCTACCGTAATACATTAGTTCCTATTTTTTCTTAATCTATTTTAAATTTGTATTGGCTGGTGGGACTTCCTGGTCCGACGAGCTTATAGACTATCCGCATCGTCACTTACTAACAGGTAAAATAGTGGTCAAACGCTGGCCTATACAATATAGAAAAATAAAAATCTGATATTCAGCACATTTACAACGATGTACTCGTATTTATATTCAATATACTCAGAGTATAAATATGGCACCTCAAGAGTTGGAAGCCAAGTCACACTACGTGCTGTATAAAATAAACAATAAATACAGTCGACAAAATACAAGTGTAATTTACCTGTAATGAAACAATCAGTTAAAGTGTATATATTTTTAACCGACGAAAAAAAAACGGTGGAGGTTATCAAGTCAACATGTATATATAATTTTTTTTAATGTGTGACCACGCATAACTTTTTACAGAGTTGTCTGATTTTGATTACATTTATTATTTCAAACATGGTAACAATTAGGCTTGACGCACACTACATCGTAACGTCATCGCCTTGCCTCGGGACAAGATAACGAACCTCAAGCGGCGCGCGGCGGCGGCGGCAAGACGCCGTAGCCACGGTAATATAAATAAAACTGGCCAAGTGCGAGTCAGCATCGCGTCTCTTATCGCACACTTAGGGAGGGTTCCGTACATTACGAAACATAACAGAGTTTCAATCTCATATTTTGATTAATTGATATTACCAAGAATATTTGCTTTGGTCGCGATCTAGAAAGACGGGGCTCGTTTACTAGCGCCATCTATGTAATTTTGCCGAAACTAATTAGATAGATGGCTTGAACCCGCAACCTCCGGAATAACATGTTCCGGTGCTTTGCCAATTAAGCCATGGTGCGAAGTGACGTTACGACGAAATTAGTGGATTGCATTTGTTAACCCAATTATGCATTGGTGGCGCCATCTATGACTACTTATTACGTAAGTTAATCATTCGGAAGAAATCATTACAGTTTTCAAATCCGACGAGAGATGTTGCACTGCGTAAATCAAATATTATGTTTCTTTAAAGTGTTACACACTTAATATCTTTGTAAATTGTTAAACACAATCCAAAATTTCATCGTACCAACGGGACTTGAACCCGCAACCTCCGGAATAACATGTTCCGGTGCTTTGCCAATTAAGCCATGGTGCGAAGTGACGTTACGACGAAATTAGTGGATTGCATTTGTTAACCCAATTATGCATTGGTGGCGCCATCTATGACTACTTATTACGTAAGTTAATCATTCGGAAGAAATCATTACAGTTTTCAAATCCGACGAGAGATGTTGCACTGCGTAAATCAAATATTATGTTTCTTTAAAGTGTTACACACTTAATATCTTTGTAAATTGTTAAACACAATCCAAAATTTCATCGTACCAACGGGACTTGAACCCGCAACCTCCGGAATAACATGTTCCGGTGCTTTGCCAATTAAGCCATGGTGCGAAGTGACGTTACGACGAAATTAGTGGATTGCATTTGTTAACCCAATTATGCATTGGTGGCGCCATCTATGACTACTTATTACGTAAGTTAATCATTCGGAAGAAATCATTACAGTTTTCAAATCCGACGAGAGATGTTGCACTGCGTAAATCAAATATTATGTTTCTTTAAAGTGTTACACACTTAATATCTTTGTAAATTGTTAAACACAATCCAAAATTTCATCGTACCAACGGGACTTGAACCCGCAACCTCCGGAATAACATGTTCCGGTGCTTTGCCAATTAAGCCATGGTGCGAAGTGACGTTACGACGAAATTAGTGGATTGCATTTGTTAACCCAATTATGCATTGGTGGCGCCATCTATGACTACTTATTACGTAAGTTAATCATTCGGAAGAAATCATTACAGTTTTCAAATCCGACGAGAGATGTTGCACTGCGTAAATCAAATATTATGTTTCTTTAAAGTGTTACACACTTAATATCTTTGTAAATTGTTAAACACAATCCAAAATTTCATCGTACCAACGGGACTTGAACCCGCAACCTCCGGAATAACATGTTATTCCGGAGGTTGCGGGTTCAAGTCTCTCGTCGGATTTGAAAACTGTAATGATTTCTTCCGAATGATTAACTTACGTAATAAGTAGTCATAGATGGCGCCACCAATGCATAATTGGGTTAACAAATGCAATCCACTAATTTCGTCGTAACGTCACTTCGCACCATGGCTTAATTGGCAAAGCACCGGAACATGTTATTCCGGAGGTTGCGGGTTCAAGTCCCGTTGGTACGATGAAATTTTGGATTGTGATTAACAATTTACAAAGATATTAAGTGTGTAACACTTTAAAGAAACATAATATTAGATAGATGGCGTTTAAAAACAGGTTCTTTGTATGGGGACCCCCTTTAATTTTTAACCTTATTTTGTTTTTAGTATTTGTTGTTCTAGCGGCAACAGAAATACACCATCTGTGAAAATTTCAACTGTCTAACTATCACGGTTAATGAGCTATAGCCTGGTGACAGACGGACAGACAGACAGACAGACAGACAAACAGACAGACAGACAGATAGACAGACAGACAGACGGACAGCGGAGTCTTAGTAATAGGGTCGTTTTACCCTTTGGGTACGGAACCCTAAAAATTATAATATTACCGTGCCGTAGCCGCACATGCGGCCCGTCGTCCACGCGCTTACGTCTCTCCTCAGCGGTGCCAAGCTAGAGATGTACAAACTTATTTTGTGGGCTAATCATAAAAAAATATTGTTACGACATTGACATAATGGTTGTTTAGGTTGAACATACGCTGCAATTTCCCCAGGTACACCTTGCCGTAAGCGCGGTATCACCTAGCTGTAGCTGCGGCAATATGCCAGCGCTGCTGATCCGCTAAGGTGACGTGCCGTTTCCTTTACGTATAGTGTGCGATGCCGCTTATCTTGCTCAAGACCTCTACGAAAAGTCACATGTCAATGTTCCAAAATTGGTTTTCTAGAAGTTTATTAGATGCGAGAAGGCACCTTCACCTTCATCTGACATGTTGTTTAGTGGGCGGTGTGAGTTATGAATAAAATAACTAATATATTTTCTTACGTTTATCTGTGATCAATATCCATAACCTTCCCAAAGAAGAAAGTTAAACGAAATTATAGTGAGTGTGTTTGTTTGTAAATGTATTTGTATTTATATATGAGGCAACAGGCTAAGCTAAGCTTTATTTATTTATTATGTTTCATTATTTCACAATTTTTTGGATAAAAATTGTCTGAAGTACCGAAACATGCACTGGGTTGCGGGTGCACGTAATAGTACGGTTGGCAACCCTACATTAATCAGGGGAATTAAACATGTGTTTTAAGTGTGACGTTCGACGTCTAGGTAGATGAAAGCTGAATGCAAAGAGTTACATAATATATGCTGAATGGCTCAATACCTGGTTTTTTTTTGTAAATTCAAAGCAATAAATTATTTTTCTGTTATATCTATAATATTTTTTATTGAATATAATTTATTTAATGTTATCTGGCGTGTGTAAGTGCACATTTTTAATTTGCCCATATACTTAATTAATGCTTTGACTTTTGACTTTTGATTTTTAAGCACGATGTCAAGATGAGTCACTGGTGTCAAGCGACTGACTATAACAGAAACTGCGGCACGCTAAGCTCTGGACCGTGATAGATCTAGCTTTTGACTCTCTAATGCCCTGTAGTTTGTTCACCTTGCCCTTCAACAACAAAACTATTTTTGTACATTGTTACACACAATCCAAAATTTCATCCTACCGACGGGATTCGAACCCGCACCGTAATTTCGTCGTATAGATAGTATCGCACCGTGGCTTAATTGGTCAGGGCATGTTTCTCAAGGAGGTGCGAGGTGTCTTCAAGTCGCGAGTGAATAGGTATCTACATCGTCGACCACATCGTCACTTAACATCACGTGAGATAGGTATCTCCTAGGCAAGCGTGCTACATCGTCGACCACATCGTCATTTAACATCACGTGAGATAGGTATCTCCTAGGCAAGCGTGCTACATCGTCGACCACATCGTCATTTAACATCACGTGAGATAGGTATCTCCTAGGCAAGCGTGCTACATCGTCGACCACATCGTCACTTAACATCACGTGAGATAGGTATCTCCTAGGCAAGCGTGCTACATCGTCGACCACATCGTCACTTAACATCACGTGAGATAGGTATCTCCTAGGCAAGCGTGCTACATCGTCGACCACATCGTCACTTAACATCACGTGAGATAGGTATCTTCTAGGCAAGCGTGCTACATCGTCGACCACATCGTCATTTAACATCACGTGAGATAGGTATCTTCTAGGCAAGCGTGCTACATCGTCGACCACATCGTCACTTAACATCACGTGAGATAGGTATCTTCTAGGCAAGCGTGCTACATCGTCGACCACATCGTCACTTAACATCACGTGAGATAGGTATCTTCTAGGCAAGCGTGCTACATTGACGACCACATCGTCAGTTAACATCATGTGAGATAGGTATCTTCTAGGCAAGCGTGCTACATCGTCGACCACATCGTCACTTAACATCACGTGAGATAGGTATCTTCTAGGCAAGCGTGCTACATCGTCGACCACATCGTCACTTAACATCACTGGAGATAGTGGTCAAAGGCTTGACTATAATTTATAAAAATAATTAAGATAGTTTAAAAACTAAAACATCAGACTTTAATGCCCCGGGAGTCAATTTCAGTAGCAAGTCTGAGACGTTTATCGTCATATCTCTGGAGATACTTATTAAATCTCGAAGAAATTACAATGAAGCCACCTCAAAAACGTACCCTACCGATTACAAAAATAATCATTCGAATCGGTTTAGAATTGACGGAGTAATCGCGTAACATGCATACAAAAAAGAATTAAAAAAAAACATACAGACTAATTGAGAACCTCCTTCTTTTTGGAAGTCAGTTGAAAAGAAAAAAATAAACAATATTTAAACTTATTTTTGTTTAAAATTATCGTGCATTTATAAGTTATTGACAAAATGATGCTTTCATCCCAGGCGTAATAGCAAACGTCCTTCCTACCACTCAAAATAAAAGAATTTGACATATTATGTATGTTCGTAGTTACTTAACCTTGAGACAGTGAGACGTTGATTCTCACATGCCCTGTAATTTCACTGTACACTTTGTCATTTAAACCGAAATTATTTCTATTTTAAATGCTCAATAACAGACAAAGTCTTTGTACCGACATAGGTAATGATTATATAGAAACAAACTGTGGAGTTCATCAAAGATAAAGCTAAAGTAAAAATACACAATTCTGCCTTACATATACAGTTGTATACATTTTTCTACCGAGAAAAATCATCGTTTTTACGTAGAGGAAACATTTCTAAAAGAAATTATTATCTTATCATAAGGTACTATTTTTAGCCATCCTGACTTTTTCGAGATCGTATCATGTCATTTATATGCATAAGTCTAAATATTGAGTGGATTCGACATCAAACAACTGAAAATAGGTGGACGGTTTATCTTATGAAAGGTTGATAATACCTGACCTCCAAGACCTTTGACGTTTTTTGATATATCAGGGATGAGAACACACGCACGTTTTTAGGGTTCCGTAGTCTTGACAAGGAATAATTACAGTTTCGTCATGTCCGTCTATCTGTCTGTCTGTCTGCTTATACTTCTTTCCGAGGTTTTGCTAAAAGACCGTTAATACTAGAAAGCTGTGATTTTGTAGGGGTGTAACTATAAATTACACCGATAAAGTGGTAATATAAAATTTTGGAATGTTTTTTTAGGGTAGGTCCCCTACATGTGAAGTGAGGATGAATTATTTTTCGTTGTTTATCCCATGGTGTAGGTTATCATTGAATAGGAATTTTAAAATGAGGGGTTGCTAATATATTTTTCGATGTAATGCTCCATTTATGAAATAATAAACTTTAAGGTCCCCCCCCTCTAAAAGCTAAACTGCTGTCTTGAAAAATCTGGAAAATTCGTGATGATGCTTTTAGTTTCATGAACTTTAAAGGAAAATTAAATTAATTAAATTAAATTAGCGGTTCAGATAACTTTATTAGTTTAGTAGTAATAGTCGTTGAACTTAAGTGTTGGATAATTTTGTACTAATTATAAAATTCTTAGAATAAATCCTTTAAAGTAACTAAGATGAAGTAATTCCTTGTTTATAACGGGTAAAAACTTGCATTGAATTAACGCGGTGGGCTACTACGAAACCCTACACTGTGCGTGGCCCGACACGCACTTTGTCGATTTTTATTAGTCTATATAATGTTAACAGAGTTTCCGATTACTCTATCACCGGATCATAATATTGTGCCGCGATATTATATGTAACATTCAATGGATATAGATATTTGGTGTTTTGAGTGTTGAGTTGAGTTGAGTATTGAGTTGAATTGAGTGTTTGAGTGTTCCGCTACATATGTATTTCTTCCATTTTGATAAAAATAAAACCGTTTAATTCATGCCAAACAGCTGGAACTGTACTGCTTATAGCTGCAGATCTTGACCATCATCGATTCACCCTATCAAACAAAATATAATTATCCAAATCGATTAACGAATAACAGAGTTCTGACAAAAGACATAACACAAATAGATAAAACTGGCCAAGTGCGAGTCAGCATCGCGTCTCTTATCGCACACTTAGGGAGGGTTCCGTACTATACGAAACATAACAGAGTTTCAACCTCATATATTTGATTAATTGATATAACCAAGAATATTTGGTTTGGTCGCGATTTAGAAAGACGGGGCTCGTTTACTAGCGCCATCTATGTCATTTTGCCAAAACTAATTAGATGGCGTTTAAAAACACGTTTTTTGTATGGGGACCCCCTTTAATTTTTAACTTTATTTTGTTTTTAGTATTTGTTGTTCTAGCGGCAACAGAAATACACCATCTGTGAAAATTTCAACTGTCTAACTATCACGGTTAATATAGCCTGGTGACAGACGGACAGACAGACAGACAGACAGACAGACGGACAGCTGGGTCTTAGTAATATGGTACCGTTTTACCCTTTGGGTACGGAACCCTAAAAACACGGTCTATTGGTAGCGAATATTGCTCTCCACTAACATTTATTTGGTTACTAGACGTAACCCGCGGCTTCACCCGAGATAACAAAATACTTTTTGAAAAATACTGGTATTAGACATTAGTAGCATCTTTAATGTTAACCCAGGTTCTAAACTATCTTTGTGCTAAATTTCGTCTAAATGCGTTCCGCCATTTTTGCATTATTAAGGAACAAGCAAACAAATTTTTCCATTAATAGTAATACAGGAGGACTTGTTCTGTTTTCACGATCAAAAAGGGTTTTTTTTGTAATATCCACAATTAGATAATAAAATATTCATATGCTTTAAAACGCAACCAAAACCGAGGGTCACTGCTGATAGTAAATATATTAAAGAAATGTCAGGTTAATATTAAATATGAGGTCACCTTCGTTCCCCAGTAAGAGTCCTCTCTGACTTACACGACTATTTTAGGACTACATCGTATTGGATCACATCGCGTTATGTTGTTTGTCCAACAATCTGAATCTGAACATAATAACTCTATTTTCAACCGATTTCCGAAAAGGTGATGTATGTCTTTTTAATGTTTGTAACGCGATTACTCCACCAATTGGAAATTGATTCAAATGGTTCTTTATTTCATAGTTAGGGTACATTTCGAGGTAGTCCCATTATATAATTTTTTGGGGTATGTTTAGTATCTTCAGAGATATGGAGATACCAACCTCAATCTTGTCACTGAAAATAAACCCATTTAATTATTTATTTTATGATATAAGGTAACAGGACACGCACGACGCTCGCCTGATGGTAAGCGATGACGCTACCTATTACAGATACAGCGGCATGCAATATTCTGGACAGCCAGAATTTTGGATGTCACTGCACTGTACCTTGAGACATAAAGATGTTGAGTCTCACATGCCCTGTAATTTCACTGGACACTAATCACTAATTCTTGTGTAGGTGTAGTTCTTTAATAAATTTCATAAAGTTCTGATAAGTATTTCTAGAAATATGGCTATAGATATCTCAAACTTGCTACTGGAAACTGACTGAATTTTTTATTCTTTGAACTATGTAATTATTAATTATATTGGTGCAATTAATTCTATTGGTGCCGCCATTTTCTATTGCAGAAGGTAAAATTGATATTCTACTAATATTTAAGATGCAAATGTTTGTTGCTCAATCACGCATAAACGGCTGTACAGATTTGGATGGAATCTGTCACATATATAGTTGATAACCTGGATTTACACACAGTATACCTTTTATAAGTACTCACGCGGCTGATGCGGCGAGGCAAGCTAGAATAAATAACGCTAAGCAAATGCTGCTACGCTTCTGAGTTCCACGAGCTACGACGCTACGATAACTATTAAACTACTCGCCGAGCGATTTTGTATAGTGACCAATATATTGTGGTAGGACTTCTGCTAGTCCGCTTTTTTAATATTGTCTCGCCTGGTGGTAAGCGATGATGTGGTCGAAGAAGTAAACACGCACTACAATCAAATGGTCTGACTCTAATGGGCTGTGTGCTGCCGAGACAACGTAACTACCGTGAGATTATGGTGGCCTTGACGGTTAAGCTAATTATTTGGTACAAAATGAAGCGGAACATCGATATACTATGCTCCTACCACCTTCCGAAAAATAAGTAAGTTTGTATGTTTATTATTCATGAGGCAAATAAAGCTGAAAGGATTTGAATGAAATGTTGCACACAAGTAGCTTATAATATTGGATCGGATGAGCATTATTGTTTTTACTTGAACGTATGTAAGTGCATTGCAAACGTGGACAAAGCCAAGGGTCACAGTTAGTAAAAAATAATTTACACTAATAACCTGTATCATAGAATAAATTATAATCTATGGCTTGTCTTCTTCGTGATTGCAAAGCTAATATTTATTGGATGTGTGTAGTTTTGTATCCTGATTGACATATAATAGAGATTGAATGTAGCCTTTAATGTATGTACAGTAAATATAATTTGGTATGATTATGGAATCTTGATCAAACGTAGGTATTTGAGACCACTATTCTATAGAAAAAGTAACACTATCTTTTGCACCATAACAAATATCAAAACAAACAAGTACAATGTTCTGTATGATCACTTAAGCGATCCCTTCTAGGTGACATTTGAATAAAGTTGTTAAATCAGCCCACTTATTTTATAAACATGTACCTAACCTATCGTCATAGTGAATGTATTGCAAATTACAAATTGTTTTTGGATAGATCGCTTGCTTTCTAACCGGTCACCAAATCCTAGCTTTTTTATGATATAAGGTAACAGGACAAGCACTACGTTCGCCTGATGGTAAGCGATAACGTCTACCTATTACAGACATGGCGGCGTGCAAAATTTTTGACTGCCGGAATTTTGCATGTCACTGCACTGCGCCTGTTACCTTGAGACATAAAGATGTTGAATCTCACATGTCCTGTAATTTCACTGGATACCTTGCCATTTTTATCCGAAAAAAATTCCTATTTCACGGCTGAAAATTAATTGGCAAAGTGGTCGGTACCACCAGGCGGACTAGCAGAAGTCCTACCACTACAATAGATTTTTCTGTGTGCATTTATGGGTGTTTGTCCGCAGGTGGTAGGAGTTATTATATCGATGTTCCACCTGACTTGCTAATGGTAAAAAACAGTTATCAATATTTTATATTTTACACAATTTATTTATTGATAATTAGAACGGTTATAACCATTTACACTAATTAACACATTACATTCATAAAAATAATAATAGATAGGTAGTCACATTAACAATTATTACAAACAAAAACATTAAAATTACAAGGAACCATCATATACAGAATAAGTCAATTATCAAAATCAGCTATAGCATAACTATCATTCCTTATATATATTATCATACCTTACCGCAGACAAAATCAAGTTAACGGTTACGGTATATATTATCAAGGAGAAAATCTGCAGCCAAATCCTTACGCTCTTACGGTGTTCCAGCAGCACGGCCCTTGACAGACCATTCTATACTATACCTAGCGTGTTCACTATCCTCATCCTCGACCACATATCTTACCACCAGGCGAGATAGTGGTCAAACGCTCGTCTGTCAGATATAAATAACACAATGGCTCTCAATGGGTGACAACTACCGTATAATCAAATGGTGACCTTTTCAACATCAGTAATCGAGAATCCCGTTTCACTTCTCTGTAACAATCTTTTTATATCTGAATATATAAATATTAAAAAGAATTCTTTCATAACGTTTCAATGTTTGGATTATTCCACAATTACATACCTGCTATAATATCTGCTCGCTGAAACCACAGAAAAAAACACCCCCGCATTTTCCGTCTGATTCATCACAAACATAGCTCAGAACATAGTTTACCTTACCGCAGACAAAATAATACTTTCTATTAAACGAATACAGTATAGTTATCAGTCAGTACTCATCGCGGTACAGATTAGTAGATAGTTTCTATGCGACCCTCTTCAAGCGCCAGTGTATATAAAGGGGGTTTTCCCGTCGCGAGCCTAGTTTGCACCCAGCCTTCAGAGACGGAGGTCGCGCAATGCCAAAAGGAAACTTTTTACGCAACTTACGTGATCACAATTTTCCAACCTGAGGAGCTGAGGTAAGTCTCTTTTCAATCTTATTTTTACAAGCTGTTATTTTACTTGCAATGTACGTAATTAGTGTAATTACGTACATTGCAAGTTGCAAGTATTAGTGTAATTAGTGGTCCTTTCAAAATTTGCTTTTATCTTTGGCATATTTATGTTCGGTGAAAATGTAATAATAAGATGCTATCGAGTTTGTCTTGGTGAAGTCGGTTTGGGGGGACTGGAACTTCTTGGTCGCAAATGGAAGGACAGTCTAATTAGGGCTAGTTTGTTTCTTATTATGTTAGGAGTACTTTTCATTATACATGACTAGCCACCTGCCTCCGCTTCGCACAGGTAAAGCATATGCTCTAATAATGTATGATCGTACAAAAAGAAAAAACCGACTTCACATGCCGCTATAGTAGTACTAGTTATAATCATGTCATCAGAGTATACAAATTTGTTTATATTGTTTATCTCCATACCTCCGGAGATAATTGTCAGATCTCGATAAAATTTAAAGGGAACCAAACGGAAGGCATAATCTCTCAAACAAAAAAAGATTTTTCTAAATCGTTTTTTTTAAGCTACTATGATACTAAAGGCAAGTATAGTTAAAAATATAAAAGGCAAGCGTTTGACCACTATCTCACCTGGGGCCTTATTCAGTATGACCAATGAGATAACGCGTTCATTAACGCGCCACGTTACGTTATTAAAAATTGTATTCTGTATGCCACACGATAGGTAAATTATAATAAACGCGCGCGTTACACGTCCTCGTATGTCACGATATTTTGACAGCTCAAATCGCGCTCATAACCTTACCCTACCGCGTTTTGATTGGCATAGAGAATACCATAACGCGGAGATATCGTAACACGGCACGGTAAGACTTTTAAAATGGTCATACTGAATAAGGCCCCTGATGTTAAGTGACAATGCGGCCGACGATGTAGCACGCTTACCTAGTAAATATATATGGTTAATATTTGACGGAGTTCAGAGGCAACAAACATAAAAATAAAAATACAGTCGGATTGAGAAACTCCTCCTTTTTAGGGTTCCGTAGCCGAATGGCAAAAAACGGAACCCTTATAGATTCGTCATGTCTGTCTGTCTGTCTGTCTGTCCGTCCGTATGTCACAGCCATTTAATTCCGAAACTGTTAGGACTACAGAATTGAAACTTGGTAGGTAGATGTATTCTGTGAACCGCTTTCCGATTTTTATACAAAAATAAAAAATATAAAAGTTTAAGGGGGGCATCCCATACATGGAACTGAAACAAAAAAAAAAATTTTCTTCTAACCTATACGTGTGGGCTGTTTATTGATAGGTCTTAAAAAATGACATTGAGGTTCTTAAAATCATTTTTTCTCAAAGTCAATCATTCGAAAGATAGCGTCTAAAGTGGTAAAATGTGTGTCCCCCCCCTCTAACTTTTAAAGTATGGGAGTGAAAAATATAAAAAAATATATGCTGTAGATGTCAATAAAAACTAACAAAGAAAATTAATTTGAACGAGATACAGTCAGTAGTTTTAGAGATATGGCGACCGCAAAGATAACTTTGTTTTTCATACAAACACTATGAAAAACAAAGTTAATTTTGTAGTTGCGAAAAATCATTGTTATGGAATACTTAACTGTGTTACGGAACCCTACGAGTGCGAGTCCGACTTGCACTTGGCCAGTTTTTATTTGTGAAGTCGTTTAAAAAATTTAGGGATAGGTATATATACCTAAATTTTTTGCATCAGTCTGTTGTGTCGAGTTATTATCCTTAATTATCATCAACGATCATTGTCATATTTCATAGATCGTAATGAAGTACACAATATCGTTTAAAAACTAAAAAAGAACCGACTTCAATGCCGCGCTATTCATTTTCAGTACCAATTTTGAGATGTTTATCTCAATATCTCTGGAGATACTTATCATACCTCGATAAAATTACCATGGTACCACACTTGGGATATCTCCTTTCGAACAAAAAAAGAATAATCGAAATCGGTTCATAAACGACGAAGTTATCCGCGAACAAACATAACAAAAAAAAAAAAAAAAAAAAATATACGGTCGAATTGAGAAACCTCCTCCTTTTTTTGAAGTCGGTTAAAAATATTTAGTTCCTGTTATGTTATACTACCTTACTTTATAATTACTAATATTTGTATTTATTAAAAGCCGCAGTGTAAATATGCAATCTAGAGCTTTGCGTGTCGCAGTATCTGTTATAAGCGGTAATAATTCCCTGTATGACGAAAGTGAATTTATATTATTTTTATCTTTAATGTTATTTATTACTTACCTCATTAACCTAAGTAAAAAAATATGCTTTATTAACAAAAACAAGGCAAATGTAGCACTACATTCATTTTGAAGCCTTGTTTTTGTGAATAGACCTCGGACATTGTAAATAACAACAACTATGACTACAACTGCGGCGTCATTTACCATCAGGTAAGATAGGGGCCAAACGTTAGCACAGTTTGCGACGAAAACAAAACAATGACAGAGAACCTAATACTTACGCCTTTAGGAATATCTGCAGTCATTACATAACTGAACTTTTTTGTTGACCAAGGCTTGTACTATTATTTATTCTGTGACCAGGGGACTGATGACCTGACTTGACAGATGTACAGACATATGAGCTTTTCCATGAATTTTACAAATGAAGTGGATAAGTTAAAATGAACTGTGATAGATAATGTTTAAAATTTAAATATTTTTTGTGCTGCGATAAAAACGACCCGCTTATAAAAAGTAATAACTTTGACATATTTGTTTTAATAACTAAATAAAAATGTATTACATACATACATACATACAATCACGCCTTTTTCCCGTTGGGGTAGGCAGAGACTACTTCTTTCCACATGCTACGATCCTGACATACCTCTTTCGCTTCTTCCACTTTCATGAGCGCCTTCATACATGCTCGCCGGTTATCTGGTCGTGGTATGTGCGCCTAGGTCGGCCTCTACCGGCTGCCCCATTCACACTCGTCTCATAAATCTGTTTCGTCAGTCTTTCTTCATCCATCCTCTCTAGATGTCCAAACCATCTAAGCATCCCTTTCTCTATCTTTATCACTACATCTTCTACCACACCACAACATTCCCTTATCACGCTGTTCTCCACCTTATCCATCAGAGTCACTCCAATCATACTTCTCAAACTTCCCATTTCTTCAGCATTAATTTTACTTTTATGTTTCTTCTGCCATACCCAGCATTCACTACCATACATGTTCTTAAGCCAACATCAACTCCAATATTATAAATGCGAAAGTCAGTTTGTATTACGTTTTACGGTCAAACGGCTAAACCGATTTAGCTAAAATTTTGCGAAGGAAAAGCCAGTATTAGGCTATAGGATACTTTTTAACATGGGTGAAGCCACGGGGCACAGCTAGTTCCAAATATACGAAAAAGTAATAAAAATGATTCTTAAAATTTGGAAACCTAGTGGCAGGCATACCTAACCGTTTATCAGCTGTATAAACAGCACGTGATGGCAAAAAATAAAATAAAAAATTGTATAATTGATACCATAGCACATCATTCAAAATCTAGTTACGTAGTACAATTATTTATTCTGTGATCTAGTAAAAAAGTGGTCATTTTAAAATAACTTACTTTTATTCAAAATAAACTTTTTAAATTTGAACATTATGATTTCAATTTTTAAATAGGATAGGCTAGCGTTTACCACTATCTCGCCTGGTGGTAAGAGACGATGTGGTCGCAGATGGTGAACACGCTAGGCTTAGAATTGTTTGACTTTCAAGGGCTTTATGCTACCGGAACACCGTAATGGTTATGGCGGCAGATTTTCACCTTGATTTTTGCCTGCATTTGGTGGTAAGCTACTTTTTGGTAGGAAGTTAGAAGGCAGAATATAGATATAATGCTCTTAACACCTATATATATATTTCAATTATAATTTTTTTTCAATTTTATCTATTATAGGAATTATTTTAAGCACTATATTTTTTTTTAATTCAAAGAAGATTTTAAGTTAAATTTAAACTAATAATCTTCAAAATTATTTATAAAGAAATATTCTCTTTAAGCCTTAATAATTATTAATTATAACTTAAAATTTGCAATTTTATATCATTTTTTGAATATAAGACTTAATAATAAAAGAGAATATTTCTCGTTAATAAATTTACAATTTATCGCTTAAACCTCAGCCATTTTATTACGCGAAAATGACTTTATTCAACAAATCATAAGGATATTGGAACTTTATATTTTATTTTTGGAATTATTTTTTGGAATTATAAATATATTTAAGCTTGACTCTTAGGATATCCTAAACACCACCTGAAATATTTATTAACAACAAACTGTTCAGAACTATTTTCACAAACCAAATTATTACAAATAATACAAACTGTGTAAGAAGTAGCTTATCACCATCAAGGAGAAAATCTGTAGTCATAACCTTACGGTGTTCTCGCAGCACACAACTATTGAAAGTCGAGAGTATTCTAGGCCTAGTGTGTTCACCATCTTCGACCACAATCATCGCTTACCATCAGGCGAGAAAATGGTCAAACGCTAGCCTATAAAATATAAAAAAACTCACATAATAAAATGTACGTGCATAAACTGTAGTCTTTATAAAATGTATATGACACGTTTAAAAATTTTAAAAGTTAATCTATACATGTGCTTGTTGTTGATGAATTAGATAGATAGATAAATATACTATACGAGTAAAGAATATACTAAATAATTCAGTATGTTTTGATATCAGTTGATATTAAAATAACATTAACATTTATTTTGAAGTTATAATTAAAGAAAACTTTTATCATTAATGAATCCTATGGAAGGTCTGTTTTACATTTTGTTTTTACTTCCTATTGTATCTATCAATACCGTACATTATTAAAATGTGTAGCTAATCACAAAACACTATTGTTTTGAAGTTAATCATAGGTGACACAGCAAAACTGCAGTTAATCTATCATACATAGGTATTTAAAGAATATAATATATATGTATATATATTGCGTAGGTCGCCCTCAGACTTGGTAGAGCGATGATTTTTACGTATAGGCTAACGTTTGGACACTATCCCACCTGTTAGTAAGTAATGATGCGGTCCCGAATGGTCAGCACGCTAATCCTAAGGAATGGGAACTGGCTCACAAGGACAGCTGCCAGAACATATTAGATTTTTGGCGACAGATTTACCAACTTGAAGGTTGTAGCTGGTCAGGCAGACACTAGACAGTGTCCTACCATCATGCCGGGGATTTCTTAACGATATTTTTTCTTCATCAGAGGGCCATGTGAAATACGCACATACATTTTACTAAAGAAAAAAACATAAGTGCATGGCGGGGATTTCAACCCGCTTCCTCTGGCTACAAGACCGACCACTCTCCCACTGCGCCACTGTTCCCCCAATAAATTTAGTTATCTTGTATAATCAGTCGGTTATACAATCAAGTGTGGTCTAGATAATTAGGTTGTACGTTTAATATGCGCCGAGATTGACTGATACGGCTCAAACAGCCCACACCGAGGCGCCTACACTGCTTCCTATTTATCATGACTTAATTAGCTGCTAGCATTCTAGACATCATTAATCTTTCCTTACTTACCCGAATCGTTAATAGTAGAATGCTTTTTCATTATCAAGTTCGTGGATGACTAAGCCTAGCTCGGTTTTTTTTCATGTAAAATTGTGGGTTATTTTTAACCGACTTCAAAAAAAGGAGGAGGTTTCTCAATTCGACCGTATATTTTTTATTTTATTTTTATGTTTGTTCGTGGATAACTTCGTCGTTTATGAACCGATTTTGATTATTCTTTTTTTGTTTGAAAGGAGATATCCCAAGTGTAGTACCATGGTAATTTTATCGAGGTCTGATAAGTATCTCCAGAGATATTGAGATAAACATCTCAAAATTGGTACTGAAAATGAATAGCGTGGCATTGAAGTCGGCTCTTTTTTAGTTTTTAAACGATATTATATTTGTTCCGCTCTTGTTTTTCCTCCGATATGAACCGGAGACATTTGTAAAGCGGGTTTTGTTCTATTGCTTTAGTTACATTTAACATCGATGAGCATAAATGCAGTTGGTGTAATGTGTTTTTTATTGTAGAGGTGTGTCGTGTAGTGTTGTGTTATTATAATATACATAATATATTTTTCTTTTTTTACTAGCAACATTTTTATTTCTTTCATATTTTTTTCTTTTTTAATTTTATTTTCTGCATGCAGAATTGACTTTTTTGGCTAGTGATTTTTTGTTAATGTTGGTTTTTTTTTTCTAATTGCATTTTACAAACACATGTACATTGAAGCAATGAAAAACAATTAAAGAGAATCATACCAAAGCAAATATTATTTCATCAATTTAAAGAAAATAAAATAATTTAATTTTACAATTTCGATTAAACAAAATATCAAAATGTAACAATAAATATAAAATACAGATAATAATTTCGTTTATGACATTTGAATTACAATAATAATTTATATTAGTGATACGAGTAAGTGTTTACGGCGGCCATTTAGCCATGCTTCCGTTAGCTTTGGATACCTTTCTAATAATGGTTCGAATGAATTCTAGAAAAACAATCTGTGTGCCCTTGCACTTCAGCAGTTCCCCGAGCGCACTTATAGTAATTTTTGTCCCCATCCAAAATTGTGGGTTAACAAAAATTGCAATAACATAACAGGCAAACTTAAAAAACTTTTTTGTAAATATCTGATTGGCTAAAGTTTGGCAAAGTGGTGGGCAGTGATTGAAAAGATGATCCGAAGATCAGGCTCAGTGGCGTATCTTGGGAGAAGCCTACGTCCAGCAGTGGACTGATACCGGCTGATTATGACGAGGCTAACGTTTGACCACTATCTCGCCTTGCCGAAATAATGATGATGTGATCAAAGATGGTGAACACTTTTGGCCTAGAATAGTCTGACTCTCAAGCTGCCTATCCAAATACAAAATTCCATCCAAATCAATGCAATCGTTTTCGAGATACGCAATATAATATACGTAGAAGACTTGCTCGTTTAAATATTTAAGATGAAAAATTAAAAAAGTAAACTGTATGGTTAGATAAAATAAGAGTTTTTTCTTCTCGTTGTTGAGCTTTCTTTGTTTTTATAAACGAATCCCATCGAATCCATTTCTCTAACAAAAAAAATCCGCGACGATAATAGAAATAGCTTTAACTTTATTACTAGAAAAATAAATAGTTACCTACTGCAGATTATTTTAGTTAACCTTAGCAATTATACGCTTTTAATAGAAAAGTAATATGAAATTATCAATCTCCAAATAAAAAAAAACTGTAGGAAGTGAGATACTGATCAAACGCTTGTATACCATAAAAGTCAATTTTTATATCATCATGTGAATATGAACTTTCTACAGAGTTCAAGAACCCAACGTCGTTTATCAAGGCTTACCAGCATTTATATCGCCAAAACCGAAAAAGGAAGTATTAAATAATCCTAAGACTTATGTTAACATATCGCCATATCGGCCTTGCACGCGACACTGCTTTAAACATAATTCCTTCGCAAAACTTAATCTAGGTTAACTATACTTAGGCCCGTATACAGGTAGACCATTAATTCTAATAATGGTTGGCCAAAAAATATCTGCGACCCCTCCTTTAACCCCGAACAAAAGTTAGAGCAAGTTTGTATATTTCATCTAGTCTAGTTTCTAAGGCGTCCATTACACGGTAGGTTATCCGTCATTCAAAACCAAAAGTCATGCCTGATGGTTGCTCATGCAGCAAATCAAAGTATGTAAGTATCGGTCAGGCACCGTCAGTCACCCCATTACACGAGCAGTTATTCATCAGTCACAGCCGTGACTGTGAGCAAACTTACAGCAAAACCTATCGTGTAATGGACACCGAAGGTTTCTGCAAATTTTACGAAAAAAACTGCCTGTAAAATATGAAATTACTATCTCTCCATAGAGAGACATATCTCTCTCTCTCTCTCTTTCTCTCTGTCTCTCTCTCGCCGGTCCTCTCTCTCTTTACAGTCGGTTCCCTGGATCGTGTTCAGTGGATTTAGTAACTATCTATAGTCAGCTTCGTCCAGTATTTATTCGCACCCACTTTATACAGTTACACTATATATATATATATATATTTTTTTTTTATTACTTTAACTTCGACACTCTATTTTAAGTGTCTCTGTTTACTTATTCACTCTCTTTCAGCGTGTTTTGAATTAAGTCGATAATAGATGTTAAACTAAGTTGATATTATAAAAAAAACATTATAAAGTTAAAAATGCAATCCATTAATTTCGTCATATTAATGGGATACTACTGTGACTTAGTTGTTTACAGCGCCTGGGCATATTACCTAGGAGGTGCGGGTTCGAATCCCGTCGGTACAATGACGTTTTGGATTGTATGTAACAATGTACAAGAACTAAGGTTTCTTTGGATTTTTAGGTCATTTGATTTTTATGTGTTTTTGTCAAATTGAACGTTTCTATTCACAAACAAGATTTATCTATACATTTAATTCATTGGTGTGCCATCTGACAGACCTATATACTAAGAGATAGGATAATATTTTTTTTTTTTTTACAATACGGAAAAATCTCGATGGATTTACAGTATTAACGGTTGGAAACCGCTGGCCTAGGCTTTCTGTTACACTTATGGAAATGCCTACAGGCGATACCTGTATGTAACGGGGTCAGGCCGCAGTATACCATGCTAGGCGGTAGAAACACCTTCACCTTTATGGAGTTACTTACTGCCTACATGCCGGTATCGAGATTCTTTCGTATTGGTTACAAGAAAATCTCCTCAAAGTTATGTTTCAGTGACAATTGATTTTACTTTCGATGACGTCTGCCTTTAACATAAACCGTGGAATATAAAATTATGGCTTGACAGATTTTTTTTATTGCTCTAAGGGCTACATGTCGTCTTTTAAAGGCCACACCCAGTGTCCGTGACGCCACGCCTATTTACAGTAGAGGATACCCGCGACTTCTTCACGAACACCAAGAATTTAGTAGCCTATGTTAATCCCCATGCTATAAAGTATATCCTTGTAAAATTTCAGTAAGATCGGATCGTCCGTTTAGGCGTGATTAGGTAACAAACAGACAGAGTGACAGAGTTACAAACGTTTTTATATTAACAGTATGGATATGGATTACGGGCTTATTAAAATATAAATTAACTTGAAAAGGTTTTATAAATTTATAATGTGCTGTTGCCCTCCGGCAGATGGAGCGACGATCTGCACAAGGTAACTAGCAGTCCTTGGATGTACAGAGCTGAAAATTGGGCTCAGCGGCGAGCATTAAGGGAGGCATAGTCCACTGCTAGATATAGATCCAAGACACAAGACTATCACAAGATGTTGATGATGAAATTATCATCAAATGATGAAGTCCGTTAAATATGCCGAATATAACATCTATCATATCTATATTTATTTCTAATCACAGGTGGTAGGAGCTTATTACATCGATGTTCCACCTGACTTGCTACCAAAAAGTATCACCATCGAGGAGAAAATCTACCGTTATAACCTTACAGTGTTTCGGCAGCATAAATCCCTTGAGAGTCAGAGTATTCTAGGCCTAGCTTGTTTACCATCTCCGATCAAACGCCTATATAAGATATTAAAAAAAGTAATATTAAAAAAAACCTTTTTAAACACAAGCTTTTATATACTTAACCTAGGACCAGAGAAAGTCAAGATAAATCCAACGAGCCCAAACACGACGGGTATAACATGTGTAGTTTAGGAGTTCTTTTGGCCACCTTCCAGCTCCATCATCAGATCAGCACCGTGTCATCACAATATTGCATTGTCACGCAATTTACACATGTATGCAAAATTTCAGCTCAATCGGTAACCGGGAAGTGGATCAAAGATTTGTGACGGACAAATAAATTCGCCGTGAAGAGATAAAGATTGTAATGATCAAAAAAGTTCTCCTGCATGCTGCTAAAAACGTGACACACATTGCCAATATGCCAGGTAAAATGGATCAACATAATGGCAGAAAAGAACACCACTGTGAAAGTCATAATATTTTACATACCCTTTAGCGCGCAAAGTTTAGCTAATCGCCATCATTACGTCATTGCATCACCGTGCATTATGTTTTAGGGTTCCGTGACGGAAGAACAGGGCCCTTTTCTAAGCCTACAACATCTTAAGTTATACCTTTATGCATATTATTTGTATTTTGTTTTTATTCATTCCAATTAATAAAATATGTATGCTTATCCTATTAATATGGTGTATTTTCTGTCTTTTCTAAAAGTTTTTCAAAGATTAATTACATAGGTACAAAGCATAAACATTAATTTTTGTAGCAGTCATTTTTTGTTTTTCAATATTTCAATCTCCACTCCATTATTTTGTCAATCGACTTCCCAAGAAGAAGGAGGTTCTCAATTCATCTGTATGTTTTTTTTTGTGTGTATGTTACGCTATTACTCCGTCAATTGTGAACCGAATTGAATGATAATAATCATTCAATTTTTAATTGGTAGGGTTGGTTTCCGAGGTGGTTCCATTGTAGTTTCATCGAGATCTGATAGGTATCTCCAGAGATATGACAATAAATGTCTCAAACTTGCTACTGAAACTGACTCGCGCGGCATGGAAGTCAGTTGTTTTAGTTTTTAAACTATCTTAATTATTTTATTTTGTATTATTTCTCTTCTATCTATCTACCTTAAAAAGCTGTATCTTTGCAGCCTTTTAGGTAGCTGGTTTAAATTTACATGGAATATGTATATACGAAGGTCGCCAAGAGGTCGAAATTCGACCACAATTCATTTAATTTATGTATTTCTAATGCATTTTATATAATTTTATATTAAAATAAATTATAAATAAAAAATATTTTTAAAACCAGCTTTTATCTGGGACAATGAACTAAAATGTTAAAAATAAATTCTAGTAAGTATTTGGCGTGTAGGTACTTACCTATATTATTAAAAGCTTGAAGCACTACCCGTTTTTCAGGCTAGGTAATTACCATACTTCAGTGCCTCAAGCTTTTAAAAATATAGGTAATTACCTACACGCCAAATACTTACTAGAATTTATTTTTAACATTTTAGTTCATTGTCCCAGATAAAAGCTTGTTTTTAAAAATATTTTTTAAATTTTTTATTTATAATTTATTTTTAACTCTTTAGTAGGTAGGTATAGATACCGACTACCTACCTACTACCTAAGTATTTAAGAGAAGGCATGATGTTTTAAAATATTCCACGGATATTTGATGTGATTATGGGTAAAGTGCTCTTCGCGGAAAATCAATCAATCGGTTACGTGATTTTATCACAGAGATGCCGTGGCCACCTTCCGTCTCCATCATCAGACCAGCTCCATGGTACCATATCGTTGTATTGTCACCGAAGATACATAAGTACACCAAATTTGAGTCCAATCGGACATCGGGAAGTGGTTCTAATTTAGATTCCAAGATTCCACCCGAACATACATAGTTACATACATTGCAAGTTAAATAAAAGCTTGTAAAAAGCTTTATGCACTTCTCCGCATAAACTGAAACTGTGTCAATTTTCACGTTCATTTATTCGCGCAATTTCCAAAAAAAGGGGTACAAAATTTCGCTTTATGTATGTATGTATCTAGATGTATAGTTGCTTCGTTTAAAGATGTTTACCGGTGAAAAACAATGATTAATTAAAACATATACAAAACATACACAAAGTTTCGATAAAAATAACAATATTTTTTATTTTCGTTGTAAAGTGCAAAGAACAAGAAAAACGGCCAGGTTATGGTTAATTAACTACGGAATCCTCCGGCGTGCGAGCCAACACGCACTTAACTGTTTTTTACCGTTCTTTTCTATTTTACTGCATTTTTATGTGACGAGTTCTTGCTGTTATTTTTTTATGTTCATAATACACAGGCTGTTAGAATCGTGGATTCGTTTCGTCGTAAAATTCTGATGTAGTAGAATAGTAATAAAGAGGCACCAAAGGAAATTATTAGGCATTATGATTAGACCAGGCACGCATCAATTGCCTTGATCGTAGTCAAATGATAGTAGTAGATATAAAACGATGGGAAATAAAACAAGAACACATATCAGGGCGTCTGACGGCCGTATTCATGAATATTTTGTCGAGTAGCGGTTGATTTGAAACAAGAGATATCAATATTTAACATTTATAGTGAGTCGTGATTATAAACTATCGACTATGTAGTCGTCGCGAGCTTGCTGCGTGAGCTTCCATGTGCATTCGTCGAGACCTCCTCTAGGTTTCTCCTATAGCACGCCATTGAACTCGATCTTCAGCTGTTCTTTTGAGATACGTTGTAATTTTTTGACAATTGAAGAAAAATTTAAGAAAACACACATATATTACTTCCTTCTCTAGTTCTGTTAAAATAAGTAGTTCTGTTAAAATAAGTATACATTATAATTAGTTGACTTTTCCAACTCTATAGGTAAATTTTAAGACGCAAAGCTATTTCATAAAGTAAACCTTTTTTTATGGGATGGAGTAACAGCACAAGCACGACGCATGACTTCTACCTAAATCAGATACTGGAGCATGCACAATTCTGGATAGACCACCACTACAAAAAAACCTTTCCAATACCTGTTATATCATGTCGTAGGTATCATAAGGTACACTTTCTACCGTATGGGTATTGATCCGCGACGTCAATAATTCATGGCAATGCTATTTTAAACAATGACCACACTGCGCGGTGTGTTGCACCACGCGTAGGTAGATTGATTTTGATTGTTTTTTCCAAGAAAGAGGGGATTTTCGAAGAAAGAGCGTTTGAATGTCTATGTTGCATTGCTTTGTTGAAGGGTTTAAAAATTACAATACAGTATGTACAATACATGTACAGTGTTTTTTGTATACAATCCATAATATGGATTATGCATGATTTTTTTAAATATTTTTATTTTGCTGATTACATCCATTTAACGTAGTGAAAAAATGAAATAATCCTGATTGTGTTCAAATTAAGTTACAAAAATAGATTTAATATAAAAAAATATGAGGTGTCTAAAACGCGTCTATTTCGCGCGCCTTTGTGACGTCACAGCTCACCAGTGTTGTGAGCTGTGACCTCCCCACAGATTAAATATTTGTAATAGAAATAGTACGTATTCGTAAAACAGTGCATACTATTTCTATGACAAAGATTTAGTCTGTGGTGACAGCAGTGTATGTTGTGACGTCCCTTTCTAATTGACAGGTGGTGATGTGTTTTGCAAATTAATTCCAAAATGATAATTGTTTTGCATTTTTCATATAATATTTTAATCAATTTAAAGAGTATTTTATTTATAAAAAAATGTTTAACATACTACACCAGAACAATAACGATTCGAAAATAAATCATTTCAAGTACCAGGTAGTCCCACAATTACCTGGCCTGGCGTATAGATGGCGTTGCTGCCTGAAAATATTGTCTGTGGTAGAAAGTACCAACCATAATACATACAGTACATATTTTATTTTGATATTACTATTGCAGCGTTTAAGTGATGAAATCAAGACAAAACAACCGCATTAAGCGAAAAAAAGTTTTGTTTCATCAAGACAACGCGCCAGTTCACAAATCTGTAATTGCGATGGCCAAAATCAATGAGTTACATTTTGAAATACTTCCCCATGCTCCCTATTCGCCAAATCTAGCTCCTTCAGACTATTTTCTTTTCCCAAACTTGAAAAAATGGCTTGGGGTAAAAGATTTGCCAACAATTAAGAGGTAGAGAGTGCGGTCGATGGCTACTTCGAGGAGCTTGACATTTCTTACCATAAAAATGGTAGAGTGTAAGAGGGAAACTACGTAGAGAAATAAATATATTTTTATCCAAAAAAATTGTGATTTTTTAGTTAGTTCGGGTACTTTTGGGACCATCGGTAAATTTATAGCACATGCATATTCCCCATTATATTATGTTATAGTTTTTTCAACGGAACCGACGGGACTTGAATCGGCGCTTCCAGGGTAACATGCCAGGCGCGGCACCAACTCAGCTACAGTACAGTCCTACCGATACTACAAATTTTTGTCGATTTGGTAGGATCGTACCGTAGTTAAAAAAAGAGGTCCCGACTAATTGAGAACCTGCTCCTTTTATCTGAAGTCGGTTAAAAATATAAAGTGTATTAAAACTAAAACAAAAAACATAATATGTACCTACATAAATGCCTATGCTCTTTATTGATTATCAAAATTATACATTTACAATATATTTATCAAAAGAAAACGTAAGATATATTCGTAGGTAGATAGATATACTGTATATCATTGACATATATACATAATAATAATAATATAGTAAAGGATACGTTTTCTGTTCCTATTTTCGATGAACATACGATGTAATGCTTATTCAAGTAGTCTTAGTTTGAGACCGTTACCTACAGGAAATTATAGGAATACACATTCTCAACAATACACTCACATACACGTAAACAAACAAACACACACAAATACACACATAAATATACACAATTTGTGTTATTAGTAGGTAAGAATCTTCGTAAGTTATTGTCTAAGTTAGGTATATCGATTATGCACAAATAGTTAAAAAGTAGTAATGTATAACCCACGGTACATGTATTTGTAACATTTCTTTGTGTCAATCTTACTGAATTCCACAACACAGGATTTTTCCTTGTGTGGAATTTCAGGGTGCCCAAATGATGGTTAATTTGTCCATATATATAAGACTTAATGTAAAAACTAGTTTCATATTTTTGGGAAATAAATCTTTCATTCATTCATTCATATAGATTACGTATCACTGAACACAAACGTTTTGTTAAGTTTCTATGCTTAAAGGTGAACATTAAGATCTACAATAGTACGTGTATCTGTATATTCAGCCGTTTCCTCGTGGTCATACTAGTTTGTCATAACCTTGTTAACAGTGTTTTTCGTAGTAGCTACGACGTAGCATCATGCAATCTTTTAGCAGCTTCTGTAGCTTTCACATAGGAAGCGTATCGTACAAGAATACTTATTCGTATAGTAAACAAATTTGTTAATTTGAGGTTTGTTTAACTCATTGCCTTAGAGCTAGTTTCACAGGTTTCTGATATAGTCCTTGACACCCTATTAGGAACTTATTTGATGGATAATCTACAACTTTCAAAAGGCGTTACTTGTCTAGATCTGTAACTTTAAGCCTGGATTTAAACGATGATGTGGTCGAAGATGGTACGCACGCTAGGCCTAGAATACCTGACTCTCAAGGGCTGTATGTTGCCGGAATGCTGTAAGGTTATAGCATAACTTGTAAAATATATATCAGATTATCACAGAAACAACCTTGTCTAATCGTCAGCAGTAATAAAGGTTAATCGAGCGTCTGCTAAGTTTACAAGTCCTTGTTTTTGCCCTTCAACAGTTGGAAATCCTATTTACGAATACTAGAACTTCTAACTACCACATTATGTTTCTTGACGTAACTCGAAGACCTCTGTACTTTGTAACTGTTATTATTTGACCTTTTTGTCCGCTTTGACCGCCAGAAATCTTACCGCGTGTTTACATCTGTCGGGTCTCGGATCCGATTTTAAATCGGATATTCCAGTGGCAGAACATTTTATATGCAGCTATTCACACTTGACGACCCTATTTTGTCGTTTGTTTTGACAACCCGATTAAACATACGAGTGACAGATGTGAAAACGCGGTTAAGTTTGCAAAAATGCATAAACCTTTTATTAAATATTTTTACAACTTAAGCTGTAGCAAGGTTTTTTTTACATAGAACTAGGTAGCACTTGACAACTATCTTATCTGATGTTAAGTGATGATGCGGTCGATGATGGAGCGCATTTTTTTTATACCTTACAGGCTAGCGTTTGACCACTATCTCACCTGTTGGTAAGTGATGATGCGGTCGTAGATGGTAAGCACGCTAGGCCTGGAATGCGAACTGGCTCTCAAGGATAGCTGTCGGAACACATTAGATGTTTGGCGACAGATTTTCTAACTAGAGGGTGGTAGCTGGCCAGGCGGACACTAGATAGTGTCCTACCACCATGCGAGGGTTGTTGTTTTCTTAACGATGTTTTTCCTTCACCGGAGGGCCACTGTGAATAGCGCACATACATTTTTCTATAGAAAAATCCATTGGTGCACGGCGCTTACCCAAAAAATACCTATTCACTCGCGATTTGAAGAATTATTGTATTTAGCTGGAAACAGACTCAGGCAGGGCATTCCGTTCCCTGGAGGTTCGCATGATGAACGAAGATGCAAATCGTTTCGTTCGGGTAGATAGTATATCCGGTGGAATGCCGATAATAGAATGGGGAGTTAATAACCAATCGTTAGTTCTAAAAATCCACTTTTCAAAAATCCATGAATAATAAATCCATGATTAAAGTGGATATAAAGGTGCAAAAAGATCCATCAATGGATCTTTTCAATGGATTTGACTAGACATCACCCAACCGCTGCTACCTTATTTTTTAACCGATTGTAAAAAGAAAAAAAATGAGTGTGTTAATTTTAAAACCAAAAATTCTGGCTTCATCATCATCATCATGTAACCTATGTAAACCTATTTTACTATATTTTTCTAAGAGCTGTCGGATTATGTAAGGAAATCATTATCAGCCAATTTCGGTCCCTTCCTGGACATAGGCCTCTCCAATGACATGCCACTGAGCTTGATTTTCAGGAATTCATTTCAAACCGCTGCCAGCCAGCATTCCAACATGACGTCGTGATTAGATTAATTTTATTTGAAGTGGTTTGTAGTACGGACCCATATTTATTCAAATATTATGTCTTGTAGAGGTAGGACTTATATTCGTCCGCCTGGGGCGGTACCTCCACTTTGCCAAATAGTTCAACCATGAAATAAGAATGTCTTTGGTTTTAGTGGCAAAGCGTACAGTGATTACAGAAGAATTACAGGGCGTGTGAAACTTAACATCTGTACGTCTCGAGGTAACAGGCGCAGTGTAGTGTATTTGTAATAGGTAGACGTTATCATTAACCATCAGGCGAGCGTCCTGCTTGACCTGTTACCTTATATCATGAATAGTCGCCCTGACGGACATAGTTAATTAAATGTTTCGTTTATTAGAAACATTATAACGAGGCCATTTTATTTCGAGGACTCTTGAGAACTGGCAAAATGCCTGCTAAATAAAATGGACAAGTGTTGTTCAACTGTTAATGCTAGTGCCAAAAGTGGACAAAGCTGACAAGTTTCTTGATGAACATAATTGATATTGAAGTAACTTTTGGCATAGGATACTGTAATCATTTAGTTTGGTGTGAACCAGTCGGTACAAATACTATTACACTATCTGAGCGCCGCCTAGATAGCGCACGCAGGACGCCGCGGTGCGATTGTTTGTATGTATCGAAGTTTGTTACTATTTCACGCTGAAACTACTAAACCGATTGAGCTAAAATTTAGTCTGTAGATAGCCTAGATCCTGGAATAACATATGTGTAACATCACGATATTACAACGGGAACGATGTCCACGCGGGTAAAACCGCGCAACTTTACTAGCGTTGATAAACAATGATTGTCAGTTTCATTCTTAAAATATTTTACATGCACGTCTCTCTCCTTACACCAGTATTCAAGATAATTCAAAAAATGTATACTAATGCAAAGATTATTACTTGTCAACACAAATATTATAAACTAGAAATGCCCCGCGGCTTCGCCCGCGTTAAAAACTCCTTTTATTTACTTAAAACTTTTCGTTTGTAAAAACCTTTCTATCATAAAATACATCAAATAAGAATAAGCCAAATCGGTTCACCCGTTTTCATGTTATTGCGTGACTAAGGAAAATCGGGATTCATATTTATAAAACCCAAAATCCCAAATAAAAAGACTATCCAAGAAAAGACTATCTAATCTTGTTTCTCCATACAAACTTTGAACCGTTTCATCCCCTTTAAGGGTGAATTTTGGAAAATCCTTTCTCAGAGGTAACCAACGTCGTAATAACTATCTGCATGCCAAATTTCAACGCAATCCGAAACAATATTGATTTTCACACTTTGTTACTCCATTTTACCCAGTTAGGGGTGGAATTAAAAAAAAACCTGAAACACGTTTGCCGGTCGCGGTCTCGCGTCGCGGTCGTCTTGATTCGAATGCTACCTTTATATAGGTACACGATGTGTGTTCTAAAACTTTGCTTACAATAAAAAGTACTAGTAATGTGCTACCCACATTGCTAGTAAGCTTTATATGAAAAAAAACCAGCGGCAATAGCCCAATGGCTAAGGTGTCGGCCTGGC
This sequence comes from Cabera pusaria, assembly GCA_954871355.1. Lineage (NCBI taxonomy): Eukaryota > Metazoa > Arthropoda > Insecta > Lepidoptera > Geometridae > Cabera > Cabera pusaria. The sequence goes on along the minus strand of OX940900.1, from coordinate 20,843,155 downwards.
GATCGAGAGATCGTAAGTTCGATCCTCACCCATTGCACTACTCCAAACACAAGTATATCCAGACATAATGTATTCAGCTTAGTTGTAAGAGTTAACAAGAGTACTAGTAATGTGCAACCCACATTGCTAGAAAGATGATAAACATAACAAAAAAAATCGTCTTACGTACTAAAAACGTAAGCCGTAGTTTTAAATGTTTTGTTACGTTGGAATGAATCATTCATTCAATCATCATTAATTCTATAGGTACACACATCCATGCGTATCCGCGCATACACATCCATATATATACATGTCCATGTACATCTATGTCCTGACATTATACACACACATGTATAGCTACTTCAATATTTAAAACACAAGGGTGTAGTAATGAATGTTATCTGTTCAGTAGGACAAGGTGCAATCATTCGTTATGGGAATGGTTTTCCATAAGCTTTGATCGTACCCATCGGGGTGGGATATTTTGTTTGGTATATTCTCATGATAACTGTGCATGTTGTGGGATTATCATGTCTGTATAATTTTATAGCTATCTTGCGGTCTCAAAGTCAAAGTCAAAGTCAAAGCATTTATTCAGTATATGGGCAAATAAAAAATTTGCACTTACACACGTCAAATAACATTAAACAGATCATATTCAATAAAAAATATTATAGATATAACAGAAACATAAGTTATTGCTTTGAATTTACAAAAAAAAACAAAGGTATTGAGCCATTCAGCTTTCATCTAAACGTCACACTTAAAACACATGTTTAATTTTCAGTTTTAAAACGTTATTCATAATTATAAAATATACCACCTGTAGCTTGATGAATGTAGCTAATCTATTTAACTTTTTAGCATGACTGATTCAACATTTAAAAAAAACATTCTCTAGTCAGTTTCAGATAATAATTTGTTGTTTTCTCTTCTTTGCAGATTGGGAGACGCGATGTGAGATCTGAAATGGCAAGGAAGAGCTCGGTGATAAACAGCGTTGGAAAACGAATAGTCTAAACAAGTTTACTTCTCCTTTAAAATATAGTGGCGTCAGTGGATGCGATGTTTTTTGCACTTTGAAAGAAAAAAAAGTTTCGTTTAGGTTGTTTACAGACGAAGCAGGTGTGGTCGCGTAGCGCGACCCCGACGCGGCGCGGACGCTCGAGTGATGCATGAACCGGGCGTTCGTAACGACAGGGCAAGTGTAGTCCACAGCCACGGGCGACCAACGCAACCACACTGCACTTACTTACCCCATCCTATTCATCGCAAACACTGGGCTAAACAAGATGGGTCATTTCATTTAGGGAATATAGGGTTAGGTTACTTAAACTCACGCTTTGGAGCATCCATTGCAGACTCTGAAGGGAAATTCTCTTTGCAGGAGAAACGCTGAACGGTCAGCGGCTGATAGAATTCAGGCTCGGGCAGGAGGCGGAGTCGGAGCAAGGCATGGGGCTCGCCGTCGCCTCCGCCGAGCTAATGGTGCGGGCTGAGACCTCGGCGCGCGCGCGCCGCCTGCGTTACACGCTATGGGCCTTTACGGTAACCGGTGCTACTAGTCTCAATAGTATCAGTTATTTCAATATATCCAACGTTTCATTTTATGCTGGAACGACTTGGAAACTATCTCATTTGATGTGAAGTGACGATGAGATCTTAAATCGTGCTTCTCTGGAAATGGAAGACGATAGCAAGACGAGGCACTACTGGACAACTGATTTGAGTCCTATACATATAAAACAACATACTAACGCATCTTCGAACCAAACATCATGCCCGCAGCCGATAATATGGTTCTTGAAAAATATTGTAAGTAGACTGTAAAAGTGACATATATTTGCAGGTGAGTGATAACTCGACCGTGGGCGCGCTAGCGGGCGCGACGCGGCGCGACCCGCGCAGCGGCTGGCAGCGGCTGGACGTGACGGGCGCGGCGCGGCGCTGGGCGGCGGCGGGCGCACGCGGCCCGCTGCGCCTGCTGCTCGACTGCAGCGGGTGCGGCGGGCGCGTGCGACTGCGGCTGGGCGGCGGGCAGGCGGCGCGCCCGCTGCTGCGCCTGCGCCTGCAGCCGCCGCCCGCTCGCCGCCGCCGCGCGCTCGACTGCGACGCCGCGCACCAGGGCCGCTGCTGCCGGCAGACCTACTACGTGAGCTTCCGCGCGCTCGGCTGGGACGACTGGATCGTCGCGCCGGAAGGCTACTACGCCAACTACTGTCGCGGCACGTGCGCGCCCTACCTAAATTACCACGCGCAGGTGGTCGAGGCAGCGCGACTCGAGCGCGCCGCGTGCTGCGCGCCCGTGCGCTTCTCCGCGCTCTCGCTCATCTACTTCGGCGCCGACTCCAACATCATTAAGCGCGACCTGCCCGAGATGGTGGTGGAGGAGTGCGACTGCCCGTAGCGGCTGTACATACATACCCGCCGCTCGCCCGCCCCGCTCTCAGCTCGCTTCCGCCGCTCTCGAATCCGATTTGATCCGAATCGATTATAAATAATATTCTCGACTTGTGTAATATTTTGTTCCTCGCGTTCGAAAGACTATATCCTAAATAAATCAATTAAATTAATATATCCGTGTGCGCAGGGTCAGTCGCGCGATCGTATCTCGCGCCGCGCGTTGTAAGTTCGCGAGTGTTGCTCGCGTGGATATTTCTAGTTGTTGGGACTTAGTGTGAACGGAGTGAAGTGCCGACCGGCCACGCCGCGCCGCTGCGGTACTGCCGCGGTGCCGCCGCGGTATCGCCGCGGTGCCACCGTGACCGCGCGGTCTGAGATGCGAGATCGCGACGCCGTTGTGTACACGCCCTAACTAAATAATTTAATACTACGCCGTTTTCTTTCACCGCGTTTGGTGATCGCTTGTAATTATTGTAAACTGTATTATAATAATTATTATAATTATAATTATAATAAATCAACTTTTTCATAATTATTATAACTTCTTTCATTGATTAGAACCCACGGCTATACTACGTGCTATACCTATAACGGGATCTTTTTGATTCACATAATTTTTAATACCTGATTTAAATAGAAATTAATGAAAGTGCTATAAAATAAATTATGCTAACAGTTATGTAATATAAACATACCTAACCATCTATGCTCAATTATGGCACTGTGTTAAAAATATAATTCTGTAGAATATAATGCTAAATTAATGTTAGCATAATAATCTAAAGAATTAAGTATGTATGCTAAAAGTAATTATGTTAAAAAATATATGCCTAATAACTTTATGGCAATGTAATTTATACTTAACTATAACTAGAACAAACAATACCATAATTCTTATAGAACATATGTTCTTATAGAACATAAATTATGGAAAAAAATAATATGCGAAACAATAGTGAGCACATATCCATAGAACTATAAACTTTGTTATATATATATAAACTATTTTGGATCATTAAAAACGAATAAGTATATATCAATGAGATCTTATCTATAGAATGGTTTTTAAATTGCTTGTGAGTTTAATAAACAATCAGCCGTCTATATGAATCTTGATACACTTTGGAATATTAAATAGATTCATATTTTTAACCGCCGACGCAAAAAGAAGGGATGTTATAAGTGTGACTTGTATATCTGTGTACAATAAACTGGCCAACGGACTCGCTCTCGTAGGGTCCCGTAACACAGTAGAGTATTTTATAACAACAATTTTTCACCAGCAAAAAAATAACTTTGTTTTTCATAATGTTTGTATGAAAAACAAAGTTATATTTGCGGTTGCTATATCTCAAAAACTGCTGATTATATCTTGTTTATACCAATTTTCGTTTAAAGGATTTATTTAGATCTACAGTATATATTTTTTTCAGACTTTTTCAAACCCTTACTTTAAAATTTAGAGGGGTTGGGGGCGGGACACACACGCACATTTTACCACTTTAGAAGTGTCTATCTTTCAAATGATTGACTTTTAGAAAAAATGGTTTTAGGACCTCAATGTCATTTTTAAACACATATAATAAAGACACCCCGCTCGTATAGGTTTGATGAAAACATATTTTTTTATACCTAGTTATATATAGTTTCAGTTCCATGTATGGGGATTTAATTTATTCCCCCCCCCTTTAATTTTTTTTATTTTTTATTTAAAAATCGTAATGAAGTTCACAGAATACACCTACCTACCAAGTTTCAACTGTGCTGTCTTAATAGTTTCGGATTAAAGTGGCTGTGAAATACGGACGGACGGACAGACAGACATGACGAATCTTTAAGGGTTCCGTTTTTTGCCATTCAGCTATGGAATCTTAAAAACCGATTTTGATTTAGTTGTTTTGTTTGAATACACCCAGTATTAGTAGAGAGTGTTCTTAGCTAGAATTATGATTATCCGTCCAGGCTTTTTTCTGATTTATGATGCTATGAAATGAACTTTTATAGGTCTAATCAATTCGAAATTCGATATCCTCTTTATTCAAGGATATTGTAAGAATATTTTAGTATTGACCTGATGCTGGAACAATTCCTGGAATCTGCAGAATACTTAACTCCTCACCAACTCAAAGCAGAAATGTCGAGTTTGGGCTCATTGAAATGGTCTCTCAAAGAATTGATTATACTCGTACATATTAGGTCAGTCGGGGGTGGGTTTAGATTCTGAATTTAAGTATTTTAATTGGCTATTTTACCCTATACTCAATAAAACCGCATTAGCGGTCAAAACAAAAAGCAACCATTACCTAACATAGATTTTCTTTTTGTAAAAGAGTCCTAAATGGCAGGTCCAATTAATAAGTTTTACACATAAAAGCTTACATTTATCTTACATTTATACAGGACAAACATGACGCTAAGAGATGACTACTAACATAGCAAGCATAAGTAGGTACATATTGCTAGAATAAATCACCTTACTAGATCTTGAGTCTCATACGCCATGTTATTTTGATGGTACTTTTATCTTTATGTTGAAAAACACCTTATAAACTGAAAATATAGAAACATAGTGCAATATAGAATCTTTCTCTCTCTCTCTCTCTCTCGTCGGATGTGAAATCATGATTTCATCCAAAGTGATTTAATTGTAAACAGTAATTACAGATGGCGCCACCAATGCATAATTGATTAAAATGCAATTCATTACTTTTGCCGTATCGATTGGATCGTGGCGAAGGAGTAGGGCTATTCTGTAAGCTATCTCACCGCGGATTCCGCTTCTGAGATAGCTTACAGAATAGCCCTACTGAGATGGCACAGCGCCGGGCATGACTCCCGGGGTCTCCGCGCGGGTTCAAGTCCCGTCGGCACGATAATATTTTGGATTGTATATAGCAATGTGCTGAAAATATAGAGATATAACGGTATTGTAGAAGAAGTTCATGTGGAAAGAAGTAGTCCGTACTTATCCCAACGGGAAAAAGGTGACAATTAAAACTTAATGATAAAATTTATATAACATTTCATTTACGTTGCTCGACGGATCAAGGGCCAGATACAGAAGGTGGTACTTCTTGACACGGTACGCATCGTCAGAAAGTTCCTCTCTCTGCAGCCCTATAAACCACCCGTAGCCCGAGCCTTGCCCCGCTGCAGACGGCACCCTAGATTTAGGTTTTTTTTATAATAGGTATGGTTTATTTTGATAATAATGTTTCTGTAAATTGTTAAACACAATCCAAAATTTCATCGTACCGACGGGACTCGAACCCGCACCCCCCGGATTACACGTCCAGGTGCTCTGCCAATTAAGCCACGGTTCGATACATCGAGACGTCGAAATTAGTGGATTGCATTTGTTAACCCAATTATGCATTGGTGGTGCCATCTATATCGAACCGTGGCTTAATTGGCAGAGCACCTGGACGTGTAATCCGGGGGATGAGGTTCGAGTCCCGTCTGTACGATGAAATTTTGGATTGTGTTTAACAATTTACAAAAATATAAAGTGTGAGACACTTCAAAGAAACATAATAAATAATGTTTTTGTTTTGATATTTATATCTATACCAGCAACCCGGCATTGCACGGGTAGAGCATATATATATGTCTACATTTTTCATATCAGTTTGTCTTAATTATCATCTTAAACACATTTCAACCAATTTACACAAAACCTTAACAAATTATTATACACCTTCCTCATGAATTACTGTCTATATCGGTGAAAGCCGCATGAAAATCCGTTCTGTAGTTTTTAAGTTTATCGCGATCAAACGGACAGGCAGACGCGGCGGGGGACTTTGTGTTTAACCGACTTCACAAAAAAGGAGGAGGTTCTCAATTCGTCTGTATGTTTTTTTTTTTGTGTGTATGTTACGCGTTTTCTCCGTCAATTGTGAACGGATTCAAATGATTCTTTTTTTAATAGGTAGGATACGTTTCCGAGGTGGTCCCATTTTAATTTTAGCGAGATCTGATAAGTATCTCCAGAGATATGGAGATAAACACCTCAAACATAGGAGAATGTACTGGTTTTAGTAGAAGAGTCCCAAGAAGATTATACACAATGGAGGTTGCTATTACATATACTTTTGAAGACTAAAAAATATGACCTTGAATAATGTTTTTACATCTTTCTTCTCGTTGATTTTGGTTTTTGACAGATATTCTTACGGTAACTGTGAGCGAGATAGAAATAAAGGTGGGGATAATTAATATTTTTTATTTTTTTTTATATCTTATAGGCTAGCGTTTGACCACTATCTCACCTGTTGCTAAGTGATGACGCGGTCGAAGATAGAGAAGTGGACTAGAATGGGAACTGGCTCTCAAGGATAGCTGCCTGAACACATTAGATGTTTGGCGACAGATTTTCTAACTTGAGGGTGGTAGCTGGCCAGGCGGACACTAGATAGTCCTACCACCATGCGGGGGTTGTTGGTTTCTTAACGATGTTTTCTTTCACCGGAGGGCAACTGTGAGAAGCGCACATATATTTTTCTATAGAAAAATTCATTGGTGCACGGCGGTTTGAACTCGGTACCACGGCATCAAAGCCGACTGTTCTCCCAATTACGCCACCGGGCCCTCAATAAATAATTATATATTGATAATTATAATAAATAATTATATATAAATATAAATAATTTGTCTTCACAGGAATGTTCTACCGGGCAAAGTCTTGTTAGGGTGCAAACTTTAAACATACCAAAGAATTTTTGACATGACATGACGTTTGGCGAAGATGGCGGCCATTTCAGTCCCGCGACACTGCATACATTATTAAATAACTCAGAATTATGAACGTACTTTGTACCAATCAACACTGCAAAAAAAAAAAAAAAGTATAATACCACAGATTATATAATAGTTACTACATAAATCATACTTTCCGTTGTTAGGTTGGCTACACAGTGCTTTCATAATTCGGGTTTCAACAATATAGGGAAGTGCCTCTTATAACGTAGTAGAGTGATTCAGTACTCTGTTGGCCATATGGCGGCAATTAATGTTAATAATCGCAAATAATACTTTTTAATATTCATTTTGGAATACAACTAGTCCGTGTTATAAAAGTATTTGGAATTATTGTAATAAAATAGACAATTAATTATCGTGTGTGTCAGATGCTTTAATTGCACAGGGCCATTTTGAACATTGTCCTTTGATACCTTGATGACATCATTATTACTAGTGAATATTTTCACTTTAGCGCGGCATTTAAAGTCAATTTTTTTAGGGTTCCGAACCCAAAGGTTACCAAATGAACACTTTTTGAGACTTTGTTGTCCGTTCGTCCGTCCATCCGTCCGTGTGTCTATACATATGTCCGCACTTTACAGATCTGTATCTTCTTTACCGTTATAGGTACATACTTGAAATTTTCAAAAAGTATATATCCGTCAGTGTATAACGGCCCAGACACGAAATTTAATAGATGCATGTAATTTAATTAAAACTTGTTTTGCACTAAAAAGGGTAAAATAAGTTATTAAAAAAAAAACCGACTTCATAAACACAAACAGACACTCAAAAGCGAAAAATAAATTACTTAAAATTATTATAAGCGCCGCCCACTTATCTATTTGAAGTCGGTGCCAGCCAAGTCTATTGGATAGTAGATAGATACTATGTATGTAGTAGTAGTAAGTAGGTATATGTAGGTTAGTAAGTAAGTAGATACATGTAGGTATTATATATCTACTACCTATTAGACTTGGCTGGCATCGACTTCAAATAGATAAGTGGGTAGCGCTTATAATAATTTTAAGTAATTTATTTTTCGGTTTTGAGTGCCTGTTTGTGGTTACGAAGTCGGTTTTTTTTTTTTTTAATAACTTATATAATATGTAGTGATTGTAAAAAGAACTTAATCCTTAGGAAGTAACTATCTAGGTGAAATTAATATGAACGTTAGCTAGGCTATATTCAGAAATAGGGCATGTCTCACCACAATAATGTGGCCCGTATAAGGGCCCGTATGCGTAGGTGTGGAAGGACAACACGTATACCTGGAGATCCCTGCATAACTTTATCATAAGCTGTTTGGTTAGAATTAACGACTTTAAACGTATTTATTCAGAAAAATTGTTACCGTACTAAATTTGTTACTAAATTTGGATTTGAGGGTGAAAGTTAACCATAAGCCCACATTATATAATCGTCATCACAATCATCGCCAAACATTGATTATTTTATTTTTAATATCATATAAGCTACCGTTTGACCACTATCTCACCTGTTGGTAAGTGATGAAGCGGTCGAAGACGACTGTAGCACGCGAGGCTTAGAATGGGAAGTGGCACACAAGGATAGCTGTTGACACATAAAAGGTTTTTGGCGACAGATTTTCTAACTTGAGAGTGGTAGCCAGACAGACACTAGATAGTGTCCTACCACCATGCGGGCGTTGGGGGTTCCTCAACGTTGTTTTTTCTTCACCGAAGGGCCACTGTGAAAAGTGCACATATATTTTTCGATAGAAATATCCAATAGTGCACGGGGATTGAACTCGGTACCTCTGGCGTCTGAGCCGACCATTCTCTCACGAGTTCACGACCCCACTGGGACCTCTATAGGGGACATCAGCTGGTAGGTATCATTTTTTTTTTGTATACGAGATAAGCAGCCGTTTGACCACTATCTCACCTGATGTTATGTAACGACGTAATCGACAATGTAGAACTTCGCTTATTTATCTATCAAATATTTATCTACTACTGGGTTTGCTCGATTCTTGGCGATTAATACGCGAGGTTAAACAAAATCAGGTTTAATTTGTACTCTATTAAAACTCTTTCATATAAAGCTATGGCCAGAATGTACTCTTTATTTTTCTATGCAACATCGTATTAAACACATAGCGTTCCAATTGATGACACATTTTACTTTATTTTTGAAGTGAAAACTTCTTTAGCGGCGATGTAAACTTTTTGAGATGGGTAAAAAATGTTTAACTCGCGTCAGGAACTCGTGTCAGGACACGTGACCTGATCGAAAATTCGTAAGACGTAGGGAGAGTAGACCTAATGCACAACGTTAATGTTCAAGTTTTCACTTCTGCCGGCAATCCCGGGGTGCAACCCGTTGTTTTTTTGATCACACTTGTTAATCGTCAATATCGTGGGCTGGTCATATCTGCCGCAGGACTGATAACCGTTGTGGTAGATTTGTCCTTGAGTGGAGACCGCGAATCGGCAAACGTAGCGTAGGACGTCCTGTGACCAGGTGGAGCGACGACATACGCAAAGCGGTGGACAGTGACTGGAAAAGAAGAGCCAAAGATCGGGCTAAGTGGCGCACCTTATTGGGGGAGGCCTACGTCCAGCAGTGGACGGACACTGGCTGATAATGAATCGTCAATAATTTAGCAAATCTCTAGGCATCTAGTATACCTACTTGTCCAAACGTCTATATATACGTTGCGTTGGTGAAAATTGAAAAACTTGTAATTGATTTATGGCCGGTTTCTGAGTACATTGTGGAATTATCTATTCAATAACGGTACAATTGAGTCGATAAACTCTCAATAAATATACCACAGAAACCGACCATTATACGTTCAAATGTACATTAGCAGTGGTTTCCTTTTTTATAGCTTATAGGCTAGCGTTTGACCACTATCTCACCTGTTGGTCAGTGATGATGCGGTCGCAGATGGTAAGCATGCTAGGCCTAGAATGGAAACTGGCTCTGAAGGGTAGCTGCCGGAACACATTTAGATGTTTGGCGACAGATTTTCTTACTTGAGGGTGGTAGCTGGCCAGGCGGACACTAGATAGTGTCCTACCACCATGTGGGGGTTGTTGGTTTCTTAACGATGTTTTCCTTCACCGGAGGGCCAGTGTGAGAAGCGCACATAAATTTCGACATAGATACCGTCAACTTCAATAAACATAAAAAAACCCATCACCAAATAACAAGTGATTATCAGCGATTTAGGTACCACAGACGTGGTAATTAAAAATAATGATATGCATAAACAATTTACTTCCTTAAAAAAATCAATTTGAATTTGTAATTTGACCATATTATAATTTCAGTAAGTATTAGGCAATTTTCAAAACTATAATTATGTGGGTCCTAAGAATCCTGAGAAGTATGTAAGCTTTGTGGTTTAAGTGCAATTTATTTGTATATTACCAATTAGCGACATGTCATAGATTAAAGTTATTTCAATGAATCTAAGCTGATTTGGCTAGTCTATTCTAATTCGAAGACCAAAGACAAAAGTGGACAGAGTTGAACTCATCCATTGTGAGACACCCACAATAACGAGCCACCTAAACATTTAAAATCAGCCAGTACAGACATTCGCCCATTCTCAACAGTAACAAACACCCATTACAAAGACTCTTGTCGTTTCCCCCTCGGCGCCGGTTCGTCGCGAGACGCCGCGCCGCGACGTCCGAGAGAAAGGAAAGGGGGGACACCTTATGGGGGGTTATAGGGAAACGTAGTGCGTACGATCGATGGTCGTAGGAGACTCTGTGACGCCTGGCTGCCGTGTGGTAAGTATACAAAAATTCTCACCTCAGCAGCATAGATAATAACTAATAATAAGATCAGTTAACTATCTAAGCTCAGCAACCACTCTACTTTTAATTCAAAACTATTGAATTTGAGAGCCTTATTAATCCCTGATGCAATAATAATATAGTTTAAAAACTAAATAAGAACCGACTTCAATGCCGCGCTATTCATTTTCAGTACCATTTTTGAGGTGTTTATCTCAATATATCTGGAGATACTTATCAGACCTCGATAAAATTACCATGGTACCACACTTAGAATATCTCCTTGCGAACAAAAAACGAATAATCAAAATCGGTTCATAAACGACGAAGTTATCCGCGAACAAACCTCCTTTTTTTGAAGTCGGTTAAAAAGAAGGGGTATTATAAGTTTGACGTGTGTATCTGTGTATATATATATATCTTTACTCATGTGGTATATGTCTGTGCCGTCATTGTGCCTTAACGGATAGACCGTTTTGATTTAGTTATTTTTTAAGCGCCTTCAAAAAAGGATGTTTCTCAATTCGACCGTATACCTATGTATATATTACGTCATGGGTGTTCGCGGATAATTTCGTCGTTTACGAACAAATTTTGATGATTCTTTTTTTTTTGAAAGGAGATATCCCATTGTAACTTCATCGGTTTTTGATAAGTATCTCCAGAGATATGGAGATAAACACCTCAAACTTGGTACTAAAAATTAATAACGCGGCATTTGAAGTCGGTTCTTTTAGTTTTTTTTTAAACAATCTTATGAGTGATAGGTGTTATAATCGAGAATGTTCTTAGCTTTGATTCATAAGAATCCGTTAAGCCATTTAAGACTATGAGCTTTTTTCTAGATTATGACTTTATGAGATCAACTTTTATAAGTGTGTACAATTCAAAATTCGGTGTCCTCTTACTTCTATGATATTGTAAGAGCATGGCAGCATTGACCTGATGCTGAGACACTTCTGGAATCTGCAGAATACTCTACTCCTCACCAACTTATAGCAGAGATGTTGTGTTTGGGATTATTGGAATGGTGTCAATTAACAGATTATAAATATCTATATGAATCAGTTGGAGATAAAATATTATATTTCTTGAAGTGTAACAAACTTTATATTTTTGTACATTGTTACATACAATCCAAAATTGTATCGTACCGACGGGACTCGAACCCAGACTCCTTAGAAAACAAACAAGCAACAGAGCACCTGGGCATGTTTTCCAACGGGGTGGGGGTTCGAGTCCCGTCGGTACGATAACATTTTTGGTTTTCTGTGTATCAATGTACAGTCGGAGATGGTTTTAAATTCTGAATCTAAGTATTGCATATTATTTGTAAATTATAATGTGGAATAATTCCGTGAGCAAACCTTTTCGACTAGAATCATCTATTTTTTAAATGGAATATCTAAAGCTACGATCGGAGCATTGTGTTTCTTATGTTAGGACTAGAAATCCAATAGTAAGTATCTTAAATAGAAAAATTGAAATGAAATATTTTATTCACTATAAATAGAGTACAATTTAGATGGTATAACAAGAATAATAAGATCCTTCTATTCAGCTCTTGGGTGAGCATGTGAAATTTAGCACTATTAATTTGCAGTCATAATAATTTATAATCTATATACCTATATGTCAAAATTTAAAGTAAATACAATATTATTTCATTTTTATAATAAATATAATCGTCATAATAATAGTAACTACCCTAATATAACAAAATATAACTATTATTGATTGAACATATCTTTTACAGTACAGAACAATTTATTCAGTAACCAATCTTTTAACTTTTGGAACCTGGAATTGGAACCTGCCGGTTAATATAAATAGTAGCAGCTACATACCACACCACGCCAGCCTTTTCGCGGCGCCCGGCAGTCCGTCTGCGGCGACTGTAAACATTCGGAGATAATGCTCAGACAGATATTGTTACTGAATCCATCATCTTTATGATCACTTCTCAACCGACTTACAAAAAGGAAGAGGTTCTCAATTAGTCTGTATTTTTTTTAAATTTATTTTATATGTATGTTACGCGATTACTCCGTCAATTGTAAACCGATTCGAATAATTATTTTTTTAATCGGTAGGGTACATTTTCGACGTGGTCCCATTGTAATTTCATTGAGATCTGATAAGTATCTACAGAGATATGACGATTAACGTTTCAACCTTGCTACTGAAATTGACTCGCGGGGCATGGGAGTCCGTTGTTTTAGTTTTTAAACTATCTTAATTATGTGTAGTGGTAGGGCTTTTAGTAAAAGTAGGACTGACTTAGACTTCTGCTAGTCCGCCTGGGGAGGTTACCAACACTTTGCCAACTCAGCCGTGAAATAGGAATGTTTTTCGGTTTGAATGGCAAAAAGTTCAGTGAAATTACAAGACATGTGAGACTTAAGATCTTTATGTCTCTGGAGAATAAGCGCAGTTTAGTGACGAGCAAAATTCTGGCTATCAAGAACTTCGCATGCCGCTGTATCTCTAATAGGAAGACGTCATGGCTTACCATCAGAAGAGCGTTTTGCTTGTTTCTCATATTATAAAATAAACCTGACCATATATTATGTTTCTTTGAAGTGTCACACACTTTATATTTTTGTAAATTGTTAAACACAATCCAAAATTTCATCGTACCGACGGGACTCGAACCTGCACCCCCCGGATTACACGTCCAGGAAATTAGTGGATTGCATTTTGTTAACCCAATTATGCATTGGTGGCGCCATCTATGACTACTTATTACGTAAGTTAATCATTGGGAAGAAATCATTACAGTTTTCAAATCCGACGAGAGATGTTGCACTGCATAAATCAAATATTATGTTTCATTGAAGTGTCACACACTTTATATTTTTGTAAATTTTTAAACACAATCCAAAATTTCATCGTACCGACGGGACTCGAACCTGCAACCCCCGGATTACACGTCCAGGTGCTCTGCCAATTAAGCCACGGTTCGATCCATCGATACGACGAAATTTGTGTATTGCATTTGTTAACCCAATTATGCATTGGTGGCGCCATCTATGACTACTTATTACGTAAGTTAATCATTCGAAAGAAATCATTAGAGTTTTCAAATCCGACGAGTGATGTTGCACTGCGTAAATCGAATATTATGTTTCTTTGAAATGTCACAAACTTTATATTTTTGTAAATTGTTCAATAAAGATTGTTAATTAAAGATTGTTTACAAGACGAAAAAACTGACTTCACATGCCGCGCTAGTTATTTTCAGCAGCAAGTTATAGATATCTCTATATCACTGGATATATACTTATTAGTCCCCTGATTCTGAATCATTTGAAAATCTATTTGGATTTGGAATCTGCCACTCCTTCACCCCAGATCTTTACAATTCACAATGCTCTAAACTCTAATCCATGACTTTTGACATTTCAACTCAAAAATTTCAGCGATTTTAATCAAAAAATAAAAAATAAAGTTATATGGTATGGGGTCATGATACCCGAAATGTAGAATTATTATTATCGTAAAGGTAACGCGACCAATTAGCTCACGGAATAATAAATATTCAAAATTCAAAATGACAGTTCCGTATTCGAATGTATCCATTTGAAATGAAAGCAACTATGCAGATCTCGATGATTTTACAACGGGACCAAACGGGAAGGATACCCTCTCGAACAAAACATATTTTTCTGACAGCGATAGTCAAAATAGCCAGTTACTTGTACTATTCATTATTCTGTGCCAGTAGTATCATGTCAAGGTATACAAATGCATATGACGTCAAGGTATGTAATGTGTTTGAGATGTTTATATCTATATCTCCGGAGATAATTGTCATACCACGATAAAATTTGAATGGGACCAATCGGGAGGCAAAATCTCTCAAACGGAAAAAATAATTTTTGAAATCGGTCTAGATTTGACGGAGTTCTGAGGTAACAAACATAAAAATAAAAATACAGTCGTATAGAGAACCTCCTCCTTTTTCATGAAATCGCTTAAAAAAGACAGTTGAATAGAGAACTTCCTTCTTTTTGAAGTCGTTTAAAAAAGTGTTTTTGCACTACCTACGCATGTAGGCCATTCTACGCATGTATTACCTGCCTACCATAAAATACTTCTTATAAAATATACCATAGCTAGGTCTAGAATTTGTGTAAGAACTATTTAATTATGTAATCACTAGACTACTCATTTAGGGCACTGGTAATGAAACATTTGTAATGAATTCGGAAATATTGATGATAATATGCTGCTTATAAATAGGTAGTTAACCTATTTAGTTAAAGAAACAACGTCCATACTAATCGAGTACAATCTTCCTTATTTCGTAAATTTAAAAGTTAGCAACTTACTAGCGGCTTCACCCGCGTTCATAAATATCCTATGTGTTAATCCAGGTTAAAAGTGCCCAAATGCCAAATTTCATCTAAATCCGTTCAGCCGTTTTTACGTAAAAGGGTAACAAATCCATCCAGCCATCTATACTCACCAACATAATTTAATCTAAAAGCATCTAGATGGTGCTGGCGTAGCCTGCAACGTTTTTCTTGTAAATATTGCCTGAATGTATGAGATCCCGCATCCCGTAAACGATATTTTCCGCGATGTTACAACCAGATGCACTTGCTTCGACGTCAAATATCTTGAAATTTGATTTTTTTACACAACATCTTCTTCTTCTAATACTATAAGAATCTTTGTCCTGACATACTGACTGACTGACTCACTGACAGACAACGCACAGCCTAAACCGCTGGTCGTAGAGACTTGAAATGTGGAGGGTATATTAGTCTTAGTACGTAAGGGTGTACTAAGAAAGGATTTTCCAAAATTCACCCCTGAAGGGGATGAAACGGGGGTTCAAAGTTTGTATGGAGAAACAAGATTAGATAGTATTTTCTTTTCGAAACTTCATACAGTAAATAAATAAGTAAATACGTGTTTCATGTTTGTTTAAATTCCACCCCTAAGAGGGTAAAATGGGGTAACAAAGTGTGAATCAATATTTATTTATTTATGTATTTATCATACATGGATGGGCCTAACAGTTTCCCAATTCACCCATCCAAGTTATTAATACATACAAAAAATAAGAATATAAATTAAAATAATTTCCGTTTATCTAACTAAAATTAATATACACACCGCCATTTATAAATTGCTAAGAGAAGCCGATAGTGACTCCACAAACATAGCAAGAACTTTGTGAAACTCTATTACAGAACCATGAAATAAATCCAGATGTTGGTGGTGATACAACACAGTATTGAGCATTCGCAACGCCCGCGAAAGAGGAGCCATACGACCCAACTCGGTCCGCCGCCGCGAAATCGTGAACATGTTGTGACGCCGAGCCCTCACGTAATTGTCTGGTACTGAAATGGGCACCTGCTCCAGCAATGATGGATTACATCTCTGCGCTACCAAGACGTTAAAAACATGCTCCACCAAGGTGATCACATGCCTTACTTCCAACGTATTGTACCCCACCTTCCCCAGTAAGAAGTAACTTGGATATAAATACGGATACCCCACAAAAAACCCATACTGCTTGTGGTATAGCCACCGAATACATTTATTTTGTATCTTCTCTACCATTTGTACATATTTTACTTCATGTGGACACCAAACGATAGCGTTACATTCCAACCTGCTTCTCACGAAAGCATTGTACAATGCTTTAAGAGCAGATATGCTATCGAGGTGTCTCGCATGCCTCAAGACAAATCCCAGAGAGCGGAATGCCTGAGCACAAAGTGTGGTAATATGATGCCGAAAAGAAAGATCTTCACTCATTATTATTCCAAGATCTTTGATGTTTGTAACCCTTGTTACACAATCATCACCGATATGATATTGAAATATCCCGGGATCCTGAGAACGGGTGAAAGATATAATGGAGCACTTCTTATCATTAAAAGAAAGTTTATTCGTGTGGCTCCACTGCAACACCTTATTAATATCCTGCTGTAGCCGATAGCAATCTGACAGATCTCCCACACTTAAGAAAAGCTTCAGATCGTCCGCATACAGCAAGCAACGTACATTCTCAACGATTTTCGGCAAGTCGTTTATCATAATTAAGAACTCTAGAGGGCCAAGGTTACTACCCTGACTAACTCCTGAGTATGTGAAATAGTGTTCTGATACGTAACCGTTGTATTGCACATACTGTCTTCGATTTCGCAAATATGAGCAAAAGAACCGCATCAGTGGAGGAGAAAAGCCAACACTCGAGAACTTTTGTATGAGTATGTCATTATCCACAGCGTCGAATGCTTTGTGAAAATCGAAGTAAGCAGCGTCAACTTGATCACCACCATCAACAGAATCTACAACATAAGTCCAAAAAGACATGAGATTTGAAGACGTGGATCTCCCCGGTCTGAAACCATGTTGCATCTGCTACCTGAGAATCAAACTGCAGACTTATCTGACGCTGTAATATTGACTCGAAAAGCTTGCCGAAAACCGATAAGATTGCCACTGGCCTGTAATCACTCACTTCTGACCCCGAGCCTTTCGGAACCGGTACGACGCGGGACAATTTCCATGTATCTGGATAATACGAGTTTTTATAACATAGTTTCGGATTGCGCTGAAATTTGGCATGCAGATAGTTATTACGACGTTAGTTCCCTCTGAGAAAGGATTTTTTCAAAATTCACCCCTGAATGGGATGAAACGGGGGTTTAAATTTTGTATGGAGAAACAAGAATGGGGATTCAAAGTTTGTATGGCGAAACAAGATGACATAAAGTACAGTATGTTGTAGGATTTTTCGAAATGGGGTAGGTAAAGTCTGAAAATTTGGATTTAACGGGTGTTATACATATGAGTCCCGAATTCTCTTAGACGCGCGATAACATGAAAACGGGTGAACCGATTTCGCTAATTCTTATTGTCTTTAATGATCGAATCTTTTTTTAAAAAGAAAAGTTAGTAGGTGGTTGTTGGGTGTTCTACTCCAGCCACATCTGTTGATTAAACGATATACCCAACTGCGTTCGCTCCGCTTGCTGCGCTCACTTGTTGCAGTTGGGTATATCGTTTAATCAACAGATGTAGCTGGAGTAGAACACCCAATAACTAAAAATTGATTATCTCTCGCCACTTGTGTTTTAGAAGTCTCAAAGCTTCCGGTGTAATAATTTTGATCAACATGTTTTAGAACTCTCAAAGCTCCGGTGAAAATTATAATGTTTATTAATGTGGTTACTAAACATTACTTATCATTCTGCGAAAAGCGCTCTTGCAATGAAGTTCGTTAAGCAGCCAATATCATTAAAATTCGAAAATATAAATATTAATTCTGAAAAACGCAGTTTTCGTCATGGAAAGCTTTTACCAAATACAATACGATGTATAATATGTGGCCCGTCGAACTGTGGAAAAACTAATTTGGCTTCGGACTCATCTTACATGAAAATGGTTTGCAATTTAAAAATGTTTATGTTTATTCAAAAACTCTTTATCAACCGAGATACATGTATTTGGAACAGGTATTACGAATGGTTCCTGGTGTTACTTTTTCAAAGTATCATGAAAATGAAGAAGTTCTTACTCCAGAGGCAGCAAAATGTAACTCAATAATTATATTCGATGACGTAGCGTGTGAGAATCAAAATAATATGCGCGACTATTTTGCAATGGGAAGACATAAATATATAGACTGTTTTTATCTAAATCAGACTTATAGCAAAATACCAAAACAGTTAGTGAGAGATAATGCAAATTTAATTGTTCTCTTTAAGCAAGATGATATAAATATGAGACATATTTATGATGAACACGTCAATACAGATATGACGTGGCAGGAATTTAGAGAAATGTGTGCAAATATATGGAAAGAACCCTACAGTTATGTAGTGATTAACAAGGATTGTGAAAAAAACAAAGGATGTTACCGAAAGAAATTCGATACGTTTGTTGTGTTTCATTAGTATGTATGTCGTAAATATGTCAATGCTTGTCGAGGTGTTGAAAAGTAAACAGCTAATAGCAGTAAGCTCAATAATTAAAAATAGAAATCATGTTTAATAATCCTGTGAACCGTATATACTCCACTGTATACAAACGTTTAAGAAGTTTCGATACCTGGCCTCGAGGATTAACACAAAAACCACAAGAAATGGCTGAAGCAGGATTTTTTTATGCAGGCTGTGACGACAGAGTTATTTGTTTTTACTGCGATGGAAGGCTTAAAGACTGGAACTCCGAAGATCAACCATGGGTAGAGCATGCGCGCTGGTTCCAGTCATGTCCGTATGTTTTAGTAATTAAAGGAAAAGACTACGTTAAGAGCATGAAAAATTATGTATACGAAGAAATTAAAAAAAATTGCCAACAGACTCCACTGGATGATCTACCTTTGATAGTAAATACATCATCTTCAATAATCTGTAAAATTTGTTTAGAAGAAGAGCTTAACACTTGTTTTTTACCTTGTGGTCATGCTGCGGCTTGTGCAAAGTGTGCTTTTTCCATTGGTAATAAGTGTCCAATTTGTAGGCGAGTATTCGCCAATATAACACGATTGTGTTTCTGATTATACTCTATTGCTAGCCTACTATAAATAGCTGAAGTAAAAACACATGTTATCACTTTCGTGAGAACACTGACAATAGTTCAAACAATTGAAATTCAATTTAAAGATATGGAAAAAAATCTAAAGAGACAAATTGTAAAGGCTGCGGCAGCTGTTAAAAAGATGCGAGATATTGAAATGGAAAACAATAGTATTTTGGAATCTGTTTTTAAACCAATTACAAGTCCTCTTAATGAAATGGTGGAAAAATCTAAAACGTGTTCCGAAAATAAAGGAGTACAATTTGAAACTTCAAGTCCATTAGACAAGGACAAAACTCTGAAGAGAGATTCTAACATCGAGTTCGACGTATTTAGTCCAAGAGACTCTAATGATTCAGATGAAAGCTATGAGAATTCAGAAAAATCTGATAATGAAGAAAATGAGGAATCATTTAAATCAGTGCAATCAGGTTCAAGTGATCAAGAAATTTCTTCGTGGTCCATGTCTTCCAAAACTTTACAAGATGTCCGTTTGGCGTGAGAAATGAACGAGGTAAACACATGATGGGATCTTCGCGTGTAACTCTTTTTGATGATTATATTCAAGAACTTCTGTTTAAAAAAGTACCTAATATATCTGCAATAACTGATGAAGATTTGAGACATTATAAAATAATGTTACTAGAAACAAATGTGCACCGAAGAGAATTCGATCCAAATAAACCAATCAGAAGTAAGGTCGAAAATACTTGAATATAATAAAACCGCTATTTAAGTTGCGTAAAGTTTCAGCGAGCACTGACAGTAGTCAACCTGATTTACTTCATCAAGGAAAAGGACTACCTCTGTTGAAACAGTGGAAGAAAAATGTTGACTACGTTTACTGGGACAATCCTAATGAACTGGTTGAAAGATTAAAACTATTGATTGCTTCAAAAGATGCTGGTAACACTGGGTTAGATAATGAAATAATATCTATTATAGAAGAACTGCGCGAAAGCAACATTATACCTTAATAAATAGCATACATTTCTAAAAATAGTATCATTTGATCTTTGTCAACAACACCCATCAGTTCACAATAATGGATAAGTTTGGACATCATATTCATAAACGATTGCGTTTACCAGACTTTTTAGAAAATTTTGATAAAGTCTTGATGCGAACTGAAACCGGAGAGTTCGATTTACAAAATACAAGGTTGACTGGGATTACAATTCCATTGAAAAATACCGATGCTGTGAACAAGGAATACGTAGACAGCCAATCTCAATTGTTTGTAAAAAAGCAAGAAGTCGATATAATATTCAACGATTTAAAAGCAGATGTTAAAAAAGGCATTGAGAATTTAAAAGCAGATTATTATACAAAGGGTGAATTAGACCAAATCATTAAATCAAAGAAATGAGTAAGCTACAAATAGTAAATGAAATTCATAAAATAGCTCGTAAAAACTTTGTTCGACGATCTGTAATATTAAGAGGAATTGATGATTTATGGCAAGCTGATCTTATGGATTTTCAAAATATAATAATGGATATAGGTATATTTTTGTTGTAATAGATTGTTTTTCTAAATTTTCCTGGGCTATCCCTGTTAAAACGAAGACTAAATCCGAAATAGCAAATGCATTTAGTTCGCTATTATTTAAAAATTATCGAAAGCCAGTTAACTTACAAACTGACATGGGCACAGAATTTTATAACGATGAATTTAAAAAAGTTATGCTAAAAAATAAAATTTATCATTACTCTACATATTCCATAAAAAAGGCTTCTATAGTCGAAAGACTAATCAAAACTCTCAAGAACAAGTTGTATAAAAATTTTAGTTTGAATGGTAGTTATAAATGGATTGGAAAGCTTTTAGAAAGTGTTATGGCAACATACAATAACACAATACATCGAACAATAAAATATAAACCAAACGATGTTAACCAATCAAACCAAAGTGAAGTATTGAGAAATATAATCAAATCACAGGAAATTAATTGTCTGTCAAAGACCAGAAAATTAGAAGTTGGTGACCATGTTCGTATAAGTAAACATAAAGGTAACTTTGAAAAAGGATACACCCCAAACTGGTCTACGGAATTGTTTTTGATTAAAAAAGTTCATGGTTCTAAACCTATCACTTATTCCATAGAAGATCTACACTATCAACCAATTTTAGGAAGTTTTTATGAACAAGAACTTCAAAAAACTAAGTGTCCTAATGTGTATCTAATTGAAAAGGTTATAAGAAAAAAAGGTAATAAATTATTCGTAAAGTGGTTAGGTCTACCTAGTACTGAAAACAGTTGGATTGAAAAACGAGCAATTGTATGATTATCTTTTCTATAGAGTTACATACCTAAGTATATAAAATTAAGTCTATTTAGATGTTTTATCTCATTTATAACTCAGCTATGCATGGTGGTGGACTCGTTAACAGCATCATAAATAACTTACCATTTGAATTGCATTTACCTGGGTACAATTACTGTGGACCTGGTACCAGATTAAGAAAACGATTATTGAGAGGTGATCAAGGAGTTAATGAGCTTGATAATGCTTGCATGAGACACGATATAGCATACGATAATTCAAATAAATTGGAAGATCAACACAGAGCTGATTTAGAATTATTAAATATGGCAAAGCAACGGATGAAATCGAAAAATGCAGGAAGAGGAGAAAAACTGTCTTCGTGGCTTGTGAGCAAAGTGATGAAAACCAAAATGAAGCATGGTGCTGGCGTGAGAACATTTAAATCGATCGTCTCTACAATACATAAACGACTGAAAAAATTAAAACCAAAAAGCAATTCTAGAGCTATTAAAGCTGCATATTCAGCTGCGAAAAAACTGATAAAAAATAAAAAAGGAGTGTGTCTGCCTCGTGTAATACCGTTACCAAAAACAGGTGGTATTTTACCACTTATACCAATATTCGCAGGACTGTCTGCTCTAGGTGCATTGGTTGGAGGTGCAGCAGGTATTACTAAAGCTGTAAATGATCATAAAGCAGCTAAAAAGAATTTGGAAGAAGCCCAACGTCATAATAAAACGATGGAAAGTATCGCCTTAGGAAAAGGCTTATATATAAAACCATATAAAAAAGGCAATGGTCTTTTTGTAAATAGTTCAAAAAACTAATAGAAAGGTTACCCAAGCGTGCTCTCACTGATATAGACATATTAGAGTATGCTACTAAACACATACCTTACTTTAGAGGTGTTTTCATGAGAAATGAATTGCCTCCAAAGCCTAAGGACATTGAGTGTGCGATTGTTAATTTAGATAGCTCAGAAAATGAAGGAACCCATTGGGTAGCCTATGTAAAACATTTTAACTATTGTGAGTATTTTGATAGCTTTGGTGATTTAAAGCCACCAATTGAGTTAATAAGATATTTAAAATTTAATATAACATACAATTATTGTAGATATCAACGTTTTAATACATCTAATTGTGGTCATTTATGTTTAAAGTTCCTAAGTGAATTTTGGAAAAAATGTTATGCTAATACTATTTGTATAAAATGTTCTAATAAAGTATTGTGACTATATATTTATAAACGTGTTTTTATTACCATCATTTCTAAAATGTCTTTCACGCTGTCAATAACAGGCAACACCTCTATTTTATCCACTACCTATTATCCAGCTTTACAATTTGATGATGAATACGAGTGTGCTCTGTTATATTTCTCAACATTCAATTCAATACCTAACATTGATAACAGAAACAATAAATGTTATTATGACAATAACGAAGTCGTAGACATACCAGAAGGCACTTACGAACTGCAAGATATTTCTGATTATCTAAAGTCAAACGTAAAAAAAGGAGTCGCTTTTAATTTATTTTGCAATAATAACACGTTGAAATCGTTTATCTTCTGCTCTAAAGATATCCATTTTGAAAAAGCTAATTCTCCAGGAACTTTACTAGGATTTGGTAATAAAACTCTTAAAGCCAATATAATACACGAGTCGCAACTCCCAGTTAACATTTTATCGACAACAGTGGTAAGAGTCGAATGTGATATAGTGAGCGGATCATATATTAATGGAAAACCAAGCCATATTCTTTATGAATTTGCTCCTAACGTGCCTCCAGGATACCGAATAATAGAAGTGCCCAAGAATATAATTTATTTTCCTGTCAATCAAATTGACGTCAGCACTATTAATATTAGATTATTAGATATTAATAATAATTTAATAAATCTACGCGGTGAAGAAGTTCAATTATATTTGCATATCAGGAAAAGATGATCGACTTCAATAAAAGTAGTAATTCAATAATGAAACACATCAGTACTCATCGAACAATCCGAAAAGGAACAACTAAGAAAAAAATTTAATTGACCAGGGAAAATAAAAAGTTCCTGAAATTAATTGGTCTATTAAAATGAACATTTTGGATATAACAAGTTCACCAGCATACGATAACACCATAGACGGTATCGAATATCATTCATATAAACCTTACGTAACAAGTTTTAACAGGAATGATGAAATCCGCATACCTATCAATCAGCAGGATTTATACATACTACCATCAGCAAGTACCCTTTATTTAGAAGGAACAGTAAACATCATAAAGAAGGATACAAAACTAAAAGTTAGTGCTGTGGAATTCACAAACAATCCATTACTGTTTCTTTTTCAAGATATTCGCTATGAACTAAATGGAGTTGAAATAGATAGAATCAAAAATGCTGGAATGACTACAACAATGAAGAGTTTAGTATCATTTAATGAAAATGAAGCTAAGATAGCAAAAGCTTGGGGTTGGGATATAAATGGAACAAAAACAACCCATGGAAATAGTTTTTCTGCCTCAATACCTCTTAGTAATATTTTGGGCTTTGCTGAAGATTATAAGAAAATAATTATGAATTGTAAACATGAACTGATATTATTACGCAGTAATACAAATTTGAATTCTTTGCAAGTTCCATCTGGTGAAGTTCTTGAAGATATAATAATAAATAAGTTAGTTTGGCGCGTTCCACACGTCAAGGTATCAGATAAAGAAAAAGTTAATTTACTAAAGTTATTGGAAAAGGATCGTTCTCTATATTTGGCTTTTAGAAATTGGGATTTATATGAGTATCCCTTATTACCTAAAACAACTAAGCATACTTGGTCAATTAAAACGTCCTCAAAGATTGAAAAGCCAAGATATGTAATCATAGGCTTACAAACAAATAGAAAAAATTTAGCTGATCGCGATATATCAAAATTCGACCCTTGTAATTTAAGAGATGTCAAAGTATATCTTAACTCTAACTATTTTCCATATGAAAACTTGAATATTAGTCTTGATGACCATAAATATTCATTATTGTATGAGCAATATGTCAGGTTTCAGACATCTTATTATGGACGCAGAAGTGAACCACTGCTAAGTACTTCTGAATTCAAAGAAAAAGCACCGCTGTTTGTAATCGATTGCTCTAGACAAAGCGAAAACCTTAAGTCAGGTCCTGTAGTTAGCGTACGTGTGGAACTTGAATGTCATTCAGAAATACCTGATCAGACAGCTGCATATTGTCTTATTTTAAACGATTCCATCATCGAGTACAGACCGTTGAGTAATATAGTAAAAAAAATATCTTAAAATATGAATCCTTGCAGAATAAAATATATATTCGTGGATGTACAAGGATTCAAAGATACACAAAATAATTTTATTATAAAAGAATTGTCTATTTTAAACGAAGAAAATACCCAAACCTTTCTTGTCAAGCCCCCCTATCCATTTAAAAACTTATCGATCGAAGAAAAGATACAAGTGCGGTGGATAGAAGCAAATCGAGGATATTTCTGGAGTGAAGGCCACATTGACTACAGGGAATTCAAAAGAATTATAATACCATATTTGAATAAGAAAAAAGTGTTAACAAAAGGAACTGAGAAAGTTATGTGGATCAAAGGCCTTTGTGAGAACTGTGAAATAATAGATGTGGGAGAAAAAGGATGTCCTAATTTTTAAAAATTATATCACGACTATGAAAAACCTAATATAAATTTAAATTGTGTACAACACACGAAAATGTGTGCATTAAAAAATGTATTGTGCTTAAAAAAGTTGGTATGATAATAATAATATACATTTATTCAATGTAAGCTAAGAATTTAATTTAATGTTTTAAATAAAATAAAATAATTATTGCCTAAACTGGTTGTTGTTTTATTCTACCAAATTATATTTTAACGAATTAAAGTGGTGAGTATTTAGGAATTAAAATACAGCAGATATTTGAATAGGTTTTTAATATAATATCGAAAATTAAAACACATCTTAAATTTAATGAATTAAATAGTACAATGCATTCAGGGAGATACTACTTACTGATTTGATTAAACATCTTAAGAATCACTTCTAATTTAATTTAACTGATCTATTTAAAAATAATTTTATTCAATTGTGCGTCTCATAAGTCAGAATCACTTATTATATTTTCAGATATATTTTTAATCACTCTTTCGGTTTGATCTAATATTCTGTCCGTAAAATCTTTTACTATATATTGAGCCGATATTACAACATCACTTTCAGTGTCACTGTTATCACCACTAATGTCTATTATTTTGATCTGAATCAAACGTCTCCCTTTGTATGCTTCACGGTTTAAAACAAATGATGATCGCCGCATACTATTGCGAAGATTCTTAGTTTCACCAGGTGTCTTCTTTGTCTTCCGTTTTGGACGTTTTGGAGACGATTTCTTCTGATTAGTGATTGGAAAAATTTCGTCAAAGCCTTCTAATGGATTCTGCGCACAGTGGAAAAGAAGGTCTTGGGTATTAATTCCAAAAAGTCCATCTTGAGTCTCACTGTTATTATTTATTACAATGTCTGTCATAATCTGAAACAAAATAGAAAACTATTAGGGTCATTTTTTATGGATAATATCGAGTAAATAGAAATAAAGGAATAAAAGTTCAAAACTTACGTCTTAAGTCGACTTGAAAGTATGTGAATATGTGTGTTAACTGCGACGCTCGAATAGGGTATAATGAGCAGGGCATGATGAATTTTATTCAATGTTTGTCGAATGTGCAAAATCATGTAGTGACATGTCAGTGCACCTGCGTCGGTGTTAAAAGTTTATGCTGCGTTAGTGAATTTGAAGTACCTACGTAGATTACAGGAATAGTTAAAATTTTTCACAAACATTAAATTGGTTTTGCATTATTCACTTAAGCTAGATGTTAAGGCTCTTAAAATAAAATAAAAACAACAAGTATTCTAAATGAAATTCGTTTATTCACTATATTCTTACTTAAGGTTCACTTTACATTATTATAACATTATTATTATTATTATATTACATATTTATTTCATCTTACAGATAATCTTAAGCTACTTACATTAGATTAGACCCCAAGAATTGAAATATGACCCCAAGCTCTGCTTGATTTTTTATCTTGCGAAATAAATCATTTATCGTCGCTACTAGAAAGCGCAATTTTGTTTACCGAACGTGTAAATATTTCATGTTTTATACTTTTAAACAATATGTTTTTCTTGCCTAGTGTATTTGATGTAAGCAATGTGTTTGTATAATCTAAGATACTAAGATTTCGAACAACACATGATTTTACTCCCTTAGCCTTTTTAATTTCAGTGTCAGTATTTTTTATACAATATAATTTAGGGCGTAATCCTACATATTCAGTGATTATTTTTCCACCCATTTCATCTTTGAAAAGTCCTGGTACTTTTTTGTTAATTATTGGTAATTTGTGATAATTATCAACAGAAAAGTTACTGGTATCAAAATACTCCAAAAACATATTTTTCACATCTTGATAAAAATGTTTGGTTTGGATGTGATAAATAAAGCTGTCTGTATCAGTATAACACATCGTCAAGCGGTCCCTGTAAAATGGTTTAAATATAGAATAGTGAAAATCATACATATGTGATTTTGATAATTCCAAAACTGTAAATCCGATATACAGTGGCTTATCCAATACTATACGATTAGGCTTTAATTGAATCGCAACCAAACTTTCCGTAAAAACTGAAGCACTGTGAAAGTTTGGACTCGCGATTAATTTTTCTGCGTTATTTCTTTTTTTAGTTCTATTGTTTTGATCATTCCATTGATTTATCAACTCAACATGGACCTTCTTGCGGTTGTTTTCTAACGTTTTACCAAAAACACTGTTATTGAGCAATTTGAAAAAGTCTTGCTCAAAAGTTGACGTTGCTTTTTGACGCAAATTTGTATTAAGATCGATGTATTGTTTTAAATATGCACTCTGTCGAAACGTTATAGCACGATGTACTTGTCTCAAGATCAAACCATGTCTTAAACAGGTTTTTAAATGTACATAATGTATAACATAATTAAATTTGTCATAAAGATTTGGAATTAACTTTTCATTTTTTCCACCCGGTGGAATATCTTTTTCGGGGCAAAACGGTAAATCATTATGTTCCCAATGTAATTTTTTTGGATAAATGAGATCGACTTCTAGAATGAAGCCGAACTCTGCATCATCAGATACATTATTCACATCCAGTTTATTAACTTCTGATTGATCAAGAAACCTAAAGTTTGACAAGGGCAATGTTTGACACATGCTGTATCCATAAAGATTATTGCAGTCTATATAGACTATGAATGATTCTGGCATCAACGGATCATGGTCGAAAATAAATTCGTTGTTTGCTTTGGCATGCCTATGTGCTGCCATTACCACACCTCCTCGTATGCCTGTCTGTAACATATCTACTATAGCAAAGTCATCTATTAGTTCTAACTCAATGCCTGTTTTATAAAGCATAGCATCGAATGATAAACTCGGTGCAGTAACATAAAATGCAGGATCCAAGTTGTAGTAATGTTTGCAAGTTTTTCTAAAGTTTTCAAATATATCTGTTAACAACAACACATCACTTTTTAAATACAAATCGGTATATTCGCCTAGGTTCCGAATTTCAAATTGGGTCCAAACTGACTGTGCGTGCTCATAATCTTTATTTGATATGTGCTCATTGTTGAGAGAGCTATAAAAACTTTCTTTGCTTGGCAGAAATGGCTCGTTGTAACGTTCCCATGCGTTCATGTACTCGTAAGGGTAAACGCCTTTACGAGTTAGAAGGGAAAACTCATTTTCATTTGGGTAAATATTCCTTAAATGAGTAAACTCATGAGTTTTCATGGTTTTAACCAATTTTTCTAGACTGGTTCCTAAAAATTTGAACGAATCTACAAATCTTAACTGAACGAACTCGTCTCTTGATATTGGAATGAATTTTGTGAAAGAGATATAATTTTCTTTCGTTTTAGGAATTATTTTTATTGGTCCAGGCGCTTCACCAAGTGTTTTTATAAACAAGTGACAATCATACCCTGCTAAATTGTGGAAAAAAATTGGCACAAACTTTGGAACTTTGTACTGTAAATTACATAAGCTATGAGCTGCACCCCGATACTGTCCAGTAAGGTGACAATGGTCTCTGACCTTATCTCCGAATAGAAAACTCTCACAAATATGACATCGAACTGCATTCCTAAAATCAACTGCATCGTTTGCATTAAAAATTATGGGAACGTTTTGTGATAACACTGCATGGATATCCCGAACATCTTTGTAAAGAGAGCTAACAAATTTTTCTACACAATGAGGACCTCTAAAGATTACGAATTTATTGTAAGAAGGGTCAACAGAATTAATCACATTGTATGCAAATGCGATAGGTGTATGCTTTTGTGTAGTGCGCGTATAAGAACTTTGAGGATCTGATTCACTTTTGCTTACATCATCTAGCATAGTTTCAAAGTCAGCATAAATTACAAAAGGAATGTCTTGTTTGCGTTCGAAATTCTTGCTTCGTTATTTGACTTCTCACCAGTCTCGATAAATTCTTTATGAGACAATAGTGAGATGTTGTGTTGTTTTCTATCCAAAGAAGGTGAATCGTTTTTTTATTTTATGGCTTTCTGATTTATAAAGCGGGCCTACAACAGTCTTGTTATTTTTTAAGCCAAAAATGATAAAACTTAGGTTTGGATTGTTTTCTTCGAATATTTTAACATCAGATAATGTCATGGGAAACGAAATGTTTTCAGTGTTTAGTACATTGCGAAAATGTACATATGACGAAACCCTTTCAGGATGGTTTTTAGCTGGATAGAGGGCTGCAAGCACGCTCCACAGAAAACAGTGTTTATCGTTGTTTTGAATATTTAAACATGCTTTCTTTTTCTTGATGAATATTGGTAGTTCAATATACGTGGAGCCGCGAAGTGGTTGATATTTATTAACATTAACCTCAATATGCATACAATTAAGAAAAGTCCAACCCGAATCTTGCTCTTCGAATTGGTCAATTTTTGTGCGTATTGTATTGATTACATTTAAATATAAATGCTCAAAATTATAATTTCCATAAACAGGGATATTTTTTGTCATAAACGATTTAGTTTCTTGTTCATTATTTTTGAAAAGTAAAAACTTTGAGAATATTTCGAAGTTGACTTTGACACAAATATGTTTTTTTATGCATTCATCTAAAATGAGTTTGACTTTGTTTCGTATTGAATCTAAAAATACATCAATAGAATGTTCATTTGCGTATTGCGCAGCAATCCTGTAAGATATTATTCGGTTCTGAAATGCTGTCGCTACAATATCTACGCCTTCCACATCGATATGCGGTACAGTTAAAACGTTTTGTTTATGTGTATTACTTCGCAAATGACCTGTCCAGCGCCTACCGCTTATAGATGTGTTACAAACTGAACAGAATGGCATTGTAGAAGCTACTTGCTTGTTTACCTACTAGATATAATTATTAATTTAAGTACCTACCTACATAGAAAGTTAGTATTATAATATTATACGCTTTTAATTTTCTTTTTTATTTCAAATTAATTAAAAATTTTACTTTAAGAGTTTAATATAGTCTACCTACACTACATATATCAAAACATACTATAATAATTCTATCTACCTTTATGAACCTAACTTAATTTAATAAAATAAAAACCAAAATAAACCTATGCAAACGTTTTGTTTATTTAAAATTAATCTTATCACTAAATTTTGTTGGTTTAGAATCTTTAAATAATTTAAACACCGTAATGAGAAACTCTTGTAAAATTTCCCACTCCTTAGTTTGTTCGTTGAGACGCAGCTTTACACTCGTCAACGCTTTTTTATAGCGTTCTTGAGGAGGCGTATTTTGAACGTCGACGACGTTGTAAAGCTTCACCTCAACGTAAAAGTCGCCTTCGGAGACTGTTGCGGTGCGTCGGCTCTGCCCTCCGGAAACCCTCGTCGTGAAAGAAGAAGTCGATACGTTGCCTCCGGCGCTTTGT
This sequence comes from Cabera pusaria, assembly GCA_954871355.1. Classification (NCBI taxonomy): domain Eukaryota; kingdom Metazoa; phylum Arthropoda; class Insecta; order Lepidoptera; family Geometridae; genus Cabera; species Cabera pusaria. Next base: position 20,812,407 of record OX940900.1, on the reverse strand, counting down.
GATGCGTTAGATGCAGCAACGCTTTCTTCCCCTTTCAGAATCGAAAAGATGTCTGACTTGCGTTTTTTAGACCTGTAAAACAAAGAAAATAAAATATGATGAAATACTGTTATGATAATATTTAGGAACTTTTATCATCATAATTAGATTCAGAGTTAAATAATCATTTAACGTTGCTCACTCCATACAATATACATTATTGTTAAATAATTATTATCATCATCGGTACAGGGATCCCAACCTGAAGCGAGGAAATTATCGTACCAGGGCCGTGAAATTATCGTATTTTGACGTTTTTGGAGCAAAATTATCGTACACTCAGTATAATGGCTTAAAATACATTAAAAAATCATATAAAACGATAATTTTTATTACACTTTGTTTGTGTATACAGAACAGAATCAATGTATATTTAACTCCATACAGGCAGACGGGCTGAGAAGACAGACCACAGTACACAGATTTTATAAGCGTACCAACGTTTTGAAATGAAGAAATAAGCTGGCGCTGTGACCAATAAACAATAGTATATACTCAATTTTTTATTGAATATGAGCGTAATTCTCAAACTTTGTGGTGTATGGAATTTATCGTGTATTTGCGTACATAATACGGAGGTCTAAATTATCGTATATACGTTAATTATAGTACGGTTGGGGCCCCCTGCATCGTAACCTAGTAGTAGTTACCACCAAGCGATAAAAACGATAACCTATCAGATATAATATATATATATACGTACCACGAAAATTCCGGCTCTTGCAAATCGGGTGGTGTGAAGGAGGGTGAATATGATGCATGACCGCGCTTAGCAAGGGCAGCAGCGTTAACGATGGGGGTGATCTTGCGCTTTGAGGCTTTTGGCTTCTTGGTAGGCAGCGACAACACCGACGGTGCTGTGGTCACGATTGCTTCAGATTCGTATTCAGAGTCCGACCTGAGAAAAAAAAATAAAAAATGAGTATGGATGGAACAAAGATTTAAAAAACACGTAATAAGACAATACTCACTCACATATTTCTGTAGATGTTTTCTCGAAGTGTCGTGGCTGCGCAATGTCAGGCGGCAGGCGGGCTGGCGGTGGCTGGCGGAGTCTGGCAGGCGGCGGCTGAGCAGGGTGGCAGGCGGCGGCTGAGCAGGGTGGCAGGCGGTGGCTGAGCAGGGTGGCGGGCGGTTGGCAGGGTCTGGCAGGCAGCAAGATTCTCGAGGATGATGAACCAGCGAAGAATATGTCAGTTTTCTAATTTTACGCGATTTTATAGCAAATACTTTTTATGTGTCAGCAAATAATATTCCAATTCAAAAGATATTAAGTACCCGTACTTTAACAAAACAAGCAAATTTGAAGCTAATGGTCGCACCACCTTTGAAATCGGATCAAAGAAAGATTGCGCCTACTCGGATGACAATATAAAAACTCACACCATTACCCGACTACGATAGATTAAAAGATAGAAAAATTAAAAGTCAGTGCATAAAATATTACAATCATATTTTATGTGTTTAGATAATAAGACGATATCTAATTATTTGAACTGTACAATACACCACACGGGAAAGTATTACTATTTACTTTCTTACATAATTTAAGATCGTTCACAAAACAAAAAAACCGACTTCACATGCAGCGCAAGTCATTTTCAGTACTAAGTTTGAGGTATCTATCTCCATATCTCTGGAGATTCTTATCAGATCTCGATAAAATTAAAATGGAACTACACTGTAAACATATTCTATTAATAATAATAATATCGTTTAAAAACTAAAAACGAACCGACTTCAATGCCGCGCTATTCATTTTCAGTACCAATTTTGAGATGTTTATCTCAATATCTCTGGAGGTACTCATCAGACCTCAATAAAATTATCATGGTACCACACTTGAAATATCTCCTTTCGAACAAAAAAAAAATAATCAAAATCGGTTCATAAATGACGAAGTTATCCGCGAACAAACATAAAAAATATCGGTTGAATTGAGAAACCTCCTCCTTTTTTTTGAAGTCGGTAAAAAAATAAAAAAAAACATTCTCCAAATCCACACACAGTTTATAAATGATGAGGTTCTGAAGTGACAAAAAAATAAATTATACAGACGAATTGAGTACATCATCCTTTTTGTGAAGTCAGTAAAAATAAAAAAAAATAAAATAAAACAAATCAGTTCATAAATGATTGAGCTATGATATAATAAACAAAAAAGTAATTCGTACAAACGCTATCTGTTAAGTCCTCGTTTTGTTAAGTCGGTTAAAAAGTAATTTGTCCTAAGGCCGCTACACACCTTGAGTTTTAACTGCTCGTTTTCACTAAATAGTTTGACTATACATATGAATGATAGTTTAACTGAATGGTAATAATTATAATTTAAAATCGTTAATAAACTAAAAGAACCAACTTCAAATGTCGCGCTAGTCATGTGCCAAGTTTGATGTGTTTGTCTCCATATCTCTTGAGATAGTCATGAGATCTCGATGAAATTTAAATGAAATTACTTGGAAAGTGTGTCCTTTCAAACAATATAAAAAATATTCTAAATCGGTACGGCCATCTTTGAGTAATCGAGAAGCATACATAAAAAAAAGATTCCGACGAATTCAGAACCTACTCCTTGGTTAGGTGTCGGTTAAAATAGCATTCAATTAACTGTACAGTGCAAACTTAATGGTATAAAAATTTACAGGTTATAGGGACATGATTTATCTGTACCTACAGAACAGCTCAATCGCAGAGTTAAAAACGAACGTGTATGCGAACCCTTAAAAGAAATGCTTACGATGTAATGTAACTTAATCCATTTTACCTTGATACGTTTGTACCTACTATCGAGCGTGTGAAAAAACCATTCATTCTATAAGTTCACGGTGTCGGTGAGTGTAGTTCTGTAACTATTTGGAAATAACAAGTAAGTACCTAGCTTTTACTGTATAATACTTTGCAACGTAAACTTTTTTGGTTGATTCGAAAATAAAATTAAAAACCAAGTTTCTGTCGTATTATATAATAAAGATTTTCTCAATAACTAGAAATCGAAAAAATAAAATAGGTCTTCATACGACAAAAAGCCCTATTAACCGACTTTAAAAAATAGGAGGATGTTCTATGTTTCACTGTGAAATATTAATTATTTTTTTTCTCTGTCAATTGTGGTCCGATTTTTTTAATTATATATTTATTTCAAAGATTATACTTTTGTAGTGGTCCCATTGTAAATTTATCAAGATCTAATGAGTATCTCCAGAGATATGGAGATAATAACCACAAACTTGCTACTCAAATTGAATACAGTAGCATTTGAAGTCGGTTTTTTAAACGATCCTAATTATTTTGAACATGTTATGTAAATGTTAGGTAAAGAAAATAATATTAAAAATTACATAAAAATGATTATTTTTCGATTGCTGTTTATATTAACTACACACTGATTTAATGTTTAGTTATTTCCAAGTTTAATTTGATTTATTCTGAGTAAAGATTTTTTTAAATTAAATTGTGTATTCTTAGTTTTAAACTAATGTGTACCAATTTCTATTGTACAGGAGCGACAAGCAGCAGGGACAATGAGATCTTCATGAATTTAATAAATTAAAATCCTTTAGATGAAAATGGAGAGTGACTACGCTTGAATTTTAATTTACGTATATACACACATTTCTTTAAAGCACAGTAAATATAAAAGTTGGTGCTTTAGGGGTAGCAGATTTTAATTTTGTAATATTTTTTGTATTGTTTCAGATTTCCAGTATGAACACCTACGCTCTGGAATTATACAAATGTATCTTGTTTGATCTAATAAATATTTCGTCATACAAAATTAGTTTGTAAGATTTAAGTAAGTAAATGTTTAGTCACTACCAGTGAAAAACACCAGTAACAACTGAAAATTTCATTTGGTTTTATGGTTTGTAAGATGATGTAAGTAAAATTATATTTTTTTAAATTCTCAGTTAGGACCAGAACAAAATACTGGTAACAACCTGAGAATTTGACATTGTGTTATTAATTAACTGAACCCAAAACTGTTCCTATACTATCATCTTGAAATATAGTGTGCGGTATGGTTAAGTCGCACTATACTTTTATCCTTAATTGCACTGACTGGTGCACGGTAAAGGTAATAAGTCGCACTGGATAGTGCGCGGTAATTTATCGTAAGTATTCCGACAAAAAGTAATTACGGCTTTAGTAGAAGTAGTAGAACAGGTTTATCTGACTATACGATATGCTCAAAACACAGGTAGGTTAGGAATCGCAATCGGTGGAGATAATCCGACCTTGGGCTCCCAGAGTGAAACTTACCATGGATCACTTAACCGATTGTGTTTAGACATCGCAAACGGCGAGAGATAATCCTGCCTTGGACTCTCAAGATGATACTTACCATGTTTTATCCAACCGTATGTGCTGAGACATCGTATGCGGTGAGAGATAATCCTACCTTGGGCTCTCAGGATGATACTTACCATGGATCATCCAACCGTATGTGTTACGAACACAGTTGATCAAAACTATTACTCCGGGGTCATTGAGAGTTCTAAAACACGTCGATCAAAATTATTACACCGGAGGCTTTGAGTTCTAAAACACAAGTGGCGAGAGATAATCAATTTTTAGTTATTGGGTGTTCTACTCCAGCTACATCTGTTGATTAAACGATATACCCAACTGCAACAAGTGAGCGCAGCAAGCGGAGCGAACGCAGTTGGGTATATCGTTTAATCAACAGATGTGGCTGGAGTAGAACACCCAATAACCACCTACTAAAGTTTTATGTAAATAAATGAAGTTTTTAACGCGGGCGAAGCCACGGGGCACTTCTAGTTTTGCATATAGGAAGAAGAAATTATATTTATAAGTATGAAAGTAGGTTCTTTATTGATAAGGGCATCATTAAGAGAGAACGCCGGTTGCACTTTCCATACAAATGTATTCCCCTGTTTCCTCCCTGGAAAATGCCTTTAGAGCAAAATTTGTTTCTACAAAAAATCAAGGTCTGCTATAGCTAAGCACCTATCATTTGCTTTTTTTGACCAACCAATTGCAAAAAGAAATATAAGCCTTTTCTTCTTCAATATATTCGAATACGTTTGTATGAAAAACTACAATCCGCGTACGCTCTTAAAGCCAACCTATTTTTCTTTTGCGGCGAGAATTATTAATAACAAATGCGTAGTACCTACCTAAATACAGTACCTGGCGGTAAATAAAGCATTTCGAGCTATGAGGGAGATAATCGGCTAATTTTGACTTTGTAGTGTGGTCTCGACCTACCGCTGGGTACTTGTACTAGGAGATGCAACGTGGATCGCCTAGTTAAGATGAAAAAAAATCAAAAGATATTTATTGTTATTTAACTGTGAATAAAGATTTTTTCAACGGACGTCCCAAAAAGAAGGAGGTTCTCAATTTGTGTGTTTTTTTTTGTGTATGTTACGCGATTACTCCGCCATTTCGATTTGAATGATTCTTTTTTTAGTCGGTAGGTTTCATTATCGAGATGGTCCCATTGTAATTTAATCGAGATCTGATGAGTATCTCCAGAGATATGACGAATAACGTCTCAAACTTGCTACTGACTCGCGCGGCATGGAAGTCGGTTGTTTTAGTTTTTAAACTATCTTAATTATTATTTAAATCTTATAGTCTAGCGTTTTGATCTCACCTGTTGGTAAGTGATGATGCGGTCGAAGAAAGTAAGCACGCTAGGCCTCGAATGGGAACTGGCTCTCAAGATGGTATTTTGTATTTGTTAGCAACAGTTTACCTTTTTGGGCTTACAATAATGCTTAAAGCCAATGGTAAGGTAGAACAATCAGCGTGCAGAGGTTTGGTTCAGAAATCTTTACGGCTTTAAATTGTTTGTTCGAATTGAAATGTCATATTTTCCAATCAGCTAGGCGATTCTGTAAGCTATCTCGACAGCGGAATCCGCGGTGAGATTTGAATTTCGTACTACGAAATTCAACCGTATTACGAACGCCATACGATTGATTTTCGTAGTACGAAATTCGAATCTCACCACGGATTCCGCTGTCGAGATATCTTACAGAATAGCCTAGCAGAGCATTGTGAATTGCAAGGTAAGTAACGAGTCGAAAGAATGACACATTACAAATCAGATTTTTCAGAGTTTACTCTCTTTCTCTCTCCTCCTCCTCCTTTTCCTCCTTCTACTACATATTCTCTTCCTCCTCTAATTTTAGAATTTATTCCCGATTCAGTATTCAGTACTTAATTGCATCTATAAAAGTATTAACAGTCTTCAAAATATATACAGTTATTTATAGACCCTGGAAGGGCAGAGTATGTATAATTTACTAAGTTAAATAGGGCAGAGGAGAAATATAAAATTTCGATATAATCGAATCGAATCGAAGGGCATGCAATGTGACTTCACATACATACTAATCAACACCAATCAACAACAATATTATAAATGCAAAAGTCAGTTTGTTTATTTGTTTGTTTGTTTGGGACTTCTTCGCGGTCAAACGGATTGAGCGATTTGGCTTAAATTTTGTACAACGACAGTTCATAGGGCAGAATAGGATATAGGAAACTTTTTTTCTGGCTGTCGAGTCAGGGGGTCCAGATATTTTTAATTGAATTTAAGATAGTATATTTTATTTATATATATTTTTTTTAAGATAGTCCATAGGGCATAGAAGAACATAAAATACATTATTCTTGGCAGTCGAGTCTGGATGTCCAGATTTTTATCATTGAATCTTGTTAATGTGTGACGTCTTATCAGATAAATGGCTTTACCAATACAGCTGAAATTTTACGCATAGATAGTCAATAGAACATAGATTTTTTTTTTGTGGCAGACGAGTCTGTGTGTCGAGATTTTTTTTAATTGAATTTTGTAAATGCGTGACCTCTTATCAGATATAAACGTCATAACCGATTCAGGTAAAATGTTGTACATAGATAGTCAATAGAACATACAAGGATATAGGATACCTTTTCTCTGGCAGACGAGTCTGGATGTCTAAAATTTTATGTTTTTTAATTGAAATTGAATTTCGTAAATGTGTGACGTCTTATCAGCTAAACAGTTTAACCGATTCAGCTAAATTTTGTATAAAGATGGTTAGTTCAGTCAATTCACCTTATCTTCTTTGTAAGAAATGTTTCATGAATAGTCTCATGCACCAGACTGAGTAAAACATTTAAAAAGCACAACTTCGTAACGACTTAACAATAAGAGACGTAATGACTTTACAACAGAGGATATCGAGTTCGACCTAAGAGGCGTATAAATAGACTTGATTATTAGGTCATAAAATTGTCAGGGTCATAAAAAGTCGTAATACTTCAGGAAATTTTGTATTTTAACAGCCTCATGCATCACACTGAGTCAAACAATGAAACTTGATATATCTAACAATAATGATTAAAGACTTTTACAATAGAAGATATTGAGTTCGATCTTAGAGTCATCTATAGTGATTTGATTATTACGTCATAAAACTGTCAGGGTCATAAAAAGTCGCAAAAAATTTTCGAGTCCTATCTAATCTGTAAGAAATTCTTCAGGAACTTTTGTGTTTTAATAGCCTCATACATCACACTGAGTTAAACACTGAAACAGAACAACTTGATATACCTAACCATAATGATTAAAGACTTTTACAATAGAAGATGACGAGTTCGACCTTAGGGTCATCTAAAGTCTAAGTCATAAAATTGTAAGGGTTATAAAAATTCGTAAAAAAATTTTGCGCTCACTTCGTTTGCGCAATAGGTGCTCCTATTGCGCTCGCTGCGCTCGCGCAGCCATTTGCATTATCTTATTTGTAGGAAATACTTTAAGAACTTTTACGTTTTAACAGCCTCATGCATCACACTGAGTCAAACACTTAAACAGCACAACTTGATATACCTGACCATAATGATTAAAAACTTTTACAGTTGAAGATAACGAGTTGGACCTTAGGGTCATCTATAGTGATTTGATTATTAGGTCATAACATTGTCAGGGTTATAAAAAGTCATAAAAAATTTTCGCGCTCACTTCACTCGTGCAATAATAGCACTTGCTGCGCTCGCGCAGCTATTTGCCTTACCTTATTTGTAGGGAATACTTTAAGAACTTTTGTGTTTTAACAGCCTCATGCATCACACTGAGTCAAACACTTAAAAAGCACAATTTGATATACCTAACAATAATGATTAAAGACTTTAACAATAGAGGATACCGAGTTCGATCTAGATTATTAGGTCTTAATCTGTCAGGGTCATAAAAAGTCGTAAAAAATGTTCGTACTCGCTGCGCTTAAGCTCAAAAGCACAACTTGATATACCTAACCATAATGATTAAATACTTTCGCGCAACCATTCGCCTTATCTGATTTGTACGAAATACTTCCTGGTCATAAATAGTTATAAAAAAATTTCGCTCGCTTTGCTCCCATATCTATTCGTTTTATTAACCTAAGGGATAATATTTTAGATTTTTTGCATTTAAATATTACTGTTCACTACCTATTTAGACAATCCAACTAGGCATAACCATCAACATAGTTAGCCATTATTACAGAGATTATTACAGAAGAAACTTGGTCTAAGAGATCATCGATCTTCACCTAAAAGGTCATAAAGACTCAAATAACGTGGGCGAAGCCGCGAGTAACAGCTAGTAATATTATAAAAACGTTTTTAACTCTATCACTCTGTTTATTTATTACCTAATCACGCTTAAACCAACGATCCGATTTTACTGAAATGTAACAAGGAGATATTTTATAAAATGTGGATGAACATAGGCTACTTAATTCTTAGTGTACGTGAACGAAGTCGCGGGTATCAACTAGTAGCCTATAAACCAGTAGACAATCAAAACACTTTCAACGATACCTTATTTGTGAAATTTTGATAAGGATTTTAAAAGCTATGAAGGCACAGATGAACATACATACCGGTCAAAATCATTACCCTCTTTTTGGCTTCACCGTCGTCGGACTATTAGCTAATACCTAAGGTTCCAAGACATTGTGTTCTATGTAACCAGTGGGAATGGAATGCGTTATATGTACTGTGACTGCGTTACGCACGTATTTGACATAACTAGGGGAAGCTAGCATCATTCTATATACATATATACATAGGTGTTTATATGCCATGTATGTGTTCAAGTATGTGTACTATAATACCTATGTATAAACGTTGCCGCATATGTGAAAGATTTACACTTTACAAGAACGGCACGATCGCACCAATTTGTGAGTTTTCTTGTTATAGGGTTCCATACCCAATGGTACTATTGTGTGTCCTGTGCCAAAGGGTGCAGGCGGGACCCTATTACTAAGACTCCGCTTTCCGTCCTCACATAGCTATATTTCCTGAACCTAAATAAGCGTACTGTATCTAGCCATAATATATATTTTCAGTACAAAGTTTGAGGCGTTTATCTCCTGGAGACACTCATCAATCTCGATTTATTGAATGGGCGTTTTCACACTGGACGATAACTGTAACTACACGATATCGTGACACGAAATAACTCCTTTATTTAAATCAATAAAAATACTGGAAAATATGATCGAATCGACTAACAACCTTCCTAATTCAGTACCAGAAAATATTCGTAGAAAGTGAGATACTACTTTGGTATAAACTACGAGTCTCGAAAACATGAAAAACATTAATGCCTACATCAACAGCACAGGTATTCCCTGCCAAAACAGGTGTCTCCAGAAATAGCGTCAAATTTAAATTTTGTCCAAAGTCAGTTGACAAAGACGTAGAAGTCCTTTAAGGCGTATACATTAAAACTGGGTGACAAACGTCACAAATTTTCTTGGTTTGACGTTTGACGTTATTTTTTTATAAAAAGAAAACTAAAACCCGACTACTGAAAAATCACACTATAAAAAGTAAAAACAAGAAAATATTCTCATCTGAGAGTTTGGAGTGTTATTATACAAACAATTCAATATATTATGTCGTGTATTATATAAACAGCTTACTTGTAATAAATATTTTATTGTATTTTATACATATTCATAGTGGTGCTCAGTGGATACCCGTGGTCGTATGCTACTTTGTATAATGTATTTATTGTTTTGTCGCGGTAGGTGACATACGACAACGGCTATCCTCTGAGCACCACTATGAATATTTGTGTGAAATACACTTTGTATACATAAACCTACATAAATACCACCTAACTCTTCTTTTAGCTTCTTTGCGACGCCGTAGTCGTGTAAAAAATTAGTTTTCTTTATTTTGACGGGATATATCTCGCAAACGCTTGACAAAAATATGATGTACCAAACCGTATACATTCATTTTAAAATCCCTATTCAACGATACCACACACAATGGGGTGGAGTAAAAATTCATTTTTGTTTTTGACTTCGTGCCTTAGAGGGCGCCACATTCAATTTGATGTGACGCCACATATTCTATTACCAGAAGACAAATGCCTAAGACGTTTCTAACGACACCTTATTTGTCAAAATATGATAAGTAGTTTAGAAGTTACGAGGAAACAGATAAACATACATACATACATATATACATACGTAGATACCCACATACCGGTCAAAAACATAACTATCCTTTTTGCTTCGCCGTAGTCGGGTAAACACATTTAATTGGGATAATTCGACGTCGGGCTACACCGCGCGGCTTCTGGTTGCACCGCGCGGCGCAGCGCAGCCTCGTGAGAAGCCACGTGATACAAATTAGAACTTTATTTACTTTTTTTTTTATATCTTATAGGCTAGCGTTTGACCACTATCTCACCTGTTGGTAAGTGATGATGTGATCGAAGATGGTAAGCACGCTAGGCCTAGAATGGGAACTGGCTCTCAAGGATAGCTGCCGGAACACATTAGATGTTTGGCGACAGATTTTCTAACTTGAGGGTGGTAGCTGGCCAGGCGGACACTAGATAGTGTCCTACCACCATGCGGGGGTTTTTGGTTTCTTAACGATGTTTTCCTTCACCGGAGGGCCACTGTGAGAAGCGCACATAATTTTTTTCTATAGAAAAATCCATTGGTGTACGACGGTTTGAACTCGGTACCACGGCATCAAAGCCGACCGTTCTCCCGATTACGCCACCGGGCCCACAAAACTCTCTTACTACACAATAAGATTCACATTGCATTGAAATAATTTGGTAGCTTCGCGCGTTTTGCTACGCCGCGCCGCGCTAAACCACAAGCATCGTACCGTCGCGTCGCGTCGCAGTGTGGACTGACCCTTAGAGTATTTATATTCTCTTTGATGTTGATCATACCATAGCATAGATAATAATATGTACTTAAGAGAAGACGCACAGAGTACTGAATCACGCTATTACGTTATAAGAAGACGGTTGAAGCAAAGAGAATATAAATAGTACGTGGTTGAAGTGGAACGTCAGTGCCGCGATACTTCAATTTTTTTCCGAGGCTTTGATAATTTTATATTCAAAGTTCAAAGTTTATGGTTATATTTTAAGTAATTAACATTGGTTTTGACTTAAACCTCCTCCTTTTGTGCGGAATTTTGATCTATAAAGTCATTTAAAGATCCAGTTACCCGTTCTCCTTCTCTTCCCCTTTTCTCGTAGAGTTACAAAGTCATCGTCGCTCGGCCTAATGTAATTTTAGACATCTGTGCTGGTTAACCATGCTGATGAATATCTCCAAAGTCTTTTGAAGAGAGATTGGCGTGTTGGCATTGGCGTGGCTATATATATACTGATGCTTCGAAACTTTCCCCTCTTGGTTGTGTTGGTGTTATTTTACAGTTTTGTGTGTTGGTATTTTACATACCCAATACAATATTGTTCAAAAAGTTGACGCATCCAACGATAAATCATATGTATGGGTCAAAATCATAACCCCGCCGGCTACGGCAAAGCTAAATGCCGTAGTCGGGTAATATGTTAGCTTACTCATTGATTACAAGGCTTAAGGCAAGGTAGCTTGTAGTCTACCATAAACTTAATATGTCTGGAGCTAAATATTCACTTGGAACCACGTCCAAAACTACCTGCCTATACTTCAGCTAATAGGTAGGACTTATTAATAAAATATAAAAGTCAGGACATCACCGAGAAATCATTTTATTTGTACCTTCATCATTATAACAACTGTTTATGTACCATCAGGACACTCAGGACCATTATAATAGACAATAGAACAAAGAGAACAGCAATATACCATAAGTATTTAATGTTAAGTCACAAGGCTTTATAACAAGTTTCAACAAGACATAACACATGAAAATCACTACCGATTTAGACAATTTATACAAAATATTATGGGGTTTCCCCCAAAAGGCCTCCACCACCCCTCATAGCCTTTCCTTACCACCCTCAACGAAGCTAAAACACTTTATCATCACCATTCCTAGGTGAAACCATCATTATTAAAACATATCCTAGAAAACCACATTCTAGCCCTAATTATTCAATACATTATGTTTATACAAATACTTAGCTTCATTGAGTTGGACAGCACATTGTCGTCTGAACGATATTCCCGACAGAGTAAAGATGACGATGTTAGCCCGAAGGCTGCTCGAGCAAAAGTGTCTCATCTAACGTTTCTACCGCCCTTTTAAAGCATCAGTCAAACAGAAAACCAAGATGGCGGCTCTGACACATCTTGTAAGGTTTATACTACCCTCAAATGTATCGAACACCGTATAAACACCCTCATTTAAGGCAATAATAAAAATATTTAAATTAAATCATCATAAAACATTGGAAATATGTCGCAACTCTGTATGTACTATGCAAATAATCTAACACGCGATTATTTCATGACTATAAAAGTACCAAATAAGGGTTGCTAGTCCATTGGCTAATTTTGGCGACATACAATTGTTTACCTAGCTATGTTGATAAAATGTCCACCTAAAATTTTAGTCTTCTCGGGTGGAAGCGGTTCGGTATATTCTTATTTTAATCTTCGTCGCACTCTTTTCTTTTTAGACTCGCGTAGTTCCCTTCAGTCTCTTCTTTCTTATCCTTTTTGTACTAAATATTATATTTCTATTATTTGTCTTATTAAGGCGTCTTTAGCATTATGTCAATCACAAGGGCTTGAAGTTGGTTTTATTTGGTTTCCCGGTCATGCTGGTATTTCGGAAAATGAGCGAGTGAACGGGGTGGGTGAGAAGAGATGCAATGGCCCATGGTAATAAAATTCCATCGTGCATTTTCCCGCATGATCTTTACGCAATTCCGAAATTCCTTTTGTTTAAATCTTGGAAAGGCTGCTGGGCTGCCTCTAGCAAGTCTTTAATCAGATATTCCGAGGAGCCCTTGGTTTGCGATGACGTCAACCTATTACAGATACAGCGACAGGCGCAGTGGAGTGACATGCAAAATTCTGGACTGCCAGAATTTTGCATGTCACTCCACTGCACCTGTTACCCTGAGACATAAAGATGTTGATTCTCACATGCCCTGTAATTGTCACTGGACACCTTGCCATTTCAACCAAAACATTTTTGTTTCACGGCTGAAAATTAATCGTCAAAGTGGTGGTATCGCGCCAGGCGGACTAGCAGAAGTCCTACTACTACGTTTGTGACACTGCTGTCACAGAACAGATAATAATATGCTGCAGTGTACCCACCTATTTTTAAAATAAATTACACATCATGGACTCATCCCTGCGCGAATATGGTTTGAAAGAGGTCTCCGCAATAATATTTTCTTTTCATGTCCGCTTCTTAATCATTCAGCTTTTTATCTTTCTCTTAGCCTTGTAATTCCTTTTCCTGCTTCCATTATTGGATGATAGAAGGATAGACCTTCTATCATCCAATAATTTGCAAACTTTTATAATCTTAAGTAATTATTTGTCGATAATGACATTAAAGTTAAATTATTATATGTAATTTACTGTAAGTGTATTCTTTAGTTTCTTTTCGCTAGGGTTGTCCTCTCTAATTTATTTTTCTTTTCCTCTCTCGTTTACTTTCGTTTAACTTTGCTTACCTTTTTATTTCTAACTTACCTGGATACTGGTAAAAAGTCTCAAGAGTTATACGATTGCCATTAAAAAAATGCACATTTGCACTCAGATTTCGAATAATAAACAGAATCTGATGTGAAAAATGTACTAAATATCAATTATTATTCACATAAAAAATAGTGTTACTTATAAAGAGATATTGTTTTGTGTATAAGTAAGTTTGTGTAACTTTATCGAATGTGAAAAACCTACAGTATAATGGAAGGTATAGAAAGGCCGGTAAGTATTATAAGTTTTATACTTGATATTAGCTACGCTCCTTGATATAACGCGGGGTTAATGTAATTATTTATTGTAGGTATATATCGAGAGTTGGCTATTTTGTTTCAACATTCATACTAAACTGACTGCCCACGACTTCGCACGCGTTAAAATATCCTATTTTTAACTCCGATGCAAAAATACCTGGACCCTATGCTTTTTTTTTATATACTTTATAGGCTAGCGTTTTGACCACTATCTCACCTGTTGGTAACTGATGATGCGGTCGATGTTTTGGTGACAGATTTTCTAACTTGAGGGTGGTAGCTGGCCAGGCGGACACTAGATAGTGTCCTACCACCATGCGGGGGTTGTTGGTTTCTTAACGATGTTTTCCTTCACCGGAGGGCCACTGTGAAAAGCGCACATAAATTTTTCGATAGAAAAATCCATTGGTGCACGGCGGTTTGAACTCGGTACCACGGCATCAAAGCCGACCGTTCTCCCGATTACGCCACCGGGCCCTCAATGCTGGAGCATTTCCTGAATTTCTTCACCCTACTTCACATCCTTAGAGCATGTGTCATGTTTAGACTCATTGGAATGGTCCCAGTGAATGAATATAAGTCTATCTTCGTGCAACATTTCAGCCAAATCGGTAGAGTCGATAGACAGTGAAGAATTCGCAAGCAAACAGATATACAAACTAACTTACGCATTTATACTAAATGTATGGTGTTGAGTGTTGAAGATGTTAATTGATTGGTAATGATCTACTGAATTTGGTGACGAAGAAGGTGAAGGTGGTAACGTGTTCTAAAAAGATCTGAAAGTTAGTTAGTCCGGCTAAATGAATGGAAGTACGTTGTGACAATAGAACTCATTTTATTGCTTGTGGTTACAAGAAATATGTCGATACCTTCAAAACGTGGCACGCTAAGCTGTGGATACAATACAATACAATACAAAAACTCTATATTGATTACCAATTAAACAAATTGTACAAAAACAAAACAATAAAATAAAATATATCTGAATGGCAACACAATCGGCGGTCTTATCACTTGAAGCAATTTCTTCCAGACAACCTAGTATGGAAAAAATAAAATAAAAACAAAACATGGCGGTAGCGTACAATTTATAACTGAAATAGATAAAAATAGAATAAATAAATAATAGATATACACAACATATTATATACAATACAATAATAATAATATAATATACTTATACATGTATGTATAAGTATATTATATTATTATTATTATGTATGTGTACATACATACAACCTATATATTAGATCAAATAATATTATTATATTACAGCAGTGTGGTACTTTTAGCTCTGTTCGGACAAATAATGAGATTTTACCATTGTTTTAAAGATTGCTAGTGATTTCGCACGCCTTATTTCTACGGGGAGCGCGTTCCACAAATGAACCGATTGCACTGTAAAAGATTTTTCATAGACGTGCGAAGAATGGACAGGAATTTGCAATTGTAGGGTTTCTGTGGACCGAAGAGAACAAGGATGAGAGAGATGTAGAAAGGTAAAACGTTCCTTAAGATAGGGAGGAGTGGAAGGGATAAATAGAACAGAATAAAGGAGAGAAAGGGTATGACTATTTCGGCGAAGGCGAATTGGTAACCATTTCAGCTTTTTCCGAAATTCTGATATGTGGTCATACTTGCGCAAACCAAATATGAACCGGATACAAAAGTTTTGCAGTCTTTCGAGCTTGCTAAGCTGTTCTTCGGTTAAATCCAAATAGCAGGTGTCGGCATAATCAAGTATCGGTAGCAGAAGTGATTGTGCAAGCGCAGTTTTGGTGGTTATCGGGAGAAGATTACGTAAACGACGTAGTGAACTCGCAGATGCGAAAATCTTTCGACTTACCTCAGCTATTTGTGGTATCCAAGAGAGAGTGCGATCAAAAATTACTCCTAGGTTTTTTACACTATTACTGATTGGAATATGTGTTCTTTCAAATATTACCTGTGGTAAGCGGAACCAGTCAATCTTAGATATCATCCTGGAACCGCCGATAACTATCACCTGAGTCTTAAGGGGATTAACACTGATACCGTAAGATTTGCTCCAGCCGTGAATGGATTGTAAGTCAGAGTTGGTCTGAATGATTGCATCTGATAATTGAGCGAGAGGGACCTGCCTGTAAATTTTAAGATCATCTGCATAGAGGTGGTAGGAAGTAGAAAGCTGTTGAGAGATAGAATTTATGAAAGTTGCAAAGAGAAGAGGAGATAAAACGCCGCCCTGAGGTACGCCTGCAGTCGTATCACACCATGATGAATATGAATCATCAACGCGAACACGCTGCCGGCGCCCATACAGGTAACTATGAAACCATGCAATTACTGTAGGAGATATGTTAAGAGAGCCAAGTATTGCTAGTAAGAGATCAAAATCGACATTATTAAAAGCTTTACTGAAATCTAGTAACGACAGTACAGTCACCAGACCATTATCCATTCCAAGCCTAATATCATCTGTGATTTTAATTAGCGCAGATACAGTGCTATGGCCTGAACAAAATCCGGATTGAAACGGGTTTAGGAGGGAATTTCTATTGAGGAAAATGGATAATTGCTGGTGGATAAGACGTTCAAGGACTTTGGAAAGAAAAGATAGTATGGAGATTGGACGGAAGTCTGAAAAAGTCAAAGGATTCGATTTTTTTGGAAGAGGAATAAGTTGTGCTTCTTTCCATAAGGAAGGAAAACTACCAGAAGTGATGGAATCGTTGAGGATGTGAAGGATTATTGGAAGAATTTCGTCCAGGATAGGGATGATCATGGATTGTTTTTTTTTTCTTTGCGTATCTGCATTGGACCGTGAGTGCATAAGGTTAGTTCGTAAGAATGATAACAGATGGCTCTAGCTATGTAAATAAATGCATGTTCTATATCGCGCAAACGGTTTATTTGCAGAAATGGTGTACGTTTCGAACTAATTTAAGTTTTGTTAAGATAGCTGGGCAAACCAAGCCAGTTCACTTCACTACGATTATAGATCTTCTGTGTGGTCAATATATGGCTTACATTGGACCTGTCATATTAATGTACTTGTTGTACAGTGAGGCTTCTACATTTTGAGTCTCATTTTCCCTGTAATTTGAAAATATGTATTATTATTACGTAGGTTCGATAAAGAAACATATTATCGACTGATAGCTTTTAAATATCTCATTACATCACAAAAATGTTAACATAAACGTTTGTTCTATTCCAGGATATCAAACACAAGGACGAAAATGAAAATATTCATAAAAACACGGAAGAGGAACAACAATGTAAAGGAATTAAAACAAATCAAGAGAAAATTGGGAAAGGTCCCAAAAATAGCGTGAATTATATACTCCTGATATGTATAGTAGGAGTAACTGTGGTTATCGCATTGGAAATTATAAATGTACTTAACAGGAAACACGCGGAGAAACGTAAATATTTTATCTACTCGCAAGACCATGATATAAACAACAAAAACGGAAAATTCAAACACGTCAATTTAGTATTAGAAAGAATAGGACTGGAGAAATCAACCAATAATACGCCCTGGAATCTCCTATGGTCTCACGAGTACCCTTTCCGAACTCTCTTTCCATCTCTGCACAGATTGAAACCAAATCAAAAGGTCAATCATATCCCTGGTATCAGATACATAACTACCAAGGTGAACCTTGCAACTACAGACTCTAAATATATCCCAAAAGCGTTCTAATTACCTAAAAACAAAGTTGAGTTTCTCGAGTACGCATCGAAGAATAAGAAAGTGCTGTTTTTGGAAAAACGTAATACGCACAGAGGTGTGTTTTTGAAAAACGTGAGTGAAATAGATTTTAGTGGAGCGAGCTTCGCCCAAGAGTTCATGCCGAACCCGTTCTTAGTCGATAGATATAAGTTCGATATTGGCGTATATGTTCTTATGACGTCAGTTAACCCGTTGAGGCTGTATTGGTATAAAGGCGACGTGCTGTTCAGGTAACTGCATGTTTTATTAGTGCCCTAATTAATTACTATTATAATCAACTAGTTGATACCCGCGACTTCGTTCACGTACACCAAGAATATTATCACTGTAAAGCTCTGACAATCAACATTTGTGTGATATGAGTAATTTAAGTTATGTCTTATGATCATGATTTAATTTTCACATAAATTAGCCTATGTTTATCTTCATCCTACAAAGTATTTCCTTTTAAAATTTCAGTAAGATTGGATGAATGAATGAATGAATAATACTTTATTGCACACCAATAACAAAAAACAAGCAAAAGTAACAGAAGAACATAAGATATCGGTAGTACAATGGGCGGTCTTATCGCTTAGAGCGATCACTACCAGACAACCTTTGGATGGACAGGATTTCCAAATTATAATATTACGGGGGTGTGCAGCTATAAGTTAACATATATATGAATATGTTTAAAATTAATACTTTCACATATATACAAACATAATACATATCATAGATACATATACATTATAACTAAATAGATATTATTAAAATAGATACATATACCTTAATAAATAAGTTCATAAAATCAACTATGGGAAAAATAGTGTTTAAATACCATATTTTTAAAAGCTGTCGTCTGTTTCGGTATGATTAGGTAAGAAAAGGCCAGAAAGATAAAGTGGAGAACTAAAGGCCGATATCCAAACTATGCTTGTTGGCTAAAGTACTCGAGCGTATTGTTTATAATCAGCTTTACAATAGCCTTTAATCCAGCCTTAGTCCTTACCAGCATGGATTTCTTAAAGGGCGATCTACAGTAACAAATTTAGCTGTGTTCACTGATTTTATATCTGAACAAATGGATAACGGCAACCAGGTTGATTCAATATACACGGACTATAGTAAGGCCTTTGACCGAATTGATCATGACATATTGTTACGAAAGCTCATGATACTAGGTATTAGAGGTGACCTATACAGATGGTTTTCATCTTACGTCTGTAACAGAACCCAAGCAGTTGTACTGAGTGGCTTCACTTCATCCTGAACAAGGATCCCGTCAGGAGTCCCGCAAGGATCATTGTTAGGACCATTGCTGTTTTTGGCGTTTATCAACGATATCGGTGCATGCTTTAAGTATTCCAACTTTCTACTTTTTGCTGACGATATGAAGATTTATAGACCAATTAAAAACTCTTCAGATGCAGATCTTTTTCAGGATGACCTGCTAAGGGTTGTAGATTATTGTAAGCTTAACAAACTAGATCTTAACATAGAAAAGTGCTTCATAGTTAGCTTCACTCGGAAACAACAACCCATCGTTCATAGTTATGCCATAGCTAGTCAATTTTTACCGCGGGCCAATGTCGTTAAAGATCTTGGTATTATTATAGACAGTAAGCTCACTTTCGAACACCATCTCGATTATGTTGCTAAAAAAGCCTCGTCTGCTTTGGGATTTATTATTCGTAACGCTAAAGATATGAACAAAATGAAAACTCTGAAGATATTGTACTGCGCCTACGTTCGAAGTCACCTTGAATATGCCAGTCAAATATGGAACCCTAATTATGCATTGCATTCACAGCGATTAGAAAGAATACAACGTAAATTCACAAGGTATCTTGGTTACAAATTCAAGATTCCTCGTGTAAGTAACGAAGAACGCTGTACCCGATTTCATTTACTCTCACTTGAATCCCGTAGAAACATTGCTGATCTTCGTTTACTACTAAAATTGGCTCAATCTAAATTGGACTGTCCTATACTCCTATCTAAGATAGGATTATACGCACCAACTCGAATTCATCGGCCTAAAGCCCTGCTCCATACTCCTATCGTACGCACTTTGTACCGTGACAACACCTTCACTATACGTGCATGTAAGCTATTTAATAAGGTTATGAAAACCAATCCATTAGCCTTAGACTTATTTTCGAGTAGCATAATTGCAGTTAATCAATTTTTCCTAAGTCCTGAAACACCTTGTTCTCAACCAACAAACATAAGTTCTTAGTTATGTGTTCAATATTGTAATATTAAGTTTTTTTTTAGACGCTCTAAGAAGCACCTTCATTTGATATTTTTGTGTTAACTGTGGAGGCTTGTAATTAGCTTCTCGCTGCTACTTCCGTTTCTGTTTTGTAATCTTAGCTGTAAGCCCCCCAAATATAATAAAATAAAATAAAAATAAAATAAAATAAGAAACAGACAGAGTGACAGAGTTACATTACAAACGTTCTTATAAAATTTATTATTAGTAGTCTGTTATTATATAATATCGTTTAAAAACTAAAAAAGAACCGACTTCAATGCCGCGCTATTAATTTTCAGTATCAATTTTGAGGTGTTTATCTCAATATCTATGGAGATACTTATTAAACCTCGATAAAATTACCATGGTACCACACTTGGGATATCTCCTTTCCAACAAAAAAAGAATAATCAAAATCGGTTCATAAACGACGAAGTTATCCGCGAACAAACATAAAATATATAAACATATATATAATACGGTCGAATTGAGAAACCTCCTCCTTTTTTTGAAGTCGGTTAAAAATATAATATAATATACACTTTTGTAGCTACGTACGTGTATGATACAATAATATTATTATATACTTTTTTTATGATATAAGGTAACAGGACAAGCACGACGCTCGCCTGATGGTAAGCGATGACGTCTACCTATTACAGATACAGCGGTATGCAAAATTCTGGACTTCCAGAATTTTGCATGTCACTCCACTGCGTCTGTTACCTTGAGACATAAAGATGTTAAGTCTCACATGCCCTGTAATTTCACTTAATACTTAAAGCAATAGTAGCAGCTCTTTTGCTGATATCAATATAGTCTACCAATTGAGACTAGCTTTTTGAAATAATCGGTCGGTGTTTCTACTAAAATGTTAATTTTCATCATATTATTAATAATAACGATTCCCGGCGATGGGACTCGCAAGAGCTAAGAAATAGGCTCCAGGGTGGAAGTGTTAAAGGCATAAAGCCGCTAGTAGCGTTTAGTGAAAGTGCAGCATACCTTATCGACACCCTAAGCTAGTCGCGCCAATGTTGCTCCCTGGCGCCAATATAACGGCCCGCCTTTATGGGGTTTGCATTTAGTGTATAGCGAGTCACCTGCCGCCTTAATATTTTGAAATGAGGCATAATTGGCGGTTGCCGTACCTCATCCCATAGACCAGAAATCATAAATCAAGCAGCACAAATCCATAGCCATGATAAAATGAATGTACCACTTTTTATAGAATATCATATCGTCCCATCGACATACCATAGTTTTTAAAAATCTTAATATTGTGAAGGGCCTCTTTACGTTGGCTTCGGCTCCATCAATGCCTTATAAAGGTCCGGGCGTAATAATAAAGTATTTATTTTCCGAAATTTAAAAGTAGGTGGTTGCAGTTCGGTATTGAAATGTAACATGAATAAGAATCTTATAGTCTAATGGCCAGTTTCATCGGTTCCTGATAGCGCTAAAACGAAGAAATCTGACAGATTTTTGACAGCTTTTATATGGCGTTATGTGTCAGATAACTATCTAACGTATTATCAGGAACCGGTGAAACTGGCCCTAAGAAAGTGATCCCTGGAGCCCACACTAGGATAACCTGTGTTGTGAAAACCAGTTTCTTCCTGAGGCACTTACAAAGTTATTGATCATACATTTACATATTTTTAAAGAAAAGACACAAAATTTGCACGAATACAACTTAGGCTAATTAAGAGTTACAACTACAGTTAATGCAAGTTAAACCTCAAAAATCAAATAAAATAAATAAATAAACTGGCTAAGTGCGAGTCGGACTTGCACTCGTAGTGTTCCAATTCCGTACCACACTACAATATTTTATAAAATCGAGCAAAACATTCTGAATGAAATCACGTTTCTTGTAATATATTGAAAAAATCTGATGATATAGCTAGGTTTTCATTTTCAGAAAATGTTGTTTTATTCCTGTTTTCAGGTAATGAAAAACTCCTACAATATAATTATAATATAAAGGTAAATTTTGCCATTGTTATATTGTTATGATAGCTCAGTGGGAGATCGATCGGATGGCGATCAGAAGGACCCCAGTTCGAGTCCAGACGAGATGATTAATTTTTCCGAAATTGTTCTTTTGTGAGAAATCTATTATAAGGAGCCAAAACATTACATAAAACACGATTTACCAAAAAATAATGCGTGCAAAGCTCGGTCATCCAGATATTATTATGTTATATTATATTCTTAGCGACCAGAAGTGAAAAAGGCTAAAAAAATAAACACTATCACAATACCCACAGCTATATAATGCCACAGAACCTCAACATAATAACAATTACATAATGTGTCTAAGCTAACAACATAACCGTTACGTCCGAACCGTACGACGGCTAAACGAAGACTGAGTCCTGATACCCGCTCGCTGTCCGCTTTTATACTATCGAGCCCAGTCGCAGCATGAGGGTAGTTGGAAATCTTCTAACAATATTATATTACCGCGACCGTGTCAATTCCAAACAGGAAGTTTTTAAAAACTAAAACTAAACTTTATTAAAACAGGAGCCGCATGCTTATTTAGTACAACGCCATCTTACGAATATCTAACGCCAACTAAGTGAAAGTTAATACATAGTTAATTAATATAATTAATACAGTCAAACGTTCATAGATGGCGTTATAGTAAAATGCCGTAAAAACACGTTTCTTGTATGGGGACCCCCTTTAATTTAAAAATTAAAGGGGTCCGCACTTTATTCTGTTTTTAGTATTTGTTGTTATAGCGGCAACAGAAATACATCATCTGTGAGAATTTCAACTGTCTAACTATCACGGTTCATGAGATACAGCCTGGTGACAGACGGACAGACAGACAGACAGACAGACAGACGGACAGCGGAGTCTCAGTAATAGGGTTCCGTTGGTACCCTTTGGGTTCGGAACCCTAAAAATTAGTAAGTTCACGACTCAGTGGATGTAGCGGTCTTGAATCTCGTATATTCGCCAGAGCGTGGTTCCAAAACACGAACTCTGATTTGGGCCTTATTAATCTGTTAATTTGTTGTAATTTATTTAAATTCCGGTTGTATTTTAGCGTTTGACTAGGTTGGACGCGTGGTATTTGTTGAAATGTGAGCAATTCTTCACTTCTGCTCCTCTGCTAGCAAGCAGAAAAGAAGCTGAAAGTGTGTGGCGCTCCTGATAGAGATATTTATTACCTACCTGTAATTAAAATAATAATTAAAACGCGAAGGTGTCCCGTTTTATTGTTGTTATTGAATCTCGTAAGTCTTAGTTGTTGTATGTCTGTTCATCGTATTCATAATCTTTACAAATACCTGTTGAAAAGTTTAATGGATACAGTTTTTAGGGTTCCGTACCCAAAGGGTAAAACGGGCCCTTTTTACTAAGACTCCGCTGTCCGTCTGTCTGTCTGTCTGTCTGTCTGTCTGTCCGTCTGTCACCAGGCTGTATCTCATGAACCGTGATAGCGAGACAGTTGAAATTTTCACAGATGATGTATTTCTGTTGCCGCTATAAATACTAAAAACAAAATAAAGTTAAAGATAATATAGGATCCCCGTACAAGAAACGTTTTTTTTTCGGCATTTCACGCCATCTATGAACGCTTAGTTAGGTAAACGTCCCATAGATGGCGTTATATTGAAATGTTGATCCCTAAAACCTTTGTTAGACGTTAGATGGCGTTATAAGAAACAAAATGTTTATTAATTAATATTTTTGCTGGCGAAAAATCATAGTGGTAGTTTTTGCTCGATCTTATAAAATACTGTACGGTATGTGTAGGTATGTGTACTGTGTGGTACGGGACCCTACGAGTGCGAGTCCGACTTGCACTTGGCCAGTTTATTCATTGTTTATTGTTTTGTAATTATTGTTCTTACTTGAGGCAAGTTAGTTAAATAATTGTAATTGTTCTGAATTGTTGTCATAACTTGTTCTGTGTTAATCGTAATACGTAAACATATGAAATCGGTCGAACGACATTTAATGTTAATTAGTTTCTTTGTACGCGATAGACTGTAACTCGTTATCTCTACAACTAATTAACTAATACAAGAAATGTCGGTAAACTAAATAATTTCTAAGAAGAGTAAGTCTAACATTGCTGTAAAAAATGCTTACAAACTTGTTGTTTACTGTTTTGAACCAACATCGAAAGAAAAGCGGTTCATGTTTTTGCATGTATGTTACTTGCATAGTTTGATGTTTTTTTTGCTAATCTGTTTTGAATTATTTTGTGTCTCATCTTATTG
This sequence comes from Cabera pusaria, assembly GCA_954871355.1. NCBI lineage: Eukaryota > Metazoa > Arthropoda > Insecta > Lepidoptera > Geometridae > Cabera > Cabera pusaria. The sequence continues at coordinate 20,787,958 of OX940900.1, read as the reverse complement.
TTTATTGTTAAAACATATTCTCATCGGTTATTTTATTATTTTAACCGACTTCAAAAAAAGGAGGAGGTTTCTCAATTCGACCGTATATATATATATATATATATATATATATATATATATTTATTTTTATGTTTGTTCGGGGAAAACTGCGTCATTTATGCACCGATTTTGATTATTCTTTTTTTGTTCGAAAGGAGATATTCCAAGTGTGGTACCATGGTAATTTTATCGAGGTCTGATAAGTATCTCCAGAGATATTGAGATAAACATCTCAAAATTGGTACTGAAAATGAACATTGAAGTCGGTTCTAAACGATATTATTTATTCTCTGCAAGCAAAGTTTTTATGAAAACTGTATGTATTTATTGTTTTTTTACGTTTGTTTATGTTCGTCAGTGTCTTTTACAGTGTTATACTTTTGAATTGCTATTTTATAGAGCCTTTTATCTAATACCTTTTCTCATAGAAGGGGATGAAAAGCAGAGTGTATATCTCGGCCGCTCGGCCGACGTACTTTAGATCCCTCGCTATGCTCAGGATTCTACTCTAGAATCCCTCGCTCCGCTCTGGATCAGATCAGCCGCTCAAAATAGCGGCCTCGCAGAAACGTACTATTTTGCACCCTCGTTTTACAATATACTATCATATTTATAACTTCTAATTATTTTCTTTCCATTTTCAGGTATTGCTCTTTAAAATACTACCCGCTAGACCCTCAGAACCGAGACCAGTATGTGATCAGAGATGACTACCTACCCACGTGGAAGGTCCCCTCCCTGGCTTACCCTTACTCTGAGCTGGGCATGTCTATGAAGGATGTCTTCGATATCTATGCTGAATCTAAGGTATTGTTCAGAACAGCTGATGGTGTCATAACCTATAACAATGTATTTTTACGGCGTACTTTTTGACCAAATTCACAACAAGAAATAAGAAAAATCCTTTTAACAACAAGCAGCCTAGTGGGTGGGAGAATGTTCGGCTTTGACCCCAGAGGTACCGAGTTAAATCCCCGCTGTTCACCAATTATTTTTTGTAAGAAAAAATTATGTGCGCTTCTCACAGTCGCCCTCCAGTGAAGAAAAAACGTCGTTAAGATACCCCCGACACCCGCATGGTGGTAGGGCACTATCTAGTATCCGCCTGACCAGCTACCACCCTCAAGTTAGAAAATCTGTCACCAATCATTTTATGTGTTCTGGCGGCTATCTTTGAGAGCCAGTTCACATTCTAGACCTAGCGTGCTACCATCCTCGACCGTATCATCACTTACTAACAGGTGAGATAGTGGTAAAATACTGGCCCATAAGACATAAATACGACGGGTTTGTGATATTAGTATTACCGCTGAATCAATCGATAAGTGGTATCGATAGGTTATAAGATCATTAAAAACTAAAAGAACCGATTTTAAATGCCGCGCTATTAATTTTTAGTACCAAGTTTGAGGTGTTTGTCTCCTTATCTCTGGAGATACTTATTAGATCTCGATTAAATTACTATGGTATCACCCTTAAAATATCTCCTTTCCAACAAAAAAAGAATCATCAAAATCGGTTCATAAGCGAACACACATAAAATATATACATATATATATATATACGATTGAATTGAAAACCCTCCTCCTTTTTGAAGTCGGTTAAAATATGAAATGGTGGTGGTGCTAAATGGGTGACCACTGGTAGTAAGGCTTCGACCGTGGGTCGAACCACCCACCGGAAAAAGACCAGTTTGCCGAGTTTTTGCATGATGTTTAGTGCCAGCCAGTGGAAGGCAGGTTGGGATAGTAGACTAAAGTCAGTTTACAGTACAACAGAATAATGAATAGTACAAGTACAGTACCTAGACTTACTACCGAGTATCTACGTAGTACGTACTGACAACTGAATGTTGTTTCAGGGCAAGAATACAAAGAAGATGTGGGAGGAGATACAGAAGGCTATCGTCGATTTAGTTTTGAAGAAAGTTCATCATCTTGTAGACGCTGTACGTATATTGTTTATATTTAAACCTTATATTTATTTCTTTAGATTTTTTTAACAAGAGATGATTTAGAACGTTTTGTGATTTTAACTCACTGGAATTTGGTCATGGTTACGTATGCGGGCTATGCCTACGACTTCATACGCGATAATTTGCTACGGGTACGCTCATTAGCTACGGCTACGTTCGTCGTCTATGGGTACGCACGATTGCTACGGCTACGCTTGCTGGCTATGGTTACGCAAGCCCTATCATGCGTTGCAGCTTTAGCAATAACGGTAACAACGCGGCTTCAATTACATTTGCTAAAACAAGTTTTTAGAAAAGCCTAGTCTTATGCATTGCCATTCAAAGTAGAGATAAGACTATGAGCATATCTTACATGGTAGTTGAGATTTTGTCTTGCTTAGTTTTTTATGGATCACTTCATTAGTTGTGAGTCAGATTAGATCGGGTAAGGCCGTTCGTAAGGTACCTTACGGCCCGTTGGCGTAAGGATAGGAAGCTTGCCTTCGAACCAGGAGGTCACCAGCACCAGTTCTAATCCTAGCCGTGCACCGATGGATTCTTCTATCTGTATTCATGGGCATTCGTACACAGATGGTAGTAGCATGATATCGATGTTTTTCCTGACTTGCTACCAGAAAGTAGCTTACCACTATGCTTTGTCTAATATAGGATTATATTTTTGACAGGTCACTGTATGGATGAGGTAGTGTATAATCGTTATTGAATATATTCGATTATCTAAAACATAGAATCGATAGTAGTAGCATGGCATGATGTATGATATTGTTTAATAATTGATTAGGTACTGTGTATATACAGTTCGATTTATTCTAATTAAAAAACTTATTATTATCGATAGTATGTGGTCTTCTTTATGCGTGGTACTTTACTAAGGGGCCGCCTCCTTACTACTCGTCTATGAAGTACGACATTACTGTAGTAGATTTAACCGGAAAAAATGACAACCTTCATGGACGTGAGCTGTAAAATATATCATCCTATAATAGACAAGGTATGGAGAAAATCTGCCGCCATAACCTTACGGTGTTCTGGCAACGCACAGCCATTGAGAGTCAGACGACCAGTGCTTAGCGTGTTGACCATCTTCGACCACATAATCGAAGCCGAGGCGGGTTGCTTATATATAAGCCAAATATCTGTAGCACCCTTTACTACTACGCCAGGCCTACTGTCTCTCGGGCAGTAAGATTTTTTAAATATATTTAAACTTTTTTCAGGTAAAAAGTTACGAGTCTCAAGACAACTTCTTCGAAATGATGCGTTTCGACTTGATAGTCGACGAGAATCTCAAGGTCTACCTGCTTGAAGCCAACATGTCTCCAAACCTGAGCTCAGCACACTTTCCTCCGAACAAGCTTATTTATGAGCAAGTTCTGTACAATCTGTTTTCGATAACAGGCATATCTAATGAGATTATTGAAAGGTGCGATTGCGTCTTATTTGAAGCTTACTAGCGACATCTATTAGTGCGTGAAGTAATATGACAATTTGGAAATTTTAACGTTTCTATAGGTGACACTTAACAGTATAAATGTGGATTATACTGTATACATAGAAACAAAAACAAATTTACAACTGTCGACCTTAGTGCATACCTAGTACTTACCTGAGTACTTTTGATCCTGTTATTATAACTAAAATTCTATGAAGTAGACCTGCGTGCAGAGACGAGAGTTAATACACATTTCATATGCCAGAGTTATGTAATACTATCCAATCATGCTAAGATAACACACAACTACTAAAATCATAAGTATTCTTACATTTTAATATTACCTAAATACCACCAATGTGTAATACCAAAATGTTCGTGTAAAATGTTGCCAAGACGAAACCATGCGACGCGCACTGTCATAAAGTTTTCAGAGCTCATGTAGAGCCTAGCTTCTAACTCTAAACGCCCTTACTGTAAAATCTGTAACTTCATAAGCTCCACAGCCTAGTCAAAATATATGGCTTGGTCATTTTGTTATAACAAGAACTAGTTATTGTTTAACAGAAAATATTTTTTAAATTATAATTGAATAAATGTTTCACCTTACACCCATGTGAATGCAGCCAACATTATCCTACCAATAAAATTCCTCGTTAAAATGAGGTTGTTTCTCATTCCGTTTTGAATAAATTGAGGGTAACCTAGTTTCTAAAGCAATAGGAAAGGCAATATTTTGTATGCAAACCATACGGCAGTAAAATTTTTACGAGTAGATCAGCACTTGGCTGCCCACAAATGAAATATAGCACAATCACTGGTTTATTTATGTCATTGATATTATGAAACGAATGATTATTATTTGCTTTCTTTGCTTTTGTATAATCGGTGGTAGTACCTACAGGCGTAGTAGATTTAGAAAGGAATGCCGTCGTCGCGACGCACGCTGTTGCGAAAAAATATTCAAGCGGTATACCTAAGCCCTTTCGATAAGCCGTTGTACCAAAGCTGCTGTTACAAACATGTTTTTATAGGTTTTACGCTTGATCGCTTGTCGCAGTCTGAAAGAAATCACTTTAATAATAAAGGCTTTATGCTTGCTGTTCAGGACCAAATTATTGATACTAGAAACTACAGAAAACACATCATAAAAGATACTAACCTCATAACTGATCTATGTAGACACTGCCATAGTGCATCCGAAACTATCCAGTACATCACAGGAGCCTGCAGATCTATTGCAAAGACAGATTATAAACACCGACATGACCAAGTAACGCCAATAATCCACCAATACCTAGCTTTCAAACACAAACTTATTACAGAGCGAGTAGCTTACTACAAATACACACCGGAAGTTATATTGGAGTCAAACGAATTCAAGCTATACTGGGACCGCACTATTATCACAGACAAAACCATCCATCACAACAGACCAGACGTAACCCCATTAGACAAAAAAACAAAACCGTTTATCTTATCGATATCGCTATCCCAAATACCCACAATTTAATGACAGCACACACTGAAAAACTAACAAAGTATACAAATCTAGCCATAGAATTGAAAACGCAATGGAGAGTACAGACAGTGAAGACCATACCTATCATCGTGTCATCTACAGGCGTCCTTCCTCATACACTATTCACCAGCCTGGAAACTCTACATATTCACCTATCCCGTGAGGGCTAAATGAGACCCTCTGACCACCGGCTAGCCTTGACCGGCCGGCCGGTGATGGGAATCGCAAGAGCTAAGCTCCAGGGTGGAAGTGTTACAGGCATAAAGCCGCTAGTAGCGTTTAGTGAAAGTGCAACACACCTCTCAACACCCTTAGCTATCCACGCCCATATTGCCCCTCGGCGCCAACATAGCTGTCGGCCTTTATAGTCTGCCCATTCAGTGTATAGCGAGTCACCACTCGCCTTAACATTTTGAAATGAGGCATAATTGGCGGTTACCTCATCTCATAGACCAGAAAACAGACATCAAGCATCAAGCAGCAGCACACATATTCATAGCCATAATAAATTAATGTACCATCTTTTTATAGTTTTTCATCTCTCTATCCACAAATCATATAATTTAAGGTAATATTGTAAAGGGCCTCTTGACGTTGGCTTCGGCTCCGTCAATGCTTTCCAATGGACCGGGCGATTTACGACCTGTGATGTAAAGTAAATAATAACAATAATAATTCTTTATTTCAGACACATGGATCCATATTTGTCAGGCAAAAAACAATGAACAAGAATAAAAAATAGAAATAAAAATATAAAAAGTAAAAATAAATGTAAAGATAATTGTAAATAAGAAATATGGCTATAGCCACCCATCGTCTATATGTGACACTCAGCATTAGTTCCGTTTCTTTACTCATGTGGCATTAGTCTGTCCGCCAGACTTCTAATAATCGTATTTTTACACGTGTCAACCCTAGACATGAACGACGCTATTGTCTTGCGCTGTATTGCATTAAAAGAGTCCACACGGTGTACGGTGTATATTTCAGACGCACTGCAATACCATTTCAGTCCAATCAGGTGCCTGAAAATGTTATTGTATGCAACCCGTATTTTGTGGAAAGCTTTCTGGGTATATTTGGTCCAGAGTTGACACGTGTAAAAAGTCTGGCAGAATGACTTAAACAGCGTGATTTTCACGTCAGGGGCGGCTTTAAAAAATGTTCTAGCAACTATGTTGCCTACTACGCAAAGATACCTTTGCCTTTCTATGTCTTCATCGTCTACTAGATTGGACGACACGATATGGCCAAGGTACTTGAAGTTATCGACTATTTTAACAGTATGTCCATTGAGTCGAACCTAGGGACAAATTGAGGACCATTTCCCGACCTGAAAATCATCATGTCCGTTTTACTGGTATTGTAAATCAGGTCATGTTTAGTTGCATACTGTTCACATATATTGAGAAGTTTTCTCAAGCCTTTAATCGAGGGGCTGAGCAGCACCATATCGTCAGCGTAGCTCAGGTTGTTGACGTATCTGCTATCCAATCCGAGGCCGACCAGGGTGCTGCTCAGCTCCACGATTAGGTCATTCACATACATGTTGAACAGGTCGGGAGATGTGATCCCATCCTACCTCACACCGCAGGACAGCCTGTATCCTTCAGATATCTCACTATCCCATCTGACGTTGTTTGTCTGATGGTCGTACCAGTACGCCAGAAGATCAACAACCTCAGGCGGGATATTCTTATCTTGCATCTTCTTCCATAGTGTGTCGTGAATGTCGTGATTAATGGTGTCAAATGCACGACTCAGGTCCAGGAAACAGGCATAGACTGTTGTGTCCTGTTGAGTGTAGTACTTGACTATTTTCTTAAGGGAAAATATAGCCATATCCGACGAGACTTGCGGGCAAAAGCCAAACTGCCCATCGTCAAGATCAATTGTGCTGATATTCGAGTGTACTCTCACTCTCTCAAGTACCTTGGCCACAATTGTAGCCAGTGAGATAGGCCTGTAGTTTTCCAAGCTCGAGATATCACCAGTTTTGTTTTTCTCGATAGGTTGGACTAGCGTGCGAATATGATTATCTGGTAGGTAACAGTGCCTCATGCAGAGACTAAAAAACCGCGCTAACACATGGCAGACACGCTGACCCGAAAACAATAAATGTTCTATACTGAGGCCGTCGTGGCCCGGAGACTTACCACGCTTCATATTTCTCAGAATTACCTCAATTTGCTTCGGTGTCACTGTTACGTAGTGAGGCTCCGAGCCCCGACGTAACTCAGAACTGCAGTTATTATCCTTTACGTTATCTACATTAAAATGGGTACGAAACAAATTTGCTATATCCTTCTTATTTTTTTCGCCCCCTACACTAATTCTATGATCTAATTTTTTAGTTTCCTTCCAGAATTCTACAAAATTTTCGTTTACACGATGTCGGGCCAGCATGTCCATCTTGATTTTGTCCTGGTTTTTAAGTACATATTTAAGTGTGGCTTTGTATTCCCTGCGCAAGGCAGTCATGTTCTCATAGTGATATCCCGAGCGTGGCCTGCCGTACGAGTACATAACCCACATAGAAAACATGTCCCTAGCCTTACCATGCGCACACCTGACGTGAAAGTTCCATCCTACAACTTTATTACGCTTTCTATTTAATTTTATATTCGAACTATCAACTGCACCTGACTGCAACACTGACAATATCATTGTAAAAAATATCTATATATTTATAATGATATGTACAATTACATAAACCATCATTATCCATACAATCCATAGTTTTAAATATATCGTTCTCATATCTATTCGTTAAATCGCCTGAATCATTATCACAGATTTTCGTATACAATACTATTTGTTCGCGTTCTCTATTACCCCATAAATATTTTAGATCGCTTCCTACATCACCCCTATCAATATCACACGCTGTCTTAGGAACAATACCACCTAGGTCACATTTCACCTGTCCAATGTTTCTTTCGTGTCACAATTGTGAATTCGTCTTCGTCATTAGTTCTTATGGGTTTCCTATGGATCGTACTCGCTACGTCTCGATACGTGGGTAATAATTGCGAAGTTGCCACAGTTAACTAAGATCAACTTTCAGTGGCCATACATCCAAAGATATGGTGTCAGCTCAGAAGAACATTGCAGTGTGGGGAAAGGAATGTAACTCTACTTGTAAGAATAGCTGTGATAGTGACATCTGCAAACTTTGCAAGCACTGCTTGGACAGCAAACTGAAGCATAGCCTTTTGAGAGCGCACACGGAATTCCTACATAGAGGAGATTTTAGAAGACTCTTCCCTCCACCAATGGTTTGTATCTATGAAGTATCCCCCTATCCGTACATGCCTAAACATTTTATGAGATAATTAGGTGACATTTTAAGTGCCTATTTTTACATATTCGGCATAAGAATCAAGTACTGAAGGCCCTTCTTCAGAATGTAGAGTATTTTACCAGTCGCCCTGAATATTGTATGACGCAAGATCTACAAGTTTAGCCAGATTTATGATTACGCGTTATACCCTTCAGAAGTTGGTCCAATCCAGTTATGCTCAACGCCTGCAAAGGAAAAATAGCAAGATATTTTACACTTAATACAATAATGTCTTTCATTGGCACTCTAATCCTATGTACTCGTATATCTTGAGTAGGTAAGTATATGCGTAGGCATATATAGTGCGTAACTATGTAAACATTTTCTTTACTTACTCTCTATTATTCAATACAAACAAAGCAATGTGTTCCTCCATAGGAGGTAGATATCTACGAACTTATGACCTACTTACCTTTTTCCATAGATACCTACGATATAGATCTACACTCTGACTTCAAGTCATATGTATATGACGACATATTTATAATTAATTTTGCCTCCGGCTCTATTGCTATGTTTATGTTTTTCATTTTCAGTATCTAATATATATATATTTTTTTTACTGAAGATAATCAAGCGGTTGACCATTATCTCACCTGATGTTAAGTGAAGATGTGATCGACGATGTAGCACGCTTGCCTAGAAGATACCTGTTCACTCGCGATTTGAAGACCTCCGGATTGTACTTCACAGGAAACACAAACTCTGGCAGGGAATTCCATTCCTTTGCTGTGCGTATGATAAATGTTGATGCAAAGCGCTTTGTGCGACAGATTGGAATATCAACCACGTGTCGATGGCGTATATCTGTGCGTCTGGTAGTACGATGGTAAAAGGGGGACGGTGGAATTAATTCGTGCAGTTGGTAGGCACACTCCCCGAAATGTATCCGATAAAAGACCGATAAACTGGCGACTTTGCGGCGATGCTCTAGGCTCTGAAGCCTTTTGCTTACAAGCCTTTTGCTTAATATAATTAATTTGTATGGTGTCAGCCGAAAGGTGCCGACACCGACTGGCCCCACCGGAAGACCAGCGTTAGTTCTACTGACAGTATGCTGAGTTGGGGCCGATTGGTGACGTAGGTTACCAATAAACATTTTTCATTTTCATTTTTTACATTTCATTTTCAAGTATAAAGCAAGAGGTCAATAATAATACCAACAAAAGTACTAAAACCTTTTCTATACAACCACATATATAAATAGGTAATAAAGTAAAACATTGAAGCGCGTGATTTGCCAATCAATTGTAGTGAAATATATAGATACTTAGGCACTTTTCAGTTACCTACTTTACTCTATCATGGTATTTTTAAAAGCTTACTAGCAATGTGGGTTGCACATTTCTAGTAGTCTTGTTAACCCTCCAACTAAGCTAAATATGCTTTGTAGGTTCATTATGCTGGAGTGGGTTCACGTCATGGTAATATAAGTCAAGGTAAATATAAGTGTGAAAGTCTTTTTGCTAGCTACCACTTCACGATTACGATTTTTTGTAGTGTTAGGACTTCTGCTAGTCCGCCTGGAGCGGTACCACCAATTTGCCAATTAATTTTCAGCCGTGAAATAGGAATGTTTTTCGGTTGAAATGGCAAGGTGTCCAGTGAAATTACAGGGCATGTGAGACTTAACATCTTCATGTCTCAAGGTAACAGGCGCAGTGCAGTGACATGCAACATTCTGGACTGCCAGAATTTTGCATGCCGCTGTATCTGTAATAGGTAGACGTCATCGCTTACCATCAGGCGAGCATCGTGCTAGTCCTGTTACCTTTTAACATAAAAAAAAATCAAATGGCTCGATTCAATAACATTTAGCTTAAGAGTGTAGGCTTTATTAATAATTTAATCTAGAAATTATGCTGTGCCCGAAAACAAATAAAGTATAACTTATTTATTAACCAATGTTTCTTTTGAGTGAAATTTGATATCGTTAATATTTAATTCATTCTATTTATATTTTTACAGCTAGAATTTGACACTCCTAAATTATTATTCATTATTATCAAATTTAGAATAAATACAGATGTATTTATCCTATTTATTTATATAAGATACACATGCCTTATTTGAATATTTACATTATGTTGATGTGTGTTATCTATATATATTAAATCCAAATATTTTATATTGCCTATCTTTATCTAAGCGTACAGACAGCGGGAGCTTTAGGTATTTTAAACTACCCTACGGATTTTAATCCAGTTTTCATCAATAGATAGACTGATTAAAGAGTTTAGCCAGAATTAAACGCGGGCGAAGCCGCGGGGCAGAGCTAGTAACAATAAATGCCGACTTTAACGACGGCGATGTGGCATCAAGCCTTATTTCCGCCTAATGCTGGTCATTAGAGGGAAATAAGGCGCCTCAGTATAAGTTACACAGTTATCACAGACAGACATCATCGTTTATCATCAGGTGAGCGTCTTGCAACTGCTCATTGCTTGAAGCTTCTATGTTACCTACTGGCTACTTCTCCACATGTGATTGTGATGGTAATTTACTTTTGGTTTGTAGTCTTCAATAAAAATATTTTTTATAAATACAATACCGAATTTTATAATTATATACTTACTCTCTATTGAATGTTCTTGACTGTCTCGGTATAGGTAGTCTCTTTTATGTGTTCTTGACTGTCTCGGTCTAGATTTCGTGCATGTCCAAAGAAATAAATCACTGATCAACTGCTGGGCATATGAAATCCTTTGCGATTTTACTATTTCTGATTCACATACAGAATAAAACAAAACTGATATTATTTAATTTCAGGAGCAAGGATCCCAGCCACTATTCACTGATGAAGAATTGAAAAACTTAACAGAACTTGACAGATTACAGTATTTGTGGTTCGAAGGAAAGTGCAATATTGATGTAACATGGTGTAATTGATAAACTGAATGGTGTTGTTCGTCTTATTATTATTAATCTTAAATATAAATAAATCACAATTGACTAGTATTTTAAATTAATGTATCTAACTGAGATTCAAAATTAAATATTTTATGTAATAGCAGTACTATAACTAATTTAAGCCTACCATCATAATATTAATCGTAATTACTAATAATTCAAACTGAGTATTGCACATAACCATCAATGTTTGTATGTGTGTCGTGTATTTGTGTGGGAAATTGTAATACAGTACATGAGTTTGTCTGCAAGCGAGAAAAAGAGGTAGTATAGTGTAGAAGGAATAGAGTTTTAAGCCAGTGCCAAGCCAGTATCAGCTCACAGTTTCAGAACAGCAATAGGTTTTCGACAGTTTCTGTAGGCTTTTTTTGACGTTATGGGTATTTAAATCTTTGCTAAGATTGTTGTAGATGTAACCACTCAGGAAACATGGCAATTTTTTAATTAATGAAGTGTTATATTTAGGAATTAAAAAAAATATATCTTTTCGACGTTTGTTGTTAAGCGTACATTTGACTTGAGATACCTTTGTGTGCTTCCTGGGGATTGCTCTTTGAATAAAAAGTTGCCAAACAGAACCTCGCATTTTATGAACAGGCTTTCCGTGGAGTACCTATATGGTAAGAACTTCATTACGTTTGGGACAGCTCGCTTGGCCCTCTCAAGTAAATGAGTAATTTCACTACCTCCCTATCTATCGGCACAGTACAGTAACAGACACTGACACAAGGCGTGACTTTTCTCAGTGTTTGGTCGTTAGCGGAACGTCGAATATTTAAAAAAAATGGAATTAATTTACGGACTCTTCCTTTTAGTACCTTGATACGTTTTTCGAATGTTAAATTTCCGTCGAGTGTAATACCAAGATATTTTAACGAATCTGTCTTTTCTAGACTTGGACAAATGCACGTGTTAGTGGTACAAGAACTGAGTTCGGCATTTGTGTCATTATTAGGTGCTATGATATTAAGACGACGTGGTTTAATTTGTGTTTTTTTTTTGGTTAAGCTATAGGTCATATATTTGGTTTTGGTGACATTAAGACTGAGTAAATTTTTGACATAACTAATTTGTGACTTTTATAAAACCAAGCTGGGCATTTATAAAACTAAGTTGTAAGCTTTGTCCCTTGCACATTCCGTCCACATAGATAGGTACTTATTAAGTCTTCCTCATACTTAAGTTTTTAACGCGGACGATGCCGCGGGGCACTTCTAGTCGCATATACAAAAAAAACTATACTCTGAACGGGTCTCGGTCTCGTACAAATGAAAGATTGATAATTTGCTTTACACTGTATTTCCGTGTTGATTGCTACGAGTCCGCGACGGAACTGCCGTGCGAATGCATGCTAACTTAAAATGGTACAAAAATGCTTACATCTAAGTAATCTGAGCGGCCGGCACATCAATCAGTTAGTCAAAAATTTACCAAACAATACATTCACGAAGCCATCGTGGAAGCATTTAGAAAGTATACAACTGGCAGATCCAGACTTTAACAAAAGCCGACCCATTGACTTGCTATTGGGTCGGATATCTATGCGTCTATCAAAATGTCAGGTATATGTAGAGGAGAAGATCAATATCAGCCAATTGCCGAACAGACGCAGCTCGGCTGGATTCTATTTGGGAAAATGGAATCTTATCATTGCAATGTGATTAAGTAATGTTGATAAAATACAGCAATATTGGGAAATCGAAGACATCAATGAGCAATCGGAAGTATCATCAGAGGAGCAAGCATGCATCGATTTTTACGAGTCGACCAATACCAGACAAAAGGATGGTAAATACGTAGTGAGATTACCATTAAAACCAGAAATCAATGAGAAGCTGGGATCATCAAAGGAGAAAGCAATAGGACAGTTCAAAAGTTTAGAGAAGAAGTTTGAAAGACAAAATCAATAAGCAAAAAAAAAAAAAGCGGCGAGCGGCGGCCGGCACACCAACAATAGGACGGTTAAAAAACTAAAATACCGACCTAAAATGCCGCCTGAGTCAGCTTAAGTTGTAATTTTGAGACACAGTAATATTTATTACCGTGTTTGAGATGTTTACAACGATATTTCTGGATATACTCATTGGATATACTCATCAGAACTCAATGAATTGTAAATTACGATTGGAGGATTAATTTGATGTAAGATTATGCTTTGCGCTTTTCACAGTGGCCCTCCGGTGAAGGCAAAACATCGTTAAGAAACCAACAACCCCCGCATGGTGGTAGGACACTATCTAGTGTCCGCCTGGCCAGCTCCCACCCTCAAGTTAGAAAATCTGTCGCCAAAACATTTAATGTGTTCCGGCAGCTATCCTTGAAAGCCAATTCCCATTCTAGGCCTAGCGTGCTTACCATCTTCGACCGCATCATCACTTACCAACAGGTGGATAGTGGTCAAATCCATATAAATCGTCTTAAAGTGTACGACGCAGAAAAAATTATAAGATTATTTACAAAAGGAAAATAAAACTGGCCAAGTGCGAGTCAGCATCGCGTCTCTTATCGCACACTTAGGGAGGGTTCCGTACAATACGAAACATAACAGAGTTTCAACCTAATATATTTGATTAATTGATATTACCAAGAATATTTGGTTTGATCGCGATCGAAAGACGGGGCTCGTTTACTAGCGCCATCTATGTCATTTTGCCGACAATCATAAGATAGATGGCGTTTAAAAACACGTTTTTTGTATGGGGACCTCCTTTAATTTTTAACTTTATTTTGTTTTTAGTATTTGTTGTTCTAGCGGCAACAGAAATACACCATCTGTGAAAATTTCAACTGTCTAACTATCACGGTTAATGAGCTATAGCCTGGTGATAGACGGACAGACAGACAGACAGACAGACAGACAGACAGACAGACAGACAGACAGACGGACAGCGGAGTCTTAGTAATAGGGTCCCATTTTACCCTTTGGGTACGGAACCCTAAAAACGGCCTCAAACGCCGCGCTAGTCATATCCAGTAGCAAGTAAATCTCAATGAATTTACAATGGGACCATATTGAAGATGCTCCAAAATCTTCCAAACAATAAAATGAATTATTCGAATTGGTTCTCAATTGGCGAAGTAATCGCGTAACAAAAATACAAAAAAACATACAGACGAATTGAGAACCTCCTCTTCTTTGGCAATCAGTTGAAAAACCTTACTATACTGAAAACGAAATTAATTCGAATAAACTGCGTCTAGAAAGTAAAACCCACGTACTATAAAGCCTTACTTACTTAATTGAGTACACACATAAGTCTACTTACACATTATGTAGATGTGACCTTAAAAGGCTGCCATGGTACTGGTTTACCATGTTTTAGAAAGTGAACTCTGTCCCGCTCACACGCATACCACATGTGTTTCTTCTCACTCTACCATACTAAAAGATGTCTTCGATACTTCGATTCATTATTTCTCGAGTTGTACGTATCTGTGCGCGTACGTTGATTTTTCGCGGAAATTATACACTTTTCTTCGTATAAAACAAGACAGTAAATAAAATATCGTAATCTAAATCGTTTTTTAAACTTAATAATAACTGTCTTCACCTGCACCACCAGGTTAACTTATAAATTATTAGTGTTCAAAATATATTCTAGTCTTGTTTATATTACTATAGGATTTAAATAAACCATATATATGCAGTTAGTGTTGACTGAATGAAAAATATTTTGAATTTAACAAAGTGTGTCGAAGTTCTAAATAAGATTATGTACCTTTTTAAAATATCAATTATATTCCCATCAAAAAAAAAATCATAAAAAAGATAAGAAATACAATTGTTTTGTGTATTTAAGTAAGTTTGTATAACTCCATCGAATGTGATAATCTTAACAGTCAGTTTATAATGGGAGAGAAAGAATGTCAGGTAAGTTTTATCAGTTCTTATATGTATATTTGATGCTAAAAGTGCCCCGCGGCTTCGCCCGCGTTAAATACTTATTTTATTTACTCTTTTGTAAAAACGATTCTATCGTTAAATACATAAAATAAGAATTAGCCAAATCAGATCACCCGTTTTGACTAGTCTTGTTTCTCCATACAAACTTTGAACCCCCATTTCATCCCCTTAAGGAGTGAATTTTGGAAAATCCTTTCTTAGTACACCCCTACGTACTAAGACAAATATACCCTCCAAATTTCAAGTCTCAACGAAAAACAAATGAAAGTTATCTACGTGCAAAATTTCAGCCAAATCGGTGGAGTCGATAGGCCGTGAAGAAGACGCAAACAAACAGTCATACAAACTGACTTTCGCATTTATAATTCATGGTGTGTAGAAGGCATAGTGTGAGTTTACAGTAGAATAATGTGAGTATAGGTAAGGTGTAGATTGATTGGTGTTGATTTGCTGAACGGATTTGATGGACACGTGTTCTACAAAGTTCTTAAAGTTAGTTTGTCCGGCGAAATCAATGGAAATACGTTGTGACCACAAACTCTTTCTATTGTTTGTTATGACCAACAATACATTCGCTGTTAACTTTGAAATAGTGGTACGTTAAACAATGGATTTGTATGGTTTTGGCATTAAACTCGATACCTTTAGACTTCTACATTTTGAGTCCCATTTTCCCAGTTATTTGCACTTATGTATATGTACATGTAGTTTCGATGACCAAGCATATCTGGTAATTATTAAATGGCTCTCATTACATCACAAAAATGTTAACATAAACGTTTGTTCTATTCCAGGATACCAAACACAAGGACGAAAATGAAAATATTCATAAAAACACGGAAGAGGAAAAACCAAATAAAGGAAATGAAATAAATCAAGAGAAAATTGGGAAAGGTCCCAAAGATAGCGTGAATTATATACTCCTGATATGTATAATAGGAGTAACTCTGGGTATCGCATTGGAAATTATAAATGTACAGAATAGGAAACAGGTGGAGAAACGTAAATATGTTATCTACTCGCGAGCCCATGATGTAAACAACAAAAACGGAATATTCAAACACATCCATTTAGTATTAGAAAGAATAGGACTGGAGAAATCAACCAATCATACGCCCTGGAATCTCCTATGGTCTCACGAGTACCCTTTCCGAACTCTCTTTCCATCTCTGCACAGATTGAAACCAAATCAAAAGGTCAATCATATCCCTGGTATCGGATACATAACTACCAAGGTGAACCTAGCAACTACAGACTCTAAATATATCCCAAAAGCGTTCCAATTACCTAAAAACAAAGTTGAGTTTCTCAAGTACGGCTCGAAGAATAAGAAAGTTCTGTTTTTGGAAAAACATAATGAGCACAGAGGTGTGTTTTTGAAAAACGTGAGTGAAATAGATTTTAGTGGAACGAGCTTCGTCCAAGAGTTCATGCCAAACCCGTTCTTAGTGGATGGATATAAGTTCGATATTGGCGTGTATGTTCTTGTGACGTCAGTTAACCCGTTGAGGCTGTATTGGTATAAAGGCGACGTGCTGTTCAGGTAACTGCATGTTTTATCAAAAGTATATTGTATTGTTGTATAAAAAGCAGGCGAACTCGACCAACGTAAACGAAAGGGCAAGTAAACTAGGCCGAGTACGTAGCGAGTCGAGTGTTCTCGCGCGCAACGTAATCTATTATACTCAGATACCTAGGATTCACTATAACGTAGTGAAATCCTTGGTTTGTGATTATATTATACATTTCACAAACTGAGCCCAATACTTTTACCAGAGGTTACTGAGCCCAATATCTTACCAACGTAAACGGTGGAAGACGAATCGAGTAATGCCTGAGTTACTGGGCCGAGTTTGCTTGGCCGACTAATGTAAACTAACTACGCTTTTAACTCTTGAATCACATCTCAAATTTATTAATTTTAAATTCAGTATCCTGTTATTTCAATGATCTTGTAAGAATATGGTAAACTTGACTTAAAGCATACACACATCGCACATCTCCTTGAATCTGCATAGTACTCAACTCAGAGGAGTTAAGAGACACAACACAACACGACATCTCAGAAGAGTGAGATGTCGTGTTTAGGACTCATTGGAATGATCTCAATGAACAAATTATGCATAAACAAATCAGTCGGGGTGGTTTTAAATTTTAAATTGAAGTATTATATTATTATTTATTGCTGTACATTACTCTGGCGCACTTTATTACTGACATTAGTGTGATTGTGAACTAACTCGGAACCTGAAAATCTGGAAGATAAATCTGATGCCACTTCTTGCGATTTTGATTTTGATTTTGATTTTGATGAGATAGTGGTTAAACGCTGGCCTATACGATATGGTAAAATAGGTAAATCTTTATAAATAATCTTGAATTCTTTCCTTTCCATTTTCAGGTACTGCCCTTCAAAATACTACCCGCTAGACCCTCAGAACCGAGACCAGTATGTGATCAGAGATGACTACCTACCCACGTGGATGGTCCCCTCGCTGGCTTACCCTTACTCCGAGCTGGGCATGTCTATGAAGGATGTCTTCGATATCTATGCTGAATCTAAGGTATTATTCAGAACAGCTCGATGGTGTCATAACCTATAACATTGCATTATACGGCGTACTTTTTGACCAAATTTACAACAAGAAACACATAAAAATATCTTTTTAACAACAAGCAGCCCAAAAACTATAGGTTTATGGTGTGTTTCGTAAAAGAAGCTACGAGTAATACAGTTTTATAATACAGAAATTGGCTTACAGTTTATTAAAACTAATAGCTAGATTAAACACGTCACCTTATTGTATACCTACTAATCAGAACGTAATAAAAAAATTAAGAAATAATAATAACATAAAATCTAAAATATCAATATGCATAATAACTATCAGTGCCCCGCGGCCTCGCCCGCGTTAATAAGTATCCTATGGCCTAATCGATAATGGCTATCCGTTTCCAAATTTCAGATAAATCGGTTCAGGCCGTGAAGAAGTTCCAAACAAATATAGAAACTGACTTTCGCATTTGTAATATTGGTGTTGATGTTGATATATAATAATAATAATCAATGCAATGTTGCCTTGACCGGCCGGCCGGTGATGGGAATCGCAAGAGCTAAGACCTAAGCTCCAGGGTGGAAGTGTTAAAGATATAAAGCCGCTAGTAACGTTTAGTGAAAGTGCAGCACACCTCTCAACATCCTCAGATTTCCACGCCAATGTTGCCCCTCGGCGCCGACATAACGGTCCGCCTTTATGGGCCCATTCAGTGTATAGCGAGTCACCACCCGCCTTAATATTTTGAAATGAGGCATAATTGGCGGGTGCCGTACCTCATCCCATAGACCAGAAAACAGACATCAAAAAGCACACATTCATAGCCATAATAAATTAATGTATCATCTTTTTATAGTTTTTCATCTCTCCATTCACAAATCATAAAATAAAGGTAATATTGTAAAGGGCCTCTTGACGTTGGCTTCGGCTCCGTCAATGCCTTTCAAATAACCGGGCGATTTACGACCCGTGATTTAAAGTAAATCAATGCAATAAATATAAGCAAATAAATAGAATTTGTAATTCTTAGAAAAGTATATTGGCGATAAAAATGCACTGGTATATTATTTTCACAAACAGCTAAGGTATTTTATTTTTTTTGTTTTATTGAATACTAGCATTGGCAAGAACTATTGTAAATAGATCTTCTCGTTTTCTCATACAAAATCGCCTTAAAATACTTTAAACTACATCCGCAACATCACAACAAGATCATTACTTGTCCGAAAAGATCAAAATTTAGATGTCGGTTCACAATGCTTTGGTAATATCAAAGCAAGAATGGAATGCAGAATATTTGGCCACGGGATTACGAGTACTTCAAAAGGATGCACACATGGGAAACTATGGGCGATGGAGTTATGGGGTCATGGGGTCATGTTGGGTTAAAATTATAAAGGACTAAGTCACAGATATACACACCTTATATATAACGCATGCGTGAACAAAGAAAACGCACCACACTTTATATGCAATTGTTTAAAAACTATCGCAATTAGTAGCGTGTTTTTTCCAATCCTACTTTCTATCGATACAAAATTGTTAGTGATATATAATTTAAAATGTTGCAAATTTTACATGCGGTATCTATTTCTGAAGTATTTGTGATAACATTATATTTATATTAACTCAAACACATGTTAAGTAAATGAATCGCGCGTTATAGGAAAATGAAAAGCGGTAACAGCCCAATGGCTAGGGTGTTGGCCTTCGGTCGGTTGAAGTTCGGTCCCCATCCATTGCACTATTGACCTGAACCTACTCCAGGCACAGGCATATTTAGCTTAGTTGAAGGCAGCAACAAAACTACTAGTAATGTGCAGCATTGCAAAAATAATAGGAAAATGCAAGGCGTAAACCATATCAAATAAGTAAATTAAACACATCTTCAGTTTAACCAAAATCTGTAGGTATGTGAGACAGAGAGAGAAGAGTAGAAACTCTACTCTCTCTCTCTGTCTCTCTCTCATCAAAATTGTGAAACAAATTGTTTTTATAACGCAAGAATAAAACTTGATTTCCATAAGTAGGTTTTAACCCCAACATTTAGCGTAGGTAGAGCCTAAAACAAGCAATAAAATACTTTTATTAACTTCCCACGCACGGTTATGTTTGTGTTGAATGAATTCACTGCTTTATTACTTACTAGCAGCCCGCCCCGGCTTCGCACGGGTGAAATTGTTATATAATATTGGACGGCCCGATGGTGTAAAGGATATAGTTACCTTGCCTTCTAACCCGACGGTCGCTGGTTATAATCCTTGCTTTATACCAATTGATTTTCTCAAGTTTCTATGTGTATTCCTGAATCACGGCTGTTCGAACAGGTAGTGCGATCATTAAATCGATGTTCTGCCTCACTTGCTACCAAAAAGTAGCCTGTCTGCCGCTATAACCTTACGGTGTTCCGGCAGCACAGCTCTCGGAAGTTATTCCATTCTAGGCCTAGCGTGCTCGCCATCGTCGACCACATCATTATCAATACCAATATTATAAATGCGAAAGTCTTTTTGTATATTTGTTTGTTTGGGACTTCTTCACGGTCAAACGGCTGGACCGATTTAGCAGAAATTTTGCACAGGGATAGGCAGTACTTATTAATGGATTAGACCATAGGATACTTTTTAAAGCGGGCGAAGCCGCGGGATTCATCTAGTTTTATACGATAGATCAAACTATATTTCCATCAAAATTAAAATGGTTACTGTGAGGTCAACCTTATGAGATAGACATATGCTATCGCGAACTTTTTTATAGGCCTAATTAAGTTCTATAACTATTCCATAGATATTTTTCTATATCTATTTTCGTTTAAGCAGCGTCGCGTAAAAACGTGTTTTCTCGACCGTTGTATTGTCGACTTAGGTAGCAAAATACGTCTCCACGAATATACCTATAATTTAAGTAAAGGTCTCTTAGCAAAATCTCGGATAGACAGACAGACATGACGAAACTATAAGGGTTCTTTGTCAGAACTACGGAACCCTAAAAAAGTGGTCAAATGTAATCTATATCTATACTAATATTATAAAGAGAGAACATTTGTATTTTTGTATGTTTGTAATGATTTGGCTCAAAAACTACTGAACCAATTTAAAAAATTCTTTCACTAATACATAGAATGGACTTTCGGAATGAAAATAGGCTATATATTATCCCGTTTAAATCAAAGGTACATTCGTGGAGACCTAATTTGCAACCTAAGTCGGCAAAAAAACACGTTTCTTACGAACGCTGCTTAATTGAAAATAGATAGAAGAATATTTTCTATGCAAGAGTTGTACAACTTAATAAGACCTACAAAAAAGTCCGGGACAGCATATGTCTATCTCTTAAGGTTGACTCACAGTAACCATTTTAATCTTAAAATTTTTGTTAAAAAATATTACATAACTTCCAAGGCTATTTTAAAGTGTATAGTATTGATTCTTATCCAAATAATTACGTTAATTAGCTTGGCCACATATTATAGATTAAAATTGTTCTTTACAGTATATAATTCAAATGAAAACTTTAGAAGATATCACGAATTTCACATACACGCATCGCAAAATTAATAAAATATTTGCCGTGAAACCACAGATTAGGTCATAGTTACTACGAAAATATTATTATAAGCTTACCTATGCTGTAGATCGCCACCGATTACAATCAATTTGAAGTCAATATAATATAATAATATGATCTATTGTATAAAATAATATTCATCTATATATATAATAATATAATATTTTAAACCACCCCGACTGATCTATGTATAATCTTAAGAGTCCAGGAGTTCTTACAATATCGTTGAAGAAGAAGATTTTTGAATTGATCAGACCTATGAAAGTTGATTTCATAGCGCAATTAACTAGAAAAAAGCTCATAGTTTTATAACGATTGAACGAATTTTCATGAATCAAAGCTAAGAAAACTCTCGATGAAGACATCTATCAAACAAAAAAAAAACTATCAATAATAAAAACAAAATCTGTTCATCCGGTTAGGTGCTAAGATGCTACAGACAGACACACAGATACACACGTTAAACGTATATTACCCCTACATTTTGCGACGGGGAACGCGTAAGGTTACGGCGGCAGATGTTCTCCTTGGTGGTAAGCTACTTTTTGGTAGATTTAATGATCCCACTACCACTGTACGAAAACTCATGATTCATGAATGCACATAAAACTTTCATTGGTAGGTATATAGCTAGGATTAGAACCAACAACCGTCGGGTCAGAATCAGGGTAACTATCCTTTACGCCAAAGGGCCGTCCAATATCAATACGTAAGTATTATAAAACAAAGTTCATCACTGCGTCTGTCTGTCTGTTCGCAATAATCTCAATAGCTACTGAACGGATTATCATGCGGTTTTCACCAATAGCCAGAGTGTTTATGAGGAAGGTTTAGGTGCATAATTCGTTAAGGTTTTGTGTAAATTGGATGAAATATGACGATGATTGTTAAATATGTTCATATTTTATATTCGATGCAACAAACTGATGCAAATTTTGTAGGCATATATGTTCTACCCGTGCGAAGCCGGGGCGGGCTGCTAGTCTAAATATAAAAAACAAGCAAAACTAGAACAAAATGGGCTATCAAATAATTTCAAATAACATACCTACTTCATTTACAAAGGGATCTTGACCTTTGTCCAGCAAGACACTGCGTAGGCGATGACAAGGGCTAGATAGAGCTAGTCGTTACCATAGACAAATATAGAAATATTCTTCTTCTCTAGGAACATTTATTTAATAGACAAGGATGAAATTATTTATCGTATGAAAATAGAATAATATTTTATCTAAGTAATAACTTGCACGCAATTTATTTCTGGAAATTATCAAGGCATTTTGATATTGTAAAATTAATACGGAATCTTGCAAAACCGAATTAAAATATATGAAACCGAAGATATGAGCCAATATGAGGTGACTTACATAGGCGACGTTCGCACTATTCCGGACCGGCGGATTTGCTGGACCGGTAAAACTGTTGGAAGAGCTAGTGGCTAAAGAATTTAAATGAAACTGTTACATTATGCTGGATCTGGCA
Source organism: Cabera pusaria (assembly GCA_954871355.1). Classification (NCBI taxonomy): domain Eukaryota; kingdom Metazoa; phylum Arthropoda; class Insecta; order Lepidoptera; family Geometridae; genus Cabera; species Cabera pusaria. Next base: position 20,765,229 of record OX940900.1, on the reverse strand, counting down.
AAAACACCATTTGTCACTGCGAGGCACCGGTAGAACACCCGGGCCGGAGTAATGTGAAAGAGTTTGCGTAATATAACATGTAATTATTTACCATTTTTACCATACCATTTTTTTTTATTTTGTTACAATAGTCCGAAATTGGGTATTTTTCGAAAAATTGTTAATTTCCAAGTATCTCTTAAACTATTAATTTTCGGCCATACACGGGGGGGATCTAGATTGTCGCATTTTAGGCCCCCTATCTGTTCCTGCCGAGAATACGTCAAATTACCAATAACCCTGTATGTTCCCGTTTGCCTCGCCCATACTAATCTAACATCAGGTGAGATAGTGGACAATCGCTTGCCCATCTGCCATAAAAAAAATGCTCCCCTCGCGTCATTTCGGTTTCACATTCTGATAAAGATAGACGTAGGGATATACTTAAACGTAGAAACTTTAATTACGCTTGTCCAAGAGAGACCCGGGTCCGGACTCCGGTTTTCTTGTCGGATCCGGTGTAATGTGAATACATGTCCGGGAGCCGGTTTCCGGCAATTCCGCCGGTCCGGCATATTGGGAACGTAGCCAAAGGAAAACAAGCAAAATTCACACAAATGGATTATTTTCTCCGTTTCTGAAATCGGTCAAAAATTAAACGGAGGTGGTGCTAAATAGTTGACCACTGGTGGTTAGGCTTTGACCGTGGCTCGAACCACAAACCGTACAAAGATTAGTTTGCCGAGTTGATGTGTTTTTATTTTTCAGGGCAAGAATACAAAGAAGATGTGGGACGAGATACAGAAGGCTATCGTCGATTTAGTTTTGAAGAAACTTCATCATCTGGTAGACGCTGTACGTATCTTGTTTATGTCTTAACCTCACATTCATTTTTCTAGACTTTTCCAACTACTACATGAGAAGATTTAGAAAGCATTTATTTCTATTGAAATCTGGTTATGATGACGTAATCATGACCTGATTTCGGTATGCGGCCTATGCCTATGACTTCATAATTTACTACGGCTACACACTCATTGGCTACTGCTACTTTTGTCGACCAGTAGTACAGTAGTTGGGTACGGCTACGCTCGATAGCTACGTCTAACATTATGGCTGCGGCTACGCCTGCTAGCTACGACTACGCACAAACACTACGGCTACGTACGACGGCCCAGCTGCGGCTACGTTCGCTGGCTACGGTAACACAAGCTATAGCTACGGCTACAAACTCCCAAGTGGCTGTCCGTTAAGATTTCAAATTCAAGATTCAAGATTAGAAAAGTGTAGCCTTATGCAATGATGATCGGATCTTGTGTGTTTTTGCAAAGTGGAGATAAGACATTCGATAATACATTCAGCATAACTTACGCATTCGTTGAGATTTTGTCTAGCTTTTTATAGAATAGTTGTGAGTCAGGTTGGATTGCATTAGACGGCCAATTGGATTGGATTAGACGGGTAGAGGATAGAAAGCTTGCCTTCGAATCGGGAGGTCACCATTTCAAATTCTAGCCGTACACCATTGAAACCGTATATTGCTATTTACTGTGGGTAATGAGATTTTGAGGGCCCGGTGGCGTAATCGGGAGAACGGTCGGCTTTGATGCCGTGGTACCGAGTTTAAACCCCGCCATGCACCAATGGATTTTTCTATCGAAAAACGTATGTGCGCTTCTCACAGTGGCCCTCCGGTTAAGGTAGGACACTATTTAGTGTCCGCCTAGCCAGATACCACCCTCAAGTTAGAAAATCTGTCATCAAACATCTTATGTGTTCTGGCAGCTATCCTTGAGAGCCAGTTCCCATTCTAGGCGTGCCTACCATCTTCATTAAAATTATACCATACCTCTATAATCGCTGTCAAAGAGTCAAAATAGTATCTGTATCTGATGAATTATCGGTCCACCACGGTATACCACAAGGAAGTGTCCTTGGCCCTAGCCTCTTTCTAATTAACCTAAACGAACTTAGCCTATATGAATCATGCCAAGGCAAGATAATCAGCTTTGCGGATGATACGGCTATATTGTTTAAAGGCAAAAACTGGAAAGAGGCACAAAATAACGCTGAAGAAGGCCTGAATTATGTTATGGCATGGCTGCGAATTAATCAATTATCATTGAATATATCTAAAACGAAATAGCTAGCATTCTCGATCAAAAAAGACACCAGCTGCACAAATATTGACAATATTGATAAGAGCTCATAACTGCGACAATAAGACACAAAATTGTTCCTGCTTGGTCATAGAAAAAGTCGACACCATTACATACTTGGGTGTGATTCTTGACAATTACCTTAATTCGTCAGCTCATATAAATGCATTATCTGCGCGAATACGACAATTAATATTTACCTTTAAGAAACTACGGCATATTGCAACAGTCACATTGACGAAAACAGTATATCTCTCTTTGGCGCAATCTGTATTAAATTACTGCATACTTGTGTGGGTGCAGCGTGAACTACAAAAATTTAAAAAATTGAGCGTGTTCAAAGGTCTCTGTTATAGGTCATCATACATTTTAAACCCTTTTGATACTCAACTCAAAACTTGTTAACCGATTTCAAAAAAAGGGGGACGTTCTCAATTCGTCGGAATCTTTTTTTTTATGTATGTTCACCGATTACTCGAAGATGCCTGAACCGATTTAGAAAATTATTTTTTTGTTTCAAAGGGTATCCGTCTCAGGTGGTCCCATTTAAATTTTATCGAAATCGGCAGTGTCGTTTTTAATATATCAACATTTGTATTACGATGCATTTACTTATCTCGACGATTTACTACTTACGGGTACTACTGGCACAGATGATATAATAGTTACTACGTCTACTGGCTACTTTGACTAGGGTGACCACAGATTATATAATTGTTACTAAGGCGCGACGTTTGAAGTCGGTTCTTTTAGTTTTTTTCTTATAGATCTTAAATTATTTAATGAATGCCAACTGTTAACAGTCCGTCAACTATTTCTTTTAAAACTTATAACGAAACAACATTCAATAACTCCGCTTTTACAAAAACGAACGGAAACTAAACACAAACGAAGAAAGGAAGTGGTCTGCATAACTCCTAAAATAAAAACTACCTTCGCCAGACATCATCCACACTATCTCGGTCCATTTTTATATAAAAGGTTAAATAAAATAAAGAATCGGTTCAAATTTGACGGAGGAATCGCGTAACATACACAAAAAAAATTATACAGATGAATTGTGAACCTCCTTCTTTTTAGAAGTCGATTGGGAAGCATATAAATCTACGTTATATCAAAGTAGTTAGTAATACATGGCCTTAAATAATAACATCTACGAAGTCTTAAGGGTTTAGACTAAAATAATAAATATATTAAAGGCGGCAATAGCCCAATGGATAGGGTGTCGGACTGGTGATCGAGAGGTCGTGAGTTCGATCCCCACCCCACCCATTGCACTATTGACGTGAACCCACTCCAGACACAAGCATATTTAGCTTAGTTGGAGGGTTAACAAGAATACTAGTAATGTGCAACCCACATGGCGAATAAAAAATATTTATATATATATTATTTTTAAAAAAAGTACCTACAACTATACTCTCATATACTTAATACTATTATAATAGATACTCGTATATTTTTACAATAATAAAACAACCACTATTAAAATAATTTGATCTGATTAAAGGTTATATTATATACCTATACAATACTAATTATACCTAAAACATGTTGTATAACAATGCAACATTTTAACACTATCACGAAAGCGTCAACTTAGTGCTCCAGAGACGTCACATGGACACACGCACACACACTGCGAGAGGCCGGAGCTCACAGACACCATCCCGCTCCCTATATAACACGGCCGCAGGATGCATTCGATCGCTAGACGGCAACGAGTGCTATAGCCCCGCAGTCCACTCGTTTGTCAGTGCTTGCTCTGAGCGGTAGCCCCGCAGCCCTCAGTAAAAGCTTTAGTTAGGAGGTTACGGAATGCGGTAGCCCCGCAGCCCATTCCAGGAACCAATAATAGGAATGTAAATCTACCTACGTACCCGTGCATAAATATCATACGACTGTACCTATTCTAAGTTTGCTGAAATAAATTTTTACTACTGTCAACATCAGCGGTTTTATTCATCTGGCACCACTATATTGGAGCCCAGCGTAAAGTCTACCTACATAACAAAAAAAAGGAAAATTGAAGTCTACCCGCATTTTTAAGATGTCAGAAGAAAAACCAGAGTTGATAGTAATGACAAAAGAACAATTCACAGAACTCTTGCACAATTCGTCGCACGTAAAGGAGACTGCTCAGAACAAAAGTAGCTTTGCTCGATGTACAAAAAGGTACGACGGTGAAAGAAACTACAACAAAGTTGAAGAATTTATCACAAACATCACTATCTACAAGAAAATTGAAAAGGAATTATTCGCAAAGAAACAAACAAATGAAAAAAATCACATATTTATTTGCGAAAAACGTGCCTTATTGTCTCAACTACCAGCAAAAAGGCATAAAGAAGAGGTAGAAATTGATTTAGTGTACGGCCTTCTCACTATACAAATAAAAAAGAGATTGCGTGTACTGATATATAAAATCATTTGAAGAATTGCTAGAACGAGGAAGACACCTTGAAAAACTCGCAGAAGAAGCTATATAACCTTTACATATATAATATGTAGCCTCTAATCTAACCGTTTAGCTCCCTGACTATAACCTACACACACAAGTGTGTGTTGCATCCACCCTCACATACAGACATTTTTAACGCATTATGTTGCACATAACACAAAATAGTAAAAAATAGTGCGTGGAGTCCCTCCGCGCGGAAGAAGTGAAACTTCGTAATGTGGAAATGAAAAGTTGAACGTTTAACGCAACAGTGCTTTCATACCCCCTCCATGGTAGCGTTAAACGTTTAACGCAACCTTGTTGGAAGTCGCTTAAGAAGTTTCACTCCAATAACATATATGTGAAAATAATTACAGGTTCGAATCTGAGGTTCGAATATCCTCAAACAACCTAACACACACCCACACTTATCTCGTACGAACTGTATCAAAGACCAGTTTGCCTAGCCTATTATACTTACTCTCTTGTATTATGAGGAACACACACAGACACTGTTGTTTTGCTACAAACAGGCAGTTAATATTATAGTGGGTAGTTTGTTCTCACACTCAGATAGGTACCCGATATTTCCTTAGTTTTAGGCATTACGCAATGTTTAAGGATAGTTGGAGTCACTTACGATAGAAATGTTAGTATATTAAAAATCCTGTTTCTTGCAGCAACTTCACTCAGTCTATTTAAGATTTGATTAAAAATTTGCAAATGTTTGCATAAATTACGTACGCAACAATACAATACAATACAATACAAAAACTCTTTATTGCAAACCAATTAGGTACATACTCGTATCTATTACAAAAATAAAAAATCATGTCTATTCGGTATTACAATGGGCGGTCTTATCGCTATTAGCGATCTCTACCAGACAACCTTTGTATGGACAGAAATACAAGAAGAATAAGACGGTGGTGTACAATAATAAGTATATATATTCTTAGGGACCAGAAGTGAAAAAGGCTAAAAAAATAAACACTATCAAAATACCCACAGCTATATAATGCCACAGAACCTGATCATAATAACAATTACACAATGTGTCTAAGCTAACAACATAACCATTACGTCCGAACCGTACGACGGCCACACGAAGACTGAGTCATGATACACATCGTTGCTTCTTCATGCACCACTGGTGCAGGTAGAGGGGTTCAGGGCTATGCCCTTTTCCCCTGGCTTTCATCTCCACCTGTTACGACAGGTGTGGCTTTTGTGTTTGGGCTTCTCGGGTGGGGGTGCCGCAAGCAGCCACTATGCGCCGGGGCGATCAAGCCCTGCCAGGTTAATCCCCGTTCGGGGAAGCCCAGCGAACCGATCAGCTCGCACGGCAGCGGCCGCCTGCGGTCCCACCCTGTCTTCCTGTGCTTCTTCTTCTTCCTCTTCTATAGTAGTGGTAGTCGTTGTTTTTATCCGTTCTACATTGGCTGTCTTTGGTATAATTTCCCTCTGTGACGGCTTCAGTCTTCTTTTTCCCGGTCTGTCTGGGGGGCGCGCGTGGAGTGGTGCGATGCCGCGGATGTGGTCGAATGCTGACTTGTCTGCGGCTTCGAACATCCTTTTGGCGAGATGTCCAATGAAGGCGTCCAGGCCTTCCACCTTCAGATCCCTTCGGATGACTTCATTTCTCACGTACCTGGGAGCTCTCACTATGCTTCTCAGCGCTAGGTTTTCTTGAGCCTGAATCCTCTTCTTTCCGGTGGCTGCGACATAGATGTACCACGCCGGCGAAGCGTACGTCAGCCTGGATCTTATGTACGTCTTGTAGATCATAAGCTTCGTCCGGAGTGGCAATCTGGAGGTCAGAAGAGGATTCAGTCTAGCTCTTGCGTTTTTCACCTTCCCGATGACCTCTTCGCTGTGCTTCTGGAAGGTGAGGTTGCGATCTATTGTGACTCCCAGGTACTTTATGTGAGGCTGCCATTTGATCTCTTGTCCGGCTAGTTTTATTTTGGGGGCGTTTGGTCTCTCCATTCCAGTCATTAGCGCTTGTGTCTTGGAGACGTTCATCTTCATCCTCCATTTCTCCAGCCAATCTGGTAAGGCGTCTAAGGCTTGCTGGAGGTAGCGGACGGCTTGTGCTGGGTTCATGGATGCCGCAAAGTACGCTGCATCGTCCGCATATAAAGCGAGCTTAGCTCGCCCAACGACAGGGATGTCGTCGGTGTACCGAGCATAAGCTATTGGGGAGATACAGCTTCCCTGCGGGACCCCCGCTTTTATCGGCTTCAGGCTTGACGTTGAGTCTTCAACTGCGACCTGGAACGATCTTCCTTTAAGATAGGACGCCAGGACCAGGACGATTTGTCGGGGGGCGGTAGTCGTTGACAGCTTGTATAGCAGCCCCTCATGCCATACCCTGTCAAACGCTTTTTCCATGTCTAAGAATGCTGCTGCTATGACTTCCTTTTTGTTCGAGGAGGTGGCCATCTCATACACGATTCTCGTGACTTGGAGGGTGGTGGAATGTTCTGCTCTGAACCCGAATTGCTCAGGCCTTGGAGTCAGGTGTGGCGTCAATTTCTGTAGGATGAGCCTTTCGAACAGCTTGCTCATCGTGTTCAGTAGCGTGATTGGCCTATAGCTGTCTGGCTTCTTCGGGTCTTTGCCTGGTTTTGGAATCATTACCACCCTTCCTGTCTTCCATGTAGTCGGGAAGCAGCCGGTGTGTATTATCCCATTGAAGGTTCTGGTCATAGCAGCAACTGTCTTGTTGGGTATGAATTTCAGGGCTTCATTGCTTATTTGGTCTGGTCCTGGTGCCTTCCTGTTAGGTAGCTTCTGGATCGCTCTTTTAATTTGGCCTGGTGAGAAGAAGATTTCTTCTTCGTCGCTCTCTGGTTGAGCTTGTAGGTACTCCGCTACTTTGGCCTCTATTTCTGCCGTGTGCGCTGGTTGTCTGGATGCATTGGGCTGGAACTGTTTTTCTAGGTTTGAGGCAAAGATCTCCGCCCTTTCTTGTGCCTCAAATTTCAGTAGTCCATCCTCTCCGATGAGCGGTCTTACGGGTTCAGGTGTGGACGACATTCTCTTACAGAGGTAGTGGACAGAGGGGATGTGTTCACTTATCGAAGATATGTGTTCTTCCCATTCTTTAGCCGCTTGGTTGTTTAGCGCCACCTTGACTTTCTCCACCAGAAGGTTTAGTTCGCTCTTTATGCGGGGGCAGCGAGTTCTTTGCCACTCTTTTCTTCGCTCCCTCTTTTCGCTGATTAGTCTCCTTATCCAGGCTGGTGTCGGGTCTAGCCTTTCACCAGGCCTGGAGGTCTGCGATGCTGTGTTGAGGGAGGTCTGTATGGCCGAGGTTAAGTCTTTCACTGCCCGTTCGACATCTTCCTCATTTTTTATTGGGATGCTGGTAGTTCTTTCTTCGGCTTCTTTCTGGAATATATCCCATTTGATCCGTTTCTTTTTGGTGGGTGGCGTTACTTTATAAGATCCTTCTCTTATGGTGAGAAGGACTGGTCGGTGATCAGATGGCAGGTCAGGGAGTACTGATTGTGTGGGCGGGGTCCTGAGGCCTTTGTATACTACCAGGTCTATGGTCTCCGCCGAGTGGTCCGTATAGTGCGTAGGTTCATCGGGGCCTGCTACCTCGTAGTGGTGATCCACAGAGTCCTTGTAGAGTGCATTTCCGTCTTGGTCATGATACCCGCTCGCTGTCCGCTTTTATACTATCGAGCCCAGTCGCAGCGTCAGGGTAGTTGGACATTTTCTAACAATATATATATACAACATTAAATGGTAGAATAATATAAATAACTCAAACAAATATACTACACATATAAACATATAAAACATACTCTATATCAATACAATACATACATTACAATACATATCAATAAATAAATAATAACACATTATACTTTCAATAGTTTAGTATATGTATAGTTTATGTATAGTTACACAAGTGAGAGATAATGAGTTTTCAAATTGTTTTAAAAAATGCTAATGATTTGGCTCTTCGTATGTCCAAAAGTAAGTCGTTCCAGAGTTGTGCAGCTTGTACTGCAAAGGAATTGGCAAAATATTCAGAAGAATGAAAAGGAATCTTTAAAACTAAGTTTTCAGCGGAGCGGAGATAGGGGGTGTGAGTTATGCAAGAATTGAAAACGTAGTTTAAGGTAAGGAGGAGTAGAAGGCATGAAAAGGACAGAGTATAATACAGAAAGGATGTAAGCATTCCGGCGCAGACGAATGGGTAACCAGTTCAGCTTTTTTCGAAATTCGGAAATGTGGTCGAATTTTCGCAGACCATATATGAAGCGGATACAGAAATTTTGAAGGCGTTCTAGTTTATTGAGCTGTTCCTCGGTTAAGTCTGGATATGAGACATCGGCATAATCGAGTATTGGAAGTAATAGAGATTGTGCAAGCGCAACTTTAGTGGTTATAGGTAAAACATTTCGGAGTCTTCTGAGGGAAGAGGCGGAAGCATACATCTTGCGACTTGCGAATTTGCGATCAATAAAAATACCAAGGTTTTTACAGTGTCACTAATTTTTACAATTGTCCCATCATAAATGACTTGTGGAAGGTGAAACCAATCAATTTTCGATATTAATCTCGAGCTGCCTATTACAATACATTGTGTCTTAGTCGGATTAACTGTCAGACCATAGGATTTACTCCAGTTGGAGATTTTCTGTAGATCAGAGTTTGTTGTCTAGATTGCATCAGATAATTGTAATAGCTTATATATATAAGCTTGCGTGTAAATATTGCAGATCGTCTGCGTAAAGGTGGTAGGACGAAGAGAGTTGAAGTGAAATTGTATTTATAAAGATCAATATTGTATTTATAACAATCATAATATTGTTATCTTATTCATTGGTATATTCGGAAGAAGTTATCCACATAACACAGGATCCTTCCTAGCTTGGTTTTGACGCGACCTTACAATGTTACTTCAATGTTTTTAAGTACCATTTAAAATAAATATAACACCTAGTGCCTACCATAAATCTATGTATTCATTGCATATTTCTACTGATGTATATGTCACCGGAAATGTATGTAATCCGTCATTGTATACAATTCCTAGGAAATGTATGTATCGCACTCCTGATCGTATTCCTGAAATCGCACGGAAATGTGTAAAACAAATTATATTAGACACATTTCCTAGGAAATTATACATTTCCTAAATAGCAATCGGAAATGTAAAATATTTGAGATATTAATATCGGGTACGTGGGGTTAGGTTAGATTAGGTTTTTTTTTTATAAAAAAAAATGTTAGGTTAGGTTGTTGTTGTTGTCTCAACGAGTGATTATTCTCATCTTAACAATGTTTTATGACAGAAAGCATTATTTTTATACATTTCCTAATCCAATATTGGAATTATATACAATTCCTAGGAAATTTACACATTTCCTAGGACATTTATGTATTAAATCGTTTTTGAAACAATATTTTATACATTTCCTAAATAGCTTTGGAATTGTATAAATTTCCTAGGATTTGTATACAATTCCTAGATTTCATACATTTAACATTATGTTTTGAAGTGTTACACGCTTTATATTTTATAGTCCCGTTGCGTCGGTACGATGAAATTTTGGATTGTGTTTAACAATTTAGTTTAAAATTTTTAGCATACATCTAATAAAGCTATATTAGCTATTTATTTAGCACTGCTGATCCGGCGAACTTCGTACCGCGAATAAATTTGAAAATTTGCCTAAAAAATACGTTTCTTGTATAGGGACCCCCTTTAATTTTTAATTTAATTTAGTTTTTATTATTCGATTTTCTAGCAGCCATTGTAATACACACCATGAGTAATTTTCAAGACTGTATCTATTAAGGTTGTAAGATCGAACATAAAAAGCCTCAAAAACACGTTTCTTGTATGGAGACCCCCCTTATAATTTAATTTAATGTTATATATAATAAAAAAAAAGTGACAACCTTGGACAACCATCAAAATTCAAAATATTAACATTTAAATACCTACGCGATAATCCGAGTAATGTGGATATAATATTATGTTGTCGATTCAAACCCTTAATTTAATACGTACTTCAAATTTCAATTCGAGAGTGGAACAGAGTCTACTCTACCGTACCGAAGGGACGAATATCAAATGTTTGACAGGAAAGTAGGTAGAACAGTTGTTTTTGCAATTTTTCCAAATTTTCTCCCCGTAAACCTTCCCTGGACTACGACAAATATTTCAAAACCAAAATCACCTAAATCGGCCCGGCCGTTCTCGAGTTTTAGCGAGACTAACGAACAGCAATTGATTTTTATATATTAAAGATATGTTAAATAAGTACTGGCAGGTACTAGCTGTATGTAGCATTTTATGAAATAAATAAATAATTATAATTATAATTGTTATTATCATCTTCGACCGTATCATCACTTACCAACAGGTGAGATAGTGGTCAAACGCTAGCCTAACTGATATTTAAAAAAAAAGTAAATAATTTAGTCAAAGTTAATCATTGTAAATTGTTAAACACAATCCAAAATGTTCATCGTACCGACGGGACTTGTGACAAATATAAAGTGTAAAACACTTCAAAGAAACATAATATTTAAAGTTAATCATTGTTGAGACATAACTTTTTCAGCAATTCAATAAAAACTGTGTCTAAATTTGGACCAGCAGTTTGATTAACTATCGTAACCCTATCGATTGATTGATGCCTAACTGGTTTAGACATTTAATTAACTACGAAAAGACAAGAGTCTTTGCTAAGTTAATTAACCGACTTCAACAAAAAGAAATGTATTGTAATTTTGAGAAAGACTTTTTGAATAAAAATCCAGATCCAGAAGTTGGAAAGAATGTAAGTTGCACGAAAATTTCAACAAAAAAGAGACGTTCAATGCTATCAAAGCCCCCGTGCGAAGCCGAGGCGGGTTGCTTATGTAGGTGAATAGCTCAGTCAAAATATCTGTAGCACCCTTTACCTACTATTCCACGCCTACCGTCTCTCGGTTGATAAGATACTTAATTTTTTTTTCAGCTGAAAAATTACCCGTCTCAAGACAACTTCTTCGAAATGATGCGTTTCGACTTCATAGTCGACGAGGATCTCAAAGTCTACCTGCTTGAAGCCAACATGTCTCCAAACCTGAGCTCAGCACACTTCCCACCGAATCAGCTTCTTTACGAACAAATTCTGTACAGTCTATTTTCGATAACAGGCATATCTAATGAGATTCTTGAAAGGTGAGATCGCTTTTTATTTGATGCTTATTAGCGACATCTATTGGTGCGTGGAGTAATGTGACAATTTGGGAGTTTTAACGCTTCGATAGATAGCACTGAAATGTGGAGTATACCTACTGTATGCATACAAACGAAACATCATTTACAACACTCGTAGCTTGCTGCATACCTAATACCTACATTTAAGTACTTTATCTGTGCTACGTGGGATGCTACGTGAAAGTGTGTAATAATGTATGGATGTATGTTTGCTACTCTTTCACGCAAAACCTACTGAACCTATTGAGCTGAAATTTTGTATGTAGGTAGCCTAGACCCCGGAATAACACATAGGATACTTTTTATCCTGATATTCCCACGGAAACGATGTCTACGCTGGTAAAACCGCGGGGCACAGCTAGTCCTTTTATAACAACTACAAACTTGCTTGCAGAAACCAGAGTTAATACATCTTTACATAGAATAAAACCAAGTGGCTCCCGCTGCCTGTACGCTTAGATTTTTAAAACTAAACAATGGATTTTAATGCAGTTTTCAGCAATCGATAGAGTGATTCTAGAGAAAGGTTTTTTTTATATCTTATAGACTAGCGTTTGACCACTATCTCACCTGTTGGTAAGTGATGATGCGGTCTAAGCACGCTAAGTCTAGAATGGGAACTGGCTCTCATGGATAGCTGCCGGAACACATTAGATGTTTGGCGACAGATTTTCTAAGTTGAGGGTGGTAGCTGGCCAGGCGGACACTCGTGTCCATGGTGGCAACCATGCAGGGGTTGTTGATTTCTTAACGATGTTTTTCTTCACCGGACGGCCACTGTGAAAAGCGCACATATATTTTTCGATAGAAATATCCATTGGTGCACGGCGGGGTTTGAACTCTACCTCTGGCATGAACTCCGACCGTACTCCCGATTACGCCACCGGGCCCTCAAATTTTCTTATAACCTAGGCTATAATATAGGCTTATAACCAGGATTCAACGCGGGCTTATAAATAAAATACTAGCTCCGTCCCGGGGCTTATTATTTTATAAGCCAGAGTTATGCAATATTACCCAATTATGTTAAGAAAACAAATAAAACGACAGAATTTGATAAGTGTAATTAAATAGTAATAAAATGTTGTCGCGAGAAAGAAGAATAGATACTACTACTAAAATCACTCATACAGAGAAATCGGTAGCTTGCTACATTGTACATACCTATACTTTATCTGTGGAAATCAACGGAAAGCTGTATATTATAGGTTAATTTAGCCTTTAATCCAGAAATATCTACGTATAAAATTCTTGTTTCTCATTCCGTTTTGAATAAATTGAGGGTAACCTAGTTTCTAAAGCAATAGGAAAGGCAATATTTTGTATGCAAACCATACGGCAGTTAAATTTTTACGAGAAGATCAGCACTCGGCTGCCCACAAATGAAATATAGCACAATCACTGGTTTATTTATGTCCTTGATATTATGAAACTAATGTTTGTTTTTTTCTTTCTTTGCTTTTGTAAAATAGGTGATACTGGCACACACTATTTGCGAGACTAGGCAACTATCTCGCCTTGAAGATTTTAGAAAAAATATTTACATACATTGGGGAATAAAAAGTGATACCTAAATAGTTATCACTGATGTAATCCTACTTCCTACGAACATTATAAAGGCAAAAGTTTGTGTGTATATTTGTTACTTCCTCACGATAAAATTACTCAACTTATTGAGCTGAAATTTGGTATGTAGATAGCCTAGACCTTGGAATAACACATAGGGTACTTTGTATCCCGATATTCTCACGGGAACGATGTCTACGCGGGTAAAACCGTGGGGCACAGCTATTGTTGGTATAATCATATAAAAATTTAAGATGTAAAATCGATCTACTTACCACTATCCGCCAGTCTCGCAATATCATTTTCTATTACATGGTTGTCGGGAAGAAATCTATAAGCGATAAGACCGCCCATTGCATTACCTACTTAGAATACCTATGTATATTATGTTATTGTAGGTACCTATGTTACAAAAAATGTTTTGCCTACTGGCAAAATTGCCACTATTAACTTAGATCACCTTGTGTTTCTCTATATTTTCAGTGGCCATACAACCAAAGAGATGGTGTCAGCTCAGAAAAACATTGCAGTGTGGGGAAAGAAATGCATCTCTACTTGTAAGAATAGCTGTGATAGTGACATCTGCAAACTTTGCAAGCACTGCTTGGACATAAAACTAAAGCATAGCCTTTTGAGAGCGCACAAAGAATTCCTACATAGAGGAGATTTTAGAAGACTCTTCCCTCCATCAATGGTTTGTATCATTGGAACACCTATCTAATACACAAAATGCCTCCGATTATTAACATTAATGAAATAATTTCCTAAGGATTCCACTTAACTAAGCTCAAAAATTTAAATAGATTTATGGCACTTTTCAATTTCACATACTTCTATTTCATCATCATCAGCCTATACTAGTCCGCTGCTGGACATAGGCTCTCAAATTGCACGCCATTGTACAATATATATATAGGCAAATTGGTAGAAGAACGACTGTACTTCTACTAATTTGCCGTTATATTGTACAAGGCAAGGTTACGGCCTGGGCCCCTAGACAAAATCCAATTTCCTGTTTGCATTCACGCTAACGCAAGTTCAAAATGTATGGAATGACATTTATGTTTCCGCAACAAAAATGTCATTCCCATACAATTTGAACTTGCGTTAGCGTGAAGGCAAACAGGAAATTGGATTTTGTCTAGGGGCCCTGATTACCCGTTGTTAGCCCTACCACAGAATAATGAATAGTACAAGTTGGTCCGTTTAAAAAAACGTTTAAACGCTCACCTATCTAGTAAAAAAAGGTATGCCAAACGCCTGTAAAGAAAAATAGCAAGATATTTTACACTTTTGCAATAATGTCTATAGATGGCGCTCTAATCGTATATACTCGTGCTAAGGCCACAGAAAAGATACTAGTCCTACGCTTAGGCAGTCTAGAGTATGTATTTATGTAGACATATACTTACTCTCTATTATTCTATGGTAACTTGTACCTACAAACGGGCCCCTACTTAAACTTTTATATTTTTTATTTTTGTATAAAAATCGGAAAGCGGTTCACAGAATACATCTACCTGACAAGTTTCAATTCTGTAGAATAGGTAGATGTATTCTGTGAACCGCTTTCCGATTTTTATACAAAAATAAAAAATATAAAAGTTTAAGTGGGGGCATCCCATACATGAACCACGTCCTAATCGTTTTGGAATAAAATGGCTGTGACATACGGACGGACAGACAGACAGACAGGCCCAGGTAAAAGATAGGCCCTTCTAAAGTGGTAAAATGTGTGTTCATACAATCACTATGAAAAAATAAAGTTAGTTTTTTGGTTGAGAAAAATCATAGTTATAGAATACTTTACTGTGTTACGGAACCCTACGAGTGCGAGTCTGACTTGCACTTAGCCAGTTTTTTTCTCATTGTAGTCAAGCGTTTGACCACTATCTCACAGGCTGTCACCTGACCTGTTAAGTGACGATGTGGTCGACGATGTAGTACGCTTGGCTAGAAGATACCTATCAATCACTCAATCAATTCACTCGCGACTTGAAGATGGTATGACAGATGGTACCTTTCCGGAAACACAGACACAGGCAAGGAGTTCAAATTCCTGGCGGTACGTATGATGATTCGTTCGGATTGATGGAATATCCACCATGTAGCGGCGACGCGTATCAGTACCTACGTCTGGTTGTCCGATTAAAAAAATGTGATGGAAGATTAAGTTCGTGCAGTTGGGTGGTATCTCAGAGTAACAATTACTAAGGTATAGAGCGCGAACAGTAAGCACGGGTCAGAACATCATCGCTGTCCACCGGCAAGCGCAAACAGTCAACATTCTGAGTTCGAGCGGAGTGCGTTCAGTCACAATTTATTTCGTTTTTGCTGGAAAAATGATAAAATACGCGTTGCAAACTTGCCAAAACTACACAAGAAAACACACGAAACTAAAATGTAACATTACGTTTCACAAGATAGTCAGTTTTTCATACTTTTAGACGGATTTAACATTTTGTGATAGCGGGGGTGAAGTTCACCTGAGGCGTGCGGTTGAGCGTCGCGTCCCACTACACCGCCCGCCGCTTCACTAGTGCCGCTTGAATTAGTGATGTACAGCTGTCGATATTATGTCGAGGCATTTTTTTACGTTCAAATGAAATAAAATTAAGGAAATATTCTAATCTTAAATGTTTATGTTGCGTTGTGTGTGCTTTATGTTAGGTATGTTAACGGGAAAAAACGGGATAGTATGTAATTAGGCATTTCTTTCCCAGGTCAAAGTTTGTATTGTTTAATTTGGTATTGATTTCAGGATTATTATAACATCACAATAATATTCCTTTGGGTGCTCTTAGGTGCTCTTACGTACCTAAATTAATACTATCTATTTCGTGCATTGATAATATAATGACTGAGTAAACGTAGGAAAAAAAAGCGTATCTTGAGATTAATATTTTTGACTATTTCGCCAATACAGAATATATATCACATTCCTCTCTATGTATAATATACAACGTGTTAATTTTTTTGTCATCATGTTATCACCCTCTTCATCGATAAGCGCGCGGGCATTTTGCAGGCATCCCTACGCAAGACCTATAAATCAATGTACGTAGCTATAGCACATCTGCTTACAACTCACAGCAAGGGCGGACTCATAGGCGCGCTCTATACTTTAGTAATTGTTACTCTGACGGTGGCACACTCACCGAAATGTACCTATCCGATAAAAAAACCTAAAATAAAAAAGTAAAGTATTTTGCTAGTTACTACTTGACGATCAAAGAACTCTTAGCTTAAGAGTAGGCGTCATTAGTAATATAAATTTTAAATGTACCCGAAAAGAACTAAATAAATCTTTTTTATTAACTAATGTTTCTTTTCAGTGAAATTTTATATTTAATCCGATCTGTTTATATTCTTACATCTAGCTTTATTTTGACACTCCCAAATTAAATTCCTGTAGAGTCGATAACCTGCGTAGTAAATATAGACACAACATGTGTATTCCACAGGTTAACAATACTATGTATCATAAAAGTGCTTTTATATCTGGAATAAAAATATTTAATAATTTACCAGTAGAAATAAAAGCCTTATATTGTTATTTATTCAGACGTAGACTGAAACAATGGTTACTTACCAAAGCATTCTATAGTCTAAATGAGTATTTTGGCATTATGTGGATAGCTACACACACAAATAAAATAAAAGATACTTTTATCAATAATTAAGTTAGATGTTATATGTTTGGGACCTCCGGGAAAACTCCCGGGAAATCCCAATATTCCCAATTACTTTTACGTGTGCCAACCCTATCTACTGCTACTTAGATACTGAGACAGGAATGGGATGGCACTTGCAGTTCCGGCGTTTTACGACTGAAGCGTAAGAGCCGCTGAAGAACAGAGAGGGGTCCTCTTTTAGATTAATAAGGAAAGTATAGGTACTTAGCTTTTATATCGACGGTCCCAGGAAGATATTATTCCGACGCGACCGTCAAGTGCTCGTTTTGTATGTGACAGATTCTCTTCAATAATTAATTCGTCTTGTTCGTTTTAATAATTTATTACTGGTTTAACATCAATCCTCACATGGACGGTTTTCTTTACAAAACGGTCTCATGTGATTTTAATCCTTTAATTGGAAAATAATATTGGTTTCCTTTAATAACCAAACATTGCAAGCAAAAAATATTAACTTGTGAAAAATAACATGTCAGAATCCTTGACAACCAATTCTACCATCGACATATGAAAACATTCAAATATATCGGATGAGAAAATTAATCTGTCAACAAAGAGTTCGAACATCATAAAATAAGGCGAGGTCGCCACATATGTAACCATATATTTTTGATATACCAAAATGTATTAATTAAGTTTGTAAATGTAGATTTATAATTCAAAATAGATACCTAGTTATAGTAGGTAACCTACTCGTACACCACTAACACGAGTGTACATATTGCATGTTCGAAAAGAACAAACTGTTGGAACTATAATACATTGTAAGATCTTTTGTATACACAGTCATAGATGAAGTATGACACAGTTTAAGCAATAAATACTATTCTATTCTTCTATTCTAATGCCTAGGCTAGGCACATAAGTAAATGTAGGCAAATAATTAGGTACACTGATGACTGGATGGTTTTATTTACGTGGTGTGTAACTAATTTCGGGTGATAGGACTAAATCTGAATGAAGTCAGTGTGCACAGCACTTGTTAGTGACTCAGAGCAGGTAAATGAAATTATGGGTCGTCCTGAGCAAGCCCGATTGATGACATTAAATCAAGTCAAAAGCATTTATCTTGTAGGCATTATCTTTCGTTTAAGTTATCGTTAAGTATCGTTTAAGAGGTTAGTATATGATTACTATAGAGGCAAGATAAGGTATCGGACTGGCGATCGAGAGGTCGTGAGTTAAATCCCCACCCATTGCACTATTGACAGGAACCCACTCCAGACGCAAGCCTATTTAGCTTAGTTGGGGATGTTAACAATAATACTATGTTAGCAATGTGCAACCCACATTGCTAGTAGGCACAGAATAATGAATAATACAAGTATAGTAGGTAAGCTTTAAAAAACATGTTAACTGTATAACTAGGATAAACGCGTGCAAATCCGCGGGCCGCAGCTAGTACTTTATTTAGCCCTTACACTATAAATGCTTTGACTTTAACTATGACTAGCAATAGGGAGAAATAAGGCTTGATATGATATGATCACAGAGTAACAATTGCTATACTTTAGTAGTACATTCATTATTCTGTGACTTTAGTAATTGTTACTCTGAGGACATGATACTTTACAACCGACTACCAAAAAGGAGGAGGTTCTCAATTCGTCCGCATGTTTTTTTTATGTATGTTACGCGATTACTCCGTCAATCGTATACCGATTCGAATGATTCTTTTTTTAATCGGTAGGGTACATTTCCGACGTGATCCCTTTGTAATTTTATCGAGATCTGATAAGTATTTCCAGAGATATGACGATTAACGTTTCTAACTTGCTAATGAAACTGACTTGCAGGGCATGGAAGTCGGTTGTTTTAGTTTTTAAAGTACCTTAATAATTAGTTTACCTAATTATAATCATCTTCAAATCAAATGATAAAAACTAAGGTACTCCAGAGTATACAATAAATCTAGTGTCCAGTAAAATTACAGGCAAGTGAGACTCAACATTTACCTACAAATCTACATAGATACAAAGAGTGCGTAATGCAGTGCTGTGCAAAATCCTAACCAGTTTTAGGTGCCACAGTAACTGTTAGACAGACATCATCATTTGCAATCAGGCGAGCATTTCGCAACTGCTCAATGCTTGAATCCTCTATGTTACCTACTTCTTCTTCACACATGTGATTGTGGTCAGCAATTTACTTTTAGTTTGCAGTCTTTAAATAATTATAAATATGATACTGATTATTATAATATAAGGATATGGAATGGAATCCTTTGCAATACTATTACTGATTCCTTACAAGATAAACAAAAAAAAAACACAGACGAATTGAGAACATCCTCCTTTTTTGTGAAGTGGGTTTAAAATGGATGTTATTTTAATTTCAGGAACAAGAATCCCAGCCCTCTGATGAAGAATTGAACAACTTATCAGAGCTAGACAGATTACAGTATTTGTGGTACCAAGGAAAGTGCAATATTGATGTAACATGGTGTAATTGATAACATTAATTGTGTTGTTTGTCTTAACCAATTTATTATTAAACATCTTAAATATAAAACTCAACATTCTTTTTTAAAAGTTATCAAAGAATCCTATTTTCGTATCAACCACTCACACCTACAGTTCAGTCAACTTACAACACTATATGAAACTTTGAGTTTCGTTAGCTCTGGGTTGTAATTTGGTTCTGCTTTGGGTTATTGTTTTCCTAAAACCCTTTTTGATTTGAATTGTTGTAGTACTAGTGGTAATGCTACTGAACCATTGATTGAAGCAAACCGAGAATATAGCTTCCTAAATCTTCATCTTGATTCGTCCAGGACACATAGATGTTTTTGGTGCTATCATCATCTCCTTCAACTTTAATTAGAACAGATTCTACCGATATGTTCCCATCTGATATTGTGATGGTCCAGCCTTCCAACTTCTCCGACAACAGAGTCTTCAATTTCTCAGCTGTTTTGATGGAAGGCCCAGGATCCTCAAAGCGGACTGTGCTCGTAAACCTAATCACATGCCTATTAATTCCTATTTCATCACATACTTCATCAATATCGAGAAGCGACAGGCGATTGTCTCTCACACACAGAATTCCGTTGACAACTCTACGTCTCTTTGGGTCCGGGGGTAACGCATTGTATCTCACAGCCTCGGCTTTGAGCAGCCTCAATGATACATCGATGGGAATCTTTATAGGAGTATTGAGGGTGCAAGTTTCACCATTTGCTGGCATGTAACAGCTAATTTTAAACTCCTTCTCAATTTTGTCTTTTAGGAACTCCATTTTTTGAGCCTCGCCGTGAACCAAAAGCACATTCTTGGGCTCACAATACTGTATCAATTGCATGATACCTTTGGCGTCAGCATGAGCCGAGAAGGACATGTATTCCACTGCCATTTTGACTTCGACCACTTGACGGTTTTCAAATTCTACTTTTTTAGCTCCATTGAGAATTTTGTGACCCACCGTGCCCTGCACACAGAATCCTGGCATTATGACCATGTTCTGCTCATGAGGTGCCCATTTCTTGAATATGTTAAGGGACAATCCTGCATGTAACATTCCTGGAGTGGCAAAGACAACCATCGCTCCAGGGTTGTCAATGTATGACTTATCAAAAGGTTTGATGTGCTTGAAGTCAAACATATTTCTCTGCACAAATGTCTTCCTGATCTTCTGATTGGTCCAGGTAATGAACATTTTGTAGTAATTGTTGGCTTTCTCTGTCAAGCCGAGCGCAAAGTAGACTGGACATTTCAAATTCATTCTCTCCCAGTAGGTCTCCAACAATATGCACAACTCTTGAGCTCTCCCTAATGCGAACACGGGAATGAGGACTTTACCACCTTTTTCTACACATTCATGAACTTTTTTCAGAAAATCTCTTTCTCGGCACCTCTTGGAATCTCTGATAGTAGTAGCGTAAGTAGATTCTGTAATAAGTAAGTCTGGTCTGCATTTGTCTATCCATGCTGCTCCTAAATGTCTATCAGGTGTCATGTTGTAATCTCCAGTGTAAACAACGGACTGTGACCCCACTCTGATCCAAAACATGGCGGCTCCGAGCACATGCCCTGCATAGTATGCTTTAATCTCCAAATCATTATCCACCATCACAGACTGATGCAGTGTGACAGCTGTTACTTTCTTCATGCAATCCTTAATCATCTGTGAAGTGAAGAAGTTGGATTCACCCTTGCGTTCGACTGCGACCTTTCTCATGTCTTCCAGAAGGATTGGCGCGATCGCTTTAGTAGGATGAGTCATATAAATAGGCCCCGTGTATCCGATCATCTCCGACATATAAGGTAGCGCGCCGCAGTGGTCGAGATGGAAGTGGGATATAATTACGCAGTCAATTTGACTCGTGATGGGGCCTTCGGGCACGATATACGAAAAGTCAGGGAATCTGCGTTCGTCGTTGTAACCCATGTGCATTCCGCAGTCGAGCATGATGTTTTTACCGCCCATGGACAACAAGATGCAGCTCCGGCCCACATCTTGCCCCGCTCCAAGCGGCGTTATCTTGATATCAGGCATAACGACCGTACAAAACTCTTAACGCATGAGCGAATCGTTTATCTTCAGTTTCAAGTTGGTTTCAACCACACACTCTATCTTTTTACTTCTACATCAGTTACTAAGTTAGAATTAAACTTATGTTTGTCTTTTAAAAAAAGAGAGTGATTGATATGTACTCAAAAACACAATTTATCAGGGAATATTTAGCGAATAATTAAAATTAATTAAACAAAATTAAATTAAATTATTCGCCTGCAGAGCATAAGTAATAATAGATAACCATAACCTAAACCTAGTCACATTCCAAAATAAATCTCAAAGTCAAGTAAACTGTCAATCAAGTCAACAGTGTCACTGTCAATCAACACCAACATGACCCGAGACATTCAGCCGCGTTTTGAGCTATGCTGAGAGTCTGCATAGCTGAATGTATATGGACTGGAAATACTTCCAAACAAGTGAATTATCGGACCTTTGCTCTTTATAATGTTTATCAACGATATTGGTCAGTGTTTCCAAAATTATTCCTAAATATTTGTTGTATGCAGATGATCTGAAAACTTTCAAAACTATTAATAATGTTAATGATTGTTTTTTATTTCAACAAGATTTAAATAGACTAACGATTTATTGTAATAAAAATAAACTTAAGCTTAGTATTCCAAAATGTCATTACATACACTTCACAAAGAATAAAAAGATCATCAACTTTGATTATAATCTATGTGATACAATTCATTCAAAAGTGACCATTCTAAGAGATCTAGACGTACAAATAGATTCTGAATTATGTCTTGAAACACACGTTGATAACATTACTAGTAAAGCTTTTAAAATGTATGGATTTATAATGTGATCATCTGGCGATTCCAAACGTTCAGCCACGTATTTATATCTATACAAAACAATAGTTCGATCCCAATTAGAATATGCCGCACCAATATATGGAACCCCTACTACAACAAGTACAAAGTTGCCGTTGCGAAGGTTCAACGTAAATATTTACGTACTATGCACTATAGATGCCAATAACTTATTTGTCTTACTTTGAATTACTTTCTAGATATAAGCTGTTGAGTTTGGAGTCCAGTCGAACATATCTGGTAATGACCACTCTGTACAAAATAATAAATAACAAATTTGATTGTATCGACCTCGTGATGAGCCTATGCTATATTGTACCAAGAACAGTTCAGCGGTTCAGCGCTGTTCGTCTGTTTGCACAGGCCAGTAGTCTAACTAACTCTAGACAAAATCTAGGGGCCCAGGTGAAATAGTGAACAAACTGTTAGGGATCTCTTGAACAACTAGTAAGTTAACTACACTAAAACACCGTGTTACGTTCAAAGCATATAATACCAATATCTCCGAATTTACAATTAGCTTCACACTCGACTGATGTTCCCTAAGGTACCAATCAGAATAATCCATCGACTCTATGGTAGGGCTCATACACAGCCTTTGTTATTGTTAAACTGAAATTTGACCGTCGTCATCCGGGGCCCCAAACCAGAGGTTCTCGTAGTTCGTCTTGATGATGTCAACGATGCTAGGCCGCAGCGATTGCCAACAAAACGCTAGCCTATATGATATTTAAAAAAAAACGCTATTTGCGTTCACACCAAAATTCCACTGCAAAGAAAATCTTCAGTAAAGTCCACATCTTTACTGAGGGTATGGCTGATCTGATCTGATAATAAACTAGACTTTGACTTGAATTTTGACCTTAAATGTGACTTTGATCCATCTTTACGACTTGAATACTCAAAAACTTGAAGAATTTAAATACTTGCCACTGGCTAAATATACAAATCGTGTGGAGCCATATTGAATTGAAACTAACATTAACTAACAGCTATTCTATAACTATGATTTTACACAACTACAGAAATAACTTTGTTTTTCATAGTGTTTGTATGTAAAACAAAGTTATACTTGCGGTCGCAATATCTCAACAACTGCTTACTGTATCTCGTTCAAACCAATTTTCGTTGAAAGTTTTTATTGAGTTCTACAGAATATATTTTTTCTAGATTTTTCGCTCCCTTACTTTAGAAGTTAGAGGGGGGGGGGGGACACACATTTTACCACTTTAGACGCGCCTATCTTTTGAATGATTGACTTTGAGAAAAAAATATTTTAGGAACCTCAATGTAATTTTTAAAGACCTATCCATAGACACCCCACACGTGTAGGTTTGAAGAAAATTTTTTTTTGTTCCAGATCCATGTATGGGATGTATGGGAAGGATTCCCTTAAACTTTTATATTTTTTATTTTTGTATAAAAATAAGAAAGCGGTTTACAGAATACATCTTCCTATCAAGTTTCAATTCTGTAGTCCTAACAGTTTCGGAATAAACGGCTGTGACATACGGACAGACAGACAGACAGACAGACAGACATGGCGAATCTATAAGGGTTCCGTTTTTTGCCATTCGGCTACGGAACCCTAATAGATATATTTCACAGACAGAGTGGAGGGAGCCCATCTGTCACGAAGTTTGATAGGGATTGAAATAAACAAAATGACAGAGATGGAGCTATACAGCCTACATAGCTGCGTCCCCGTTATATAGTTCATTTTGTTCATTCAATTATCAACTCACAGCTTAGATGGGAGTACGACTCACAGAGTACGGAATCACTACGATCAACTGTCAAAATTCGGATATATGATTGACTGACGTGAGTCAAATAATTTATTTGTAAATTCCATAGTGTTATTACTGTTTCCGATTCTTAAATAAATACAGTAACCGCAGTAATTCGTTTTGTTTATCTATCTTTTGAACAGCATACGGTTTATATGCTTGCTTGGCATTTGGCAATGGTAATTGGTTGGTCGCTGCCCGTTGTTGTTACACGCTTGAGCGATTGATAGTGATGATAAGGAGCTTATTATCAGTAGGTTCCTCCGCCGGCTTGTGTTGAAGACGTGTTGAACACTAATTGATTAACTAATTTTGTTTGATACTTAAACAAAAACAAAGTCTTTTTCTACTCAAAAATGTCAGGAGACGCCGCGTCATCTAGTTCTCCCCAAAATAATAAGGTTGCGCTGATCACCGGTATTACAGGCCAGGTACGTAATTCTTATGTTTTTGGTAGTGTAGTGATTCAAATTTCTTTCTTGGGGTATTTGGGTATTATATCTAAGTAAGGAAAATCCCATCGGTTTTTTAACCAGCTTCAAAAACAGGAGGTTTCTCAATCTGAACGTATATATTATATATTTTTGTTCGCAGATAACTTCGTTGTTTATGAACCGATTTTGATGATTTTTTTTTTGTTGGAAAGGAGATATCCCAAGGATGGTACCATAGTCGTTTCATCGAGATCTGATAAATATCTCCTGAGATATGAAGACAAACACCTCAAACTTGGTACTGAAAATTAATAGCATAGCATTTGGATGTCGGTTCTTTTAGTTTTTTAAATAATCTTATTCAACAATTGAGTGTCTGATGAGAATATTGTAGTAATAATTCATTTTGTTTTGTCTATTTCAAATTCGAAATTACTTTATGTAATATTTAAAATAAGTCCTTAAAATTTGCGATAAACTATGGTTGTGTTAGTCATTAACAGTAAAACATTTATGAGTATCCTAAAGATAGCATAGTGTACTGAAAAACAGCACCATAATAAAACTCTATATGACTATTAAGTACCTAATAATTTTTTTACACTCAGTATGTTAATTTAATAGAAGTTCGATAAGATTATTTTGACTGGTAATACTGCTTAACATTTTTGCCTCATTTACTTGCAAAAATATACAACCATCAACTTGTAAACCATTTTGCCGTATAAATTTTTTTTTAATTTTTTTTTTTAAATTAACTTGCTCCTTCTCCACTCCTCACACTGCTGTATATTTTTCTCTACCCTTCTTCCCCAGGATGGTTCCTACCTCGCAGAGTTTCTAATAGAGAAAGGCTATGAAGTGCACGGCATCATCCGACGATCATCATCATTCAACACGGGCCGTATCCAGCATCTGTACGGGGAGCCAAATTGTCACACAGGAGGTCACATGCATCTGCATTATGGAGACCTCACTGATACGACCTGTCTCATCAGTATTATTAGCAGGGTGAGCATTTTTTGTTTTATGATATAAGGTAACAGAACAAGCACGATGCTCGCTTGATGGTAAGCGATGATGTCTACCTATTACAGATACAGTGTCAAGTCCAGAATTTTACATGTCACTGCACTGCGTCTGTTACCTTGAGATATAAAGATGTTATGAGTCTCACATGCTCTGTAATTTCACTAGACACCTTGCCATTTCAACCGAAAAACATTCCTATTTCACTGTCGAAAATTAATTGGCAAAGTGGTGGTACCGCCCCAGGCGGACTAGCAGAAGTCCTACCACAGCATACATAATTTTATAATTGCAGATTGGGTTAGTCTTCTTTGTTCCTCACAACAATATCTTAGATACAAGTCTATCTTTTTAAATTAATATTTATGTGAACATATTTTATTTCAAGTATTATGTTTCTTGAAGTGTTAAGTGTTAATATTTCAAGTATTATGTTTCTTGATGTTGTAAAGTGCACACTTTATATTTTGTACATTGTTACACTCAATCTAAAATGTTGGGTTGAACCCGTCGGTACAATAAAATTTTGAATTGTCTGTTACAATGAACACATTTGTATTTCGTCGTTTTAAGTTGTCATAACATAATATTATAGGTGTCAGAGTGCATTAAAATGGCAGTAATTTTTTTTTTTTTTTAATTACTATAGATCAGTGTTTCCTATTTAGTTGTACGTATAGATAGATAACTCTTTATTGTACACCACAACTTATAAGATATATACAAACATAAAATGCTAAATATAATATGAACCGTACAATGGGCGGTCTTGTCGTTAAAAGAGCGATCTCTTCCAGACAACCTTTGGATGGAATGGATTAAAATTAGACAGATAAAGGGCAGTGTAATTTAAATGTAAAAAAAAAAATGTATCACTTAACAACTACATGATAAATACATATTATGTGCCTAGTTAATATGAATATGTGTATATTTAAACTACACATACTACACATATTCCTAATAATAAATGTGTGGGGAACCCTAAGCACAGCGGTGGAGCAGTGGACTGTATTTCTTCGGGAGAGGCCTTCGGATTCCCACACTTATACTGTGAAGCTTTGGAGCTGGGATTTAAACACGTCTTCAAGCCTTGAAACGCTAATTTATTCTTTCTTCACAATCTTCTTATAGCTACTGAGCTATTCACTAGTCACTATCACTATTCACTAGACTTCCTAGTTTTTCCTTTCTTCTTTCTTCTAGAGCCGCCGTTGGTGAACTGAACAATTTGGCACGGTAGCGACGCTCTATTTATATTGTTGTTGGTACTTGCAAAAGAGCGAGAGGTCGATAGTCTGGGAGCGCCCGCACTCTGTCTCGCGGGGCGTGTCCTTGTGTGGGCGCACGCACGAGATGCCGACTTTTCGGAGATATACTCTCCCGAGATGCTGTTTAGTCGAGCGCTAACCATCAGAGAGTGCGGAGCTCTCCCAGACCTATGCTATTTGCAAGTACCAACCCTATTCCTAAACCTAACCTGGTCTAGGTTGACTATCTGTTTCATCTAATAAAGCCGAACATGCTTTATTTTAACTATTACCTATCTACTTAGGTTGTACGAATGACCTGTCTTTAGTCCTATAAGACCTATTTTACTATTACAAACCTTACACGAGTTATATTCCTATGTTCTAATAAGAATCTAACAAAATCTATCTATAATAAGGCTGTTTACGAATGCGATACAATTACAAACTATATCTCTGTCTATCTGTACGAATATGAACGTTTATACAATACAAATTATATGTCTATCTATACGAAGCTATATCGAAATGCGAACTCTATACATGGCAAAGTACCCTACCTATCCTAGAGTACTAAGCTAAAACTTATCTTTATTATATACAACTTATAACTAACTATACATAGTGCGTTCATATTGTTGGTGTACGTCGTTGTCCGGAACATTCTCCCGCCGTGCTGCCTGCAGCAGAAGAGCCCGGTGTAGGAACGACGTCTTCGAATTGCAGGACGCTCAGCTCCCGCCGGTGTTGTAGCTCGGTGAGGTGATGATCCCGTTCTTCACCGGTGCCTGTAGACGAAGTCGCTGTTGGTTCGGTCGGTCATGTTTCCTCGCCCTGGTAGAGGAAGTCTGGTCCCTGGTACCACCGGTGAAGTTTGTTGAAGTCGGCAGGTACATCTCTGGTTGCGTCGTCCGCCGCGTTGAGCTTAGTGGGCACCCAGCGCCACTCGCTGACTGTTGTCGATTCTTCTATTGCGGCGACACGATGCGCTACGTACGGTTTGTACGATCTCGAGCCCGTACGCAGCCACGAAAGTACGGTGCGGCTGTCGGTCCAGTAGGTCTTGCTGTCGGGCTTCCGCTCGTGCTCTTCTATTACTGCTTCGGCCAGCCGTACTCCCATGACGGCCGCTTGCAGTGCTGCACGTGAAGTTGTAAATTAGTGGCTTCGCTGTATCCTAGGTAGCGCCTAGGAATCTTCACGTCGTTTAGCTTCTGTAGGTGTGACGTCCATTCTTGCCATTGTTCGGCTAAGTCGCTGTCGATCGCGTCGTCCCACGCAGTGCCGCGGCGCCACACTTCCTGTAGTATCTGCTTCGCTCGAATGGTGACAGGTGATGCGAAGCCGAGTGGGTCGAATAGTGACATCACGACGCGGAGAGCTTCGCGCTTCGTCGGTGTCTTGCCCTGTAGTAGCTGCGGCGGTATGCGGGCCATGTTCAGGTTGAAGGTGATCTCGTCGGTTGTCGGCTTCCATATGAGTCCCAGTACTCGCTCGGCGATGTCCGGCTTGTAGAGCTCCGTCGAGTGATTTTCAGCTTGCTCTCCAAGCGCTTCGAGTAGTGCGGGTACGTTGGATTTCCATTGCTTGAGCTCGTAGCCGGCGACCTTGTTGACGTCGCGAACATCTCTCGCGACTCGAACGGCGTCTTCGAAGTTGGTGAAGCTATCGAGGTAGTCGTCGACGTAGTGCTTCTTTACTATTGCAGCTGCGGCCTCTGGGTGCGTCTGTTGATGCTTCTCTGCGTTCAAGTTCTTGATGTAAATTGCTGTAGACGGTGAACTTGAAGCTCCGAAAATTAGTGAAGTCATTCTGTACTCGTCGGGCGGCTTGTCATCCCGGCGGTTACCACGCCAGAGGTAGCGCAGAGCGTCTCGGTCAGCTGGGCGCAGCTTCACCTGCATGAACATCTCCTTGATGTCCGCGGTTACTGCGACGGCGTGTTGTCGAAAACGCATGATGACGCCCGGTAGCGATTCGAGTAGGTCGGGTCCCTTGTAGAGCAGATTGTTCAGCGCCACTCCACGGGTCTTGGCAGCTGCGTCGTGGACGACACGCAGCTTGTCGGGCTTCATCGGGTTGACGACGGCGAAGTGCGGCAGGTACCAGGTTCTGCCGTCTGTCTTCTCTGCGGGTGCGGGCTCAGCGTAGCCCTTGGTGACGAGAGCTTCCATCTGCTCATCGTACTTCTGTTTCAGCTGCGGGTTGCGATCAATCTTCTTCTCGATGCCGTGGAGGCGTTTCAGTGAAGCTTCGTAGTTGTCGGGTAGCGTGGCGTCCTCGTTACGCCATAGCAGCGATGTCTCGTATCTTCCTTCTTTGCAGACGGTGTTCTGTTCCAGGATACGAAGCGCTCGTTGCTCTGGGTCCGACTTCGGCTTCTGCGGGTTGAGTAGCAGCGAATCCATGGTGAAGTAGTCTCGCACCATGTCGTTCAGGGCTGCACCTTCAGGCGTCTCGGTGACGTAGGACACGAAGTCGATGCTCTTCCCGAGCGTTCTGCTGTAGCCCCCGTGTAGCACCCACCCGAGCGGCGTCAGCGACGCCACCGGCTGGTCTCTGGCGCCTCGGCGTGTCCTCGAAGCTAGCAGCAGCTCCCAGTTGTCCTGGCCGACCAGGATACCCGGCGAAGCACGCTGGTACGTCAGTAGGTTGCCGATGTCACGTAGATGCTTGCAGCCTCGTAGCGCAGACTTGTTTACTTCCTGCGGCGAGATGTCCAAATTCTGTACTGTGCGCGCTCGAATCTTCATTTCCTTCTTGTTCGGGCCACGCAGAGTGATCTGTATCCTTTTCGAGTTGCTTGTGGACGACTTCGATGCGTTGATGCCGTTGATGTACAGCGGGTCGACTGGTCCCTCTGCCCCGATTTCGACGGCGATGCGCTCGTCGACTAGGGTGACCGTCGAACCGTCGTCCAGTAGCGCGAAGGTGTCGACTGTCCCCGCTGGCCCCACAGCTCGAACTGGAATCATCTTCAGGTAAGATCTGTGATGCTCTGTGGTCCACGCGGAGTTGATGGCTTCGGTCACTGCACCCTTTTCTTTTTTCTCGTAGTGCAGCATTCGGTGGTGGTGGGTCTTGCAGCCGTCGACTCCACACACCTTGGCACGGCAGCTGTGATCTCGCCTCCTGTAGCGTAGACACCTGAAACATAGCCGCTGTTTCTTCGCTATGTCCCAGCGCTCGTGCTCATCTGCTGTTTCGAATCTGTTGCAGTCTTCGGTGAAATGTCCCGGTTGTTCACACACGGGACAACGAGCTGTTGACTGCTGCGACTTCTGTTGTGGCTGCTGCTGTTGTTCGACGATGTTGTGTACTTGCTGCGTCCTCCTTTGAGGCCCCGGTGCTGGCGAGTTCACTGTTGAGTCGGGTTTCGCGAATGGTCCGCAAAACTCGGCTTCGCTCTTCAAGTAGCTCTGTATCTTGATCAGGTCCGGCGTGTCACGTGGTTGAGTAGCTGCGAACTTGTAGTAATTGCGCGCCAGCGTCGGTGGTAGCTTCTCCACGATGGCCGCCACTAGCTCCGGATTGAAGAGGTAGTAGCCGAAGTCGAGGGCTCGCAACATCGCCACGGCGTTGGTCACTTTGCAGGCGAACTGGCAGATGTCCGACGGTGACTCGGTGAGGCGCGGCAGAGACCGAAGATTGTCGATCTCGACCATCGCCAACGTTTCAGGACGACCAGGTGTCGACTCGATGTTGGGTGTCGGACTCGGTGACGACAGAGCCCCCCTCGGTGTCTTCTTCACTGTCGGATTGTTCGAGCGCGGCGAGACGACTCGTCGCGTACTCGATCTGTCGAAGAAGTTCTTGTTTAGCTGTAGCGTTGCGGTGCGACTTCTTCGAGCGGCGAGATTCCGCACGTTGGCTGCGTGCGCGCTGCTCCGCGAGACTGTTCGTGTCCCGTGGCGGCCTCTCTCGACGCTCGGAGTGATGCTCGATGTGTCGCTCGATGTGTTGCCCGAAGTGTGGCGCATGTTGCTCGAAGTGCGGCGCGGTGAATGTTTCAGTCCCCAACGGCGGTGTCCGCGGCGTCACGGCGGCGGTGTGTGGCGCGGCAGCGCGCGGCGCGTGCAGCGCGGCGCGTGCAGCGCGGCGGCGTGCGGCGCGGCGAATGATGCGGAGGTTGGCGCCAGTGGCGCCATCACGGCGGCGGGGTGCGGCGCGGCGAGTGAAGCGGAGGTGGGCGCCGGTGGCGCCATCACGGCGGCGGGGGGCGGCACGGTCGCGGTGTGATGCTCTGGAACGGCGTGTGGCGCCGTCGCGGCGGGCGCGAAGCTGTATGATGCCCGTCGCATTGGTGAGACCACAGCCGCTGACGCGTAGCCGCTGGTCGAAGGATGCTCCTCCGTGATGACTGTTGCCCCGGTGCGCGAAGTACCCGATGTTGACGCCGTTGTACCCGTTGTCGTGGTCTCGGCGGATGACTCTTGCTCGGAAGCCGGCGCTCGTCCTCTTCCTGTGGAGCGGGTGACCGGCATGGTAGCGGATATCGAATCGAAGAGTCAACGACAAGTCTTGAAAAAGACTGTTTGCGGCGTTAGTTATCGGAGTCGACGAGAAGTAGTCTTAAAAAAGACTGTTTGCGGCGTTAGTTATCGGAGTCGACGAGAAGTAGTCTTAAAAAAGACTTTTTGCGGCGTTTAAATTAACGTTTAGTCTTGAAAAAGACTGTTAAGGTCCCAATTATCCGGCCACGAAGGTCCAAAAATGTGGGGAACCCTAAGCACAGCGGTGGAGCAGTGGACTGTATTTCTTCGGGAGAGGCCTTCGGATTCCCACACTTATACTGTGAAGCTTTGGAGCTGGGATTTAAACACGTCTTCAAGCCTTGAAACGCTAATTTATTCTTTCTTCACAATCTTCTTATAGCTACTGAGCTATTCACTAGTCACTATCACTATTCACTAGACTTCCTAGTTTTTCCTTTCTTCTTTCTTCTAGAGCCGCCGTTGGTGAACTGAACAATTTGGCATCGTTGCTTCTTCATGCACCACTGGTGCAGGTAGAGGGGTTCAGGGCTATGCCCTTTTCCCCTGGCTTTCATCTCCACCTGTAACGACAGGTGTGGCTTTTGTGTTTGGGCTTCTCGGGTGGGGGTGCCGCAAGCAGCCACTATGCGCCGGGGCGATCAAGCCCTGCCAGGTTAATCCCCGTTCGGGGAAGCCCAGCGAACCGATCAGCTCGCACGGCAGCGGCCGCCTGCGGTCCCACCCTGTCTTCCTGTGCTTCTTCTTCTTCCTCTTCTGTAGTAATGGTTGTCGTTGTAGTTATCTGTTCTACATTGGCTGTCTTTGGTATAATTTCCCTCTGTGACGGTTTCAATCTTCTTTTTCCCGGTCTGTCTGGGGGGCGCGCGTGGAGTGGTGCGATGCCGCGGATGTGGTCGAATGCTGACTTGTCCGCGGCTTCGAACATCCTTTTGGCGAGATGTCCAATGAAGGCGTCCAGGCCTTCCACCTTCAGATCCCTTCGGATGACTTCGTTTCTCACGTACCTGGGAGCTCTCACTATGCTTCTCAGCGCTAGGTTTTCTTGAGCCTGAATCCTCTTCTTTCCGGTGGCTGCGACATAGATGTACCACGCCGGCGAAGCGTACGTCAGCCTGGATCTTATGTATGTCTTGTAGATCATAAGCTTCGTCCGGAGTGGCAATCTGGAGGTCAGAAGAGGATTCAGTCTAGCTCTTGCGTTTTTCACCTTCCCGATGACCTCTTCAATGTGCTTCTGGAAGGTGAGGTTGCGATCTATTGTGACTCCCAGGTACTTTATGTGAGGCTACCATTTGATCTCTTGTCCGGCTAATATTATTTTGGGGGCGTTTGGTCTCTCCATTCCAGTCATTAGCGCTTGAGTCTTGGAGACGTTCATCTTCATCCTCCATTTCTCCAGCCAGT
Organism: Cabera pusaria; assembly: GCA_954871355.1. NCBI lineage: Eukaryota > Metazoa > Arthropoda > Insecta > Lepidoptera > Geometridae > Cabera > Cabera pusaria. The sequence goes on along the minus strand of OX940900.1, from coordinate 20,732,408 downwards.
CTGGTAAGGCGTCTAAGGCTTGCTGGAGGTAGCGGACGGCTTGTGCTGGGTTCATGGATGCCGCAAAGTACGCTGCATCGTCCGCATATAAAGCGAGCTTAGCTCGCCCAACGACAGGGATGTCGTCGGTGTACCGAGCATAAGCTATTGGGGAGATACAGCTTCCCTGCGGGACCCCCGCTTTTATCGGCTTCAGGCTTGACGTTGAGTCTTCAACTGCGACCTGGAACGATCTTCCTTTAAGATAGGACGCCAGGACCAGGACGATTTGTCGGGGGGCGGTAGTCGTTGACAGCTTGTATAGCAGCCCCTCATGCCATACCCTGTCAAACGCTTTTTCCATGTCTAAGAATGCTGCTGCTATGACTTCCTTTTTGTTCGAGGAGGTGGCCATCTCATACACGATTCTCGTGACTTGGAGGGTGGTGGAATGTTCTGCTCTGAACCCGAATTGCTCAGGCCTTGGAGTCAGGTGTGGCGTCAATTTCTGTAGGATGAGCCTTTCGAACAGCTTGCTCATCGTGTTCAGTAGCGTGATTGGCCTATAGCTGTCTGGCTTCTTCGGGTCTTTGCCTGGTTTTGGAATCATTACCACCCTTCCTGTCTTCCATGTAGTCGGGAAGCAGCCGGTGTGTATTATCCCATTGAAGGTTCTGGTCATAGCAGCAACTGTCTTGTTGGGTATGAATTTCAGGGCTTCATTGCTTATTTGGTCTGGTCCTGGTGCCTTCCTGTTAGGTAGCTTCTGGATCGCTCTTTTAATTTGGCCTGGTGAGAAGAAGATTTCTTCTTCGTCGCTCTCTGGTTGAGCTTGTATGTACTCCGCTACTTTGGCCTCTATTTCTGCCGTGTGCGCTGGTTGTCTGGATGCATTGGGCTGGAACTGTTTTTCTAGGTTTGAGGCAAAGATCTCCGCCCTTTCTTGTGCCTCAAATCTCAGTAGTCCATCCTCTCCGATGAGCGGTCTTACGTGCCGGCTTTCTTATTTTTGGCCTCTTTTCTGTATACTGGGCACGCTCCATAGTTGGCTGGATGCGTGCCGGAGCAGTTTGCACAGGTAGCGGGTTCCTCGCGGGGGCGGGGGCATTCTCTCGCCGCATGTTCTTCGCCACAGCGCACGCATGCCTGCTCTCTGTGGCAATTGTGCGAGCTGTGGCGGAACTGTTGGCACCTGTGGCACTGCGCAGGCCCCTTCTTTGCGCGCCACGCCTCAATCTTGATGCCTGGCATAAAGAGCAGCTCGTCTACTTCATAAATGGCCGGTATTAGCGCAGGCGTCTTCTTGAAGAGTCCGTAAAATACGCAACCCGGTCTGTCTTGTCGTCCGAAAATCGGCTTGATATACTCGGGCTCGAATCCCTTGTCTTCGAATTCTTTTATTAATTCTTCCGGTTTGGTGTCCGCCGGTAGCCCCCGGATAGCTACTTTCAGGCTTCTCTCTGCGGGGAGTGAGTACGAAAACCAACTGATCTTCTCCTCTTTTTCAAGTCGGGTAAGATAGGCTTGGATCACCCTGTACTCGTTTTCGTCTTCGGGGCTGAATTTAATACCCTGCCCGTAGGGTTTTCCGTTTGGCGGCCTTTTGAGAGTCTCGGCGATCGCTTTAAAATGCTTCGTCCAATTTTCTATACGCTCGACGATAAGCGGTGGGTATTTCGGCGTCTTCCTTACCGCGTCCGGAGCGGCCGCGGGCTGCGCGGCGGGCGCAACAGATGCGTCGGGCGCAACAGGTGCAGCGGGCGCAACAGGTTGGCCACGCGACGTTTGCGCGACGGCGGGCGCTCGGGGCGCGCGGGGCGCGGCGGCGGCGGCGGGCGCAACAGGTGCGCGGCCGGTTTTAGCACCTACGGGTGCTTTGAGCGCGGCGGCGGCGGCGTACGGTGCGCGACCAGCAGGCGCATCGGTGGCGCGGTCGGCTTTCGCGGGCGCGACGCGTTCCCGACCCGCGGTGGGTTGCGCGGATACGTACGCGGCGAACCCGGTACGCGCGGCGGCGGCGTAGGCGCCGACGGGGGCAGCGCGGGTCGCGGGGGCCGTCCGACTTACGTCACTCGAGCCGGCGAGAGGAGGCGGGGCCTGGGTGGCGTGATGCGGCGCGCGATCTACGTCACGGTGACGCGCGTTCGAGACGGGTATCGCGGCGCGTGCCGTCTCTTTCTCGCGCCCGGTTTTACGGAGTTTTTCTCCGAAACACGGGCGCTGAGGCAGCGGTGCCTTGTCCAGCAGCGGAGTCCCGGACGGTCCGGGCTCCGGGCTGGGAGTCCTAAGCCTCGTACGCGTCGACGGAGGGCTAGGAGACGCCGAGCGAGCGCGGCGGCGTTTTCCCCCTTCGGCGGTGCGGGGCGGCGGCAGTGGGATGTCTTCCCGAATGTTTAGTTCGGGGGCAGGCGGCAGCGTGATTAGGGCTTTCTGGGCAAACTGTAGTGCCACTTGATCTTCATTCGACAGTTCTTTGCCTTCCATCTCTGCCTCTTCCAGGCGCAGAAACAGCGCCATCCAGCGCAACATCCCATCCGAGAGGGCCCCGGCTTGAATAAGACGGGCGAGTGTGAGCATATCACGCTCGTAAAGCCCCCTCGGTGAGAGTGACAGCCAAAATGACGCCGGTATAGAGCCCTTTGGCAGGTGCGAAACCGGTGACGTGAGGTCAATCGGCGCCGGCGGGGTTACTAAATGGCCCTGAGAAGGGCCGGGCTCATTACCGGTGGTTACTCCGGTTACTTTACATGGTTGCTCGGCTTCTCCACTAGTGGAGGCGGTGCTAGTTACCGTGGTGGCGGAACTAGGTTGCGGTTGGCCCTGAAAAGGGCCTTTTGTTGGTCCCGGCGGTGGCGGGTCCATGGCTTCAGAGGTTCGAAGTCCTTGCTTCCGTGCGACGCAAGAAGAGGCCGGTTACAGGGCGGTGTGGTTACAACACCGCCAGCATGCCGACCTCTCCGACAATCCGTAGGCGCAGATTTTCCCCTCCGAAGCACGGAGCTCCGGGTGCCGTCGACGATTATTTGCTCAGGAAATAACGAAGACACAGCGGTAGGCGACTTGCAGTGGAGAGACGTCCGTACACGGCGAGCGCGGCGATCCAACAATTTGGCACGGTAGCGACGCTCTATTTATATTGTTGTTGGTACTTGCAAAAGAGCGAGAGGTCGATAGTCTGGGAGCGCCCGCACTCTGTCTCGCAGGGCGTGTCCTTGTGTGGGCGCACGCACGAGATGCCGACTTTTCGGAGATATACTCTCCCGAGATGCTGTTTAGTCGAGCGCTAACCATCAGAGAGTGCGGAGCTCTCCCAGACCTATGCTATTTGCAAGTACCAACCCTATTCCTAAACCTAACCTGGTCTAGGTTGACTATCTGTTTCATCTAATAAAGCCGAACATGCTTTATTTTAACTATTACCTATCTACTTAGGTTGTACGAATGACCTGTCTTTAGTCCTATAAGACCTATTTTACTATTACAAACCTTACACGAGTTATATTCCTATGTTCTAATAAGAATCTAACAAAATCTATCTATAATAAGGCTGTTTACGAATGCGATACAATTACAAACTATATCTCTGTCTATCTGTACGAATATGAACGTTTATACAATACAAATTATATGTCTATCTATACGAAGCTATATCGAAATGCGAACTCTATACATGGCAAAGTACCCTACCTATCCTAGAGTACTAAGCTAAAACTTATCTTTATTATATACAACTTATAACTAACTATACATAGTGCGTTCATATTGTCGGTGTACGTCGTTGTCCGGAACAAAATGCATATACACACATACATACACATACACATATTTAAATATACCATATCATACATAATATTACACAATATAAATATATTATTCTATGGTATGCGTTGTATTATTTCAATTATTAACATTAATAAGGTTTATAAATTAGCAGACAGAAGATAAACTGTGAATGGTTGCTAATGTGGTATTTTAGCAAGATAAACCTTTTTACCTGTTCTTTGAATGAGGACGGATACTGTGCCTGCCGAATAGTAATAGGCAGTTTATTCCATAGACGAATTGATTCAACTGTATATGAATTACTGTGCCTGCCGAATAGTAATAGGCAGTTTATTCCATAGACGAATTGATTCAACTGTATATGAATACCTCTGGGGGTAAATAAAGTAACATAGGGGGTATGTGCGGTAATCTCTTGACTATTTTTTAGCAGAATGCTGGGGTACATTTTGTAGCATACGGGGTATGCAAGATGAAATAGTTTTTTGAAGGTTTGCGCAAGAAAAAGTAATTTGAAACCACTGCCCTAGATTATAAAAATTTGTATTATTAACTCTAGTCTTTGCAAGCAGGCCTTAAATTACATTAGGATAGATCATACATACCTAATTTATAAAGTAATTCTGTTAGTTTGCTTCAATAAAGAATATTTGTATAGTATTATTGTTGGTACATGCATTTTCCACATTCATTTCAACAATTTCAAGGTATTATCAAACTAGGTTTCATTTAAAAGTATGCCAACAATTTTACGGCCTGATAAAATGAAACCTATTGTTACTGAGTGTTTACAAACTGCAGTATTGTTTTATGGCATAACTCAGAGGTACTTGAAATCTATCACAAATTGTTTGTATCATAACTCTGTATCTACATTAAATTGCATTCTAGTTAATAACTGATTTTCAAAAAGGAGGTTCTTTTTTTTTGTATGTTTGTTTTACGCGAATTCGATTGATTATTTGCTTAATAGGTAGGGTACGTAAATCCAAGGTGGTCCCATTGTAATTCATCGAGATCTGATGCGTTTCTCCAGAGATATGGAGATAAACACCTCAAACTTGGTACTGAAAATGACAAGCGTCGCAATTAAAGTCGGTTCTTTCGTTTCGTAAGCTGGCAGCAGCTGGAAACAAAGAGCAGAAGAAGCGAGCCATAGGTGAGGCCTATGTCCAGCAGTGGACATAGATAGGTTGATGAGATGGTGTGATCGAAGATCGTGAACACGTTCGGCCTAGAATAATCTGACTCGCAAGGGCTACATGCTGCCGGAACAGCGTAAGGTTTATATATTAAGGCGGCAGATTTTCTCCTTGATGGTGGTAATCTACTTTTTGGTAGCAACTCAGGCGGAACATCGATATAATATAAGGAGCATCATCTGTGGATACTAGTTTTATGACACTCTATGACCACATTTAAAAGTAACCCCGTTTTACCGTTTGCACCATTGACTTGCACCTTCAATGGTGCAGATGTAACCATTTTGTTTTATTTTCTAATGCTTTATTTTAAACTGAACTCGGTCTTCAGCTTCCAACCGCTGCCAGTCAGCTTGCATATACATATAATCGCTCCACCTCGTTGGCTAGCTTCTCTGCTCTCAAACAAGTTTAAAGAACTCATTCCCGTTATTCATAAATACAATAGGATAATGATGTCCTCTCAATTTTCTCTAGAGCAACCAAGCTGAAAGATGTAGTTGCACAACTAAAATGTTTTCATGAATATGGCGTTAAATATCTTAATAAAAAGCATTATCGATGTTGTATGGTAACAATGACCTATTGTGAATCAGTGTCCAGTGGCATGGATACAAGGACACACACAAAAGGCTAAAGAATATTCAGGTCAACTACAAATTATTGTTACTACTGCGGTCTTTTATTATATATGCTTTTTATATTGTGTTCGAAAAAAATCACGAAATATCACAAGTGGGTGTAGTGACATCACGTGTATTTATTTTTTATTTATATTATTTTCAACTGTGTAGTCATAATAGTTTCCATACGGACAGACAGACAGACATGAAGAATGTATAGGGTTCCTTCGGCTACGGAACCCTAAAAAGAGGATGCGTAGAAAGCCACGCGTTAGAAGTAAAACTTCCAAGTTCTCCGCTGTCCGTCTGTCTGTCTGTCTGTCTGTCTGTCTGTCTGTCTGTCCGTCTGTCACCAGGCTGTATCTCATGAAACGTGATAGTTAGACAGTCAAAATTTTCACAGATGATGTATTTCTGTTGCCGCTATAACAACAAATACTAAAAACAGAATAAAGTTAAAAATAATAGAGGGTCCCCATACAAGAAACGTGTTTTTTCGGCATTTCACGCCATCTATGTACGCTTAGTTAGGTAAACGTCCCATAGATGGCGTTATATTAAAATGTCGATCCCTAACACCTTTGTTAGACGTTAGATGGCGTTATAAGAAATAAAATGTTTATTAATTCTTATTTTTTGCTGGCGAAAAATGATAGTGGTATTTTTTGCTCGATGTTATAAAATACTGTAGTGTGGTACGGAACCCTACTAGTGCGAGTCCGACTTGCACTTGGCCGGTTTATTTTATTTTGTATAACTCCATAAATCTGTTAAACTTGCGGGACAAATGCTTGAAATTAATAACGAATACGTCTTCGTAGTTACGACGTTCTACAATAGAGGGAGTTTATAAATATAAAATATAACATGACGCTTACGTCACTTCCACTGATGCGGACCGTGACGCTACGTCACCTCTGACAAATTTACCCCAGTGCGCCTGAAGAAACTGTATCACTTCAACAAGATAACTTTCATAAACATACGGTCTACACACTTAGTCACTAATTTATCTTGACACATAGCTAAATATATTACCTAACTGATAGTACGATGTAAAATCCAAGAAAATATAATTAGAAAATCCACTTGAGAGGCATTAAAGATAATCAGATTCAAACAGCGATAAGAAAAGCCGCATCAGCTAGATATTTGATGCTATTTGATAAAACTTTAATTGGTTTCAATTAGCAAGATATGAAATATTTAACATCATGACAAAAAACAAAACAACGGCGTAGTAGGATACCTACCCTACATAGTAGTACCCTACTTTTGAGGGCCTGGTGATGTCGTGGGAGAATGGTCGGCTTTGATGCCAGAGGCAACGAGTTTAATCCCTGCCGTGCACCAATGGATTTTCTATCGAAATATGTATGTGCGCTTTTCACAGTGGCCCTCCGTTGAAGGAAAAACATCGTTAGAAACCCCCAACCCCCGCATGGCGGTAGGTAACTAGTTTCCGCCTGGCCGGCTACCACCCTCAAGTTAGAAAATCTGTCGCCAAACATCTAATGTGTTCCGGCAGATATACTTAAGAGCCAGTTCATTTTATTCTAGGCCTAGCATTCTACCATCCTCGACCGCATCATCACTTACTAACAGGTGAGATAGTGGCCAAACGCTACCCTATAGGATATTAAAAATTTTACCCTCTCTAACAAAACTAATCTTCCACAGGTACGTCCAAAAGAAATCTACAATCTAGGCGCACAATCTCATGTAAAGATATCCTTCGAACTAAGTGAATACACAGCACAAGTGGATGCCCTCGGTACCCTGAGGCTGTTGGAAGCAGTCAGGGTGGTAGGACTGGAGAAGGAGACCAAGATATACCAGGCTTCGACGTCAGAGTTGTATGGAAAGGTGGTTGAAACTCCACAGAATGAGAAGACGCCGTTTTATCCGAGGTCGCCTTACGGTAAAGTACATTCCTTCTACAATTTACGAGTCTACAAATCGTGAACATTGTCGATGAGAGATGTCATCATGTGATGTAATGGTCAAACGCCTACGGCCTAACTTTCAGGAATAAAAGAAATAAAGCACAAGATATGTACAAATACACTACTGTTCAAGATATAGAAATTATGAAAATTCTCTTTTTTGCAAAACATGTTTTGCATTTGAAAAATTGGATCAAACGACAGTGGTAAGACTTGCTAGTCCGCCTGGACTGGTACCACTGCTTTGACTTTTACTTATCTGTGAAATATAGATGTTTTTCGATTTGAAGGACAAAATGTCCGGTGAAATTACAGGTTGTTTAATATGTACTTAACATCTTTATGTCTCAAGGTAAAGGGCCCACGCGCCTTATTCTGGCGACCCAAAAATTTGTTATAAGCTTTTTTTATCGGATACATTTCGGAGAGTGTGGTATTGAACTGCATAATTTTGGAATCAAATTATCATTACATCCGTATTTTATAATCGTACAACTAGAGATACTAAAAGGCGCCACCGATTTATAGTGGATATTATAATCTACCCAAACGAAGTCACTTGCTTCTTCGTTCATCATACAAACCGTCAGAGTATGGAATACCCTGGCTGAGTCTGCAATCAAATCGCGATTGATTAGGTACCTTCATGGTAAGCACGCTCCATCATCGATCTCATCATCGCTTCAGGTGAGATAGTGATCATGTGCTGTGCTAAAGCTACCCAGTTCGGTGTAAAAAAAGGCACACGTCATCGCTCATCGCCAGGCTAGCGTTTACCTTCTTCTGTTACTACCTACATTCCATCAATTAACATTCAAATACCGATTTATTGGTTCAAATGTAGAAACACCTCAAAAATTGCAGCTTGTGCAAAACTCTACGGATACTGGATAGTAATAAACTACAGGGAAGCTTACGGGATGTTTGCGTGTAACGGACTGTTGTTTAACCACGAGAGTCCGCGGCGGGGGGAGAACTTTGTTACGAGGAAGATAACACGCGGCGTCGCCAAGATCACGCTCGGACTTATGTCACACATAGAGCTCGGTACCTTGGACAGCAAGAGGGACTGGGGGCACGCCAAGGATTATGTAGAGGTGAGCAGAACACTTCCGATTTCTATAGGTTACTAGTCGCCGGATTAAGCAAGCGCGGGGCCCGTAGCAAATTCTTTCAAAGAGCCCTTGATCTACTATGGATTCTGAAGTACATAAAAAGTGGTAAAAAAAACAATTTAATACTGAATACGTTTATTTGCCATCTATAGGTTACAATTTTGTGGGTAATTAGTAGTCTGGGTTTAAATATGTGTGGCCCCCTTTCGCGCGGGGTTCTTAGCAATTGCTGCTCTTGCTACGTAGTTAATCCGGACTTCGTTCACGTACACCAAGAACTCATGATATAAAGTATCTCCTTGTGATATTTAAGTATGATCGCAGTGTCCGTTTAGGCGTGATTAGGTAACAAATAGACAGAGTGACAGAGTTACAAACGTTTTTAGGGTTCCGTAGCCAAATGGCAAAAAACGGAACCCTTATAGATTCGTCATGTCTGTCTGTCTGTCTGTCCGTCCGTATGTCACAGCCATTTTATTCCGAAACTGTTAGGACTACAGAATTGAAACTTGGTAGGTAGATGTATTCTGTGAACCGCTTTCCGATATTTATACAAAAATAAAAAATATAAATGTTTAAGGGGATCCCATACATGGAACTAAAATGTTTCTTCAAACCTATACGTGTGGGGTGTCTATGGATAGGTCTTCAAAAATAACATTGAGGTTCCTAAAATCATTTTCTTCTCTAAGTCAATCATTTGAAAGATAGGCGCGTCTAAAGTGGTAAAATGTGTGGCCCCCCCCCCCTCTAACTTTTAAAGTATGGGAGTGAAAATCTAAAAAAAATATATGATGTAGATCTCCATAAAAACTAACAACGAAAATTGGTTTGAACGAGATACAGTCAGCAGTTTTAGAGAAATGGCGACCGCAAAGATAACTTTGTTTTTCATACAAACACTATGAAAAACAAAGTTAATTTTGTAGTTGCGAAAAATTATAGTTATGGAATACTTAACTAACTCTACGAGTGCGAGTCTGACTTGCACTTGGCCAGTTTATTTAATTATTAATATTAGTATGGCTAGATGATTTATATTATTTATTTATTAAATTAATATTTAATACATTATTGGAAGAAGCGAAGGCGGGAGGTATGTCACCATGTGGAAAGAAGTAGTCTCTGCCTACCCCAACGGGAAAAAGGCCTGATTGTATGTATGTATTTATTAAATTGCGAATACAGGAAATACATAAATACAGGTCAAAATGTTCTTAATAAACATTGTAGAACGTGCAGCTGTATTACCCCACATGGCATGCAATATGTTATAATGTGCTTAAAAGCTTACTCGGGCACTTTCTAAAAAATCCCTCATGAAATAAACAATATTTACTATTACAAACTTCTGTCTAGCATCGGTCTAGGGCTCAAACTGCAAAGCTAAGTTTGTTCTTTAACCTAGTTTGACAAATTTGTACTGAGCACTCGGTACGCGAGTCCAACGTGCACTTGGCCGTTTTTGTTTAAATAATATAACGTGTTTTTCAACCGACTTTCCAAAAAGAAGGGGGTACTCAATTCGTCTGTGTATATATTTTTTTTATTGTATGTTACGCGATTACTCCGTCAATTGTGAACCGATTTGAATGATTCTTTTTGTAATCGGTAGGGTACGTTTCCGAGGTGGTCCCATTGTAACTTATTATTCTAGGCAATGTGGCTCATGCTACAACAAGAAGAACCGGAAGACTTCGTGGTAGCAACGGGTGAGACTCACAGCGTGCGAGAATTTGTCGAGAAGGCATTCTCGTGCGTCGGACGCACTATTGTGTGGCGAGGGAGCGGAGTGGACGAGACCGGACATGACTCTAAGACTGATCAAATGCTTGTTAAAGTCAATCCGAAGTATTTTAGGCAGACTGAAGTTGTAAGTATTTGTCTACTTCATCGAGGTACATGTAAACCAGAGGTGCCCATCATAAACTGACTTAAGTGCCGAGCGGCGCGCGATCGGGCGTGAGCAGTCCTTACGCTAAACTAAGGGAGATGTAGATTCAGCACTGCTTTTTATTTGAACGTAGAGCTAGTTCGCAACACGTTATCTGGTACGTAGTACATATACATCGGCGGTCTACTTTTATTTCAAACTAGCGTCCCGTCCTGGCTTTACACGGTTAAAGCATATACAGGGTTATTAGTAATTCGATCTATTTCCGGCAGGAGCAGATAGGGGGGCTAAAATGCAACATATTTAGCCCCCTAAATGTATGGCCGAAGATTAATAGTTTACAGGGTGTTTGGAAATTATCCATTTAATTATCAATTTTTGGAAAAACCCCATTTTGGAGGTTTTTAACAAAATAAAAAAAAACGAAATCGACAACTTTTTAACAAAATAAAAAAAAGACGTCAGTGTTTTTTTTAAGAAAATTTATATTATTATACTATATACTAATCGTACCACAACGAATACGTAACCAGCCAAGTCTATTGGATAGTAGATAGATTCTACCTACATGTATCTACCTACTTACTACTACTACGCTTATAATAATTAGATTAAGTAATTTATTTTTCGCTTTTGAGTGCCAGTTTGTGGTTATGAAGTCGGTTTTTTTTTAAATAATTTATTTTTTAAATGTATACAAGGCAACAGGCACGAGGCTAGTTTGACCACTATCTCACCTGTTGGTAAGCTATGATGCGGTCGAGGATGATACTACGCTAGGCCTAGAATGGGAACTGGCTCTCAAAGACAGCTGCTTTAGACGATTTGATTTTCCAACTCAAGGGTGGTAGCTCGGGCGGACACTAGAAAGTGTCCCACCTCCATGCTAATTATGTGTGTGCAAATAAATAGTTGATCTATAAATGCTCTTCTTCGATTTCAGGACCTACTATTGGGTGATGCGACGAAAGCATACGAGAAGCTCGGCTGGAAACCTCGAGTGACCTTCAACCAGCTGGTGGAAGACATGGTAGAAGCTGACATGGACCTCATGCGGAGGAACCCTGAGGCGTAGGTCTATAGGTAACATGGCTCAAATGTAAGCATGGTGCATGGACAGGTATAAGAAAGCATGGGGTGATTTAGCATGCGCATGGAGATAATTATATATATTTATATAACATGGCTCAAATGTAAGCATGGTGCATGGACAGGTATAAGAAAGCATGGGGTGATTTAGCATGCGCATGGAGATAATTATATATATTTATCTAACATGGCTCAAATGTAAGCATGGTGCATGAACAGGTTTATACCGGGTTCATACCAGGCGATTCTAGTCGTTCTACTTCCTAGGGATGTACTTTTCTTTCGATTCCAAGTACTTTTAGTATCGATACTTTAGAATCTATACTAAGTAAGTACTGGTTAAAAGTATTCGTTTCATTACTCAAATATTTGTTTTGGAAGAACATTTAGGCTAGCATTATAGAGCGATAATAAGGTTTCGAATGAAGCTATTTGATTAGCTAATCAAGCGCGATTTAATCGATAAAAAATATCGATTGGGTATTTGTTGTAACTCGTATCGTACGTCTCTAGGAAGTTGAACGACAAAAATCGCCTGGTCTGAACCTGGCATTATAAAAGCATGGGGAGATTAAGCATGAGCATGGAGATATATAATATATATATATATAACATGGCTCAAATGTAAGCATCGTGCATGAATAGGTTTAAGAAAGTATGGGGTGATTTAGCATGCGCAATTGCGCATGGAGATATCATAAATAATCATAATAAATATATTTATTAACTTATTATGAAGATGGAAATATTTTACACGTTAATAGTGATTGATATTTAGCATGTGGCATGGTGATATTTAGCATGGGCATGGGGATATTTAAAATGTTGCATTGCATGGTATACAATTGCATGAGAGGCAAATACATATCTAACATTGCATGGAAAATAAGAATAACGCATGTGCGTAATTAATTTGTAATGTTGCAATCTAAAATGATCTCAAGAGATTTCGATCCCCACTCATTGCACTATTGACGTGAACCCACTCCAGACAAAGCATATTTAGCTTAGTTGGAGGGTTAACAAGACTACTAGTAATGTGTAACCCAGATTAAACTAGTAAGCTTTAAAAAAAATATGTAAATGATGTAATAAGCCTTGATTAGAGCAAATTAAGATAAAATATGATAGGGATATAGAAGATAAGTTTTTATTTATATTAATAATAAGTCAATGAATGTTCCTTTAAGTGAAAGGCTTGTATAATATAATATGCACAGTTAATACCGGTATACACGCGTACAGTATTTAAACATGAATCCATTTGATAAAAGAGTGATATTTTTTATTTAATGTATGATACCCATGATTCTATTTGACATGATGCATGGATCGATTTAGCATGAGACAGGCATGGCGCTATTTAGTTTAACATTATGAACACACTTTTAATGTTTTCATTTTTCTATCCATCTTATTATCTATCCGTATCGTCAGGTGAACTTCAGGTGAGACAGTGGTCAAGCGCTACCCATAAAAAAATTCGCATAAAAAAAAATACTAACGTAATAACACAAGCAAAATATTAGCCATTTGATCTTACTCCTACACGGTTTTTTGGGGTTTCGAACCCAAAGGGTATCAACGGAACCCTATTACTGACACTCCGCTGTCTGTCTGTCCGTCTGTCACTAAGCTGTATCTCATGAACCGTGACAGCTAGGTGGTTAAAATGTTCACAGATGATGATGTATTTCTGTTGCCGCTATAGCAACAAATACTAAAAACAGCACAAAGTTAAAAATTAAAGGTGGTCCCCATACAAAAAACGTGTTTTTACTATAGCACGATCTATGAACGATTATTAACCTTATTAATAATATTAATTATCTAGCCTAACACCTTTGTGTTAAGGTTCACTTAGTTGGTGTTAGAAGTTCCTTAGATGGCGTTGTAGTTAATAAGCATGTTTAGTATTGACACGGTAATATAATATTACCGTGGTATTGTACTGCGGTTCGGGACCCTCCGTGTGCGAGTCAAAAGTCTGACTCGCACTTGGCCAGTTTTATTTCTTTAAAATACTCACTTAAAACTAAAGAAATACTGGCGAAGAGGGGAAGGTTCTCAACCTCCTCCTTTTTTGTAAAGTCGGCTAATAACATTACAAAAAACAAAGGGTTTATTAATAATTTTTGGTATTACGTTTCCTTCATTCTTCGTTCCTACATTCGGTTCAAAATGCAGTTCAGCGTAAACCATTTTTAACCGACTTCACGAAAAAAGGAGAAGGTTCTCAATTCGTCTGTGTTTTTTTTGTGTGTTACGCGATTACTCCGTCAATTGTAAACTGATTCAAATGATTCTTTTTTTAATAGGTAGGTTCGTTTCCGAGGTGGTCCAATTGTAATTTCATCGAGATCTGATTAGTATCTCCAGAGATATGGAGATAAATACCTCAAACATAGGAGAATGTACTGGTTTTTGGAAGAAGAGTCCCAAGAAGATTATACACAATGGAGGTTGCTATTGCTTATACTTTTGAAGACTAAAAAATATGACCTTGAATTATGTTTTTACATCTTTCTTCACGTTGATTTTGGTTTTTGACAGATATTCTTACGGTAACTGTGAGCGAGATAGAAACAAAGGTGGGGAGAATTAATTTGTCTTCACAGGAATGTTCTACCGGGCAAAGTCTTGTTAGGGTGCAAAGTTTTTGAGCATACCTAATATTTTTTGACATGACATGATGTTTGGCGAAGATGGCGGCCATATCAGTCCCGCGACACTGCATACATAATTAAATAACTCAGAATTATGAACGTACTTTGTACCAACCAACACTGCAAAAAAAAAAAAATAAGCATAATACCACAGATTTTAAGAAAGTTTTCTTTTTCAGAATGAAGAAAGGCTGTGAATCAGTTTTCTAGAAGAAAATTTCGGAATATACAATGGTCTACTTACAATATGTATGTTATCGCATTTAGTGGCACAAAATAGTTTGGATTATTAAGTATTAGTTATATATTTTGTTGTTCCATAATTTCCAAATGACAAAGTTTTATTAGAACGGTACTGTGATCCGATTTAAATAGCGGCTATCGCGTGTAAGTTTTCCGCTAAAGGCGCTAGTGTGCTACAAGGACCCCTAATGTCAATGTCATATATAAATTATTTATCCCAAACTGACATTGACATAACATTAATTTTGACACTGACATTTCATTGTAAAATTGTATAGCTTGACAGGTTACTCCGTGGGCCATCTGAGTGCCTAGTGCGAGTTTGTTTAGATTTTTTTTTTACGTACTAGATGCCTTTAATGTAAACGCAGATTTATATGGCCAATTATAATGTTCCCTATTATGCACACTAGATGGCGCTTTTTAATTCCATACATATCTGCGTTTACTTTAACGTGACCGAGTAAGTAAAAAGATCTACAGAAACTCTCACTAGGCACCAAAGATCGTAGTCCCCATGCCGAATCCATGCCCCATCGAATCGAAGTTTATTATTTAATTTCAAGTTAAACGGTCTACACACTGCACACGGTCTGTGACACGGTCCTAAAATCAGAGGCGATATCGGGACAGTGGTGGGAGGACCCTAGGTCGTACCATAAATCGCCTCGTGTGTAGGCAAATCGTACCCGAATTTTATCGTTTACCCTAACTCTAAGGATTGTTCGCGGATAACTTCGTCGTTTATGAACCGATTTTGATGGTTCTTTTTTTGTTCGAAAGGGAGTATCCCAAGGTTAGTACCATAGTAATTTCATCGAAATCTGATTGGTGCATCCAGAGATATGGAGATAAACACATTAAACTTTGTAAAATTGTTAAGCACAATCCAAAATTTCATCGTACCGACGGGACTCGAACCCGCACCCCCCGGATTACACGTCCAGGTGCTCTGCCAATTAAGCCACGGTTCGATCCATCGATACGACGAAATTAGTGGATTGTATTTGTTAACCCAATTATGCATTGGTGGCGAGGCGAGTCCCGTCGGTACGATGAAATTTTGGATTGTGTTTAACAATTTTACAAAAATATAAAGTGTGTGACACTTCAAAGAAACATAATATCACATTAAACTTGTTACTGAAAATTAATAACGCTGCATTTGAAGTCGGTTATTTTAGTTTTTTAAACGATTTTATGCTGTTTCGAGAGTATCGGCGGCATCTCGGATCAACGAGCAGTCTGTTGCACGGTCGGTTACGTCAGTCCCGCGACACTGCATACATAATTAAATAACTCAGAATTATGAACGTACTTTGTACCAACCAACACTGCAAAAAAAGTTTCTATTAAATGTATAAGCATTATGCTACAGTTTATATAATAGTTACAACGTAAATAAAACTTTCCGTTGTTAGGTTGGCTACACAGTACGTTCATAATTCGAGTATCAACAATGTTGGGAAGTGCCAACTCTTATAACGTAGTAGAGTGATTCAGTACTCTGTGGGTTACGTACTGAGTTACTGACCGGCAGGGGCGTGTGTAGAGTCAGTGTAGGCCGTATGAGAGTGACAAAGATATCGCTCTATAGTCTTCATCTATGATCTATAACATTTTGCTTTAGCTCGATATTATAATTTAGGGGGTTATTCTAGCCCTGTTGTACATATGCCATATCACTCTACAGCCACCAAAAGTCGTGACCTGAAAGTGGCTTCTTAGTCACAAAAGAGCGTAAAACTTGTAGAGAATAATAAGATCGTTTAAAAAACTAAAAGAACCTACTTCAAATGCCGCGCTATTAATTTTCAGTACCAAGTTTGAGATGTTTATCTTCATATCTCTGGAGATACCTATTAGATCTCGATTAAATTACTATGGTGTCACCCTTGGGATATCTCCTTTCCAACAAACGAAGAATCATCAAAATTAGTTTATAAACGACGAAGTTATCCGCGAACACACTTAAAAAAATCTTTTATACGGTCGAATTGAGAAACCTCCTTTTTTGAAGTCGGTCAAAGAGACCATACGAAGCAAGAAGCGATGCCTCGTGGCGTGTAACGGCCACCGGCATCACAGTGTCCACGGACATCATGAAATTGTTAGAAAAATGAATTTTGCTGCTCTGGCGATTTTTTGTGGCTGTACGCGTAGCCCGTTTGCTACAGCCCTTGGTGCAATATTATTCTGATACTTGTTTAAGCGTCAACTTAGTTTATTTTAAACATAGATTTAAGTTCAAGGGCCTGGTTCCTGATATACTAGTAGTTTCAGATTATTTCAGATAACTATCTGACAGATGACGCCATATAAAATCTGTCAGATAAGTATAATAGGGCTATCTAGTACCGGAGAAACTGGCCCTCTGTAAAATAAAATTAATTTGTTCCATTTATTTTGGCAGATATTTTAATAGATGTTTTATTGTTGACAGTCGTTAAGTACTAAGTATAGTTTAAAGAATATATTTTATGTAGTACCTATTTAACTTATAACTTCAAAAGTGCACACCACAAAAAGACAACGATAAGGTAGAATTTCGTTAAGTGACGACGCGATCTACACGACACCGCGTCCGCGTAGTCTCGCACCGCCACCGCGTATACATGTTGAAAAACGATTGTCTATGATTTTTTGATAGATTTCCAATGGTCACAATTAAAATGTAATAGGGAATATGAATGTAGTATAAATTTACTTGAAATCATTTTTTTCCGAATGATTATTGTTCTATATTTCGAATTATTATTGTTCAAGTGTCAACCGAGTGCGACGCTCTGAGGTCGTAAACGGGGTAAGAGCGTTTGGTTGCACTCCGAGCGTAGGTCGTGAACGCAGTCCAGCGTAGAGGCGCGGTGGCCGTGCGATTTAGGCACGGGGGCGGCATCGAGTACAGAAAAGCGAAAGCGACTTGTCTGTAAGTGTGAGTGGCAAACTTTAGTGTGATAAGGCGCAAAACAAAATCACCTAGTCCAATCCACTAATCCGCAATTGTTCAACGCTTCCCAAGTAAAATGTAGATTTTTATATGCGCAGCAAACGTTTGGTCCAAATTTCGTGCCGTGCATTTTTGTTTAAAATGGCCAGTATATTCTTACATTCCAAATTGCTCTACTACTGTTTCAATTTATTCTTCCTCAAATTAACTAAAACAGTCCTTGTAACTTTTTATTTTTTTTAATATGTACGTAGTATTACTATACACACACAGCTTTATGTATGACAGTCAGACTATGACAGTATTTTATATCGATCTGTAAATAAATGTTTAAAAAGATACCAATTCTTTATTTTTATTCTACACCCAAAAAAAGACGTCAAGCTTAGTACAGAAGTTATTGAGGGTTTAATCTATCACCATAACAGGTTTGGTATGTAAGGGATGTATGGGAACAAAATGGGATGAAAGGGAGCAAAAAAATCTCCCCGGTGCTCCCAGCTAACCTCACGTGCCCGTGGTGCATCCTGCTGACTAACAAACGAGGCTCTGGCGACCGACAAATGGCGGTATAACCATTTCAAATTATACCGTAGCTAAATCCTACAGGCCGGTGACGGCCAGCAGCGTCACCGGTGCGAGGAGCTACGTCCTGCGATCGCCAACCCGCCTGCCCAGCGTGGCGATCAGGGCATATCCCTCCCAAGGGATTCGTACAAGATAGATGACATGACACTCACAGTTCGACTGATCCACCAATTTAAGGTCTCAGCGAGCTATGCTCAGTATTACTCTGCGGGATCGAATCCGGACGGAGTAATTCGTCAGAGCTATATCGATAACTAAAGTTATCTAACTTTAGTTAGTTATATAACTTTAGTTATCGATACAGCTCAACGGATTAGTAAACTGAAGTGGCAGTGGGCTGGTAACATATCTGCCGCAGGACTGATAACCGTTGGGGTAGACTTGTCCTAGAGTGGAGACCGAGAATCGGCAAACGTAGCGTAAGACGTCTTGTCGTCGTCCAGGTGGAGCGACGACATACGCAAAGCGGTGGGCAGTGACTGGAAAAGAAGATCGGGCACAGTGGCACATCTTGGGAGAGGCCTACGTCCAGCAGTGGACTGACACCGGCTGATGATGATGATGAACAGGTTTAGTTGTATCTTCCCTCCATAATAAAGGTTTGGTTGTCTCTACACTCCATAACAGAGGTTGGTTGTCTCTACCCTCCACAACAGAGGGTTGTCTCTGCCCCCATAACAGAGGTTTGGTTGTCTCTGCTCTCCATAACAGTGGGTTGGTTGTCACTACCCCCATAACAGAGGTTTGGTTGTCTCTACCCTCCATAACAGAGAATTAGTTGTCCCTACTCGCCATAACATAATGTGATACGATATGTAGGTCTGCCACTTTGGCAATATGCGTAGCATCTCTACTTAGTCTGTGATTGCAATCATTTGAATCGAAGAGGCAGTTTTAGAATCATTGTGAAAAGGTGTGCAGGTAGTATAAACAATAACACAAATACCTAAGAAAACAAAAATCTTTTATTATACAATAATAACAGATTTACTCAAACCTTCGTAGATCTATATTTAGTTTGTACACTGGTATCATGTTACCTTTTTTTTAATAAAATAGGTACTATAAAAATATTTAAAATAGTGATGTTTGCAATAGCGATAGTTTCGCTGTCAATAGAAATTAAGTCGATAGCGCGAATAGACCTATAGAAATGCTGCAAAACTATCAATAGTGAAAATTAGGCGGTTCTATTGAACTTTGTCGATTCTATCGAGATACGGTATTATCGATAGAATCGTCAAGATATCTAACTATCGACCGATAGTTTCGATAGTATGACTAATTTTCAAGGTCACGATAGCTCAAGACACAATTGATAGGCTATCGCTATCGCAACATCACTGATTTAAAACTTAGCTAAAAATACATAAGAAGATAAGATGAAGATATCACTTTTAAAACACATGCATATAAAATCGCTTACACTCATAAAGCGCTTCATTATACAGAACGTAAAAAGTATACCTACTATAAGTGCATAGCGATTTTATATGCAATGGTATCCAAGACGGAAAAGATCATTTTAATAGACACTAGACGATAGGGCTTCCAATAGTCCATTCATCAACATTAACAGCCAGTATTCGTCCACAGTTGGACATAGGCCTCTCCTATGGTACGCCACTGAGCTCAATCTTCAGCAAGTCCATTATTATTATTTTGTCCATTGCAAGGATCTTACACTGTGTATATAACAAATTTGAAAATACCACTTAAAGCCAAACAAGCAAAATACAAGATGAGAAGCTAGCTTATTCATCTTTAGTAAAGATATCTATTAGTAAAGGTATACAAGTAATAAACTAAGTATAAACTAAAACTCTAAAGAATAATATTACATGCAGGTATAGTATAAATAACTTTTATCAGAACAACATATAAATTTAATGTTTTCAAATAATACTAATAACACATTGATAAATATGGTAAAGAGGTCTCAAAATTTTACAAGATAAATATGATACAGTATGATAATCATCAATCAAATTTTTTTTATATCCTAGCGTTTGACCACCATCTCGCCTGTGGTAAGCGATGATGTGGTTGAATATGGTGAACATGCTAAGTAAACGGCAGATTTTCTCCTTGATGGTGGTAAACTACTTTATGGTAGGCAGTCAGGCAGAACAAGAGTGCTAAATAAGCCCTTTCGTTTGATAACCAATATGGCATCACTAAAAATCAATTTACAACTACTTATGTCCTCTCTAGAGGGCCTATTTGACAGATTTTTGACAGCTCTTATATGGCGTCATCTGTTAGATGACTATCTGAAACATTATCAGGAACCGGTGAAACTGGCCTTTAATGTTCTATCACAGGTCAATCATAACCCTCTTATTTGCTTGGCCGTAGTCAGGTAAAAATAGACTTCATTATATACGAACATAACATACTAATATGTATTGGTACATATAGCTAAGTAAATAGTAAGTATATTTGAGGTAACTTTTTTCATTCCAGATAGGCAGGCGTTTGACCACCATCTCATCTGAATATTAAATGACGATGCGATCGACGATGTAGCACGCTTGCCTAGAAGATACCTACTAAGGCAACAATCACTACTCAGATTTTTCTCATGTCATCATCATAATCAGCCAGTGTCAGTCCAGTGCTGGACGTAGGCCTGTGCCTATTTACAGCACTGAGCCCGATCTTCGGCTCTTCTATTCTATCCATGACTTTGCAATAGTGGGCAAACGAGCAGACGTCCCGCCTGATGGTAAGCAGTTAACGTTGCCTATGAATATATGCAATACTATGAGTACTGCTGAGAGTTGGCCAACTTTTGAAGAATTTATAGATACCCTTTTAAACATTCAATTTTCTAGATAAAAGAAATGTTAATTATATTACACTTCACCTTGTACTATAATTTATTCTGTGACTTAACTCACATAACTTCACACTCTTCTATTTAACACCTATTACTTATACACACAAGTATGAATTCTCGACTATTTGGAATTCACACAGCATATATCTTCTAAACACTCACACAGTTTACATCACTAGATGTACTTCCGTTTTAAAAACTACCAAGTTGGTTGTTTTATATTAATAATATAATTTCAATAATGATTTTATGTTACCGTGGACTTGTGATTAATTTGCACTCGCGAATTTCAATTATCACTTTTTGTAATTATTCACACTTTAATTTCCACTTTTCGAAAATACAAAGTTAATAAATGGTAGATCGAATATCCACTATTTTTTATTATTTACACTCATGCGTTTAAAAGTCCACTTTTCGTGATTATTTATAGAGATACGCTTCAACATCAACTTTTTGCCTCAGCACCCCTGCCAGTATGAATTCCGTGGTGACCACAGCCGCTCCTCTTTCTCGCAGACTTGGCCAGAGATGTCGATCGTCGAACACTGTCACACAGACCCACTTCGAACCTCCCTCTTTCCAAGTACCACCAGAACATTCCACGATTACTGAAAAAAATAGCCGTGTGAATAATGGGGTCATAAAAACAGGCAGTCATAAAAGTAAAAGACCAACAACATCCACCGCTTTGGTATTTCGACCCTAACCAATGTATCTAGCTTTGTATTAAACATACAACTGTGTAGTAAACATATTGAACCCTATTCTGAAGTCATTAGATACTAAACTTTCATGTATGGTAAAAGTACATTAGATATTTGAATGGTTCGTCATGCTTTTGTTCGTTATTTCATTTGTCTTTTATTTTTAATTCTAAAGGATTCTAGTTGGAATTATTGTGGCACTAATCACTATGTAAGGCGTCGAACCGCGGCGCTCAGTCGGTCATTCTTTGTAAGCGATATTGTAAACATCTTAGTGCTAATAGTGACCAAGTGATTGTGAAGTGCGATCAGTGAATAAGTGATTGATTGTGAATCACCAACGACCTGTGTTTGTTAACTGATATTTGATAATTGTGCAAGACGATTTGGACGAATATACTGGAACTTTGTGCTAATGTAGCGTTTTGCGGAAATAAACGTATATATCTCATCGAATAGTCATTTTTATAACACCCCGCACGTAACAATACACTAGTCGTGTGAAGCCATAATGAAATTTTAAAAAAAGAGGAGTTGTCTCACATTTCATCTCTTGCGCATTAGGCATGACTTTAGGTGTGGCGGAGATATTGTATCCTTTGAGGAAGTTCCGTTTGCCCTTCAGCGACTGTTCGAGGTTGAACTTGAACCGTTTCTCAGCCGCCTCGTCTTTCATCAAGTGGAGCCAAGGATCTGTAGAGAAAGATAAAAAATATTAAAATGTAGAAAGTCAAATGAGAAAAGTCTGAGGGGTCTTTTATTATTAGAGACAGCTGAGCAAATATACAATAATATACCCTCAATTGCGAAAATCTGTCGCCAAAACATTTATCGGTGTGTTCTGATCTGTTCTATTTATTAATTGAGAGTCTATTTTAGGCCAAGTTTTCGACCACATAGTTTTCTTATGTCTGATTTTCTCGAATCAAAGCTATAAGAACACTTCCAATCAAATCACCGAGCAATCAAACGGAAAACTAAATCAAAATAGTTTTGTTCGTTTGCTACGACTCCATAGTAAGATACACAGATACTGACGATAAACACAAAACCTCTCTATTTGCGTCGGGGGTATTGCTGTTTTGCTCGCGCTTAACAAATTATAAGCACACATGAAATCGCATAAGCAAAACAGTCACGCTGAAAAACGTCTCCAACTTTTGTTGGAGGACAAGAAACGGAACAAACAAACAAAATTATCTCTTTTTGCGTCATCATTCATAATCAGCGGGTATCTGTCCACAGCTGGACATAGACCTCTCCCAAGACACGCGACTGCGCCTGATATTCGGCTATTTGTTTCCAGTCACCGCCCACAGCTCTAACTGGGGGCCTTGGCTTGACGTGACTTATTATGGAAGGTAAATGCCCTGATCGCCACGCTGGGCAAGCGGGTTGGCGATCGCGAACGTAGCTTCTCGCACCGGTGACGCTGCTGCCCGTCACCGGCCTGTAGAATTTAGGACGCCATAATTTGAAATGGTTATATACTGCCATTTGTCGGTCTCCAGAGCTTCGTTCGGTGGTCAGCAGGATGCACCACGGGCAGGTGAGGTTAGCTGGGAGCACTGAGGTGGTATGCGTAGTCCCTTACATCCCTTGCGTCGGTGGTTAAAAAACCTATGATGCAACTTACCGACAATCATGTTGGTATCGGAGCAAGTTTGCACCCACTCTGGGCCGACGATCGGCTTCCCGAGTCCAACGGCGCAGAGCAACTTAAATGTCCGCCGAATTTGTTTTGTCAACACCACCGTACTTTTCTTCAAGTCTGTTACTACTACTGCCCCTGGAAATTATGTGATAGTATTACATATTAGTATTTATGATATTATGGATATTATATTATAGATGTTATTTATGTGCCACGCTGGGCCGGCGGGTTAGCGATCTCAGGACGTAGATCCTCGCACCGGTGACGCTGCTGCCCGTCACCCTGTAGTATTTAGGTCATAATTTTGAAATGGTTATACCGCCATTTGTCGGTCTCCAAAGCCTCGTTTGTTGCTCAGCAGGATGCACCACGGGCAGGTGAGGTTGGCTGGAAGCACTGAGGTGTATTTGTGCTCCCTTACATCAATTTTTGGCGTCGATATATATATATATATTACTATTTTTTACATAATCGGTAATATCGGTATCAGAATCGAGTATTGTACTGTATAATATTTATGTATACACCACCATCTTCAACCACATCATCGCTTACTATCAGGCGAGATATAGATCAAACGCTAGCTTATAAGATAAACAAATCAACTAAGTAAATTCAAAGATTTATCCTTACCTAACATTTCCAGTTTAGCTTTAACTTCATCGTAAGGGAATGCGGTAAACAGAACATATTGAGTCTTCAGTATCCTCGACGGCGTCGCTCTAAGCGACATGTTGTTGGCATAAGTTCGAGGCCTTTTCGAGTTAGGATTATCTGTTTCATCCAAAGCAGGCCTTTTAAGGATTCGTGTAGAATCGGAACTCGATCCCGAAGAAGTATTGTAAACTATACTTTCTTCGTGACTAATTGAACTGTTCTTTAAAATAGATTTTACTTTCAGAGGCTCTATTACATTCTTTATTGCGGGCTTGGGTTTTGTTACTATTTCCACGTCGGTTTTCTCCGTCTTTTTGTCAGTTCTTTGCCGTCTACTTCTGCGCACTTCCTTTTCTGGCGATGGTTCTTTTTCTTCTGGTTTCGAAGCTTGTCTCTTTGTATATTTACGCTTTGGTTTTTCTACTTTTTCCTCGGTTGGTTTTGATTTTGATGAGGTTTTGTCGTTGGTTTCAGCTTTCCTAGTACGTGTAGATCTTTTTGGTTCTATCGATATTTTTGTAGTTGAATTGAACATATCGAATGTTCTTGCAGAATGTGTTGCGTCTTTGGATTCCACTGTTGAATCGAGTGATTGTTTTAGACTTATCGAGGACATAGTTGACAGATTTTTAGAGTCATTGGGCGTTTCTTCTATATTTGCCGGTTCTTTTCTTTTCCTCTTATCGTGTGTGCTTGAACTTTTTGGCTTTTCCGATTTAGTTTCTACTTTTTCTTCCATCATTTTTTCAGCTTTCTTTCGACGATCTCTTTTCACAGCATCTGCAATACAGTTCTCAACGAGGCCTAAGGTTTTGGTATCATCTTTGTTTGTCTCGTTAACTTTAGTGTTTTTAGCTTTCTCATTTTTACTTTTTAGCCTCGATATATTTTCTGTTATTATCTCTTTATCAATATCGCCCTCTTGTTCAACTAAAAACTTGGGCTTCAAAATACCCTCGGACACTTTCTTCGACTCCGGTTCTTGAATTTTCGCAGTCGGCCTTCTAACCCTCGTGATAACTCTAGAAGGGAGAGCTTCGACATCTAACCTTCTAATTAAATCTAATTTAACATCAGGTTTTTGTTTCTTCCTTTTCCGGAACAAAATAGGCGTGCACTGGTCGTCTGAATTAATTTCTGTCTCAGATTCACTGGACGATTCGGTGACTGTAGATCTAGAATTGAGCGTTACGCTTATTTTTATTTCTTGACTGTTTGGTAAGTCTGTGTCCATAAACTTAAATGGACGCATTTTCTTAGGAGTCACTTCAACGTCTGACGCTGTGGAACCATCACTTGGGGTTTTCGTTAATTTTGCTACTGGCGTGTCGACACAATCTACTCCTACTACATTTCTTATTTCTTGACTACTGAGATTAGAAACAAACTCGTCCACTTCCATATCTTTATTACTGCTGCTGGGACTACCCACTGATTTTGAAGAAAATTCCCCAAACGGCTCTATTTTTTGCGTACAGAGATCCTCAAAAATTTCTTGAGTATTTTGATAAAATAATTCATCTGCATTATTTGATTCACTTTCTACCATATCTAAAACTGGTTTCATGGTCTTTGAAACGTCTTTCTTTTTATATTTCAATGGAGAAGTGAATGGAACTTTGAAAGGACTGTCGTTGTTCATAGTCTTTATTGATATTTTTTTGTTTATTTGATTCTTGATTAAAATATCTTCTTGTAATACTTGCGTCGGTAAATCTTCGAAATCTATATCAGCGTTTGTCTTTTCAGTTATCGCATTATTTTCGATGTTGTCTACATCGATAACTTGCGTGGGCATGTCTTCGAAATTTAAATTTATTTTTAAAACTGGCTTTACCGGCTCGATTACTTGTGTAGCCATATCCTCAAGACCTTGAGGTTTAGGCGACAGAATCGTTTTAGTTAGAACATTACTTATTTTTATTTCATCAACCAGTTCTTCTTCACAGTCAGTAGTATCACCATCGTCTTTTTTCTCAGGGATCTTTTGTGTGGGTAACATTTCTATATCATCAGACACTTTTTTCTCGGGAATATTTTGTGTGGCCAACATAGCGATATCCTCGCAATCTGTGTCACTATCGGACTCGATAACCATATGTTTCTTGGCAGATTTCGGTTTGATGATTTGAGACTGAGAATCGAGATCCGTTCCTACTAATCTATTCATCGGTAGGTCGATGTCATCTGACAATATCGCTTGCGATTCTACTTGTTCAAACGGATTCATCACATTTATATCAACTTCGTCAAATAATACTACCTCGTCTGATATATTAAGCGTTGATTTATTTATATCTTTACCACTAGATGTATTATTATTATTTGACGTGGCAGAGACGTTTTCCTTTTCTGCAAGGTAAATTTGAGTCGGCGCGTTATAAATATCATCATCTGCATCACGCTTAGCACACAATTCTAATTGTGTTTCCTGTTCATTAATATCATCCACTACACATGGTGGCATTTGTGTTTCTAAGCTATGTATGGAAGGAGAGTTGAATTCGCCAGGCATTTGAGTGTTCACATTATGTATGGAAGGACTTGCACCGCAAGGAAACTGCGCTTTTATAATGTGTATTGATGGTGAATTTAAAGCACTTGGAATTTGTGTATTAGCTGTATGTACTGAAGGTTCAATATTGGGTAACTGTGTGTTAGCAGTGTATATAGAATCAGTACTTTCATTGACTTTTTCAATTGGAAAGACTGCTTGTGTCTCTAACTCGTGGATGTTATTGATAACTTCATTTTCTTTGTCATCTGATTGAACCTCCGGGGTGGAATCGTTGAGGCTCGTGCATGAATCGTCCAAGTTCAGAGAAGTGGACTTTTTGGAAGAATTCCAGTAAATATTATCGATTTTATTAGAGCCTATGGGCTGTATAGATATCGTTTTGCCTGGTTTGATAAAATTGCGTGTTTTTGGGCTTTGGAACTGATTGCTTTTCGGTTGTGATGGTACAATGAATGAGTCGTCCTGAAAGAAGGATTTTTAATAATAAACTTACAGATAATAAGTACAAATTGTATTTAGATCTAGATGGTATTATGATATTAAAATAGAGCTTGTATGGAACCACCATTAAACATACCCTCTGGTTTTTTCGGCAATTTTTTTAAGCAAGCAATATGCAAGCTTGCAAAACCAAGAATTTGGCGAAGAAACCTAGGTACACTTGTGTATGACGTATACATTTTATTTATAAGATCGATTTTTTACTATTATAAACCGACAGGCTCTTGACCACTACCTTACCTGACGTTAAGTGACGGTGCGATCTAAGGATGTACTGCGTATATAAAAATATATAAAGACCGTCCGATATAGTAAGATACGTCCATGTAAGACAAGGCACTGGATAAACAAAATGTGTTTGATCCACCTTGCTTAACTGTCTCGATGCATCTTCCTAGAGTCTGTACAAAAAAAGAGAACCGTCGTAGAAATTGCGGTCGCGTCGGTCGTCGGTCGTTTTAATTTACTGTTTTTGTTGCTTTGATAAAACTGCTGTCATTACTAGTACGATTTAAAATGTTTGATACTTGGTAGGTGTGCTACTAGGTAGATTCCTTCCTTACCTTTGAATGTTAGTTCATTCTAACGTCACGACGGTTCTCTTTTTGCACAGACTATAGCTGGCTGGCACGAAACATCACGCGGCTACCCTTGGTCTATTGGTAACGTTTGACGTTTGGATCAATTCTGGGCTGCGTTCACGACCTACGCTCGGAGTGCAACCAAACGCTCCTACCCCGTTCACGACCTCAGAGCGTCGCACTCGGTTAGCGCAACTGTGTCGTTCACGACCTCGGTTGTTTCACTCCGGTTGCAACTTTTTAACCATCAAATTCGCTGGTTAAAAAACTCTCTGACGTTTGTGACAGTAAATTTGGCGGGAAATGTTCTAATTTTGTTACAGATTAAGGGAATCGGAAGAAATTTGCAACAAAGACGTGACATGACGAGACATTAATCGTAAAAACAAACGGAAAATATTCAGAAAAAGAAAAATAAATGAACATACTCTCGAAATTCGAGTCTGCGCAAAATGTCAAAGTCACAATTTGAGTGAAAAACTCCCGTGGTCGTTCCGGACCTTCAAGCGAGTTGCATAACAACCAAAAAACCTTCTCTGGAGGATGTGAACAAAGCCCAGAATGGCACATTACTTTTGTTTTTCTTTTTTTAAATCAAAGCAATAAGTTATGTTTTTGTTATATTTAGAATAATTATTATTGATATCATCTATTTGATGTTATTTGATGTGTGTAAGTGCAGACTTTTAATTTTATAAATGCGATTTTTTTGTTATTGATCCTCTATGATTACAGTATATACATTTCAACATACCTTATCACTAACATCAGGTGATTCAGGTATAGTGGTGACAGCATTAACCCGTGACATATGTTTACTTGGCAACGGAGTGTCTGGGACGTCTATAGCTTGTGTCATTGGCAAGTCATTTTCTTCTTCCAAAAGCCTGAACACGCCAAATACTTCTCCAAACTGGACTGTATCTCCATTGCATAGAGGTGATGGTATGTATGCTGGTAGTGTTTTCTGGAATCATATTTACAGTATTTAGTAGATTGAATAATTTTTTTTATGATATAAGGTTACATACACGTCGAACATATAACCTCCTCCTTTTTTGAAGTCGGTTAAAAACAAACAAAAAAAAATCGACTTAAAATGCCGCGCCAGTCATTTTTTTTAGTACTAAGTTTGAGGTGTTTATCTCCACTCCATATCTCTGGAGTTACTTATCAGATCTCGATGAAATTACAATGGGACAACCTTGGAAATGTAGCCTACCAATTAAAAAAAAAAAGAATCATTCGAATCGGTTTACAATTGACGGAGTAATCGCGTAACACACATAAACACAGACAAATTGAGAACATCCTCCTTTTTGGAAGTCGGTTGACATTACTGAGATGCAGATAAGTATCTCCCTCATTTAATTAATTTGTTTATTTATATTCATTAAGAATTTTCTATTTTACTTACGCCTGACAATTTTGTTTTATTTGCCGAATCCAAATCCATGAGCATGAAATTTTTTTTATTCAGAATATTGATGACTGCATGTTGTCTTGATATGGACTGAAAATATAATAATTAAAAATTAATGTGATTCCGAACCAAATTTATAACGATTTTAATACAGAAAAATATATGAAGCAGATGTGTCAAATATGCCCTAAAAATAAGCGTAAGACTATTTGCCACTATTTCTTGTTTATGTAAGGGAATGTATCCCAAAGTCTTCTCATATACATACTAGGGACGGTCACCAAGGGGAGGGAGAATAAATATAAGTAGGGATGGATGGAGGATAATATGATATATATATTATTAGGAGGGCAGGTAAATATAGTCAAAAATGGGTCACGTAATATGGTACGTTCCCTTTGAAGGCAAAATAAGAACCTAAACTTTTAAAGTCTGTCTAATAATAGCACATGTAGTATTATTATCTTTTCTATGACATGGGTGTAATTATGGTGTACTTTCAAATAATTTTGGTATTAGGTATCAAGTCATTGTGTATACCAACATTTTTGTGTCAGATTCGGGTAAGATCGACTTTTATTTTTTTATACCGAACTGGGTAGCACTTGATCACTATCTCACCTGATGCTATGTGATGATGCGGTCGATGATGGAGCGTGCTTACCCAGAAGATACCTATTCACTCGCGATTTGAAGACCCCCATAATGTACTTAACCGGAAACACAGACTCAGGCAGGGCATTCCATTCCTTGGCGGTTCGTATGATGAACGAAGAAGCAAATCGCTTCGTTCGTGTAGATGGTATATCCACCATAAATCGGTGGCGCCTTTTAGTGTCTCTGGATGTCCGATTATAAAATGGGGATGGTGGAATCAAATCATGCGGTTCCATTGCACACTCTCCGAAATGTATCCGATAGAAAACCGATAAGCAAGCGACTTTGCGGCGATGCGCGAGCCTCTGGAGTCACTTGCTTACTAGTAGGTCGTCGCTGATGAGTTTCTTGGCTCTCCTCTCAATAGCTTCCAGTGTCTCCAGCAGGTATTTGGCAGAACCATCCCAAAGGTGAGAACAGTACTCCATACACGACCGGACTTGTGCTTGGTAAAGATTAAGCAACTGTCCCGGTGTGAAGTACCGTCTCACCTTAGCCAAAATGCCAAGCTTTTTTGAGCTGGGCTCTAGACTCAATATAAGAGCCGAAATTGAGAGTTGAAGTCAAAGAAATGCCAAGAAGCTCGAGATTGTTACTTATCGCAACGGACACATCCCAGAAAGTAGGAGCCAGTAGAATGGGTTCCGTTTAGCGGAGAAAAGACACGCCTGGGTTTTCGCAG
The DNA here is from genome assembly GCA_954871355.1 of Cabera pusaria. Taxonomy (NCBI): domain Eukaryota; kingdom Metazoa; phylum Arthropoda; class Insecta; order Lepidoptera; family Geometridae; genus Cabera; species Cabera pusaria. The sequence goes on along the minus strand of OX940900.1, from coordinate 20,702,111 downwards.
CATTGAACTTGACCAGATTGGCATCGCCCCAATCAGAGACTGCCTTCAAAGAAAAGTTCAAGCGCTCGACCATCGCTTCTCTATGAGACTGGATTTGTAATGCACTGGTTCGTGCGTTGGATGTATAACTCTCAACAACAGTGCTGTCATCTGCGTACCCAAAGATACCGGGTTTAAGCAGATCATTAATATGCAGCAGAAAAAGTGTTGCAGAGAGTACTGATCCTTGAGGGACTCCGGCATTTATGGCCAATTGGTCGGAAGAACAGCCATCGATGACCACTCGAATCGACCGATTCCTCAAGAAATCTGCTATCAAAACACATAAACCAGTGGGAAGGCCATATGAAGGAAGCTTGCTAATAAGGCTATCGTGCCAGACCCTGTCGAAAGCCTTCGAGATGTCAAGAGAGACGGCCAGCACCTCGCCGTGGTTCTCGATGGCTTCGGTCTAGATGTGAGTGGCATACGCTAGAAGATCCCCAGTAGACCGGTTTCGGCGAAACCCGTATTGTCGGTCACTGAGGAGATCGTTCACTTCTAGGTATGCCAGGAGCCTGTGGTTCAGTACACGTTCCATAGTCTTACAGAGTATGGAAGTGACTGAGATAGGCCTGTAATTGGCAGGGTCTGCGAAACTACCCTTTTTGGGCACGGGTTGCACGTTTGCTTGCTTCCAGGACTTAGGCACTTGACCAGTCGTCATAGACAAGCGAAAGAGGCGTGTCAAAATAGGAGCCAATTCAGGCGCACACGTCCTCAAGACTACAGCTGGTATACCGTCTGGACCACTAGCTTTGTTCATGTCTAGATTGCGCAACGCTTTGCGTACTTCAGTCTGACCAATGCAGATTTCCGACATAAACGTCCCGCAAGTCGGCAGACTAGAAGGTACAGCATTGCCAGCATCTAAACGTGAAGATCCCGCAAACAGAATAGCAAATAAATTTGCTTTCTCTTCAGCAGTGTGTGCTAGTGACCCGTCGGGTTTCAGTAGTGGAGGCAGTGAGGGACGGCAGAAGTTCTCTTTATCGACTTCGCCAGGGACCAGAACACTTTGCTACCCGAGGGGTAAGAAGCAAGTTTGTTCCCTGTTCGGCGTTTGTGATCGAAGCGAGCCTTCTTGAGAGCCTTTTTGCAGGACTTGGCGGCTAAGTTAAAGGCTTTCTTCTTTTCGCGTACATCTCTAGTCTTGCGGGTTCGAGCATCAGCCCAGGCTAAGTAAGCTTTATGTTTTGATGCTTCTGCATCTCTACATTTGGCATTAAACCATGTACGAGCTTTGCTTGACATCGGAACGTCAGAAAATGGTATGAAATATTCCATACCCTGACGTAACACTTCTGTCACAGCATCCACGCAAGCTGAGGGATCGCTCGAAGAAAATCATACCTGCCGCCAAGGATAAGACGCGAAAAAACAACGCATCTCATCCCAATCTGCTGACCTGTATCACCACACCCGCCGGGTGCCTTTTTGGCTGGGATCGGGCGGGGAGCAGACGAAGACAGACTTCACCAGACAGTGGTCGGAGCTACCTAAGGGTGATGAAACCGACACCGAGTAGCGGTCTGGTTCTGTTGTCAGCAGAAGGTCCAAGCAATTGGCGGTATGGCCATCAATGTCCGGTATCCTTGTTGCTCCCTGGACCAACTGAGTGAGGTCTAGCGTTAAAGCAAGCTTTCGCATCTCTCGACCAGCGTGGTCTGTGCTCTGGTATGGGTAAAGCCAGTCTTGATGATGGGCGTTGAAATCCCCCAGAAGCACTAATTGAGCAGAAGGATACCTCTGTTGGGCCACATCAGCCGCCTTACTGAGGTGGTTTGTGAGCCTTTTTGTCTCTTCATCTCCGCTGTGCGAACGGTAGACACTAGCGTAAAGAATTTGCTCCATGCCAGTGTCCTTCAAAATCACATGACGGAAAGTTGAGGGTCTTCAAGGTTGCGGAGACGCCGATAGCAAATGTCATTACGGGCATACATACAAACTCCCGCCCTCGCCCTAAAGTTATGCTCTATAGCATAGCCTGGATAGGCAAGGTACGCCGCGTCAGCTGGACATTTGATCTGCGTCTCCGTGAGGAACAGAATATGCGGTTTTTCGGTCTCTAGATGGTGGTGGACCGAGAGGATATTGGAGCCTCGAATTTTTGAGAGGTGCACTTGAAGGGAGAGGACGTGCTTCCGCTGTTTAATCTCTATTCTGTTTCTGCCTTTTATTTTGTGGGGAGTGAAGTTAGGTAAGGGAAACGGAAGTGGAAACGAGGCGCTAATTACCAACCCGTGATACATATTAGGTCTTTTCACCTATTGGGAACCAATCCTGGAGTCCGCGGGGACGCCCGAGCCCCCCCAGAGGTGTCCATCGGGTCCTCTCGTCCGGTCACCAACCGGCACGATGGCGCACCTCCGGGATTTTACGCGAGATGGCGGGGCAGCCTTTCATGAGTGGCTGGCTCACTACTTGGGCCCCCAACTATCTGCGGTCGGCCAGCGGAGAACCGTGCCTCGGATCCCGCTGCTCTCCAAGATCGGCGGCCAGATAAATTGACCTTCAATGTAACACGACTAGCTATAGTAAACAACGCAACTGTTTCCGAACCATTCCCCATAATGGCTTCACCAAACATTCATGCTGTAAAGCGACCGCTACACACACATTTTGACAATTATCAAGTTAAATACACAAAAATACACCATAAAAAATTACATAACTACAGAAAAATTGTTAGTAGTCTAAAAATGATGTTACCATCAATCAAACACATGCACAACCGTGCGCACACTCTGACACAAACACACACACACGCACATCATCATACAGCTGCGCATGAGACAGCCTAGTTGTGGGAACCAACCAAGCATCCGCGCACCATGTACCAGTTTTTAGAGTCTGGTTTTGTTGACTAGGAATCATTAACAAGTTTAACATGAGAATATGTATGGTGACTTACATTTAAATTTAAAACAATATTGCATGTTTGTGGGTCCCTCCCAATTTTGTTTGGACCTTTTTTTACAGGATACTTTGTCCCACATATTCCAAGGAAACCAATCTGTAATAAAGGCATAATATAATATTATTAAACCTATGTGTGAGTGCCTGCCTAGTGTGAGTATATTTAGATTTATTTACTTACTTGTTTGTGTCAAAGTAAACACAGATTTGTACAGAAATAACCATGCTACCTATTATGCAAACTAGATGGCGCTTTTTAATTCCACACAAATCTGTGTTTACTATAATGTTATAGAATAAGTAAACCAGTCTAAATAAACTCTCACTAGACACTCTGTATGTTTAATTTTTAAGATGGTTTAACTTATGTAAAATGGTTGACTATGCATATGACATCAGACTGGTCTCATCATCATCAGCTGGTATCAGTCCACTTCTGGACGTATGTCTCCCCCAAGATACGCCACTCTGGTCTCATGTGAGGTACTAATTGTCTGAGGCTGGAGTTAACCAATGACACATTTAAATCTCCAGTGCCATTTAAATGGTGTTTCTTCCCATAGAAAATAATATGTCCAAAAACATTGGTCATATATCACCGGCCAACCTCAATATTGGAAGCGTTATGCCAGCAACCTAAGGTCATATTCCACTTCATCAAGAAGCTGGGATGGCTTGAGTAGACACTGGCAGGGGGAATGCACAATACACTCAAAGCCAGATGTCAGTGCAGGTCTTATCGCCCCCATTACCAATTAGAATTAGACCACCTGTATATTATTGTTGATTAACTTTGCCTTAACTGTCACAATAATTAAACATGAATTCAGGATGTTTTCAGTAATATTATTACTTTGGTTGTTATTTTTAACCGACTTTAAAAAAAGGAGGTTTCTCAATTGGACCGTATATATGTTTTTTTTTTAAATGGTTGTTCGCGGATAACTTCGTCGTTTATGAACTGATTTTGATTATTCTTTTTTTGTTAGAAAGGAGATATCCCAATTGTGGTACCATGGTAATTTTATCGAGGTCTGATGAGTATCTCCAGAGATATGGAGATAAACACCTAAAAATTGGTACTGAAAATGAAATATAATGAAATAGCGCAGCATTGAAGTCCGTTGTTTTTATTTTTTTAAACAATCTTATAAAATGATTATACGCAGGAATAGGCCAACTATTGGACTCTTCTCATCCAATGCTAAATGACAATGAGGTAGAAGAAGAAGAAAAATACAGTATATGAATAATGGGTAGTTCTTCACAAACAAAATTTTCAATATGGAATATGCATGATTTTTTTTATATGTTTATTTCACTGAATACATCCATTTAACACAGTAAAAAAATTAAATAATACTGAAATTATTCAAATTAAGCTACAAATTATAGTTTAAGCATTGAAAAATATGAGGTATCTAAAATGCTGCCAAATTTTCACGCGCGTTTGTGACGTCACCGTGCACGACACAGTCTCCACAGATTAAATATTTTTAATAGAAATGCTACGTATTCGTACCACAGTGCATACTTTTTATATGAAAAATATTTAATCTGTGGAGACCGTGTAGTGCACGGTGACGTCACTTTATAATGATGTGTTTAGAAAATTTAAATTTCCCACACTTTTTTTGCATTTTTCATATAATATTTTAACACATGTGAGAGTATTTTATTTATAAAAAAAAATTTCACATACAACACCAGGACAATAATGATTCGAAAGTAAATGATTTTAAGTAAATTTATACCACATGCATATTCCCTATTTATAATTATTTATTTTTTTACTAATATTTAAAAAAAATATTTTAATAAGCTTACTAGCAATGTGGGTTGCAAATTACTAATGTTCTTGTTAACCCCTCCAACTAAGCTAAATATGGTTGTATCTGGAGTGGATTCACGTCAATAGTGCAATGGGTGGGGATCAAAGTCACAACCTCTCGATTGCCAGTCTGACACATTATCCATTGGGCTATTGCCGCTTATATCTCTGTAACAAACTAACAAAACGGTATATAATTGTTTTAGTTTTAAACAGTTTAGCTTTATCCCAAACTGGGACAAATTATATTTTTTAAATGTTTGCTGTCTAGGTACAAGGTGAAGATTCCATCACAGTGCATACTTAGAAGCAAATCATATTATCAGAGTTGTTAAAATATATGAATCAAATAACAGATAGCACATGAGTGAAACTCTTGTCTACTTCTGACTGGATTGCAAATTTCTAACAGTTATTGTTGATTTTTTCTTTGCCCTTCCGCCCTTTATCACGGTAATATTATATAGATAATATTAACAAAGAAATTACAGAGAAGAATGAAATTTCGAAGAGGTACCCTAATAATAAAGTAATAGAATGGATGCATTCTAAGGCTGAGTTGCACCATCTTACTTTAACAATAACAAACGTCAAAAATCTGTCAAAATCCATATAAAAACACCGGTTAATGGTTATATAGTCCCCGTCACGAGAAGCTATAAATTATGTAAACAAACATCTTTTACTAAGTAAACATTTTATACTGCGAGATAATAATAAATTGACCATATTCAATCGACATGAAATATAGACGGGTTATATGAAAGTAACAACCTATTTAATTTAGTCGGATCATATTTTAACGACGCAAAGCGCTATCGTTTGTGTTTCTTGGTACCGGACGCAGGAATTGTAAACTATCAGGACGCCATTTTGAAATAAACGCGTCATTCGAGTTTCGAATGCGTACAAGTACGAAATTCATTTTTTTGTTGGTCCAAATGTTGTGAACTCCTGAACACTTGTTTACATAATTTATAGCTTCTCGTGACGGGGACTTTAGTTACGGTTAAAGTAAGATGGTGCAACTCAGCCTAAGACATTTTTTTATTAAAGTTTCAGTATTACATACCTCACAATATATTCTAAACTAGTGAATTTATTTAGAATAGTTGAAACTATCAGTGACCTAAGTTTTCATAATATGCTCAATACTACAGTAACTCAATAAGAATCTGATTGTAGTTGTAGTTCTATGACAGTTACGCTTGAACCTCTCTCTCTACCTCAACTTTTTATCAGCCAGCTTCAGACTAACCAAAGCTGAAGTAACAGCTATAAAATGATATATTTTTTATCATTAAAATCTTCACTCCTGTTTGTTACCTAATCACGTCTAAACGGATGATCCAATCTTACTGAAATTTAACTTTAACAAGGGGCTGAGTTGCACCATTTTACTTTAACCGTAACTATAACTACAACCGGTGTTATTGTATGGAGTATGACTGATTTTTGCCATTTGTTATAGTAAGATGGTGCAACTCAGACTTAGCGTGAGGATGAACATGCTACTAAATTCTTGGTGTACGTGAACCAAAGAGAATATAATCACTACGTTAAGACGTGAAGTCGTGAACGAAGACGCGGGTATCAGCTCTAAGTAATATAAATGTTGAAGTATAACCTGTTCCGGGCATTGACGATCACTCTGCGTTCCGTAAAGCTCTTGCGTACACTCTAAACGTTGTGTACATTCCATTTCTATGCACTTTATATCATTTTGTACGTAAATAATATTATAAACATAATATATTTTCTTTGATAATGAATACAGTAGGGGAATACGTACGGCAGATTACTATATGTGTCAGCATAGAGAATATAACCACTACGCAGAGACGGTTCACGGTTTTTTTTTTTTAGTTTTATCATGGCTCCAAACGATTAGTGTATTTAGCCAGTGAATTTTAGTCGTGGAGATGAATAGAGAAAGTATACAGTGTGGAAATTAAACTCAGGCCCTGGAGGGAAACTACTTTAAATCCTTAAGCTAGCTCATTTTACTTAAAGGAGACATTCCTTTATTTTTGAAAAGAAACAAATCTTCATTACAAGTTTTTTTAAAACTCGCTTACTTCGCCCGGGACTCGAACCAACTAAAATTAAAAAAATAAACACTCTTTATTTTAATATACTAATCGGTAGTATTAATATTCAGGATATAGTTTCTCTAACAAACATTAGGTCTTAAAAATAAAAATAATCGTTAAATCTAACATCAACTTTATTTTACTATCAATTTTGTAACACTTAAATTATTTAACTGATAAATTGTTCGAAATGAGCCCCGTCGTTCCGGCTACACAACATTAGTCGCCGTTGAAATTAATTTCTTGTAGCCTTCAGCAAAGTGTTGTGGTGTATGCCCCTAATAACATTTTCTATCGCAATCCTTAGCTCTTGAACGGATTCATAGCAAGTTTCATAAACAACATTTTTTACATGACCCCATAAAAAGAAGTCCATGGGCGTCAGGTCTGGACTTCTTGCAGGCCATCTAATCGTCCCGTTTGTACCTATCCAGGCATTGAAATTTTCATTAAGGTATGCCCTGGCAATTCTACTGTTGTGGGCAGGTGCACCATCTTGTTGAAAAATGATATTATTTCGTTCCTCTTCTGGCAGAAGGTTTAATTGATTTTGTAAAAGCTCCAATATTTCAATGTATTTTGCTGCATTCAGATGTCCTTCGTAAATGTGCATCAAAACAACCATGTTACTTTTGATTCCACACCAAACATTAAACGAAAATCTGACCTGATTGTTCGTTTCACGGACACGGAATGGATTTTGACGAGACCAATAATGATTGTTATGTCTGTTATACATTCCATTATTACTAAAATTTGTTTCGTCAGACCATACAATACAGTCCAAGAAATTTGGGTTGCGGGCTATTTCTGTTTGAATATTTTCACAAAACTGTAATCTCCTGTCACTATCTCCGGGATGTAGTTTCTGCACCAATCGCCCATCACGATAACATTTGTATTTGTATTTTTTCAGAACTTTAAGTATACTAGTATGGTTGATGCCTATCTCTTGAGCAGCTTCCCTGCTTGAAGCCTTCGGGTAACACTCGAAGTATGTCAAAATGTTTAACTCAACATCGCTATAGTCCAAATTTTGTTGCTGTGGGCGTCCAGTCTTCTTTTTTAACCGACTTCAAAAAAAGGAGGAGGTTTCTCAATTCGACCGTATATTTTTTTTTTTTTTTTTTTTTATGTTTGTTCGCGGATAACTTCGTCGTTTATGAACCGATTTCGATTATTCTTTTTTTGTTCGAAAGGAGATATCCCAAGTGTGGTCCCATGGTAATTTTATCGAGGTATGATAAGTATCTCCAGAGATATTGAGATAAACATCTCAAAATTGGTACTGAAAATGAATAGCGCGGCATTGAAGTCGGTTGTTTTTTAGTTTTTAAACGATATTATTAAAACTTCCAACGGTCAGTAAATTATTCACAATTCGAGACAAAACTTTTCTAGATGGTAGTTCTCTGTCTGGATACTTCTCGCGATACCACTGCAGAGCTAAATCGTAGCTCTTGTTGCAAGCAAAGTAAGTTTCTAATAACTCGAATTGTTCTTGATACGCCATTATGAGATAATTTAATTACGTAAGGAAAGCAACACTACTTAAATAAAATGTGTTGATAAAATCGTTCGAATTTTAAAATTATTGTCCCGCATTGCAGACAAAGTCAAACGTTCCATTTTTAAACTTCTCCACTGAACGCCTCAGTAGGGCTATTCTGTAAGCTATCTCGACAGCGGAATCCGCGGTGAGATTCGAATTTCGTACTACGAAATTCAATCGTATCACGATCATAATACGGTTGAATTTCGTAATACGAAATTCGAATCTCACCGCGGATTCCGCCGTCGAGATAGCTTACAGAATAGCCTAGCTGATCATGTAAGAAGGAAATGTGCATAGAGGTATTACCACCATTGAACAATTTTCTTATCGAAGATTTCAACAAGGTACTTAACGATAAATTAGCAAGCGTGTACTTCATACGAAGTTTTTGAGTGTTGGAGAGATAACAGAACTGTTACGTGTCTTTTACTTGTTAAAAGTGAACAGTAACCAAACATGTTTTAGAGAAACTTTATCCTGAATATTAATACTACCGATTAGTATAATAAAATAAAGAGTGTTTATTTTTTTAAATGTTAGTTGGTTCGAGTCCCGGGCGAAGCAAGCGAGTTTTAAAAAATCTTTTAATACAGATTTGTTTCTTTTCAAATATAAAAGAATGTCTCCTTTAAGTAAAATGAGCTAGCTTAAGGATTTAAAGTATTTTCTCTCCAGGGCCTGAGTTTAATTTCCACACTGTATATATGTAGAAGAGACAACATTAGCGTATGCGAATGAAATAGCTATAGAGATATAACCCGACTAAATCGATGAACACGTGATACATATGCCAGCTATAAGATAAAATGAACAACGTAATTTGGTCGGGTTATACATGACAGCGGGTGAGAGCTAATGGGTGCACTAGAAACTGGCTGACATACATTGCTGGAGCCAGTTTAATCGCATACGCAGGTAAAGGATAAAAAATAGTTGTTCATCTCGCTCTCTCATACCAGTGATTGTATAGTTTTATCCTTCTCATATTATTATTGTTATTTAAATGCCACATCCGCTTAATATTCCATCCACGTAGAGCTGGGTCAAGCACAGAATAATGAATAGTACAAGTAGTAGTAAATAGTAATAAATAGTAATAGTACAAGTAGAAGGCCTGACAAACAAATATATCTGTCATGTACAGCCAGCACAGCAGCTATATAAAACCTTCACGAGCGTAGACAGAGAAAAGAATAAACCGCGGGTAGCTCTGTCTCTTTACCACATGAAATAGGATATACTATGGGGTTATTCCATGTAACGGAAAAGGACAAAACTATAATATTTCCCTCTCAGTGCGTGCCGGTTTTTATAGGGTCAGTAACGTAGTTAGCCGTTTTTAGCTAAACAAACTTTGACCTTTATTGCTATGTGTCACTGGGTTCTAAATACATATATGGTTATGTCACAGATTATATAATAGTTACAACATGTTATGTTACAATATTCTATCTCATGTGGCCACGCTACCCAAATCTCTATAGTTCCTTACTTTATGTTCTCGAGCAAATTATTTTTTCGAATTCTATAATTCGAACACGCTTCGACACCAGCGATGCCTTTGGTTTTTCTCTGCGACAGATTTACAAAACTTTTTAAACAAGCTCGGATAGAAAGATCTCACTCATTTTGAAAAAAGCTACAGTCCGGCAAGTATAACTTTGCGTACCTGTGCGCCACTGTGCTTTTACTTTGTACTTTGATAACAGTTTCTCTTAAACCACTTTTAATTACTTTTGGCATTATTGAACTATGTAGCAGATTTATCAACAATAATGTCGCGGTAATCTCTCAAACGTCAAACTCACTGGCACTGTATCTATCCTCCGCGATACCCATATAGTATTTATAGTAAACTGTGCTTTCTTCTTACTTAGTCTGTGGTAGTGTAACAGAACCATCGATAGTTTCCCTATCGATAGTTGACCTCAAAAACTATTCAGAATATCGATAGTACTATCGATAGTATTACCAAACGTCAATATTATCGATAGTACCCCTTAAGCAATACTATTGAATAAGCTAAAACTATCGATATAATCGATAGTTTTATAACAATACTATCGGTAGTATCACAAAATGTGACAGTTTGCACCGTAAATAATCGATACAATCGATAGCATACTGTCGATAGTCGGTAATTTCCCGATACTATCTAAATAAGTAAACAGTATCGATACTATTGTAGTAAAAATATCGATAACATCGATAGTATAAGAATATTCCCGGTTTTTGAGGGCCCGGTGGCGTAATCGGGAGAACGGTCAGTTCTAATACCAGAGTTCAAACCCCGCCGTATACCAATGGAGTTTTCTATCGAAAAATATATGTGCGCTTTTCACAGTGGTCCTCCGGTGAAAGAAAAATATCGTTAAGAAACCAACAACCCCCGCATGGTGGTAGGACACTCTCTAGTGTCCGCCTGGCCAGCTACCACCCTCAAGTTAGAAAATCTGTCGCCAAACATCTAATGTGTTCCGGCAGTTATCCTTGAGAGCCAGTTCCCATTCTAGGCCTAGTGTGCTTACTATCTTCGACCGCATCATCACTTACCAACAGATTAGATAGTGGTCAAACACTAGCCTATAAGATATAAAATATATATATGTATGCAATAGTATTGCTCAAAGTGCGCTATCGATACTATTGGCAATAGTAATACTATCGATAGATTGCAGTTACTATCGGTTTTGCATAGACGTAATATAAATTTACTGCGCAAAACGGCCTTGATGAGACCGACATTGAATAGAGTTTGTCTCATTCTTTTGTATGGAAGACATATATATATGTATATACTATGTATATACACATAGTATAGTACATATATAGCACTAGTTGGTTGTTGGACAAGTACACACTCCCACCCGAGTGCCTTTCGATTGGGCCGTTTTGTTCTACAACGCAATTACAACCTTATTGTTAAAGCATACGGATTAAATTCAATTTGTCAAAACATGTGCAGTGCTCCGTCCTTTTATATTACGTCTATGCGGTTTTGTCGTTAATATCGATAGACTTGTGGCGACCTTACGCCAACCTTAAACTCTTTTGATAGTTTTAATCTTGGTGGTCAATCTTTTTGAATTATGTTTTATGTTCAAAATCGATCACCAATGACAGAAGAGTTTTGATAACAAATTTTCGTTATTCAGTAATATGTTTTTCCTAAAACTGGAATGCTTTAAAAATATAATAAAATATTAAGAAGTTTCGCGTGTTCTCACTTCTCAGCATGTAAAGTTGCTGAGATACGTTGACTGTATAAAGGACATAAAATAACCAATAAAAGTTGTAATTAACTCCAGGCGTTATATTTATTTTTATATTATTATTACGCGCTGCCTAATCAAATGTGTTGATCGGTCCACTTCTGCGTAAAGGACCGCGCCCCAAAAGCTAAGTACACTTTCCTTATTATATCTGTAAGAGGACCCCGCTCTGTTCTCCACCGGCTTTTACGCACCAGTCGTAAAACGCCGGAACTGCAAGTGCCATCCCATTTCTGTCTCAGTATCTAAGCAGCAGTCGATAGGATTGGCACACGTAAAAGCAACTGGGATAGCCCGGGAAATTTCCCGGGGGTCCCAAAGACTATCCATAGTCTATCGATATTAGCTAGGATGATGGATTACAATGGATGGAGCCATGTCAGCCATGTGACGTTGTCACATGGACTTTCATTCTATCAACACATTGTCCTACCCTTTCTATTACAGGGATCGCGAGATAAGAGTAAACGAGAAAGCTAATATCAAATTGACAACCTCGCGCATGGGTGAGCGTGTCCATTTTTGACCGGCTAGCAGGCCATAATATAGCGAAGTATCATACTTATAAATTAAAAATTTAATAGAAACATAGCTTTAAAGACTGAAACCCTGTTACATGGTTAAATTATGTCGTGTTGTGCTGTGTTTTATCCATCAAGAACAACTAAAGGAGGCGTAAAAGATCCAGAATTATCATTTCACACGTAAGTGTTTTTGGGCATTTATTCTCATATATAACCACTTTTTACATCAAAATATTTATTTTGCTTACATTATATACATCTTTTTCGTCATATAACTACCGAGGTGGTAAATGGTTATCATTTTAAAGCTTTAATTTATGTAAATAACAAACATTATTTTACGCCACCCGGCTAGTGATGTACGAGAACCCTCCAAAACTTTGTCGATAAATATAGTTGATACCCTTATAAAAAGGAATATATAAATTCCTTTATGTGTAATATTATAATATTACACTTAAAACTTCAAATATATAAATCGTTTATATACATTTTGCACTAAATCTATACATTTAAAAAAATTGAAGTGTATGTTTGTAATTCCAAATTAACAGCTTTTCACTAAATGCATATGAAAGAATATACGGTACTTACATAAAAAACAAAATTTTAAATGTTTGTCTGTCTGTCTGTTTGTTCCGGTTTATCTCTGAAATGACTGGACCAATTTAACGGGACTTTCACTAGCAGAATGCTGATTTTAAAATATTAACTACCAAGTAACTTGGCTACTTTTATTTTAGAATAAAATAAAGCTCCGCGAAATCAAAATTGAAGCGAATGAAATAGGGAACAATATCTGATACAAATAGGGAAGGTTAATGTGCAAATTAAGCAGTGTTTTCTACCGCGCACAGCCCACGCGCATGTTGCCGCTGTCATTAAACGCGGACAAAGCCGCGGGACCCAGCTAGTTGATTTATAATATGAAGATTTTTTTTAAGGATGGAACGGTTAGCTTATGGCCTTGCTTAGAACGAAATTTGAATATTTTTAACCGACTTCACAATAAAAAGATGAGGTTCTCAGTTCGCCTTTTTTATGTTTGTTATCTCATAACTCCATAAGTTCTTAACCGGATTGGAATTTTTTTTTCGAGATTTTATTCTGCCCGTTTGGTCCCATTGTACATTTTCTGAAATCTGATAAGTATCTCCAGAGATATGGACATAAACACCTCCAACTTTATACTGAAAATGGATAGCGTGGCATTTGAAGTTGGTTTTTTCGTTTTGTGAACGATCTTAAAATATTATAAAAAGTGATCAAAGTAATTATGCGCAAAATTTGTAGTAACTAGGTACCTAATTATATTATCAGCACTGATACTTACTCGTATTCAATCTATTATTACTTATGATAATGCCATTATATATATTTTTATGAAAAATGTGTCACAGTTTATTTATTTATTTATTTATTCATTTATTTGCAAAAACAATGTCAAATAGTTATAACTTAGTCTAAAACTAATCTAATTATGACTACTGAGCGTTTACCACATTAATATATTATATCATTTTGTTGTAGGTTTCCAAAATGTCCGAAAATCCAATCAAGTGGATAAAGGCAGTAAGGCGTGAAAATTAGGATCCAACTAAACACTTCAAACTTTGTTCTAAACATTTTGAAAAATCAATTTTGTACCCACTAGATTATCAATCAAGCTGGAACTGACACCGAGGAAACGGAAAAGAATAGAAGCTAGTGGAGTCAAGATAGAAAGTCTTCCTATAAGTCTTCCTCTGCGAGCAATGAAGGATGATGAAACGGTTTTGAAAGTGTTTTAATCGAAAGTGTTATAAGCTCTAATACATAAAAATCTGTTTAGCCGTTGTAAAAGTATGAGCATTTTTCTAGTTGATGGCGCTATGAAATCATCTTTCATAGTGATTAATTCGAAATTCGGTATCCTTTTCTTCAACGACAAAGGACACTGAAGCATTGACATGATGCTGGGACATCTTCTGGAATCTGCTGAATTCTCAACTCCTCGCCAACTTACAGCTGAGATGTCGTATTCAGACTCATTGGAATATTTTTAATTTTCATTATAGATTATACATAGATCAGTCGGGGTGATTTCAAATTTTGAGTATTGGAGAGTGGAGATCGCGAAACGGCAAACGTAGCGTAGGACGTCCTGTGACCAGGTGGAGCGACGGCATACGCAATGCGGTGGGCAGTGATTGGAAAAGAAGATCTGAAAATCGGGCTCAGTGGCGCATCTTGGGAGAGGCCTACAGTCCAGCAGTGGACTGACACTGGCTGATGATGATGACGATACAATAGATCATACTATATTGACATCAAATTACTTTATATCGTTAGCATTTACAAAAGAGATGTGCTAATTTTTCTGTAGTGGTAGAACTTCTGCTAGTCCGCCTGGACCGGTACCACCACTTTGCCAATTAATTTTCATAGGAATGTTTTTCGGTTGAAATGGCAAGGTGTCCAGTGAAATTACAGGGCATGTGAAACTTAACATCTTTATGTCTCAAGGTAACAGGCGCAGTGGAGTGACGTGCAAAATTCTGGACTGCCAGAATTCCTGTATCGCTGTATCTGTAATAGGTAGACGTCATCGCTTACCATCAAGTGAGAGTCGTGCTTGTCCTGTTACCTTTTACAATAAAAAAGCTGATTAATGTTTACAAAGTAAGTATGGCCTAATTTGTGGTTTCACTGCATTTTTTTTATTATTTGCGATGCGCGTAGTTTTATACGATAATTTATCTAATACTATAAGAATCTTTGTCCCGACATACTGACTGACTGACAGACAACGCACAGCCTAAACCGCTGGTCGTAGAGACTTGAAATTTAAAGAGTATATTTGTCTTAGTACGCAAGGGTGTACTCAGAAAGGATTTTTCAAAATTCACCCCGTTAGGGGGTGAATTGGAGGTTCAAAGTTTGTATGAATAAACAAGATTAGATAGTCTTTTTTATTCGAAACTTCATACAAGTGCTTCAGTAAAAAAATAAGTAAAAACGTGTTTCAAGCTTTTTCAAAATTCCACCCCTAAAAGAGTGAAATGAGGTAACAAAGTCTGAAAACCAATATTGTTTCGGGTTGCGCTGAAATTTGGCATGCAGATAGTTGTTTTAACATAAGTATCCGTAAAGAAAAGATTTTTCAAAATTCACTCTTTAAGGGGATGAAACGGGGGTTCAAAGTTTGGATAGTCATTTTATTCGACATTTCACACAAACCGTACTTCTGTAAATAAGGGCTTCAGGCTTTTTCAAAATGCCACCCTAAGAGGGTGCAGTGGGGTAACAAAGTCTGAAAATCAATACTGTTTTGGATTGCGCTGAAATTTAAAATGCAGATAGTTGATATGACGTAGGTTGCCGCTGAGAAAGCATTTTCTAAAAATTCCCCGCGGATATTACTTATTATTTATAATTATATATCTAAAAACTTATAGATTTACGTAAGTACTTCTATAAATAAATAAGTAAATACGTGTTGCAAGATTTTTGCAAGGGGTTGGTAAAAAAGTCTGACAGTCAATATGGTTTTTGGGTTTTATAAATATGAATCCCTATTTCCCTTAGTCACGCAATAACTTGAAAACCGGTGAACCGATTTGGCTTTTACTTCTTTGATGTCTTTTATGATAGAAAGGTTTCAGAAAATAAAAGTTTTAAGTAAATAAAAGAAGTCTTTAACGTGACCGAAGCCGCGGGGCTCTTCTAGTATTTTCATATAAATTATATACTGTAAAGGACAATTTTAATCTATGATATTGGGCTAAGATAATTAGCGTAATTATTCAAATAAGGATTAATACTGTATAGAAGAAAATAGCCTTGAAAGTTCTGTAACATTTTTTTATTATAAAATAAAGATTAATATAGTTACTGTGAGTCTGTGCGATAGACATATGTTATCGCGGACTTTTTTGTAGGTCTTATTATGTTGTACCACTCTTCGATACATACTTTCTTACATCTTTTTCAGATTAATCATCTTTCGTAAAAAACGTGTTTTCTCGACCGTTTTATTGGCGACTTAAGTTCCAAAATAGGTCTTCACGAATATACCTATCTTTTAAACAGGATAATATATAGCCTATGTTCATTCTAAAAGACCATATATAGATTTATATATGAGAGAAAAAAATAATAGTCCTGTAGTCCAGTAGTTTTTGAGCTAACTCAATACAAACATACATGTTACCTCTTCATAATATTAGTATAGAAGTATATATAGCTTTGTAGCTCAAATTTGTAATATTTAATTGACGTATTGAAAAGGCAAAAACATTTAAGATTTGTGTTTAAGAAAAGCTAAGAAATCTATACCGCCAGATCTAAGGTTGCCTAATTACAGTTAAGTACTGTAGCATTTTTTATCAATAACTAATTTCCATAAGTTCAATAAAGTAACTACGTATTTTATCACATAAATTGTTTTCTTTTTACATAAATTTTAGTTTTCTACATTTTTCACCTTTTTATCGATATGTTCTACATAAGTGATCACTTCCCTACTCAGGCACACTCTAGCAGTTCTAGACACTAACACAAACAGAAAATGGACATGCTGCCAAAGTTTTGACGCCATCCATTATAATCCATCATCCTAGGATATTAGACTACCGATTCGATCGATATGCAACACTAGTCTGTGGTGTTGATTTGATCACAGAGTACCTTGTATAATGAATTTTGATTGAATGTCGAATGGCGGCGTCGAGGTTACCTAGTCTTATATTCTCCACAGAGTACTTACTACCTCCCCGTGAGTAATAGTGTTCTGTGCTTACTACTTTTTATATATATTCACTTTGGAGGCATGTGTGTGTAAATTGTATTAGGAATTTGTGAATTCTTTTATTAGTACACCGTTATTACTTTGATTTTAATCGGTAACTAGGAGTTTTAAGCTTAACCAAGTCGAGCCCATCTATTGTCGTGTAGGGTGTTAATTGATGTAATTTTAGAGCATTTCGTTGAGGTCAGATTTACAATTTACATCCGAATAGCACCCATGTATTCAGTGTAGTTTTAGTGAAGTTCGAATGGAGACGCCACAGGAGCCCGAAACTAACGTAGACAGTGTATTGCCTACGGACATACTCGAAAGTAGTGGCTGCGTTACCGAAACTGTGGACTTGCCTAGTGATTTTTTTGATGAGTTCAACAAAGAAGAGTTTATTGAAGGTCTGAGTATCATCGATACTTGGGACGATGGTGTCTCTAAAAGTGACCAAGGAAATGTAGCACCTCAAAGTACTGTGGAATCAGATATCGGCCAATTCCCGCCGAACGCGACCGACACTAAAGTTGAGAAGAAAGAAGCATATTCAAAGCTCCAGAGCAGCCGGCTTGACGACTTTATCAAGCCCGGAAGTCGCCGGGACCCCAACAAGACAAACGAAGCCATCAAGAAGGATAAAGAAGAAAAAGTGAAGGAATACCTTGCAAAGTCTTTAGAGTCGACGGACGACCTCCGCCCACCCGGCACCGAGCTCGACGACTACTTCGAAGACAACAAACCCATGAAAAAAGAGAAGACTCCCATGCTCCATGCTTCACCGCAGCCCCTGTCCCCCGCGCCCCGCCCGGACCAGCCGTCCCGAGACTCGCCGAAGTTATCTCTCCGTTCCCGCGACTCGCCCTCGCGTGGTTCTCATAGGCAGCTTAGGTTAAGTCCTCGACGCAGCCCACGCCGCCACAGTCCGAGCCGCCGATCCGACTTCAGACAGCAGAGTCCTCAAAGAAACTACAAACCCCATTGGGGGTGGGGAGGGTCAGGGGGAAATATGTATCGCAGCAATCGTCGTTACAGCCCGCGGCGCAGTCCTCGTCGCAGTCCCGCTCGCCGCAGTCCCGCACGCCGCAGTCCGGCACGCCGCAGTCCCGGACGTCGAAGTCCGGCACGCCGCAGTCCCGCACGCCGCAGTCCCGGACGCCGCAGCCCCCGCCGCACACCGACCCGTCGTTCCAGCCCTCGACGCAGCCCGCGGCGTCAGCGCCGCAGCCGTTCCAGATCGCCCTACAAGCGCTCCAACAACTCTCGGCGTTCCCGATCTAGATCCCCAGCATCTATGAAACAGCCTGATAAATTTCTTTATCCAACAGATGTACCTTCCTCTCCCTACGATTCGAATCCAGGGATGAGTTCACCTTATGTGGCACCCGTATCTTATCCTGTGCCGGCACCGAGCCCATTCCCTCCCCAGGTGGCTCCAAACTATCAGTATGGAGCACCGTATGCTGGAGGATTTAATACTAGTAATCCTTATGAGTATTCACCTGGTCCGCCTCCACCAGGATCTATTCCAAACTTAATGTCGGGCTCAGTGCCTCCTCTGAATTCAGTTCCAATCCCAATGGCCAGCGTTCCTCAGGCACCAAATCCTGTCCCTGCACCTGTGATGGTCCCCGCTCCTAACATGGTGTCACCGAGTTTACCTCCTGTGACTAATCAAGTCAACGCTCCTACACCATATGATGCCCTAGCTAAAGTAAATATTATTCTTCATTGTGCTAAGATGAGTTGTTTTCGTACAATGTTTGTAATGCTGTGATTCCAATGTTTCAGTTAGCAGCAGAAGGAAAGATATCTAGGGAAGATTATTTGAAACTAGCACCCAACAAAGGTATATTAACAACCGTTTGAAATGTCTGCTTCTGCTTATTCTAAAACACCTTCCTTGAATGAAAATGTTGGCTATACTGTGCTGTGAAATTCTCTTTTCATTTTAATAATGTTTTATTATTACAGGTGTAAGCAGCGGATTAGAAAACAATCAAAGGGTGACAGGTGTGTACTTGTTATCTTACTAGTATTTGCCTATAAAGTTAAGTGATCTTTGTGACTAAATACATGTTGAATTCAAGTGTCGTATTATAAACGTGCAATAATTGAGAGTTTCAAAGTACCTTTGAAAGGTGAAACAGTGGCAGCAAAGTCGGTCTCAACTTAAACGGTTTAAATTATAATATTTTGTATTTGCAGTCCTCACGCGATGCACGGAAGCAATCTCGAGATTGTTGAAATTGCATCTCCCCAGCCACCTGGTGTTGCACAACAGCCTGCTGGATTCGCGGCGGGACGCCAAGTACATCGCGCCCAAGTTCTGCTCACCGCTGAAGAGGCAGGCGCCCGTGGAGTTCGAGTTCACGAGGGCCAACGCGGCGGCGGCGCATCAGAACAAGCACCTCGTCGACAGCATCATAGCCAGCCTGCCCGAGGTGGAGAAGATCGTCTCGCGCCCGAAAAAGAAGACTCCGAAAAATACGAAGGATGCAGCCGTCCAGACATCCAAGCCATTCTGCGAAGTCTGCGAGATCAGGGAGAGCACGAAGTCGGAGGACGCGTCGACATCCGTGGAAGCGGAACACTTCTGCTCGTCCGTGCACACTCAGGTCGTGGAGCAGGAGCTCATCAGTTCCAAGGCGATGTTCAACCCGAGCGGCAGCGCCGGTGACGGCACCATGTCCATCGCGCACCTCACGCCGGCGCAGCTCGTCTCCCAGCTCCAGGCTCGAGCCAAGACCCTGCAGAAGACCGACCCCGCTCCGAACCAGTACCGCGGCGGCTCCGCGAATTACGATTACGACTACGAGGGCAAAAGTGGTCAGCAATATCAAAACTATAAAAATTACCGGTACTGATCGGTTTCTGCATATTCTAAATCCTCCTCTGATGCAGAGGTAATACTTAAAAATTATGTATTTTATGTAATTGTTATACATTCAGGATCGCTAAGATACCATGGTACTTTAATTATAACGACACTTTTGAATAAAGATGGGATGAAATCGTCTCGTTTCATTTTTTAGCAAAACTATGACTCTTGAGTCTGTTCAATGTAAACATCAAGGTCGGGCTGAACTTTGCACTCAAGACTTGCTACTTCAATCAGAAGACTGCAGTCAACGAAGGACTACATTAGAAGAGTTGCTGGAAGTACTACCTCAGATTCACCTGCAGCCTGATATGGTCTAAGCTACGATTCATAACTGCAGTAGTGCTTATTATAAATAATACCTGTCAATGTTTGTCAACCTTTGGGCTACAAAAATATTCCAGTGAGTTCAGGAATTTTATTAAATACCAGTCTTCCACTTCAGAGCCACTTTATTTTTTAGTTTACAGAATGTTGGATAGTAGCTTTGAAGATTGAAAGAACTGAATTTGATGGTACTCTTAATTGCTTGGCTTTTCTCACTTTTGAGGCCTTTTGGTGAATTTTACTATGATGTAATTACTATAACTTATGTATGAAGATTTTAACACAGTTTATATCTAACGGGAATATTAATTTGTCTCATGCCACTCAAATTCTGAATAGTTGCAGTTTTAATACATTGTTTACATGCATAGGTATTTAGGTATATCACAAATCTTAATGAACTTCTAAAAATATATTATTTACAATAATACATTTATAAATATTATTAATAATAAGACAAAAATATGATTAAAATATTCAGTTTATTCAACAAATATACAAAATAGTATGTGCACATTCTAGTTAGCACCAAGTTAAAAAAACTAATTTGTCAACTTGGAGCATTCGGTAAGTAATTATGCAATAACAATGTTCTATTTCTGGCTATTTGATTATATTTTGTTTCTTGAAATATTACACTTCATACCTTTGTACATAGTTACAAAAAAAAAAACGAATACGATGAAAACATTTTGGATTGTGTGTAACAATATACATTTATTGTTTGAATATGATACATTAAGTACAAGCAAAGCTTTTTCAACGATTACTTTGACATAATGCTGCGCAACCACAGGGAATTCCTATTCGTCAAACACCACATTTTCCGCAGTGCATAGATAAGCATTTGAATGACACGGGGTTATTTTGTTTTGTACTGCTTTTTTTTAAATTTTATCATTTAAAATATAAGTCAGTGTAGGATTCTAATGTATTAAATTAAGATATTGCCGTCAATATATGTTCAGAATTTGGTTAGAAGATAGGATGAATATGAGAGAGTTTGGTTTTCGTGATCACAGCAGTGGATATAAAGCACCAACATTATCACTGTGTATAATTTTATTGTTTGTTTTGTATGCATTTAGTTGCCTACTGTTAATAAACTCATGGACTCATAAACTGCATCAAATGTCCTTTCCGAGTCCGTCAGTGTACAAATTTAAATTGAAACCTATAGTTTGGTTCTTTAACTTCATAACAGTGTAGTATCATATCCTTAAGTGTATGTTTGTATACTAGAAAAGACCATTCAATTAATTCGAAAGTAATCCTGAACTTTGATGCAGTTGAGTCTGTGAGTCTAGAACTTCAACAAGCGTTCAACCATCTAGGAAATCATCAAGCCACTTTTCCAAATCTTCAGGTGATTCTATAACTAACTTCTTCGCCTCCACTGGAACTGAAAATGAAGGATTAAAAACTGTTAATAAATGTTTTGTAAAACATGAGTCTTTATTTTTGTCCTGGTGAAGAGAAGGGTCTTTTTTTGGAGATAGACTAGATCTTGACTATTATCTCAACTGTGATGCTAAGTGGCACGCTGCAGTCTAGATTAAATTAAATTAGAAAAACTGTACCTAGGTAGGTATTTTCAACCAACTTCCATATTGGTAGTGTACCTACATCTCCAAGGTAGCTCCAGAGATATGACGATAAACGTCTCAAACTTGCTACTGAAACTGAATAGCGCGGCATGGAAATCTGTTATTTTAGTTTCTAAACTCTCATAGATATTATAGGTACCTACAGTTGAAGTTAGTAAGACATTAGGTGTGCGAGTTTTGGCAGCTGACCTTAAGAACCAGTTCCCATTCTAGGCCTAGCATGCTACCATCCTCGACAGCATCATTACTTAACAACAGAGCGAAAGGGGTCCAACGCTAGCCTATATAATAAGTAAGATAGTTTAAAAACTAAAACAACCAACTTGTCCCGTGAGTCAATTTCAGTAGCAAATTTAAGATGTTAACCGTCATATCTTTAGAGATACTTATCAGATCTAGATGAAATTATAATGGGACCACCTAACAAACGAACCCTACCGATTTAAAAAAGAATCATTCAAATGGGTTCACAATTGACGGAGTAATAGCGTAACATACATAAAAAAACGCAGACGAATTGAGAACCTCCTTCTTTATGGGAAGTCTATTGAAAAAAATAAGCCTACAACTAAAAGTCGCCCAGACCATCATATGTCCTAATCTAGCAAAGAGACCAGCAGGGCTAGCATGGCCTTATCCCCGGGGGAAAGACAAAATTATTTCCCTGTTTTTTGCCACTGACAGGAGATCAACACAACAATTTAAACGCTTGGTGAGTTCTGATTGATTCTGATCTGTTTCGGATTAAAAAATAAAAAAATTATTAAAAGTCAGCGAGCGTTTATAATTGTCGAAATACTTTACTTATAATTTGTTTTCTCCACCAAACATAACACAGATAGGTGGAAAGACAAAATAGTCCCCTTGCCATGCTAGCCCTGCAGGGGTGGAAGTCTACATTGATAGAGATGCATCCTATCATCCCCAAATGTCTGCTAGAATGTTTGCGATGACAAGACGCATTGCTATCAATCAAAATGTGGAAGTCTCTCCACCCCAGGATGCCTAAGTCATTACCCGAACTTTAACACTTGCCTTAAAATTCTAGTTACAACAATGATGTGTTGAGTTCAAGACCCAGGTGGGATCAAATTTATGGGTAGGGTAAGTGCATTTTATGGATGACAGAATGAATTATAATATAACAACCTACAGAAAATGGAAACTATCAAATCACAAAAGATTCCATGATGCAGTGGTTACAATGACTTATGCAAGTTACCTTTAGCTGTTGATTCAGACTTGACTTCAACATCTTTAGAAGTTGCTATACTTCTTGTCTCGCTACTTTCAATTACTTTAGATTCTGGAACTACTAACTCCTTTATTGGAGTAATAATTTTTTCGGTCTTCACTTGTTCTATAGATTCAATTTCAGACATGTCTTCTAATCCTAATTGATTAGGTAGATTTGTAAATTTTTCTTTAGGTACTTCTTCCTTCAACTCGAATGCCTGACATACACTTTCAACATTTTCTTTTATATTGTTATGTAAACTAGGAACACTTTCGGAGAGGTCTTTAAAATCTAAATTAATATCATCTTTCGTTGCCAATTCACTATCTGTTATTTCTTGATCTGCTTCTAAGTCAATTTTATCTTTGTTATCTTTTTTACTCAATCCTTCTTTTAAACTATTTAATATTTTGTCTTGAGCTTCAGTTTCAGGGGTGGAATACGATTTATCGTTAAAATATTTCTGTTTGTACTTGGTGGCCCTGTTATTCATACTTAGTATATCAGTTTCGCTGAATAGAGTTTGTTCGATGCCATTTCTTTCATAGAATGGTATAGTGGAGACAGCGAGCGAGAGATTATCCATGTCTATTTGGAAATATTTGTCGTATAGTGAAGGTCCAGTGTTCACGTCCCAAGATTTCTCATGTTTGAATTGAAAATGCCCTCCTATTGATAGTGGTGCCTGGATAAGTTTCTGTAAAGAGACATTTTTGTTTAATTATATATTAATTGATATACATAATACATAGTAGAGTCAAACTACCAGACTAGCGGAAGTGAATCTCAATAATTCAATCATGAAATAGCATATATGTTTTTCGACTTAAGGGCAAAGGCACTATAAAATTACTAAGTGTGTGCATGAGATTCAAAGAATCAGTCAAAGTCTCATTCTCAGTTAATTGTTCTCAGTATAATAAAATAAATTGCGCAAGTGCAAGTCGGACTCACACTCGTAGGGTTCTGTAGCACAGTAGAGTATTTTATGAATATCATTTTACGTCAGCAAAAAATTAACTTTGTACAAAGTTATATTTCTGATTGCTATATCTCAAAAACTACTGACTATATCTCGTTCAATCTAATTTTCGTTGAAAGTTTTAAATGAGAACTACAGCATATATATTTTTTAGATTTTTCACTCCCATACTTTAAAAGTTAGAGAGACATACATTTAACACTTTAGAAGTGATTTACAAATGATTGACTTGGAGAAAAGAGGGTTTTCAGAACCTCAATGACATTTTTAAATACCATCTATAGACACACTGCACGTATAGGTTTGATGGATTTTTTTTTTAGAACCTCGATGACATTTTTAAATACCATCTATAGACACACCGCAGGTATAGGTTTGATGGAAATTTTTTTTAGTTTCATTTTCATGAATGGCAAGCTATATCTTTAAATTTTGTTTAAAAATGTATGAAGCAGTTTACAGAATAAACCTACCTACCAAGTTTTAACTGTGTAGTCTTAATAGTTTTGGAATAAGATGGCAGTGACATACGGACAGACAGAGAGACAGATAAATAATAGTACAAGTAATACTATATTGTCTGATAGAAAATGATGATGCATTCTGATGTGCATGGATAGGCTTGATAGAAATCTTGGAAAGTAGCGTTTAGTAAAGCTGAAGAATCAAGCCTCATCTTGGGAGGCCTTTCTCCAACAGGGAAGTGCTTCTGGCTGATAATGATAGTACTACTAACCTCATAATCAGCCCCAAGATCTTGTTCCTCTATTTCCTCATAGCTTTCAATTGGCATTTCATATTTTGACCAGTTGCTTTGGATTTCCTTTTTCTTATACTTGGAGTTTTCTTCCTCGGTTATTTTGATGATTTCTTCTGTTTCTCTCTTCAAGTTTTTGTAGAATTCCGGCCCGGGGTCTACATATACTGGTGGCTTTTGTGGGACTGTAACTGGTTTACATGATATTTATTAGATAGAGTAATAATAATAATAACCTTACTACTTTTTGTTTTGGGTGTGTAGTACAAAAAAAATGTTTTCCTGTTTATAGTAATCATTGAGTTATTTTGTAGAAAAAACTAAACAAAGCCCGAAAATACAGGTTAAAAATATACTATGTCCATGAAAAACAGTAAAAGAAAAATTATTGCTTAGCTCTTGGTTCCCAAAACTTGATTGACAGGGCCTGGATAAATGTTGCCTTTGAAACAGGAAGGCTCCCATTATAGAACTAATTTTCTTTTTAATATCCAACATTCAATCGTATAGTTAATGTTATTAGGTAGGTTGCTTTAAAATAACCTTGCCTTCTTTTTCATCTTGGAACACATCATCACTTAACATAAGGTGAGATAGTGGTTGCTTGCCTATTGAGTATAAAACAATATAAACATGTGAAAACTAACCCATGCATCTCATGGTAGATCAAGACATCCAAGTTGACAAAGTATGTAAATGGTCTCCAGCTTATTCAGCCTTTGATGGTCCGCCAGACCAATGTTGTTTCCACTCTGTGCACTGGGTATTACATACTATTTTTGTATTAATACTAAGATATATAAAATCAATGAAGAGTGTCAGGCCTTAGATATCTGGCTAAAATGGTTAGTCAGTGCAGCTATTTGTTTCGTGGTATTGGCAAACCTTTTCCTAACAGTCCGGCAGTCTAGCTATAAGCGTTGTTTGTTCACATAGGTACAATATATTGGAGAACCATAAAGTAATCCTCAACTGCCCAATAGGAAAATACAAAATATGTAAGCAACATGCAATAGAATTACTTGCCTGAAGTGGTTCTGCATAATTAGGAAGTTTTATAAGTAGGTAGGTATGTAGTCTTTTACCTTTTGGAGCCGATTTAGATTCTTCTACTCTTTCAGGTTTCCTATCCCCTCTACCGGCTTGGCTTCGTGGATTACGGGGTTTTCTTTGATCTTTCGGTTCATTTTTCTTTTTATCTCTAAAACCACACAGAAGTTTACGTTATATACACATAAAATGTGTGAATCGATACTTCTTTATCGATTAACTTACAGGTTTTTTTTCGAGTCTTCAGGCATAATATTCATTTGATAGGAATATCTAAAAACAATAAAACTAACTAATAAAAGCCACAAAACCTAGCAGGCTAGCACGAACGAAACAGATGGAAAACGATACGAAACAGCTGTTGTTTTATTTGACTTGACACCTGACAGCAATAGAACGTCACTTAACTGTCAGTTACGGTGTAGCTGTTAATGTCAACTTTTAGGAATAATGAACTACAAGTTTAATGGCATAATGTATCAAATGCTTGAAGCACTAAAGCAATAAAACAGTCCATGGCGCGGCAGGCGAAAAATAATGGCTCGGGGACCTTTCAGCACGGCTTGTAATGCAACTGCGTTCTATACAATCTGTAAGCTCTGATAGATACCTCAGAATACAGACAAATAAAACCAGCTAAGTCGAGTTGGACTCGCCCACCGAGGCTTCCGTACCAACATTAGTTGGTACCAAACCTCTAAATTGTATAAGCGCTCATATAACTCAGAGGCCTATCTTAAGAGCGTCCTCGGGCTGCGAGAAATTTCAAAAATACTGTATTTAAAGAAACTATTGCCGTCGCGCAGCGCCCGAACAAGCGAGCAATCAATGTGTGTGTGAATGCTGTGTTGGTGTGCGTACTGAGGAGAGCACGGCCACCCGCACCCTTCCCGCGCTCGCTATCCACTAGTTGTCAGCATTCGACTCCGGCGTTTCCAGTGTTTGGTTACAGATTCTATAATAGGTACTACGTAACAGATATTTATATATTATATACAGATTCCTATATATACGTGACACATATTTCGCAGTTAAATCGTGTTAATTGGTGTATAAGACCAAACAATAGGATACACATATTTGGTTGCTTATGACTCGTTTTTAGGGTTCCGTAGCCGAATGGCAAAAAACAGAACCCATATAGTTTCGTCATGTCTGTCTGTCTGTCCGTATGTCACAGCCATTTTATTCCGAAACAATTAAGACTACAGATTTGAAATTTGGTAGGTAGATGTATTCTGTAAACAGCTTTCCGATAAAGAAATAAAATATATAAAAGTTTAAGGGGCATCCCATACATGGAACTGAAACAAAATAAAAAAAAATCTTCAAACCTATACGTGTGGGTTGTCTATAGATAGGTCTTTAAAAATTACATTGAGGCTCCTAAAATATTTTTTCTCAAAGTCAATCATTTAAAAGATAGGTGCGTCTAAAGTAGTAAAACGTGTAGCCTAATTTTAAAATAAGGGAGTGAAAAATCTAGAAAAAATGTAGATCTCAATAAAAACTTTTAACGAAAATAGGTTTGAACGAGATACAGTCAGCAGTTTTTGAGATATAGCGACCGCAAATATAACTTTGTTTTTCATACAAACACTATGAAAAACAAAGTTAATTTTTTGGTTGCGAAAAATCATAGTTATAGAATACTCTACTGTGCTACGGAACCCGAGAAGTGCGAGTCCAACTTGTACTTGGCCAGTTTTTCTCAATCGACTTTAAAAAAAAAGGAGGTTCTCAATTCGTCTTTAATATGTTTATTTTTTATGTTACGCGATTACTCAATAAATTGTAAACCGATTCAAATGATTATTTTTTTAATTGGTAGGGTACATTTTCCAGGTGGTCCTATTGTAGTTCCTTCAAGATTTGATAATGATCTCCAGAGATATGACGATAAACGTCTCAAACTTGCTACTGAAATTGACTCGCAGGGCACGGAAGTCGGTTTTTTGTTTTTTTTTTGTCTTAATTATCAAGAATCGGTTCGGTAAAGTTTATTACGATAGTTTAAAAACTAAAACAACTGACTTCCATGCCCCGAGAGTCATTTTCAGTAGCAAGTTTGAGACGTTTATTGTCATATCTCTGGAGATACTTATCAGATTTCATTGAAATTGCAATGAGACCACCTCAGAAATGTACCCTGCCGATCAAAAAACAATCATTCGAATCATTTCACAATTGACGGAGTAATCGCGTAACATGCATACAAAGAAAAATAAAAATAAAACCGGCTAAGTCGAGTTGAACTCGCCCACCGAGGCTTCCGTACCAACCGATTAAGCTAGACCTCTAAATTGTATGAGCGCTCATATAACTCAGAGGTCTACATTAATTGGCGCACACTATGTATGTATGGGGACCTTTAATTTTCAACTATTTTAATTTTTTAGAATTTTCCTTAATTTGTGCTGCTACCTTGCTTCTTGCCAAATTTCATGATTCTAGGTCAACGGGAAGTACTCTATAGGTGTTCGACCAACAAAACCTATAGGGTACTTTCGGTTTACCTAGAATTGTCAATTTTGGTTATAAGCAAGGTCTTAGAGCACAAGTAAAGGGAAAATTCCGCAAAATAAAAAAAGTAGTAAATTAAGGTACATTTTGGTACTAACAAGTTTTCGCGAAAATTTAAATTTGCCCATATCTTTTTATTGTGTTGACTCAAGACCTTGATTTTTGTACCTAATAGGGACTATAAACCTCAGTATCAGGTATAAATTTCAACTTGCTAGGTGCACCCGTTCTTGAGAAAATCAGTGGTGACAGACAGACGGACAAGAAAGTGATCTTATAAGGGTTCCTTTTTTACCTTTTGAGGTACGGAACCCTAAAAAACATACAGACGAATTTAGAACCTCCTTCTTTTTGGAAGTCGGTTGAAAATGGATAGTATATGGTCGAAAAACAGCACAATTAATATGGTAAAATGAAAAATATATATCAGTGAACTCTCAAATTAGCTACTCTTAAAAATTGATTTACATGAAACTAACGTGAACATTAATGTTGTGCATTTGGTCTACTCTTCCTCCGTCTTACGAAATTTCGATCAGGTCACGTCTCCCAACGCGATGTCCTGACGCGAGTATAACATA
The DNA here is from genome assembly GCA_954871355.1 of Cabera pusaria. NCBI lineage: Eukaryota > Metazoa > Arthropoda > Insecta > Lepidoptera > Geometridae > Cabera > Cabera pusaria. The sequence goes on along the minus strand of OX940900.1, from coordinate 20,673,162 downwards.
TTTTACCCATCCCATTCAAATCCTATACAAAGTTCACAAAGCCGCTAAAGAAGTTTTCACTTCAAAAAATATTATTTGCTTTTATAGCGCCCATAGTAATACATACTTTGTGAAAATTTCAAGTAGAACGTCTAACCTGGACATAAGTCACATAACCATTATGTATAGGTAACAATTTTGTCTGTAATATTTTTATTTTATATCTTACAGTCTAGCGTTTCACCACTATACCACCTGGTGGCAAGTGATATCTAAAGCAATTTGAAGTACCTACAATGATAAAAGTAACATATACACTTTGTAGAAACATAAATTAATGAAAACGCGATAAATATCGATATCGATAGACATCACTAGACTATCGATACCCATTATCGACAATTATCACTTCCTTAAATGTATACGTGTTAATTTCACCCTCCCTCACCTCCAGGCCTCCAGCTTTTCCCCGAAGAGTGCGATAGGGACAACTGTAGCTCAGACCCATTTTGCCTACAATTTTGAGTAAAATAAGGTTTTGTATCCCCGTGTCTGGTAGCCGCCTAGATAAGGGCAGTAAAATGGGTAATTTTTTCAGGTTTTTGAAGGATCATATTTCTTTTTGCAAATGTATGATGAAAAAAAGCAAATGATACATACAGCAGACCTTGTATTTCGTAGAAAAAAATTTTGCTCTAGAAGCATTTTCCAGGGAGGAAAATGGGGAATACATTTGTATGGAAAAATGTACCCCGCGTTTGCTCTTAATAGGGAATATGCATGTAGCTCAGATTTATTGGAAATAATTTTTTTTCGAATCTTTGTTGTGCTGGAGTTATATGCAAAACTTTTTTTTTTAATTTAATTGCATTTTATTTGCTTAAAATAATAAATGAAAAATGCAATTTAAGCGAGGGAAATTAAAGTTTGTAAAACAGATACACACCACAAACACCATTGGTCGAATCGAAAGTTGACGTCATAATTCACTACTCCACGTGAAAGATACATTGAGCGCGGGAACATAAAACTGAATGTATGGTGTGGTCTAATTGTATTTATTTCCAAACATCCAATTTCCAAATAATGAGTGAAATAAAAATATTTAAAAAAAAACACGCATATTCCCTATTGGCGAAACTATGTATGTATGGGGACACCCTTTAATTTTCGACTTTACCTTTAGGCTGAGCGCAGACTGTAGACAAGTCTGTCTCAAGACGTTCTCAAGACAGTTTTGTTTATCACCCTGTGCACACTGCGAACAAATCTTTTTTGTCTGCGAGGATGCGACACAGACCAAGTTTGATTTTTTTTGAAATTAAATATATATATTTTATTCTATAATTATGGGTAAGGCCGTAAAATTGGCCTTATGTGACATAAAAGTAACTTAAAAGTGTGTGGCTGAATGTATGAACTTTTGTGTGAAATGTGACATAAATGTCACTTAAAAGCTAAGCACTCCTCAAAACATTTTCACTTTAACGGTTAAGCGACAAGAATAAAAGCACGTACACAGTCTCTAGCTATTCCCTAAACATTAGGTTCATCAAAATAATAAATCTTCTATGATAAAAGAATACAGTTTTACTTTTAATCAGCTGCAATCAATAATAACCAACAATAACCGGCCAAGTGCGTGTCGGGCCACGCGCAGTGTAGGGTTCCGTAGTAGCCTGTTATTCAATGCAAGTCTTTACCCGTTATAAACAAGCAACTAGGCACTCCGTCTTTGTCACTTTAAAGGATTTATTCTAAGGATTTTGTATTTGGTACAAAATTATCCAACACCCAAGATCAACGACTATTACTGCTAAACTAATGAAGTTATCTCAACCGCTGTAATTTTCCTTTGAAGTTCATGAAATGCGCTATTATCACGGATTTTTCCAGATTTTTCAAGCCAGCAGTTTAGCTTTTAGAGGGGGGGGGGGGGGGCGACCTATTGAAACAAAAATTTGCACTTTAAAGTTTAATATTTCGTAAATGGAGCATTAATTCGAAAAATGGTATTAGTAACCCTTAACTCATTTTAAAATACCTATTCAACGATACCCCACACGATAGGGTACACGATAAAAAAAAATTCATCCCCACTTCTCATATAGGGCAGCTACCCTAAAAATAATATTTTTCACAATTTTATTTCAGCACTTTGTTGGCGTAATATTTATACATACCCTCACAAAATTTCAGCTTTCTACGGACATGACGAAACTATAAGGGTTCTTTGTCAGGACTACGGAACCCTAAAAAGACTATCTAATGATCTTGTTTTTTCATACAAACTTTGAACCCCCGATACCTACGTCATAATAACTATCTGCATGCTACATTTCAGCGTATCCCGAAACAACATTGATTTTCAGACTTTGTTATCCCATTTTACCCCCTTAGGGGTGGAATTTCAAAATATCCTGGAAAACATATTTACGTATTTATTTACAGACTAGAAGTGCCCCGCGGCTTCGCCCGCGTTAAAAACTTCTTTGATTTACTTTGAACTTTAAAATACATAAAATAAGAATTAGCCAAATCGGTTTACCCGTTTTCGTGTTATCGCGTGACTAAGGCAACTCGGGATTCATATTTATAATAACCGAAAAACCCAAATTTTCAGACTTTGTTACCTACCCCATTTCAAAAAATCTTAAAATACGTACTTTATCTCATCTAATTTCGCAATACAAACTTTGAATCCCCGTTCAGTAACCGGGAGGAATTTTTAGAAAATCCCTTCTGAGCGGATACCTACGTCATAATAACTATCTGCATTCTAAATTTTCGAATTCGAATAGAAAATAAAATACTATCTGATCTTGTTTGAACCCTCGTTTCATCCCCTTCAGGGGTGAATTTTGGAAAATCCTTTTTAGAGGGCACTTACGTCGTAATAACTATCTGCATGCCAAATTTTAGCGCAATCCGAAACAATATTGATTTTCACACTTTGTTACCCCATATACTCTTAGGGGTGTAATTAAAAAAATAACCTGATATACGTATTTACATATTTTTTTACTTTGGCACTCGTATGAAGTTTTGAATAGAAAATACTATTTAATCTTGTTTTTCCATACAAACTTTGCACTCCCGTTTCATCCCCTTCAGGGGTGAATTTTGGAAAATCCTTTCTCAGAGGGCACTTACGTCGTAATAACTATCTGCATACCAAATTATAAGTGTAATCTGAAACAATATTGATTTTTGTTACTACATTTCACCCTCTTACGGGTGGAATTTCTAAAAAGCCTGAGACACGTATTTACAGAAGCACTTGTGTGAAGTTTGACATAGAAAAGACTATCTAATCTTGTTTCTCTATACAAACTTTGAACCCCCGTTTCCTCCCCTTGAGGGGTGACATTTTGGAAAATTCTTTCTTAATATACACCTTTACGTATAAAACAAATATACCTCTACGACCAGTGGTTTAGGCCGTGCGTTGTCTATAAGTCAGTCAGTTAATCAGTATGTCAGGACAAAGGTTCTTATAGTATTAGATTAATATGATAGTGAGTTGTCGAAAAAGTTGAATAAACAATATACAACCAATTATTTTTATTATTCTTACGGAAAAACTCACGTGAAATCATCGAATTATAACCTATACATAAGTATATATCAATACTTCTATACTAATATTATAAAGAGAGAACATTTGTATTTTTGTATGTTTGTAATGATTTGGCTCAAAAACTCCTTAACCGATTTAAAAAATTCTTTCACATAGAATAGACTTTCGGAATGAAAATAGGCTATATATTATCCCGTTTAAATGAATGGTACATTCGTGGAGACCTAATTTGCAACCTAAGTCGGCAAAAAAACGGTCGAAAAAACGCGTTTCTTACGAACGCTGCTCAATTGAAAATAGATAGAAGAATATTTTCTATGGAAGAGTTATTCAACTTAATAAGACCTACATAAGCATATGTCTATCTCTTAAGGTTGACTCACAGTAACCATTTTAATCTTAAAATTGTTGTTAAAAAATATTACATAACTTCCAAGGCTATTTTCAAGTATATATTATAGTATTAATCCTTATCCAAATAATTACATTAATTTGCTTGGCCACATATTATAGATTAAAATTGTCCCTTACAGTACGTAATTCAAATGAAAACTCTAGAAGATATCACGAATTTCACATACACGCATCGCAAAATTAATAAAATATTTGCAGTGAAACCACAGATTAGGTCATAGTTACTACGAAAATATTATTATAAGCTATGCTGTAGATCCCCATCGATCACAATCAATTTGAAGTCAATATAGTATAAGAATATGATCTATTGTATAAAATAATATTCATCTATATATATAATAATATAATATTTTAAACCACCCCGACTGATCTATGTATAATCTTTTAATTAAAAGCATTCCAATGACTCTAAACACGACATTTAAAATCTGAGCTGTAGGTTGGTGAGGATTTGAGTATTCTGTAGAGTCCAGGAGATGTCCTTCCATCAGGTCAATGATCCATGTTCTTACAATATCGTTGAAGAAGAAGATTTTCGAATTGATCAGACCTATGAAAGTTGATTTCATAGCGCAATTGACTAGAAAAAAGCTCATAGTTTTATAACGATTGAACGAATTTTTATGAATCAAAGCTAAGAACACTCTCGATGAAGACATTTATCAAACAAAAAAAAACTATCAATAATAAAAACAAAATTCGGTTCATCCGGTTAGGTGCTAAGATGCTACAGACAGACACACAGATACACACGTTAAGCGTATATTACCTCTACTTTTGCGTCGGGGAACGCCGTAAGGTTAAGGCGGCAGATGTTCTCTTTGGTGGTAAGCTACTTTTTGGTAGATTTAATGATCCCACTACCTCTGTACGAAAACTCATGATTCATGAATGCACATAAAACTTTCATTGGTATATAGCTAGGATTAGAACCAACGACCGTCGGGTCAGAATCAGGGTAACTATCCTTTACGCCAAAAGGCCGTCCAATATCACTACGTAAGTATTATAAAACAAAGTCCATCACTGCGTCTGTCTGTCTGTTCGCAATAATCTCAATAGCTACTGAACGGATTATCATGCGGTTTTCACCAATAGCCAGTGTTTATGAGGAAGGTTTAGGTGCATAATTCGTTAAGGTTTTGTGTAAATTGGTTGAAATATGACGATGATTGTTAAATATGTTCATATTTTATATTCGATGCAACAAATTGATGCAAATTTTATAGGCATATTTGTTCTACCCGTGCGAAGCCGGGGCGGGCTGCTAGTAGGTTATAATTCGATGCGTGAAATGGTCGACTGTCGGTTAGACGTCCGACTGGTATGTACTTATACATTGTATTATACGAGCTACTCAAATAGGTACCAATTTTCATTAGTAATTAAGTAGTTTCGACATGAACTTTTAACCCCCATTGCATCTGGGTGCACCCTTGGCAAAAAATAATAATATAGCAATAATATATAATAATATAGTTTTACGAACTGTGGTATTAGATTATGTAGCGTAGGTAGTACAATACAAACCGAGGTCTGTGCCTATATTTCACTGCTTTGTTTGTTAATGTATCACAGTTTCACTATTTATTATAACGTATCCGAAAAAGTGGTTGCCTCCGTACCAGGCGGACTAGCAGAGGAAGTTATGCATTAGAAAATACCTACCTACTGAAAATCTATTATTTATTTTGTGGAAAACTGAGAAGAACCTACTTGGCTACCGCAGTTCTGTAGGTGGTTTGAGCCATGATGACCACAGAATAAATAATGGTCATGATCGATGCCTACCACCAGTGGTCACAGCTTTAGGACCACCCAGGGTTCACATTACCCGTACTTGGTAGGTGACGAAAATTTGGTATAATAAATATATTTTTAAGAAAAATATACCTACTTACTTGTAAACTACCTAACTTAATTAGGTACCGTAGAACCTTACAAGATGGCCCAACCGATCTAAATTTGCCCGGTTGAGTATTTTTCACAAATATTGATAAAAAATTTCAACTTATCCTAGTAGCATTATTTTTTTTGCCAATAATAGAATAATTTACATATTGCTGGCAGCACTGCGTAAACGTCAGTCGGCAACGTAACTCCAGAAACTCCAGATGAAGGACAGAACTTGTCAAAGCTGGAGGTGTGATTCGCGGGCCAAAATCAGTCTCAAAAACTTTTTCCAGAACTCCATTATAGGTTACAGCAGGCAAGAAATTTGTGAATCATTGTTAATTTGTAACAAATAAAAGATATACATCGATGATAATACGCAAAAACTTAACTAGATTTGAAAAATGGAAGGTGGGCAATGTAAAATTACTTTTCCTATTGCACTGCTTACGACTTTGCCCACCGAAATATTGCCATCAGGGTTTTCACCTCTATTAATGTGTTTTTACCTGACTGATAAAGAAAGAGGGTATTGAAACCTTTAACTTTGGGTGTATTAACCATTCAATTTATTACATTATAACACCAGCATCATCATTCACAGTATTTCTACTGCTGGGTAGAAAAATGGTATACAAAAACTTTTTGAATTGCTTCTTTTTTTATATAATTTATAAGGTTTGCTTGATCTCGTATTAATGTCATAGTAGTCTAACGGAGGGCGATGGTGTCTGTGACACAGTTTTTTAAACTTCTACGGACACCAACGAACTTTTAGAATATAACTTAGTTCAAAAAAAAAAATGTACATGAATATTCTAAGGACATAATGAAATTGTAATAATTAGTCAATAAACATTTATCTTATCTTAAGTACATATTGTTTTCTATAAAACCTTTTTTGAGTTATTATTAATAATGTTTTATAATGTGTGTGCGTAATTTCCGTCAGTTTTTTTTATTACATGTTAACAATAAAAAGTGACAACCCTAGCCCAGCGTTTTCTTTCTATGAAAAGTTGCAAAAAAAATTTTTACTTTGCCCATTCATATTTAGCAGGTAATACAAAAGCTTAAACGTTTAATGATGGTATGATGAATGATGAATGATGAGGGTATATTTTAAATAAATAGTCTTAGTAGTATACCCTATACTACTAAGACTATTTATTTAAAATATACCCTGATTGTCATAATCATAAGGTTGAAAATAGCGGAAGCATGATTTTTTTTGCAAAATGGGCAAATTTGTAAAATTTCTCAAAATTTGGCCCGCTCCCTAAATTTAGGTTTTTGTGGTATAAATTTGCATTAACTTGATATTATCATATATTCCGTGCAAGGAGCAATACATTTAACAATGATCTAGCTGAAACACGAATTAATATCAAAGATAATAAAAAAAATAATTAGCATTGAACAAAAAAAGGCAAGAAAGTCGGGCAATGTTGTAAGGTTCTACGGTAGGTATAGTACCTACCTAGACGAAAGTAGATAACATAACCGTAACGAAAGATTGCGGTGGATAAATTGTAGTATCTCAAAATAAATCCTCTTAATAAATAATGTACAGCCATTTATAAGCTTAAAATTTGTTTTCATTTCGGTAGAGGAAGGACGCTTAGGGGACGCGTGATTAAAACAGCAGATGCAATAAATTTATTGGTAGGTCGCAGGCGCCCAAAAGTCGAATAGGGAAGGAAAGACACCACAAACACAGAGAGCGACGATGGTACAGAATAACAAGCAGTTGGTATAGGCGATGGTGCGATTAAATCCTCCATGGATTTCGAATTCCGAATGCCGATGACGGGATAGGGTGACGCACGCATGCGCGGCGCAAGGGCGGGTGCGGTGCGCGCGCAGTCGCCACGCGCCCGTCCCGCTATCAACATGGCGCGCGTTCCCCAAGGACACATGTGACATCCCCGTAACACAGCTGTCACAATCACACAAAATAATCACAAAAAGTCGCGCGTGTTTTGTGAATTTACAATACGGTGTAATAGTGAATGCAGTGAGTGTTTATAAAAGGAATACCGGCGCCAGCACGACCGATTCTTTCAGGTATGTCCGAAACAATAACAACATTTTTGGTTTTGAATCTTTATTTGGGAATTGGTGACTTAAACTTGATGTTGAGGGGTTGTTCTATGTAGCTGTTTGGTTTGGAACTGAATGAATGATTCGTTGTAATATTCTCATGTGCTTTCTATTATTTATTCTGGGTAGGTATCTATTTACCTCTATTTAGTTCGTATCTTCATGACCTACCCTACTCGTCTACTCTTTTAAATTATTTTGTTTGGTGTAGGTACCCACAGACCTAGAAGTAAAATTCTAGGTCTATGGGTGTACCTATTATCGTATCTTTACCTCGAATTGAACTTCGATTTTATCTCTTGCACCCGAAGTTTCTTTAAAACTTGCTTTTCTAAAATTTGCGATTTATTGTAATAATGATAATTTAAACATGAGTTTAAACATTAATAAACTGTTAAGTGTAACGGGGTCCGTGCCACCGTAGAATGAAATAAAAATTTAAAAAGATCTAGCAAATATGTCGAATATCTTGGACCCCTAACATTTTTACTTATTTTATTGTTGTTATAGAGGCAATAGTTAAATGATATACCTACCTAGGTAGGTACGTACCTACAGTACTTAATTCTCATTTCATTGTTCTAATTTAGTCTTTTCAACAGACTTCCAAAAAGGAGGAGGTTCTCAATTTGATGGTGATACTATATAGCTACCTACTTTTTGATAACAATTCAGGCGGAACATCGATATAATGCTCCTAGTACCGTGGACGAACATCTGTCCTAGGATACCTATGGACCGGCGACCTCTCGCATAATTGTCAAGCCATCTATGCTTTATGCCACCGGGGATATTGAGTTGCTACCCACACCATTCATTTTATGTTTTTTCCTGATACATTTCGATTACTTACGTAAGTAAAGTATTTTTAAATTAAATTGTATAATCGATACCTAACATTGATAGGCGACACAAACAATATTTTGCAGCAGGCAATGGTCAAAGCGTTTGGCCCTCGTTTCGCCACTTCTGTTGCAGTGCGTGCTGCAAAACATTTTTTTTATTTGTATTTGGGGCAATGACTAGGTTCGTCACAACTTACCATATCGATTTACAGAGGTACCTTGATACTACAAATTCGAAAATATTAAAATTCAGCACACCTCTCCAAAGTCGAGAGACGAAATTTTCTCACGGGTCTATTACCTCAGAGTAATCGGCAAGTAAAGTAGGTACCTACATGCTTATGAGTACATACTAGTTTATTGACCATAAAGATGTAACTTGGTTACAAATATGTAAAATAATAGACTTTGGTTTATTTTCGTTTCAAAATAATATTACCTACTTAGATAAAAAACAGTATGTACCGACCGACCCAATAAAAGTCATTGCATTCCACAGTATTTTCTAGACTTTAAGGGCTACTATTATTATATCATCAACCAATAGCAATGAATGATTGTACAAAGGTAATTATAATCGCAAAAACATTCAAATAGTCACTACATTACTAGGTAGGTACTACCTATTTCGCATGTGCAATAATGTGCATTATTGTCGAGTATTGGTCTAATTTAGCAATTTATTATTTAAATCAGACTCGTCCACCTTTTACGCGTCTTCCGCAATAAAATCGCTATGGATGATTGGTCACTAATAATGCGGATTGTCCACTAAGCAATTCACTGGTTGGTTACTGCAGCCAGGCCATAATATATCTACATGCTTGTTCTGTACCTAAAGACCTTACATTCGGACTTTAGACTAGTGATGGTCCGAGTCAGCTATTTTTGGTATATTTGGTGTTCGAGTTTCAAAAAATATTTGAGTCAGTACCTATTGAAGTACAGACTCTGATGCGATTATCGAACACTAATAATGCGTCTTGTCCACTTTACAATTCACTGGCTGGTAACATCATTCATGTCGTGATTCAAGTTACTCCAGCCAGGGCATAATATACCTACAGGAGGTCTACCTGAGTAGAATACCTTACACTTGGACTTTACACTGTCTTGTCTGAGATCGAAAAATAAATAGGTTGGTCCAAACCATGGTAATATAATATATTCTAAACTGCCTGCATTTTGGCTACTAGCTAGGTACAATATAGTATCATCTCATTTTGTAGGGTCTGTCTGTCCTAGGGATTGTACTAGGATCCAATTTGAAGAACCATTTGAATTCTGCCTTTATGTTCTACTAGCTGTGCCCGCGACTTCGTCCGCGTGGAGTAGTGTCTATGGGTAGCATTAACTAATAAGACACATACGTATACCAATACACCGCACCACACCACGCCACGCTTATCCCCCTTCCCCCTTCCCTCACTTCCACCTCCCCTCCTCCTCCCCTCACTTACCCTCCCCCTCCCCTCCCCCTCCACCCACGATATTTTCCGCGATATTGAAACTGATGCACTTGCTTCGTGATTAAACATTTCAAAAGTTGAACTCGTTTAAAAACGTTTTCTCTTTATAATATTAGTTTGGACTAGCTGTGCCCGCGACTTCGTCGCGTGGAATAGTGTCTTTGGGTAGCATTTTTAATTATTTAGGCTAATTATTTTACAAATAAGACACATGCGTATCCCACCTACACCGCACCGTTCCACGCCACGCTAATCCCCCTCCCCCCTCTCCCTACCCCTCACACCTCCCCTCCCCTCTCTCTTCCCCTACTCCCCTCCCCCTCCCCATCTCCTCACTTCCCTCTCTCCCTCCCCTTTCCGCTCACTTCCCCCTCCCCTCCCTCTCTCTTCTCCCCACTCTCCTCCCCTCCCTTTCCCCTCACTTCCCTATCCCCTCCCCTCCCCTTTCCCTTCCTCTCACTCCAACCTCCCCTTCCCCCCTCCCCCTCCCCCTTCCCCCTCCCCTTCCCCCACACAAACTTTGAATGTCATATTTATTTATATCGAATCAACAGCCTAAACAATAAGTTTCAAGCTTCTAGCTATAAAAATGACGAAACTTCCATACAAATTTCATCCCCCTTTCAACTCCTTACCCCCCTTACCCTCTTTTCGCATTAAAAAGTAGCCTATGTCCTTTCTCAGGCTCTAGACTATCTGTGTACCAAATTTCATTTAAATCGGTTCAGTGGTTTTGGCGTGAAAATGACACAGACAGACAGACAGACAGACAGACTGAGTTACTTTCACATACTATTAGTTAGGATTATAATATTTAACTAGTAGAAAACTGTATTTTGATTGGATTGAAATTTAGAATTGATTTTCACAATGCACAAAATGTGCGCAACTGTATGTTAAAACTTAAATCCAAAGAATATATATAAGAATGTATATATAAGAATATATATAAGAAAATATATATAAGAAAATATGTAATATATAAGAATGTAAACTACAATGCTATATGGACATTCGAAACCAATTTGGGACGTAGTATTATATTGTAAATTCTCTGCCAAGGGCTGACCTTGCATCAGAACGGTCGTCTCGTCGTGGTGAAGGTGACCCGTAATTAAAACTTAAAATTCTTAAAGCTCTCAGACCTTATAAAGGAACCCGAACCTATCCTACCTACCCAGCGATGTATTCACGCGACAATCTACACATTCGTATTTGTAATTTCATTTCATGATCTTAGATGCAAAATAGTAAGTAGGGAAAACACCAAATTATTCAAAACGACTATGATTACACTGGAGAGCCATGTTATAAGCCAATTCTATTGATTCACAAGATGTTCAGAACACTCACATTAGTGAATACTTTATGATCGTGTCTCATTTTTCATTTCCAGCAATGGATATAACAGAAAATTATGATACAAGCCTGAAATACGAGGCGAATAGAACGTAACGTATAGTAAGCAACAGTTTCATATAGCATCAGTAATATGAACAGGTAAAGCATACATTTAAAATAGATTTCACGGAATAGAACGGAACGGAACTCAGATTGTAAGATTCCTAATAATATTAACTAAGATTCTTGTAGACAAGAAAGTAGGAAAATTATGAATCTTGTTTTCTTGATAAATAATACTTAAATTCAAAATTTAAAACTACCCTCGACTGATCTATGTAAAAATCTGTTCATTGAGACCATTCCAATGAGCTCAAACTCGACATCTCTGCTGTAAGTTGGTGAAGAGTAGAATATTCTGCAGATTCCAAGTGATCCCCCAGTATTAGGTCAATGTTCTTACCATATCATTGAAGTAAGAGGATACCGAATTTCGAATTGATCAGACCTATGAAAGCTCATAGACTTAAAATGGCTGAACGTTCATCGAAGAATCATCATTAATCGAAGCTAAGAACACTCTGAATTCAGACACCTATCCAACAAAAAAATCTAAATCCGAATGGGTTCATGCGTTTTACACATACATACATAAATACACAGAAACACACGTCAAACTTATTATACCTCTTCTTTTGCGTCGGGGTTTAAAAACAGAAACAGCTGTAGCCAAAACCCATGCTATTCTTTTTCTGTGCTACAATGATTTACGTTCCGTTACCTAATCGATCTGATTTCCTTTTGAATCATATGTTTTATACCTAATCCATAATATTATACTTTCATCGTTTCTTTAGTCTTCGATTCAATCCCATACCATGAACTCAGATAAAAATATTCCCTTTACAAATCCAAACTGAGTACTGTAACTATCGTGTGTGGGCCCATCCATTGTTCACACGATGTTATTGTAAACTCGCTAATTAATTATGTTCCTCGATCGAAGTATATTTATGTTCCTCGTTTATGTTATGCTACGTGAATGTTATGAATTATGATAATGATGAATATGTGCAATGTACACGCATCTACGAAGTATGTACAAACAGTATTATCGAAAAGGACTGGAATTTAAAAATCCATTCGCACGAGAACAAAAAATTCGAATCTTTCCTGCATTTGTTGTTATGCAAAAAAATTCGGTCACGATTATATTCGCTGTGATTTTTTGATTTTGATATTTGTTTCACTGGAATATTTACTTTCAAAAACTTGGATACCAATGAAATGTTATTACCGATTCCTAATGTCCATATTATTATCATTACCTAGTAATTAGACAAGACTGCGTGTCAAACCAAACTTACTTATTTCACACACGCAATTTGCACAGTTTCTTGCAGTGGCAATGTACCGTGTCTAATAATACTATCTGGCATGTCACTTGCTAGAAGGTAGGTACTTAGATCTTACAGACCACAAACTTACGTGACTCGAACTGATTAATCTCGCTGTCTAATCCGCCTTATCTTGTCCAAATCTACGACCACCAAAGAAGGTCTCCGTAAAAGGATGATAATTACGCGCCAGGCGCCCTAAAAGGCAGTCCTGTAACAGACTGGAACTCCCATTACGTAGATTCTACTAGTTGATTTGAATACACCACGTCATATTAAATTAGGTTAATTGACTTTTGACCATGAACTTTGTAACGTTCGTTAACCTTAGAAGCAATTGACTCTTCGCGAGTTGCATCGATGGTACTAATAAAGTTTTATGTCTAAAAGCTGAACTACTCTATAAGGAAGCTGCAGGATTAACTCGGGATGTTTATAGGTCTGGCTAAATGCCAATATACTATATATATATACAAGCAATGCTTACATAAGAGTCCAAGTGTGATGTTTCTCATAGACTTATTGGATTAGCATTCAACACATCCCTAGAGAATTCTAATGCTTACCTGATGTTTAAAAACATAAACTTATGAATCAGTGATGAGTAAACGGAGCCGCGTTGCATTTTTACAAACGTTGAATCATTTCTTTTGATAAGCGTTACCTGGTCATCCATTTGATGATGTAGGTTCTTACAAATGTGTACGTCATAATTTAAGATTGTTAAAAAAACTGTAAGAACCGACTTCAAATATCGCGCTAGTCATTTTCAGTACTAAATTTAAGGTTTTATCTCCATATCTCTAGAGATACTCATCAGATCTCGATGAAATTTAAATGGGACCATCTGGGAAGTAGGTATACCCCTTCCAACAAAAAAAGAATTTTCCAAATCGGTTCAGGCAACTTGCAGTAATCGGTGAACGACATAAAAAAAAGATGCTGACGAATTGAGAACCTCCTCAATTTTTTTTTATGATAAAAGGTCTAGCACGACGCTCGCCTGATGGTAAGTGATGACGTCTACCTATAACAGAATTAACAGATACAGCGGCATGCAAAATCCTGGCAGTACAGAATTTTGCATGTCACTGCATTGCGCCTGTTACATGCCCTGTAATTTCACTGGACATTTTGCCTGCATTTTTGAAGTGGATTTCAAAACGTAAAAAATATTATCTTTTTATTATAAAGGAATACTACGAGTAAACAAAGTAATAAATGAGTTGAGATTGAGGAGGACCTTCCTATGATCTATGAACTTTTCTTAAAATCTAATGTCAGCTTTGAACTTCACAAAAATAATTTCCAGCCAGTCTCCCTAATATTGAATAATTTAATCTAACAGATTGCGTCTCCGCTTCTACGCAAATTCGTAATCTATCAGCTTCCGGCCATAATCTAAATAGCTTTCACCATCTGCTGCTGCAGTCGCGAGTCGCGACCACACGCCCGTGAACTTCACTCCGGTGGCATTAAGTCGGTTTCCCCATAAAAATGGAATACATATCGCGGCACGGGCCGGTTCGCGAGGTCTTTGAACCTCCCAAATTCCCCTCAGATGTTTAACTTTCTATATTTAGAACTGCACATTTGTTCTCGGGGTGGCGGATGTTTGGAAACCTATGGCTCTCGTCGTTAGTTTGCACATGTTGTTTGAACTTAATTTTGGTAGCTGTGGCATAGTTTAGTAAAGTTACTACGTGCTGGGGGCCATTTTGGCTCAATTGACTGATTCTAATGATTCAACGATGGCTGTTGTAACCAATAATATTATCGAATTTGATCTTTTATAAACGTATAGTTAGTCGTATTTTGATATCAAAGACGTTGACGAGATTTAAAGAAACATCATGAATCAAACTCCCCATCACAGCGATATATAATTGCGGTGTTGAAAGAAGGAAATCGCTACAATATTCTCGCTAGTGGATATGACGCCTAATCCTGCAAATCAAAATTTATTGGTTTGTATTACATTTCAGGGCTAGTGACCTTGTTATAATATCTTTCAGAATTGTACTTACGTAAACGGTATCGTAAATCCCAGCCTTAAACAGAACTGACATCGTAAATCTTTAATTCAATTGCCTTTGCTTTGCCATCCTTTGCCCTAGACAGCGGGATCTAGTTTTTGCGGGAACATCTTCTTGCGCTATTGTGTCGAATGATTCGTAATTCGATTCGACTCGATGTTTTTTTATTCGTTACGTCTGGACGTTTAGTTCTTTTGCGTGATATCGCTTCGTGAGGGGAATGAAAACGGCAGGAGTAATTTGAAGTATTCGATAATTGGAGCTATTTTGAGCACGATTGGGCGGGAGTGTTATAATAACTCAGAATATCAGTAATGGTTCGTTGAATTATGACTTTTATACTTCCTTTGTAGTTATTTTGAGTGCATTACACACGTGAGTTCCATGATAAGCACCTGGTGCTCTTATAATTTTATTGTTTTGATGGTTTCTGAGACTATATATCAGCTTCAGCTCATTACGTACGTTAAATATAGTCTCTTAATTTAGCGAAGATTGTCTAGAACCTGCTGCTTCAGTTAGGGCCAGTTTCACCGGTTCCTGATAATGCCTTAGATAGTTATCTGACACATGACGCCATATAAAAGCTGTCAAAAATCTGTCAGATTTCTTCATATTAGCAGTATCAGGAACCGGTGAAACTGGCCCTTAGTGTGGTGTAGGTATTTGCAATCCTATGAATATATCTTTGCCTAGATAGATACATACATATAAAAACACTTTATTGAACACCTTACAAAATATGAGTATGGACCGAGTGGTAGATGTACTCGTAACAGTACCGGATCATGTCAGCGGATAGGGCTTAATGGCAGAATATTATATGTTCAACTATCCTTACGTAGGTGGGATAAGGGTAGACTGTACTATTATTATTATTCTGTGATAATGATAAGGGTAATCTGAAGACGATGATTATGAAGAAACCTGCATTGATCTTGAATTTAATTAGGTAGGTATCTATAACCATATCTTTAGCTTTCATTACGTTATTTATGTTTACTTCGAGTATGCGAAACATTCTAACAAAGTATAAACCATTACAATTCCTTACTTGGTATCTTTGATACTGACTACTCTTCTAAAGATTTTAATCCACCCCTTCATAAAGCACAATTTAACAGATTTTCATCATCATCTGAAACCCCATAGGACTGTCTGGATGGCGTATTGTTTCTCCCCATTACGCGTGTAATATAAAACTGCAGCGTGGAACACTCGCGGTAGTGTCTCATTACAACATCAACAGACGGATCGACTTACCTGTCATAACCTTTATCATGCGCTGCTATGGAAAAAGATTTGTTGAAGATTGAAGATTTCTGTATGTAGGTTGCCAATTTCATAATGAAAACTGCTAAAAATGAGACAGTTACGAGCAATTCAGGCTATGATAAGTAAATCTAGTTAAAATAGGAATTCATAAACGCCGTGGAACAATAACAGCATGATCTAATTAAGCCTCTTTGTTTGTACGATGACTTTTGGGCACTGAAATACTAGATTTGCTGCCGTATAATAATCTCTCACGTAAGTAACTTTTATTAGAGCAATAATTTGAATAATTAATCTTATTTATTGTTTCTGTATAATTTTCCTCTTGATTGTAATTCTAATGTTTAATTAATAATTTTATAAATATTTTAATCTTAAACCTAATAATTAATGATAACTATATTTTATTATGTACACAAGATTGATCAATTACTCGGAAGGAACTAATTGCTAAAATACGGGTGTTAAACAACTAGTTTAGTAGCTAGGGCCGCACTGAATTGTAAAGTACTTTGAAGTGAAATAAACAAAATTTTTAATTTGTAAAGAAACTTCCCCTTTACCAAATTCGCACCATTCCAATGATCGTACTAAAGAAGAAGAAGTTCTGTCCAATCCGATCCAATTTAAATGATGGTTCCAATAATTCTAGGCACATTGACGAAATCCGGCAATATGCCTTGTGTTCTAGGGATATGAATGATTTCATTCAAATTGTTCAATCTATTCACGTCTGCTGCGCGTCCTGTTGTAGTTTCCGGCATTTGGTGACCAAAATTTTGCAATTGCTTACCATTTTTGGACCACTTTGGGGTCTACTAATGTGAGATTTCTAGCTGCGCTCGCATACAAAATTAGGAAAGAGTTGGTCGACTGCACTTATTGATTCATTAACTGAGTCCGTATAAGTATTAGACTACATTATGATTGAAATAATGAAGACAATCGATCTTATCAAATTTTAAACTTGAATATCAGTTCAATACTATTGAAATCTTCGTCTCTTGCTAAATTAGACTATCATTGACATTATTGCTAATACAGCTTAAAAGATTCATACATCTTAAGTAGTATCCTATAGTACAATCGTAATCTCGATACCATTGTGCTTTGCAGCTGCTATCGTATTGATCGATATATGCCTCGCTCTATAAAGCTGGCTGCGATCGTTATGATTTTAGCAAGTGGCCGTTAGTCTGAATGGAATACTTTCCAACTTATAGCCAAGCTGCTATTTGTGTTAACAAAATGGATTAATTTGATAATGGAGAAGTACGTGCTGGTTGTAAATATTGAAATATAGAAAAGTATAAGAAAGTATTATTTTCAAAATTTCATCATTCTAAGGAGAATTATTTTGCCAGTGCAGGGTTTTATACAAATTGCGTTCTCCCTATTCTATGATAATCATTGCCGCTTCTCAAGTGAAAGAAGTCAATAACAAAATAAAGAACATCATGGATAGGTAATCCATTTTGTGACTAATCAAAACATTCTAACAATTGAATGTGCCATATCTTCGTAAATGTTTACGTCTATGTTAGGGTTGCCAGAAATAGAATGGAATACTAAACCGGAGGAATGACTAACTATTCTTACTCACAGATCCCTAACTAAGTTTAATCTTTACTTTGTACTCTTTTACTTGTTTTCCACATTGGTAATGCACCGGGAATGATGTGATGATTTCATTAGACTTCCCCTATGTTTATACCTTGCATATAAATAAATCAGCTTCTAAGAACACGTGAACTTGTACTACAGAATATCTTATGGTTATAATACGTGCTATATCTGAAGCAGAAGAAGCAGTTTCCTTACTATTGTAGCGTAACACGTGCCTATGGACTAATAGCTAGTATCAATAGCGAACTTTATTCTTTTTGTCGTAATAGCGACAGTCGTTTGTACGAATCATTGAATTCAATGTGATTGAATTTTAATTATAATCCCTATCTCTTTGGATTAAAGCTTAATTTAGAAATGGATGCGGCTTATGACGTTGCAGTTGTACTATATAGGCGCCATTGGGACTACCATAAAATGTCTTATTGCCTTATTTCTTTTTTGAGGACGAGGTTTATTAAGTGTGTAGTGGCAGAATTCTTTGGCGTTTATAAAATCTTCTTTATGTCTAAATCACCATAATATTTCAGTCTGGTTTAGTCTAATCGCTGAACAATACCTTGCCACGTGCTGTTGCGCGGTGCCCGCTACTAAAGGTACAAACACGTATTGGACGATTCTCCCCGATTTTAAATGACAAGGTAACGGTCCAACTCGAGGATCGTATCTCTAAAGTACCCTTAGCGCTAATTACTTATCTCCCAAAACCTAGGGTTGAGATAGTCGTACTCTTCCTCAACCGACCCTCGATAAAGCAGTAGTAGTAGGTATATACATTCAACTTGAATGTACTGTGGTAATAAGTAGAATGTTGTCGCTGATACCTCGCCACTTATGGCATGAAAAATCAACACCGGTTTGGTGTCGTTTGTTGAATTCGTTTCATAGTAGAACCTGCGCAGGCGCATGGCATGAGTCACGCACAGCGCGCTCGGCGCTCGCGAAGGCGATTTGTTAACTTGTTTTTTGTAGGTACCGGCAGGAAGCGCGGCACTGGCGGACGTCCGATATGCTCTCACTGTCTTGTCCACAGGCTCCACAGATATATAATCTGTGGTCTTGTCAGCTTTTTTTTCACAAGTTTGGATTCCACGGAGTTGTTAAATTAGTGTGATTATAGATATAAATTGCAACATGTAATATCGTGGCGCTAGTCGAGTACATAATTTGTTGGGTTTTCTCGTATTACTATTTTGTTTTTTTATTGTTTGTTAGAATAACGTTGGTGTACGGCGGGTAATGAACTCGCTGCCTCTTCTGGCGTCAAACCGACTATTCGCCCCTGGGCTCTCTGTTCTTTGGGTGGTTCGAGCCACAGCCGAATCCTACCACTTTTGCTCATTTATGTAGAACCTACCTACTTTTTTATATACTTACCTACTTTCCCTATAGGAAGGCACACAGATAGATGCTTTGGAATAAACTCACAGAGCACCTTCTTATATTAACAGAAACTTTGACGATAATACCGATATTTGATAACGATAACCTCCTAATCATAATTATCTGGATAGGTACTGTAATTACCGTTTCACATCACATCAGCTAATAAAATTTCGATTTTACCATATTATTCGCATCGATAAAAATGTGGTGTTGCCATAATTTATGATGTTAAAGGTCGGAGCTTTCTAGTTTATATAGGCTGGTAACTGGTATATTATCTGTGTCTACGCTTTCTTCTGGTTTAATCACCGATGTATGATAGGTATTCCAGATCGACGTGAGGTCAACTGATAATGATATCCCTCGTAATTCCGGATCCTGATGATCGCAGGTGGTTAGATTACGATACGTGAGTTTTACGAACTTAGGGTTTTAATGAGTTGAAATTATTTTGAAGCCATAGTGGTCCTAGATCGGTTGAAAAACGAAAAATGCCATTTTCAGTCTCTTGTTCAGTTCTTGTAATTTTCAATACCAAGTTTGAAGTGTTTATTTTCATATCGCTGGAGATACTCATCAGAACTCGATGAAATTTAAATAGGACTTCGGGGAACATACATAAAAAATAAAAGATGCCGACGAATTGAGCCATTACTCCTCCATTTTTGAAGTCGGTTAAAAAAGGAAGCATATTGTGTATGAACCTTGCAGTGGAAGAAATATTATACATTTGCGACTGTTAAATTGAGTGTCTATTAATGTCCTGAAAGCTAGGCTCCATAAACATTTTAAATTTAATAAAAAATTACAACCGCGGGCCGGCGACCTTCCTGTCCCTAGGGTAGCAGAGGTCAAATATTACGTAGGATAAATAAGATCTTCTGACGTCAAAGTTCAACAAGGTAAAGCTGAAAGAGAGAGATTGTACATGTGCATGTACTACCTGCACTTCTAGTGTCAAATATCATTGCAGTGAGTTTATACCACCATTTTACTAGGTACTTTTGCCACAAGAAGATTGAGTACTTACAATTTTTAAAACAACCACTATTTCACATTTTATAAACGATGTTTTTATGATTTTCTTTTTTTAGTTACTTTGTCTATAAAGTGTTTGCTAAGAAATAAATTCAGTTACAAATATAGCGCCTTATGGAATTGTAAGATATTGTACAATGAAAATAGCAGCAGGCGTTGTGATCAGAAAACACGAAAAAAAGTATGAACGATGTATGTAGGACGATCTTTATCTTTTCTTATGATTTCTTATGATATTCTAATTGATTGATAAACATTTGTAGGAATGATTTTTTAGGAATGACACTTTAAAATAATAATCTGGTGTGAATATAAGTTTTTAATTAGATAGCGTGCTACGTCGTCGACAGCGTCGTCACTTACCATCAAATGATGTAGCAGTCACAATAGCATCAAAATATACATACCACAGAATAAAGTATACCTTAACTTACTTTGAAGCTCGGAAAAATATTTAAAAAAAATCTGTTTAAGTACCTACGAGTACCTAGGTAGATTTCTACCGATTAGGTAATTATGAATTTCGAAAAAAAAAATAGACACAAAACCGTTTAAAATTAGATCCTTAAAAAATCCCTTGGGCAGAGTATAATAGCAAACTTCAAATTAAGCCTTATATACTTACTCTGAGCACAGATTATATAATAGTGACTACGTAACTCTGAGGTAACTGACGGTCCCATCTATATCCCATCTTGCTACGAGTACGTACTTCCAACGTTCTTCCGAACATCCTGTATAACATAATCTTTGACCCCGCTCCAACAGGATGTTGGATTATTCTTATGCAACATTATGTAAGAAAGATTAATAACAAGTACCTAATTATTTATTAATTACTGACAGCTTGTTATTAACTATTGTTGCGGAGAAAGCGGATATTCGGACATTCAAATGTACTGCACGATGTCTTAAATGTGTTGGTAGATCATGAAAGGAGTTCAACAGTAAGCATCCACAAGTGGTAGAAGTATATTATACTGATGTTCCGCTTGACATTCAAGACTTATAAATCTAATAATACTTATAAAATCTAATCCAAAACTGGAAGAGACTGAATCTCACGACACAGGGATTCCCTAGTGTGAGACTCAGAGCTCATATGATGCTATGTTTTACCATAAGCTATTTATAAACTCTGTTTCTGATGAGCTAAATTTTGCAAATAAATTTATTATTATTAAATTACTTAAATTCAATATTTAAAACCACATGCGACTGATATATGTATAACTTGTTCCTTGAGACCATTCCTATCTTCATTTCAGCTTAGTTCTGTATGTGTCATAGATAAAAACGGTATGTTTTATTTATGATTTAATTTTAGGGTAACAAGGCAAGTACGACACTTGCCTGATGGTAAGCGAGCGCCTGTTACCTTGAGACATAAAGATACATATTTTTAACCGACTTCACAAAAAAGAAGGATGTTCTCAATTCGATACGCGATTACTCCGTTAATTCTGAACCGATTCGAATGATTCTTTTTGTAATCGGTAGGGTACGTTTCCGAGGTGGTGCCATTGTAATTTCATCGAGATCTGATAATTAGAGATATGAGATAGAGATATGACGATAAACGTCTCAATCTTGCTACTGAAATTGACTCGCGGGGCATTGAAGTCGGTTGTTTTAATGTTTAAACTATCTTAATTATTTTTATATCTTATAGGCTAGCGTTTGACCACTATCTCATCTGTTGGTAAGTGATGATGCGGTCGAAGTATTATTAAGTATGATGGTAAGCACGCTAGGCCTAGAATGGGAACTGGCTCTCAAGGATAGCTGCCGGAACACATCATAGAGACGTTTGCAATGTATGAAATAATTCAAAAGCTTGAGGCGCGTAACCGATCGTGTAACGCCTCAAGCTTTTGAATATTTTATATTTAGAAAATGTCTTTATTAATTATAGTTACGTCTACATCTACAAGTAGGCATGAACCTACTAGCATCATTTCATTTGCGTAGTATATTTGAACGCGCATGTCCTGTAAAGTTGATTTATTTTGTCCCAAGTTGCTAACCTTTTGGATAAGTTAACAATGTCAGAGGTCAGACACTTGGCGTCAACCGAATTTTAAGAGGTTCGCCTTGCATGCCCGGCTTGGCATATTTGCTTAATGACATGATATCAAATTATTTGGGTCACTAAGTTTTAAATAGCTAAAATGTACGTTGCTTTATAAAGTTTAAGGTTATTTGCACGGTTATTGGTGTCAAAAGACAAGATTGATTTTCCCAGTACCAAATACCATTTTGTATTCGGCTTTCGGAAATTGAGGTCCTACAACTATAATTAATTTAGGAAGCATAAATATAAGGAGTAGCAATTTTAGAAAACTTTTTGATGTGGTATGATAGCTTGTTATTTTTAATCGACTTCAAAAAAGGATGTTAATTCGACACGGGTATCATCATCATCAGCGTATCTCTGTCCACTGCTGGACATAGGCCTCACCTATGGCACGCCACTGAACTCGATCTTCATGCTCTTTGTTTCAACCGCTGCCAGCCAGCTTGTGTATATCATCGCTCCATCTAGCTGGACGGCGCACTACACTACGTTTATCGAGCCGTGGTCTAGAACTCGTCTACCCCAACGATTATCGGTTCTACGACAGGTGTGACCAGCCCACTGCCACTTCAGCTTGCTAATCCTAGTACACGTTAACACGCGTATATAAGTATATTATTGTAACTGCAAAATATTCACGATAGTCTATTAGATATTCCAAACAAATATAGGTACCTTTTTTTACAGGCATATGTATGTTTATGTATTGTTTGTTTGATCTTGTTAGATAAGGAACTAGTAAAACTTTGTGGATTGTATTTACTTACTCACTATATTTTCTGCGTTAGTCCGACACCCCTTCAGGCCTTTTGAAAATCAGCGTCCAAATTTTTAGGATCTATGACTACAGGAAATCTGGACATTTGTGATGAGACTTGCCTGTTTCAGCTGTTTTTGAGACCGGCCTGTTTCAGCACCTTATATTGTATATTTCTATTAATTTTAAGCTTTATGTGAAATTGGTGTATAGTTTTCTAATATTATTTATATTATTGTGAGATTTATTGATAAATAAATGATTTTTGTTTTCTTTCATCAATTTGTAAGTATCCCATTCAATCGACGTTAGATCATTTACTGCACACAACTGAGGGAAGGGTCATATTTATTCATTTTTCTTTTAGAAACAAAGAGCTGAAAATCGAGCTCAGTGGCGTGCCATAGGTGAGGCCTATGTTCCAGCATTGGACAGAGATAGGCTGATATTTTTGATGATGATATTTTTTTGCAATTAGTTGGTCAAAAAAAATAAATAACAGCAAACCTTAAGTTTTTGCAGAAAAAAATATTGCTATAGAGGTATTTTCCACGGAGGAAACAGGGTAATACATTTGTATGGAAGAATGCACCCCGCGTTCCTCTTAACACAGTTACATAAAAACAGTATTTCCTGTTTTTTGCAATTACTCTAGCTTGGGTAAGGCACGTAGATTCCAACATGATTCACTTTCACCTAGTACACTTATTATGATTCAATCGTACCTACCTCGTAAAATGACAATAAATAGTTGTGATTACTTCCTATTTCACACGTAGAGATTACGATTTTTTGATACAGGTCTATAAAATGTACGTGTGAGTGAAAGTATTTTTATATTAATTTGTTACCATTGCAATGAACTTCTCATCATTACACCATCGCTTACCACCTACCAGATGACGTAGTGGTATAAGATATAAAAAAAATTAACGTAAAATTTTTACCATAAACAGATTGCTCTTGCCCAACAAACATTTCAAATATAGTGTCACATCACAAATAGGATAGAATACCACAGCACAGTGGCAACATAGGCGTAGTAACTAGTGAATTTTCTGTGACCATGGGATTGGTTTACTTTGAAGGGTATCTATCCAACCGTACTGCACTGGTGAACCCATCGATCCCAGCCTATAATATAAGTCAAATGTGTCGACAAACAAATGAGCAGACGAACTGTCGACGCCGGGGCAACCATATCCGTGATAAACTTTATGGTAGTCCTAGTCTGTCTCTGACCCCTATTCGATAAGCACGTGCGGCCTTCGCGCCTGCATTTGTGCAGTCAACGCACACTCATTTAATGATAGTGAGGGGACTTTATCGATTTTGTGATATTGAATAACGACTTGTCGAGACGGGAATAAAAGACGGGTTGGAATGGTTGGTTGCGCTCTGTGGATTCGACTGAAGTCAGTCACGGTAATATAATAAACAGTATTATGACTCCATACTAACGGTCGGAACGCGCGTCATGCCTTCGCGGCTCGGTAACCACTCGGTATACAGCTCACGATAAATGTGGTTGCGCCGCATTGTCTAACGAGCCATGTGAAGGTGCGGTCATGTAATGACGGTTTAAGCAGTAAGCGTGCGTATTGTGAATATTTGATTAATTGAGAATATAAATAAATATTATACTTAATATAGCTCAGAGAAATTATAGACTATATTGTACTGTTTATGGGTGCTTAAATTCTTCAATATGGCACCCAGAGATAACATTTTTTAAATTACCTGAAAGCTCCGAACGGTAAGAGCATAAAATAATTTTTATATACCTAATTTTTTTTTAAGGTAGATGTTTAGCTTTTTCCACTACTGGATAAAACACCTAGATCAACAAATAAATAAATGGATAGGGTGAAAAAAGTGAGACACGACTTCACACGCGTGACGTATAGTCTACGCTTCCGTTAAAAATACACTAGTATTTAGGTGGTTTCCTAGGCAAGACTATCTACTTACCTATGTACTGATCTACTTATATATATTATTGAATTCGACGAAATAGCATTATGAAATTATTAAGAAAGTAATAAATGGCAGGTACCTACCTAATAAGATTTATAATGTAATTTACTTTTTGAGTGTAAGAATATAAAATATGCATTGTTATATTTTATTTTATTAAATTAAGAATATAATATTACAATCCCAAAAAAACTAGAAATATCGTCAAGTAGGTAAATGAAATTAAAATACTGTAGAAGTGGGCAGCTCAGCCCTATCGCGCGTGTATGTACCGCGCGGTGCCGCTGGCTGCCGCGCGGCTTAAGCTTTTCATCTCAAGGACAGGCCGAGTCACAATACTGTATTATAATATTACCGTGAGTCAGTTGTCGTCTCAATGCCGTCACACAAGCCGATAAGCACAATTTCATCTTAGACCGCATTTTCACTTAACATCGAGTGAGATATTGGTCAATGCTTATTATATCTAATATTAAAAGTCACTTCAGACATATGTACCTAGGTATAAAATGTCAAGCACAACAGCCCTACTAGTGATCCTAATAATTAAAAAAAAAAATCACTGGCTGGATCTGAAAGGTGTTTGTAGTGCTTGAACTTGGAATTGGTTTCAATTTTACACCGCCATGATTAAGAATTGGTAATATTCGTGCTCAGCCAAACGTGTATTAACCGATTTTAATAATGATAACAAAAGTGAACCTAAGTCCTTATCAATATCCAAAGTTACATCGATAACACCATCGATACCTTCCACTTCACTATGATATGCTCTTGTATTGGAGTAATTGTATGAGGATATAGAATCGATTGTTATTCTAAAGGCGAACGTTACTGTTCTCCTTTCTCCAAAGATTTGAAGATTCCTTGTTCCGAAGGAACAATTGGAGAAAGCAACAGATTTATCCGAATGTGTTGCCAAAAACTTTCGTGTTTTGCATTAGAGATGATTTTAGGTGAAGTTGGATTATTAAGATGTAAAGTTCATGTAAATTAACGAAAGCGTTTGGATTAATCGGAATGTCTCAGATGCCTTTTAGGCAGTTGAATTAAAGAAAGTGTAGTTTTTTACTTAAAGAACGAATCGATACCAAAAACTCAACACTTACGAGCTATTTCTTCAACCTCACACTCTGATGATGGAGTTTTTAACCGACCTCACGAAAAAAGGAGGAAGTTCTCAATTCGACTGTTTTTTTTAATGTGTTTGAATATGTTTGTTACCTCAGAACTCCGTCTAATCTTAACCGATTTTTTAACCTTTGACTATAGCGGCATGTGAAGTCGGTTTTTTCGTTTTGTTCGATCATAAATTATTCTCAAAGCGTGGTAGTGGCAATTGCTAACTCGACGCAAAGTGAGGTGTTAAACGACCTATTTAACTGGAACTAATAATGCAGTGAAATGCACACGTGACAGCCCCGGGCGAAGCCGGGGAATAATAGAAAGTTCCGATACTTCCAACCTCCATTCAAATTGAACATGGTGGTACTTAATACGTACAGTTATTGTTATTGGCACGTCCGACACTGAATGGACTCGACCCTTTTTAAGAAGGAGTGTCTGGCTACCAGCAGTTCCATTGCATGAAATTAAATTTCATTAATAGTTTTGTTAGTGTTAACATTATTTTAAATCACACGTGCATTAACTTTATCATGTCTTCATTCTTTAACCCCTGCCTTGTTTTTCAAATCACTTGATGCCTGATCGTTTGAGCAAAATGTATTTAATATTAATAATGCAAAAAAAAAGTTTCGACATATATACCTGCGTTATTTTTATAACGGTACCTTTTAGGTAACCTTTTAGAAATTGATTGACAGCATAATTTTTTTTTACATACGTTGGATTGGAAATGATCTAGGAATCAATTGAAAAGGAAGACCACCGTGAATTGTATACTCTACTAGTAGACATTATTACGAGTAGTAGATGTGACTTTTAATGAAGCAAGACATAAACTGACATATAAAACTGCAGTTATCAACACGACCACGATTAAATGGAAGCTGACCAGGATACGCGAATGCATGATAGAGATTAACTTGATGGCACTATTGTTTTATGACGTCAATAGTAGAAATACGTATATGTATGTATTAGGTATAGGCATACATACAGGCTTTCAATATAATTGCTTATATGGAAACAGATGTATCGACTGATGAAGTGACATACCTCTTTCAATTACCGTTTTCATAAAAAAATGTTCCACGACGCTCGCTAGTTGGAGTGATGCGGAACTTGTGCGGAACCTAAAGAAACGTTTTCGTTAAGAGGGATGGCGGGGAACACTTTTCCATACAAATGTATTCTCCCGTTTCCTCCCTGGAAAATGCTTCTAGAGCAAAATTTGTTTTTACCAAAAAATTAAGGTCTCCTGTAGCTATGCCCCTATCATTCGCTTTTTGACCAACCAATTGCAAAAAGAAATATAAGCCTTTGATTCTCCTCTTTAATATTTTTGTAAATGTTGCTCCCTATAATAATGCCAAAAGATATAAAAAATAAACTGGCCCAGTGCAAGTCGGACTCGCACTCGTAGGGTTCCGTTACACAGTAGAGTATTCTATAACTAGGTATGATATTATGGCACACATTTTAGACCACTTTAGACGCGCCTATCTTTTAAATTATTGACTTTGAGAAAAAAATATTTTAGGAACCTCAATGTCATTTTTAAAGACCTATTCATAACACACCACACGTATAGGTTTAAAGAAATTTTTTTGTTTGTTTCAGTTCTAAGTATGGGATGCCCCCCTTAACTTTTATATTTTTTATTTTTGTATAAAAATCGGAAAGCGGTTCACAGAATACATCTACTTACTAAGCTTCAATTCTGTAGTCCTAATAGTTTCGGAATAAAATGGCTGTGACATACGGACGGACAGACAGACAGACATGACGAATCTATAAGGGTTCCGTTTTTTGCCATTTGGATACAGAACCCTAAAAAGGTCGCAGGTTCATTCATATCAAACAATAGTGTAAACCCGTTCCAACTAGGTACTTCCAGACGTTCCAAAAAAGTGAGTACTTACTTTTATTGTTTTGCTCAATCTTTTTGTAGAATTGATTCGATTTAGTTTTCGCCACTTACCACAATGTACCTACCACACGAACTACGAAATATAACGTAGTCAGCTTATAAACAATGGGCTGTTGGGCACATTGTTAGGTATTGGTGCACCAAGGTCATTGCGACACCTACTCTGTAGAAAAAAATCTGATAAAGTTATGAGAAATTGGCGATAAAATAATACGAGCTTCTGAAATTCTCTTCAGTTCCATTATAGACCTACGTAGGTACGACCACATCGTTACTTATCAACTGCTAGGCTATTCTGTAAACTAGTTTACGCATCTCGCAAGCGGTGAGATTTGAATTTCGTATTACGAAATTCAACCGTATTACGATTTGAGTTTCGTAGTACGACTCACCGCGGATTCCGCTTTTTAGGGTTCCGTAGCCGAATGGCAAAAAACGGAACCCTTATAGATTAGTCATGTCTGTCCGTCCGTATGTCACAGCCATTTTATTCCGAAACTATTAGGACTACAGAATTGAAACTTGGTAGGTAGATATATTATGTAAACCGCTTTCCGATTTTTATACATAAATAAAAAATATAAAAGTTTAAGTTATAATACATGGAACTCAAACGAAAACAAAAAAAATCTTCAAAACTATACGTGTCGTGTTTATGGATAGGTCTTTAAAAATAACATTGAGGTTTTTAAAATATTTTTTTCTCAAAGTCAATTATTTGAAAGATAGG
The DNA here is from genome assembly GCA_954871355.1 of Cabera pusaria. Lineage (NCBI taxonomy): Eukaryota > Metazoa > Arthropoda > Insecta > Lepidoptera > Geometridae > Cabera > Cabera pusaria. The sequence continues at coordinate 20,644,181 of OX940900.1, read as the reverse complement.
TGCGTCTAAAGTGGTAAAATGTGTGTCTCCCCCCTCTAACTTTTAAAGTAAGGTAGTGAAAAATCTTGAAAAAGTATATTCTGTAGATCTCAATAAAAACTTTCAACGAAAATTGGTTTGAACGAGATACAGTCAGCAGTTTTTGAGATATAGCGACCGACAAATATACCTTTGTTTTTCATACAAACACTATGAAAAACAAAGTTAATTTTTTAGTTGCGAAAAATCATACTTATAGAATACTTTACTGTGTTACGGAACCCTACGAGTGCGAGTCCGACTTGCACTTGGCCAGTTTTTTTTTTATATCTTATAGGCTAGCGTTTGACCATTATTTCAACTGCTGGTAAGTGAAGCGGTCGAGGGGGTCATATATAAAAGCACGCTAGGCCTTTTAGAATGGGAACTGGCTTAAGAATAGCTGCCGGAATTAGATGTTTGGTCATATTATCTGTTCTGTGGTTTGGTGACAGATATTCTAACTGGAGGGTAGCTGGCCAGGTCGACACGAGACAGTATTACCAACATGCCGGGGGTTTCTTAACGATGTTTTTCCTTTACGGGGAGGCCACTGTGAAATGCTCACATAAATTCTTCGACAGAAATATACATTGGTGCGCTGCGGGGATTTGAACCCTCTACCTCTCACTTTCAGCGATAAGGCCGCCCATTGTTACACTAATAAAATGAATCCCTTGTATGTTATTTTTAAGTTATGAGGTGTGACAATAAAGAATTTTCTATCTACATCTGATAGAATCGGTATCTATTTATCTCTAGCGTCAAAGCAAACATTCTTCTACTGCCCCACTGGGCCATCAAAGTCCACTGCGCTGGACATTGTCTTCAGCCAATTGCACTCCACTGAGCAGGATCATCGGCTACTCTCATCCAGCGACCTTGCAAAGATCATCGCTACACCTATTATGGCATTCTAACTACGCTACGCCACAGAATAATTAATAGTACTGGCTACGCTTTGCAGTCGGACACGGGTTTTAATATACACACATAAAATCACGCGTTTTTCCCGTTAGGGTAGGCAGAGACTACTTCTTTTCATATGATACGATCCTGACATACCTTTTCGCTTCTTCCACTTTCATAAGCGCCTTCATACATGCTCACGGTTCTAGGTACTTTTGATTTGACCTTTCCTTAAAACGTCTCCGAGTTCGTCGTGTTACGTTCACCTAGGTCGCCCTTCACCGGTTTAATTACCGAACATGCTTTAATTGCAATAAATATAAGTTTCTTATAGCCTGTGACTTGGACCAGTGACATAAATGTCTCCATTTCATATCATTTCACGATGTGTTCCGCCTCCCTGTCTATAAAAGGTGTCAAGTGCAATATTGCTAAATCGTCATTGTTGTCGTCGGCATCACAAACAAGCTTGCGAAACAGCTATAATTTCTTTATTAGATTTTATAGCTGTAAAGTGTATGAAATTATGCGGTTGTTAGCAATCTTAGACGTTGAGGAACTTACTATTAATATTCACGCCATTTTGCTTGAATTTTATCTTATTTTTAACCCCGACGCAAAAAGGGGTGTTATAAGTTTGACGTGTCTGTCTGTGGTATAGTTTCTTCTAAATGAATGGATCGATTGATGCGTTTTCTTTTTTATATTATAAAGGCTAGCATCTGACCACTATCTCACCTTGTTTTAGTTTGATAGGTAACTTAACCGAGAGTGTTCCTAGGCATTGTTTTAAGAAAATCCTAAGTTATAATTCTATGTAAAATCCGTTCAGCCGTTTGAAGATTTTGAGCTCTTTTTTGGATTATAAGGCTATTTGTAAGGTGTATGTTATCTGTTATTAGTTAAGACTAGGCTGTAAAAGTATGGCTACCTTTATCCTATTCCATTATACTGGAAATCCCTGTGTAATCAGTCGAGCCGAAAGCCTCAAAGAAGAAACAAACAACTATACAAAATGGCTTTCGCATTTATAGAATACTTATATATCCTGTGTACACTATCTCTGTGCAAGTTTTCACCTAAATCTATCTGTTCAGCTGTTTTGCGCGACTAATGAACAACCATCTAAATTAACTTTGGCGTTCATTATATTACTAGGATATAGTACATAATAAAAAAATAATAATAGTACAATTGATATTTATCAGCAATAAGAGAATTTTATACACAATAAATTATTTTTCAAAAAAAATAAAACCGACTTCATAACCACAAAAAGGTACTCAAAAGCGAAAAATAATTTACTTAAAATTATTATAAGCGTTACCCACTTCTCTATTTGAAGTCGGTGCCAGCCAAGTCTAATAGGTAGTAGATAGATAATACCTACATGTATCTACCTACTTACTAACCTACATGTACCTACTTACTACTACTACATACATAGTATCTATCTAATATCCAATTGACTTGGCTGGCACCGACTTCAAATAGAGAAGTGGGTAACGCTTATAATAATTTTAAGTAAATTATTTTTCGCTTTTGAGTGCCTTTTTGTGGTTATGAAGTCGGTTTTATTTTTTTTGAAAAATAATTTATTTTACCCTTTTTAGTGCAAAAAAAGTTTTAATGAAATTACATGCATTTATTAAATTTCGTGTCTGAGCCGTTATACACTGACGGATATATATTTTTTGAAAATTTCAAGTATGTACCTATAACGGTTAAGAAGATACAGATCTGTAAAGTGCGCACATATAGACACACGGACGGACGGACGGACGCACGGACGAACAGACAACAAAGTCGCAGAAAGTGTTCATTTGGTAGCCTTTGGGTTCGGAACCCTAAAAAAATTGACTTTAAATGCCGCGCTAAAGTGAAAATATTCACTAGTAATAATGATGTCATCAAGGTATCAAAGGACAATGTCTAAAATGGCCCTGTACAATTAAAGCATCTGACACACACGATAATTAATTGTCTATTTTATTACAATAATTCCAAATACTTTTATAACACGGACTAGTTGGATTCCAAAATGAATATTACAAAGTATTATTACCATTAATTGCCTTAAATTATTAAATTATTAACATTAATTGCCGCCATATGGCCAACAGAGTACTGAATTCTACTACGATTCTACTATCTACGTTATAAGAGGCACTTCCCTATATTGTGGATACCCGAATTATGAAAGCACTGTGTAGCCAACCTAACAACGGAAAGTATTATTTACGTAGTAACTATTATATAATATGTGGTTTTATGCTTATAATTTTTTTTTGCTGTGTTGATTGGTACAAAGTACGTTCATAATTCTGAGTAATTTAATTATGTATGCAGTGTCGCGGGTCTGAAATGGCCGCCATCTTCGCCAAATGTCATGTCATGTCAAAAAATATTAGGTATGTTCAAAAAGTTTGCACCCTAACAAGACTTTGCCCGGTAGAACATTCCTGTGAAGACAAATTATTTATATTTATATATAATTATTCATTATAATTATTAATATATAATTATTTATTGAGGGCCCGGTGGCGTAATTGGGAGAACGGTCGGCTTTGATGCCGTGGTACCGAGTTCAAACCGCCGTGCACCAATGAATTTTTCTATCGAAAAATATATGTGCGCTTCTCACAGTGGCCCTCCGGTGAAGGAAAACATCGTTAAGAAACCAATAACCCCCGCATTGTGGTAGAACATATCTAGTGTCCGCCTGGCCAGCTACCACCCTCAAGTCAGAAAATCTGTCGCCAAACATCTAATGTGTTCCGGCAGCTATCCTTGAGAGCCAGTTCCCATTCTAGTCAACTTCTCTATCTTCGACCGCATCATCACTTAGCAACAGGTGAGATAGTGGTCAAACGCTTGCCTATAAGATATGAAAAAAAATTATCCCCACCTTTATTTCTATCTCGCTCACAGTTACCGTAAGAATATCTTATATGCAATAGCAACCTCCATTGTGTATATATATCCATATGTATAATCTTCTTGGGACTCTTCTACTAAAACTAGTACATTCTCCTATGTTTGAGGTATTTATCTCCATATCTCTGGTGATACTAATCAGATCTCGATAAAATTAAAATGGGACCACCTCGGAAACGTATCCTACCTATTAAAAAAAGAATCATTTGAATCCGTTCACAATTGATGGAGAAATCGCGTAACATACACACAAAAAAAAAAAAAAAAAAAAAAAAACATACAGACGAATTGAGAACCTCCTCCTTTTTTGTGAAGTCGGTTAAAAATACAGTGAATATTTTCCAGTTCATAGAGCATAATTCGTAGATACGGCGTAGATATACCTAATACAACGTGAGTTTCAATTTACCTGTACTATGGTGAGGACAAACGAGCATTTTGTAAAGTGTTTAGCTATATGTTATGAAAAACTTTTAAATTTATTACTTTTTTACACTTGAAACAACCTACCTTTTTCTCCGACTGTGTTCACGTGACTGCTTAGAACAGCTATAGGCTCGTCTCGGCATTTATACATAAGGCCTGTCTGTACGCCAAGGGTCGAGGGTTGAGGGAAAGTACGCGAGGGGACATGAAGAGATTAATAACTGTCTGCGACGGAAACGTGCCCCGCTCCCACTTTTACGTTCGTTACACTTTGACATATCCGTGAAGAGTTGGGACGGGAGGTAACTATTCAAAGTTCGCGTCTGGAATTTGCGTTTAAATGTAATCCAAATATGCGGTGGGCAGTGACTGGAAACGAAGAGCCGAAGCTCAGTTGCGTGTCTTGAGAGAGGCCTATGTCCAGCAGTGGACTGATAGCAGCTGAGTATGATGATGATAATCCATCGACGTCATAGCAATTACGTCGATGTGATAATCCAAAGATTTTTCTCAAATACACACGTTCTTCGATATGGGTGTTACATTCGATGCCAGCCAAATTGTAAGCCGTGTTGAGACTGTTGTAAGATTGTATTAGGGTCCACTGGTTCCTCATCTCACTATTGTATTTAATTTCCACGCAAGCACCATTCCATCTCAGCCCTCATCCTTGGTAGCATATTATATCGATGTTCCGCCTGACTTGACTGACCATCAAGGAGAAAATCAGCCGCCATAACCTTACGGTGGTCGGCAGCACACAGCCCTTGAGAGTCAGAGTATTCTAGGCCTAGCGTGTTCACCGTCTTCGACCACATCATCACTTACCACCAGGCGAGATAGTGGTCAAACGCTAGCCTATAAGATATGAAAAAAGAGCAGATGAGATAGTGGTCAAAGGCTCGGAAGAAAATATTAAGGGTATCTTAACTATATAGGTATATGTACCTATACTTACATCCTATCCTATATAATATGCGTAGATACAATTGCGATAATGCGGTTCCGATAATGAACATAATTCTAGCTCTAGACCATAGTTGTAAATGCCTATTTATATTAATCCTATTTTCCTATATCAGTGTGAACAAAGCTAGGTATTTTCCTGTTTAGTTAATGAGCGTGTTTATCTAGCGACGGCATTGTCCTGTTATCAGCATGGCTGAAGGTTACTGTTATATGAGGGCTAGATTTATTATTAAAACTCTAATTACATCTGCGTATTGTATAGGGTAGATGGTGTAGTGATGATATTTTATTTTTATTTTAAAAAGCATGTTAGCAATGTGGCTTGCACGTTACTCAAACTAAGCTAAATGATGCCTGTCTGGGTTCACGTTGATAGTGCTATGGGTGGGGATCGGACTCACGACCACTCGATCGCCAGGCCGATGACTTAGCCGTTGACAAAAGAAATGATAGGGGCGTAGCTACAGCAGACCTTAATTTTTTTGTAGGAACAAAGTTTGCTCTAGACGCATTACCCAGGGAGGAAACGGGGGAATACGTTTGTATGGAAAAGTGCACCACGCGCTCGCTCTTAAGGTGTTTGAAAGGGTTTTTACAAGCTTTTATATTTGCCTTACCCTGTCAGTATGTGGGTCAAATCTTGGAAGCTAAATTAGAACCACTTCCTGAAGTTCGATTAGACTTGAATTTGGTATCCTTGCATTACAAGGATTTCTGTGACAAAGCAATAACATGATACCATCGAGATCACCTGATATATGATGATGGATCCGGGCTGTTGGGACTGTAACTCCCTATTGGGAAATGGTAGGATAGTCGAATTTAATTTGATAACGATACATACTATGCGTTTCTCTATGTTGTGTTTCACTATTTCACTTTTTTAACCGACTTCACAAAAAAGGAGGTTCTCAATTCGTCTATGTTTTTTTTTTAATAAGTGGGTAGCGCTTATAATAATTTTAAGTAATTTATTTTTTGCTTTTGAGTGCCTGTTTGTGATTATGAAGTCGGTTTTATTTTTTTTGAAAAATAACTTATTTTATATAAAAATTGTCTGAGGTACTGAAACACACAGTTACATGTATGGTTGGTTTTAACCTACTTTAATTTTTTTTAAATATTCTGACGTAAACGATTGGATGACAGCTGAATGGTTCATTACTTTTTTTTTTCTAATTCAAAGCGTTAAATTCTGCTTTTGCTATGTTTACTTGATAATTGGTTATGATTTATTTTATGATTTTGACGTGTATATGTGCGTATATTTATACTGCCTACATACTGAATAAATGCTTTGATTCTTGATTCTTTGACTAGATGTACTAGGTTACCATCTGTAATTTTGATTACACATGGTAACGTCTTCACAAACAGCTTGTGTATCAAAATTTTACCGGGCCAGTGCAAACCGGCTTTTTATGGCAGTCCATAGCCGGCCGCCATATATAAAAGGCGTGCCCTGGCATGCCAACACTGGTATCGTATAAATCATACTTAACATGCTTGATTATCAGGCTGAGATTCATCGCATCTTCGTTATTTCAATGTTTACTTTCGCCAAATTGAGAAATACCGTCCATTTTCCACCTACATCCCCAAATACTCATGAGATCTCGCATCACTTACGCTCAATTCCTTTGTATCTGATAAGTTTTTTATTCCTTTGCCGGCGACATCTTTGTGCTCGATCTGTCCAAGTTCTTAGTCACAGCTTACGTTATAGTTTGTTTAACAAATTTGTATTTTCTCACAGAATAAGTCACAGTTTATTCCTGGATCGTAATGTTTTTATCAGATGGCGTGAGTCTCAGTGAAGGGAGTGGCTCCTGGTCTTTGCTATAAGATTAGATCTATGTTCGGTAAAGAGGTATTTGTAAGCATATCTCGAAGACTCGGGAAGGCGCGGCGAATGCGTAAAATTGTTCGTGAGGTCAATGATCGGGATATGAAGATTTGTTCTTCAAGAACATTCACGTCGTGTAGTTTTAAGATTCTATTAGTATCCATCAGACCGTAAAGTCTAGACAAAATGTATTAAAGCCTCATTGTATTGATATCGATCAATCACCTAAGCATTATGATGCGTGAAAGTAGGTATATGCTTACCTACATTATTTCCTCTCTTAACATTTTAAAGATTTTTGAAACAGTATTCGAACTAACTATACTTTACTGACACATGTTAACGATTGACAGTTTTTCTATTCTAGGCCTAGCGTGCTACCATCCTCAACCACATCGTCACTTACCAACAGGTGAGATAGTAGTTAAACCACAATGTGTAAAATTCATACTAGTATCTATCGACAAATCGACGTTAAACGATGTCGACTGTATGTTTGATCACACCATTTTGATCGTCAATAGGTTATCATTTTAAAAACAAATAAAACACGATTGTTCTCAATAGTAGAATCATGGCTCCATCACCAGACCTAAAGGTCTGGTTAACTAAACCAACACATTGATTGGTATTGGTAAATCAAGACCTATTAGACCAGTAGTAGTACACCGTTAAAAAAAGCTTATGAGCCCAATCTCATAGGTTTTACTAGTAGCCAATAAAGAGTTCCGCTGATCTGATGATGGTGCCAGGAGGTACCCAACTCCTAGCACTATCATCAGATCAGCTCCAAGATATCAAATTAAAGCATATGTGTTAGTTACAAGTGAGTGAAGCTACTAGGTATAAGTGTAGTGGTAGGACTTCTGCTAGTCCGCCTGGGCGGTACCGCCACTTTGCCAATTTATTTTCAGCCGTGAAATAGGAATGATTTTCGGTTGAAATGGCAAGGTGTCCAGTGAAATTACAGGGCATGTGAGACTTAATATCTTCGTGTCTCAAGGTAACAGGCGCAGTGCAGTGACATGCAAGGTTCTGGCAGTCGCTGCATGCAGCTGTGTCTGTAATAGGTAGACGTCATCGCTTACCATCAGGCGAGTGTCGTGCTTGTCCTGTTACCTTGTATCATAAAAAAGAAAGCGTGTTAAAAATTAAGCTAAAACAAAACTAAAAATAAAGCTTAATATAGAGCTAATAAAAATAAACTAAATATAAAGCTAATAGAAGCGTGTTAAAAATCGAGAAAATCTGTATAATTTCTACTATATTTCGGCAAAATCGTGGACCCTTAGTTTACAATTATCTCTCACTTATATTGCTTCAGATCACAAGTTAATTTACTCGTACATTTATTAGAAATAGGCAAAGACACGCTGAATTACGATACCAACGTGGGCCCGATCACGATGCAATAAATATAACCGTAGCCTAGTGTAGTTGTAATGATCTTTGTGCATTCGATAATTATTTGGAATTTGAATTGGAGACACGATTTACTCGCTTATGATGGTACTTAGTCATGAACAATTGACCCGAGACAATACAACAAGTGTGGTACGACTGGGGAATTACAATAACCTCTTTTATTACCTTATTTAGAGAACTCGTTTTAATATGAACATAGAATGCCTCTTGGGGTTGAGACTCTAGGACCGCGGGGACCAGGTGCACACAGCATTTTTTAAAGACCTCTCCGCACGTCTGATTGAAACAGCACGGGACCAAAATGCTGGCATGTATTTAGCTCAGAGACTAAGCATCGCAATTGAACGGGGGAATACAGCCAGCATTTTGGGAACTTTATGGTAGCGGTTTGATATAGTAAACTAAATTTAAGTTTTTACGGTTCCGTAGTCCTGACAAGGAACCCTTATAGTTTCGTCATATCCGTCTGTCTGTCCGAGGTTTTGCTAAGAGACCGTTAATACTAGAAAGCTGTAATTTTGTAGGGGTATGTAAATAAATGACGCCGACAAAGTGCTGAAATAAAATTTTTAAAAATATATTTTTTTACGGTAGCTCCCCTATATGAGGAGTGGGGATGAATTTTTTTTCATCGTCTACCCCATCGTGAGGCGTATCGTTGAATAGATCTTTTAAAATGACTTAAAAGGGTTGCTAATACCATTTTTCGATTGAAATTTTCAATTTACGAAATATTAAACTTTAAAGTGCAAATTTTTGTTTCAGTAGGGCGTCCCCTCCCCCTCATAAAACTAAACTGCTGGCTTGAAAAAAAAATTCGTGATAATAGCGCATTTCATGAACTTTAAAGAAAAATTATAGCGGTTAAGATAGCTTTATTAGTTTAGCAGTTATAGTCGTTGAATTTGGGTGTTGGATATTTTGTACCAAATACAAAATCCTTTAAAGTGACAAAGACGAAGTACCTAGTTGCTTGTTTATAACGGGTAAAGACTTGCATTAAATAACAGGCTACTACGGAACCCTACACTGCGTGTGGCCCGACACGCTCTTGGCCGGTTATTATTATTGCTTTGTTTAGGTCTATTTGTTTGTTTATAGTTAGGTAGTTCAAAAGTTATAATAATGTATATAACATAGAGTTATTGTCTTATATATATATATATATATATATATATATAACCGATATATATATATATATATATATATATATATCTTAGTGATTTTACCCGCGTTGACAATATCTATTATCTATGTAAATCGTTTAAAAATATTAATAGAACCCACTTCACATGGTGTGCTTAAACCAGCTACTGATGACCCGGTAAGTAGCAAGTTTGAGCACTGATTATATAATGTTACTGTTTGAGTTATTAATTTCCAATAGTATCTCTGAAGATACTCCTTAGATCTCGAGAGAATAATAATAACCGGCCAAGTGCGTGTCGGGCCACGCGCAGTGTAGGGTTCCGTAGTAGCCCGTTCAATGCAAGTCTTTACCCGTTATAAACAAGCAACTAGGTACTTCGTCTTTGTTACTTTAAAGGATTTATTCTAAGGATTTTGTATTTAGTACAAAATTATCCAACACCCAAGTTCAACGACTATTACTGCTAAACTAATAAAGTTATCTTAACCGCTATAGTTTTCCTTTAAAGTTCATAAAATGCTCTATTATCATGAATTTTTCCAGTTTTTTCCAGCCAGCAGTTTAACTTTTAGAGGGGGGGGGGGCGCCCTATTGGCACAAAAATTTGCACTTTAAAGTTTAATATTTCGTAAATGGAGCATTCAATCAAAAAATGGTCTCAGTAACCCGCAAGTCATTTTAAAAAACCTATTCAACGATACCGCACATGATGGGGTAGACGACGAAAAAAAAATTCATCCCCATTTCTCACATAGGGGAGCTACCCTAAAATAAAATATTTTTCAAAATTTAATTTCAGCACTTTGACGGCGTAGTTTATATGCATACCCCACAAAATTATAGCTTTCTAGTATTAACGGTATCTTAGCAAAACCTCGGACAGACAGACAGACAGACGGACATGACGAAACTATAAGGGTTCCTTGTCAGGACTGGGGAACCCTAAAAATGGACCAATCTGGAAGTATAATATCCTTTCAAATAAAAAAAAATCCGACTCAATTTAAAAATAACGATAAAAAATTATAAATGACTATTTATGTGTTGGGGCTTAAAATTAGTTAAAATACGTATTGAGCAATACATTTTCGCGTATAACTCTGACGACATGGCATGCTGGTAAAGTTATTGAAAATATAAACTGTTCACTGTTCAGTAGTGTTAATACTTCGTTAGGAAACAGAATGTCTTATATGTTAATAAAATAAATTATAATAAGTGTATTATAATTTATTTCATAACCCAGATTTAATTAAATATTATGATGCTGAGGCAAGCATTTCGGTAAATAAGTCGTCAATGCAACGATAAATCTGTCTAAAACTGACCTAAACAAAAAATAATTTACTACACCAAAATGGAACTGCATTTTAAACAGTTACATAACAAATTAATTTAAAGTTTAGCGGGTTACGAAACCATTTCACGCAAAGCACCTAAGAGTTTCCTTATGTCAGACACATTATTATGTTAAAATATTCTATATTATTATGTTAATGTAGAGAACTATCCAAGCATGAATTGTCTAAACTTGCAGTAGATGGTGAGATAGGAGATCGTGTCATTAGATATTCTTTGTTTTTTGTTGGAACTGGTTCGCCTTGCTGAACTGAACCTCCGCTTTGAATGGAATCCTGACAGCGCACCCAACTCCCACACATAGGAACTAAATGTTTTGAGTAGATCTGTTTAGCCGTACTGCCATTAGCTGACTGCTTTTTAGGGTTCCGTACCCAAAGGGTAAAACGGGACCCTATTACTAAGACTCCGCTGTCCGTCTGTCTGTCTGTCTGTCTGTCCGTCTGTCACCAGGCTATAGCTCATTAACCGTGATAGTTAGACAGTTGAAATTTTCACAGATGGTGCATTTCTGTTGCCGCTAGAACAACAAATACTAAAAACAAAATAAAGTTAAAAATTAAAGGGGGTCCCCATACAAAAAACGTGTTTTTAAACGCCATCTATCTAATTAGTTTCGTCAAAATGACATAGATGGCGCTGGTAAACGAGCCCTGTCTTTCTAGATCGCGACCAAACCAAATATTCTTGGTAATATCAATTAATCAAATATATGAGGTTGAAACTCTGTTATGTTTCGTATTGTACGGAACCCTCCCTAAGTGTGCGATAAGAGACGCGATGCTGACTCGTACTTGGCCAGTTTTATTTAAGACATCGCTGTAAGTAGTCGCTAATATTCGGACCTTTCTTCGGATTTGAGTTATCAAACATTGGCATTTTGCTTGGTACTTTTTGTATCTATTTTGAGTAGGTATCTCTGTCGAATCTCTGCCACCTACAGATGACGCCTGAATTGACGAGGTAGTGTGTATTTATAGCTCCATCTTCTTAAGGGTTTTTTCGATCTACTCGTATCTATTTATTTCAATATTTGCTTTCAAAAGCTGATTGATATATTTATCTTTATCGATAGGACATCGGTATATTCGAGATGTATAAACAAACGGTAGGGCGCCCGTCAACTAGACGGAGCGATGATATCCGCAAATTATCTGACTTTATTTGGAAAATAAATCGTGTAGATCGAGATCAGTTAGGTGCCTGGGAGAGGCGCTCGATGTGAGTTTGACGGTATTTAGTCCTAGACTGATACGACAACTACATCACCGCAATCTAAATATGCGTTTGTAATGCAGTCCCCATTAAGTGCATTAGACTGCACCTTACCCACCTACGTGAAAAGACCCTTTAATTATAACTTGATCATAAATTAACAATAGGTGTATTAAGAGGGAGCATAATAATGAAGTGTTTTGGTAATTATGAATGAATGAAATGAATGAATGAATGAATGAATGAAATAAATGAAATTTATTTTGTTTTTACAAAAAATGTACACATACAATCGGAGTATTAATATATACTAATATCATGCATCATCATCATTATATCAATAGAATGAATGTATACTAATTACTAACTACCTGTTTGTTATTATATCGAGTCTCCCTCACTTTTCAAGTTCTTAAGTTTTTTTAACCGACTTCACAAAAAGGATGAGGTTCTCAATTCGCCTATTTAAAAAAAATGGTTACCTTAGAACTCCGTTGTTTACGAACCGTTTTAGAAAATTCGTTTTTGGTTTGAGGCTATGCCTCCCCTTACCTACCCATTGTAATATAATAGAGATCTGATGAGTATCTCCAGAGATATGGAGATAAACACATTTAACTTGCTACTGAAAATGCACTAGCACCACAGACTAGCACGTCATTTAAAGTTAGTTTTTTTTAGTTTCTTAAATAACCTTAAATTATGTTTCTACAATGAACAGTATTATTCAATAGTCTGTAGTTATTTTTCACGGACTTATTATAGTCTAGTCTTACTGCAATTAATTTCAAAATTAATTTAAGGTCTTAGCACAGGATCCGGCCAATTGAAGTGATTTGATATACGAGTAAGGTCGCCCTTTGAGCGAACCTTAACAATTAGTGGCAATAAAATATTGAAATTTTCCATTTCAGATAATTTGGGCATGTTTATCGGGCCCTTTATCAGTAATATTTTATTGGAACAGTACGGTTTTGCAATAACCGGTGTCTAGCACTGACATTCCTAATGCAGATCACGGGCTAATTTAAATAGGTAATAAATATGTTCTAATATTAAATGGAGTATTTTATGTTTAGGCTTAACTTTGTTAGATTAATGGCTTGTTAATTTGATATCTGTCTTCAAGACAGATATCCTTATACCTTTATTATTATATATACTTTATTTATATTACCTTAGAGTGGCAAATCATAGCGACAAAAGACAGTGTCTTGTGGCAAATCATAGCGACACAAGACACTGTCTTGTGTCGCTATGATTTGCCACTCTAAGGCACCATATCCACGAGAAGTATCCAACGATTCACTTCGTTCAACATCTCGATGATATCGCCGTGTGAAAATTCATAAAGTTAATTTTACGATACACTCGCTCGTGCAGATGTCGCTTAAGGGCGCATTTTTAACCGACTTCAAAAATACGAGGTTTCCCAATTCGACTGTAAATATTATTGTTTTAAGTATTAATGTTTTTTTATCTTTGTTCGCGGATAACTGCGTCGTATTTGAAACGATTTTGATTATTCTTTTGTTGCTAGAAATGAGATATCCCAATGTATCAAATTGGTCAATTGCCGTCAAATAGTGTAACGGATGCATTCTTCAAAATTGTCCTTACGTTAATCGAGACAAAAGAATAAGAGATACGTACTGGTTAATTTTTTTTGTCAATTAACATATTTACATATTATTTTAATTGTCGGGAAGAGATCACTTTTAGCGAAGACACTGCCCAGTGTGCCAGTAATTTAAGTTATGCAAATGTTTGTTACTTGTGTTGTATTGTAATATTCTAATAATTAATAAGTAATCACACAGCACTTTAGCTGAACATATTCCATCGGACAACCAGAGATACTGATGTGCACCACCACTAGATGGTGGATGTTCCAAGTGCATTCTACATCTAAGGACGAAGCGTTTGGCTCCCACATTAATTTGTACAGCCAATTAATGGAATCCCTTGCCAGTGTCTATGTTTCCCAGTAAATAGGATCCAGGGGTCTTCAAATCACGAGTTTAAAGGTACATTTTGGGTAATGGTGCTACGTTTTTGGAAAATCTGTCGCCAAAACATCTGTCTTCCGCCACTTCCGAAACTTCCGGCAGCTATCTTTGACAGTCTGTTCCCATTCTAGACCTAGCATGGTACCGACTTCGATCGCATCATCACTTAACAACAGGTAACATAGTTTTCAAACGCTTATCTATCTTACTTAAAATATCATTTAGAGGAACAGAATAACTACGTATTAGAGGTCCTAAGTTGAAAATCTCGTCTTCGCTTCCCACGTCGTTCTCTCCCCTTTTGGTAAACCATTAACAATTCAAATAAGCGGTAAAGGTTGGATAAAGATTATGTTTTCATTTGGGGTTGGCGATGGGAATATCGCACATTTAGTCTGTTTGATTTGGACTATGGAAATATTTTTAGAGCTTTGCACGGAGATTTTGATTTTTGGACATTTGTGAATAAAAAGTTTAGTTTGCCTATACGACTTTTTCTTGTATGAACCATCATACAAGAAAAAAGTTACAGTTAGAAGAAGATGTATATGTAATAGATTTAACATAACCCCATTTATAAAGGATTATTCTTTTTTTAGAAATGGCAACATGATCAAATCTTAATTGACTAAATGGAGCTTCCCCTTTAATGGAACAAATTATTTTTTGCCATGATCATACTTTAGTTATCTTAATCATAATTACTATTTTAGTAGGATATTTAATAAATATATTAATCCATTTTTATTAGAAGAACAAATAATTGAATTAATTTCAACCCCCGCATGGTGGTAGGACACTATCTAGTGTCCGCCTGGCAAGCTACCACCCTCAAGTTAGAAAATCTGTCGCTAAACACCTAATGTGTTCCGGCAGCTATCCTTGAGATCCAGTTCCCATTCTAGGCCTAGCGTGCTTACTATCTTCGACCGCATCATCACTTACCAACAGGTGAGATAGTGGTCAAACGCCAGCCTATAAGATATTAAAAAAAATGCAGTGACTATTGAAATAAGAGTTTGGAACACAGGCGTTATCTGTCCCACACGCAGCTGTGGATGTTAAGTAATTACCATAATATTGCGTGTCATTGCACTGCATCTAACCTTAAGACATCTACGTCTCCCATGCCATGTATGTAGTCCTGACTGACTGGACTGGTGCCCCAGGTAGAATAGCGGAAGTCCTACCATTGAATGGTATAGAGTTGAAGTTGAATGAAATTAACGTAGGATCAAGAGATCAAGGCATATTCTGTTAAGCGCATTTATAATAGACTAGCCTAGGCATATATAACAGCATATAGTTTATAGCACAACAATATCGCTCACCATTCATTTATTTATAACACGTTCACACAGCCATACTAGATTATATATTTGCCGGCTTGCTTGTAATGCTGTACTATAAAGCAGAATAGTATAGCGTAGTCTGAAATGCGCTTACTTACGTGTTGGACTCCACCAAAGCAGAGAGGAGAATATGTGTGTCAAACAATCAAAGTGCTGTGTGATTTGATAAATAGATAGATATTTTTCTTATCTTCGCTTTGATAGAATAGAGTCCGGCGACACTCCGGCCTTCAGTGTTCTCTTCTCTGCCTCTCCCTAGCAGTGTGAATAGTATTAGTAGTAATAGTAAGGAAAACTAAAATATGTAAAAAGATTCATAAATATAATTCCTACAAAAAAACTGATGAGTATTAAAATACACTCAACACCATTGTAGGTTACTTCGCCCTTTTGTGAAAGTTGCGACCATTCTAGTACCAGTCGTAATATGAGATTAATTATAAATTATATAATGTATTTTTAATTATTTCATATGGTGAAGTTTTACGATGTTGTCGTGGTTTCCGTAGACGCTAATGCAGGGACTGAAATCTAGCGCAAAATTACGGTACTCACGCTAGTGCTTAGGTATTTTTATTAGAACCAAATTAAGTAATCATAATAATTTGAATAGTATGAATTGGGATGACTTAGGAAAAGGTTTAAAGCTTGTTTGTAATTAAGTACCTATTTATATCTATTTGACATAGGCATCAGTTTGGCTTTGGTTAAACTACACTTTTTTTTAACTTATTACTTTTTTATTTTATTCAAAAACAAATCTATGGGTCCTTCCCATGTCCTCCCAGTACTTTTCTCTACGTTTTACTATTGACGAGACTTCAATAAAATAATCATAAACTGACGTTGTCTCCATCTCTCTATATACAGTCTATACTATAAAGTAACGAAGAAGTAGTCTTAATTATACCGTAACGTAAAGGTTACTTGAGCCTTATTTCAAACTTTACAAGGTTTTATTTATGGTTTTATAATCTGTTATAATTCTGCAATAATTAGCTGCACGTATTTTTGCCAATATATCGGGGTTAATTGGTATGTTAGTTTTCGTTATGATTTTTTTTCGAAAGTTAACAAATTGGCTCTCGTTCGTTTGCCTGATTAGTTTGGTATAATTACTCTAATCTGACATAATTGGAAAGGATTCCGAATTAATTTTGTTGTATATGTACTCTAGATATTATAGAAATTATTCGTACAGTTGAAATACGGTTAATGTTGTAACGGGAGAGTGCACATTTTATGAGTGTGTGTGTATGTGGACGGAAATATCTGCCACCACTGTACCTATTTAAAGAATTATTTTAGCAAACGACGCAGGGATTCAGACACACAATCATCTTACAAATTTACAAAATTGTTAACTCAAGCGAAGCTTCGAACTCCAGACGGTTTTAGATAAATAGCAGGATCTTATTTTCATAGGTCATAAGAAGAAATTACCTTCAATAGACCTTCAAATTGAAGATGCCCTTAAACGTGTCTTTAGCGTAGGAATAGGAACACACACATGGGTACACAAAGGTGCCACTTTCCCTGTAAATGGAATAACATGCGACAGCACTTAGCCATGCCCATCAGAGGAACATTGCAGCTGCATAACATAGCTGTTGTACCACAGAATAAATAATAGTACAAGGTTGTACGGAGGATTGGAATGAAAGCGACCCGTCTACTTTGAATCGAACCGGTACAAATAAGCTCAGTTTGCTAAAGAAAAGCCGATGCTATTTAAGGGGTAATGCCACTGTAATGGTCCAAAAAGAAAGGTTTTTCACGAATTTTTTGCTTCCGAATTTGAAGGTAATTGAAAAAAAACTTTTAAGGGTGTTATCGGGCATACATTAAACTTTATTATCCAATTTTTTTACAGCGAAAAAAAAACAAAATGGCGGTTCCACAGCCATCTTCCCGGGGCATGTTTTGCTTGCAGGGCTCCGCGGCACGCAGCACCACTGCTGCACTTTTGAATCTAGAACAAAAAAAAACCGTTAATCTAGAGGGTTATAGCTAGAGAATGTCGATCGGATTTTAAAAAGTATTAATGTTTGTGGATTTGGCGTGCGTTTGAAAAAAAAAATGATTTTTACGAAAAAAACGGCTAGTTTTTTGTTAATAAAAAAACAATAAATAAAGTTATTGAAAATCCCGATCGACATTCTCAAGATAATGTTAATGTTCACATCTGGTAAAAATTTCAAGTAAAAAAAAATGAAAATTGTTCGAGTGATGCTGCGTGCCATTTTGAAAAACCGTGTTTCGAGAAAAACGCGTTTAAAGTTTCGCGTTTCGGAGCAAGTTTTGACGCGCTTGGCGGCGACCTCTATTTCCTACGGAAAAAAAATTGTTCTCGCACGGGACCTTTTTTTTCTTATTCTAAAGGGTTTAAACTATTTTTTAAGCCGATAAAAAAAATCGATTTTTCAAAAAATTTACAGTGGCATTACCCCTTAAAGTTTCGCGTTTCGGAGCAAGTTTTGACGCACTTGGCGGCGACCTCTATTTCCTACGGAAAAAAAATTGTTCTCGCACGGGACCTTTTTTTTCTTATTCTAAAGGGTTTAAACTATTTTTTAAGCCAATAAAAAAAATCGATTTTTCAAAAAATTTACAGTGGCATTACCCCTTAAAGTTTCGCGTTTTGGAGCAAGTTTTGACGCGCTTGGCGGCGACCTCTATTTCCTACGGAAAAAAAATTGTTCTCGCACGGGACCCTTTTTTTCTTATTCTAAAGGGTTTAAAAGGACAGACGTAGCTTATATGTTTTGTTTTAAAAGTAACGAAGTTGATGTTTGGTGACGATCAAAAAATGAGTTTATTTCACAAAGAATCATCATCGAAAGAAAACAAGTTAGAGTAAGAGTACCTACACATTTACGACAATGTTACAAATTGCTCTAATAAGTTATTTTTCAAAAAAAATGAAACCGACTTCATAACCACAAAAAGGCACTCAAAAGCGAAAAATAATTTACTTTAAATTATTATAAGCGTTACCCACTTCTCTATTTGAAGTCGGTGCCAGCCAAGTGTAATAGGTAGTAGATAGATAATCCCAACATGTATCTACCTACTTACTACTACTACATACATAGTATCTATCTAATATCCAATAGACTTGGCTGGCACCGACTTCAAATAGAGAAGTGGGTAACGCTTATAATAATTTAAAGTAAATTATTTTTCGCTTTTGAGTGCCTTTTTGTGGTTATGAAGTCGGTTTCATTTTTTTTGAAAAATAACTTATTTTACCCTTTTTAGTGCAAAAAAAGTTTTAATGAAATTACATGTATCTATTAAATTTCGTGTCTGGGCCGTTATACACTGACGGATATATACTTTTTGAAAATTTCAAGTATGTACCTATAACGGTTAAGAAGATACAGATCTGTAAAGTGCGCACATATAGACACACGGACGGACGGACGGACGGACGGACGGACGGACGAACAGACAACAAAGTCTCAGAAAGTGTTCATTTGGTAGCCTTTGGGTTCGGAACCCTAAAAAAATTGACTTTAAATGCCGCGCTAAAGTGAAAATATTCACTAGTAATAATGATGTCATCAATATATATTATTATATATGTATATGTTTTTAAGTAGTGTATGGTATGATAATATGTTAATATTATGTAAGTAAGTATATTTATTAATTTTAGAGTTTATATCGGTACACCACCGTCCTTCACAGTCTCGTAATTTTCTTCTTTACTATTTCGGTTGTCTGGAAGAAATCGCTTTAAGCGATAAGACCGCCCTTTGCATTACTTTTAGTTTGATGTAAATTGTAAATTGTTTCTGTTTTTTTGTTTGGTGTGCAAATAAAGAGTTTTATCTATCTATCTATCTATCAAGGTATCAAAGGACAATGTCCAAAATGGCTCTGTACAATTATAGCATCTGACACACACGATAATTAATTGTCTATTTTATTACAATAATTCCAAATACTTTTATAACATGGACTAGTTGTATTCCAAAATTAATATTAAAAAGTATTATTTGCGATTATTAACATTAATTGCCGCCATATGGCCAACAGAGTACTGAATCACTCTACTACGTTATAAGAGGCACTTCCCTATATTGTGGATACCCGAATTATGAAAGCACTGTGTAGCCAACCTAACAACGGAAAGTATTATTTATGTAGTAACTATTTTATAATATGTGGTTTTATGCTTATAATTTTTTTTTGCTGTGTTGATTGGTACAAAGTACGTTCATAATTCTGAGTTATTTAATTATGTATGCAGTGTCGCGGGACTGAAATGGCCGCCATCTTCGCCAAATGTCAAAAAATATTAGGTATGTTTAAAAAAGTTTGCACCCTAACAAGACTTTTCCCGTAGAACATTCCTGTGAAGACAAATTATTTATATTTATATATAATTATTTATTATAATTATTAATATATAATTATTTATTGAGGGCCCGTTGGCGTAATTGGGAGAACGGTCGGCTTTGATGCCGTGGTACCGAGTTCAAACCGCCGTGCACCAATGAATTTTTTTATCGAAAAATATATGTGCGCTTCTCACAGTGGCCTTCCGGTGAAGGAAAACATCGTTAAGAAACCAATAACCCCCGCATGGTGGTAGAACATATCTAGTATCCGCCTGGCCAGCTACCACCCTCAAGTCAGAAAATCTGTCGCCAAACATCTAATGTGTTCCGGCAGCTATCCTTGAGAGCCAGTTCCCATTCTAGTCCACTTCTCTATCTTCGACTGCATCATCACTTAGCAACAGATGAGATAGTGGTCAAACGCTTGCCTATAAGATATAAAAAAAAATTATCCCCACCTTTATTTCTATCTCGCTCACAGTTACCGTAAGAATATCTTATATGCAATAGCAACCTCCATTGTGTATAATCTTCTTGGGACTCTTCTACTAAAACAAGTACATTCTCCTATGTTTGAGGTATTTATCTCCATATCTCTGGTGATACTAATCAGATCTCGATAAAATTAAAATGGGACCACCTCGGAAACGTATCCTACCTATTACAAAAAGAATCATTTGAATCCGTTCACAATTGATGGAGAAATCGCGTAACATACACACAAAAAAAAAAAAAAAAAAAAACATACAGACGAATTGAGAACCTCCTCCTTTTTTGTGAAGTCGGTTAAAAATAATGTTTTATGGTTGTTTGTTACCACGATGTTTTCAAAGATTTATTTTCATTATTTACTCGAATTTCGACGATTTTAGCTAAATTGTTAGCCAAGAAATCAAAGTAAGGATTTTGAGATTTTGACTGTATTAACCTTATTGATGTTGTTCTCAATCAAAGCAAAACCGGTAATAACCCATGACACAGAAGAAGTAATAGTAGATACAAGTAGTCAAGTACCTATGCCTTGTCGGATCTAAAGCTTATAATTTACGTAAGAAAAGATACGACGAGCAACCTTTTCATCGGTAATGACCTGTACAAAAAACCGTCCTTTAACGCCAGAGAAAGTAACTCACATCTGGAAGTTTTCGCTAAGTTAGCAGAAAGCTGTCTCATTTTGGTACTTAACACTCCAAGATAAGATCGAAAATTTGCCTCATTATTTATTTGAGAAGTCACTTGTCATAATACTCGCACAGCCGCAATTAAACAATCATTGTT
Organism: Cabera pusaria; assembly: GCA_954871355.1. Lineage (NCBI taxonomy): Eukaryota > Metazoa > Arthropoda > Insecta > Lepidoptera > Geometridae > Cabera > Cabera pusaria. The sequence continues at coordinate 20,622,939 of OX940900.1, read as the reverse complement.
AATCGGCTTCCAAGTAGAGGCGGCCGGATTTCTTGCATTCACATGAACATTTTTCTCATTTCTCAGCAAGTTTGTTGCATAATTTGTTTACATTACGATGGCGATGTTCATGTACTTGTAGGGCTGTCTCTGGCACAGAATAAATAATAGTACAACTCTGGAAAACTTTCTGTAGTAGTGTGTGTACGGTTTTAGACCAAGGTACAATTGTTTACTTCTATAACGTTATTAACATAATAAATGATCGTTATTGGGATATTCAATATATTCTATTGGTTAAAATATTTTATAAGCTAGCGTTTCACCACTATCTCGCCTGGTGTTAAGCGATAATGTGATCTAAGATGTTGAACACGCTAGGCCTAGAATACTCTGACTCCCAAGGGCTTAGTGCTGCCGTAAGGTTATGGCGGCAGTAAGCTACTTTTTGGTAGCAAGTTAGGCGGAACATCGATATAATATGCTCCTACTATCTGTAGACGAACACACGTGCTAGGATTTGAACCGGCGACCTCTCGCTTAGAAGTCAAGCAATCTTGTACGCCAACGGGGCTTTTACTTAAATGGTAGGTAAATGTGCAGTAATTATATAGTTATTCTGAAATGGAAGCTAATACGATGTTTTCTGTAAGTAATAAACATATTACAGAAAATACTGGTAGGTTAGGTACACAGTTAACTAGGAGGATAGAGGATGTAATAACAATTGCAAGCAGAACTGAGGTAATATGTAGCATGGCATATTAATTAAGATGTCCAATAGTAGATAGAAATCTGATGATGATGATGATGATGAAGCTTTTAAAAGATCGATCTAAATTACTTTGATAGAGTCGTTTAAGTAAAATTAGTTTCTCAAAAGTATCCGTACACGAATCGTTCAAACAACTCTTATACCGTTCAGAAGCTCTACTAATAGTCCTCGTAGAAAGATTGTATACCATGCTTAGGTATTAGAATACGAACCAATGACATAATAATTTAATCAAACCGGTCCATCAAGCGGTACTGGTCTAGAGACTAAACTCAATCGAGATAACTTTCGATTGATTAGTACAGTACGGATCACTCTTGTTTTCCAACTGACATGTATCTCTTAACGTCAGCTGATTGAGATTGTTGTGAAAGGTTGTCTTGACTCTTGTCTCTTGTCTTGACAGTCCTCGTGCGACATGCTCTAAGTGATATATTTCCTGCTTAGAAATCTGCAATGCTAATCTGTTACATCTATTGTGAAAGGCTTAAACAGTTATTTCGTTGGTGGGCCTGGTTAAAAAGCTGTCAATCCATACATAGACCTGAAAAAAATGCGCACGAGAAAAATCGTAATCGGGTTGGGTTAGGTTAAGGAAAATTAGGAGTAAAAAATGTTAAACTCTCGTCAGGGTCACGTGTCCTGATCGTAAGACGAAAATTCGTAAGTCGGAGCGCAGAGCGCTTGCGCGAGGTGTCATTCCAAAGGAGCGCAGGGCGCTTGCGCGTGGTGTCATTTCAAAATATTCAAAAATTACGTGATCAAGTTTTCACTTCTGCCGGCACTCCCGGAGTCCCGGAGTGCAACCAGTTAGAAAGGCGTTAGAAATGGGCAGCCTCGACTCGTGTATTGAATATACCAAACTTAAAATAAGGTCATCATCATCATTATCAGCCCACGTCAGTCCACTGCTGGACATAGATCTCTCAATGCACGCAAAAAAAGTTTAGTTTTACATAGTACATTCATATCGATGCTTTATTTAAAGCAACGTTAAGCAAAATCGGCACCAGTGTAAACCTATTTAAACATGTGCCCGAAACTGATCAGAAAATAAAACCATAAGCTCGAACCAAATAATTCAGTTGGCATTTATTATTATGTATTCTTAACTGAATAATTGAAAGACTTTAAGCCTAGACAATAGCCTACGATGAAGTGTGATTGACGGTCTTCCTACACACTGCAGCAAGAAAGAAAAAACTGGCCAAGTGCAAGTCGGACTCGCACTCGTAGGGTTCCGTAACACAGTAGAGTATTCTATAACTATGATTTTTCGCAACCACAAAATTAACTTTGCTTTTCAGTGTTTGTATGAAAAACAAAGTTATCTTTGCGGCCGCTATATCTCGTTAGAACTCACGTTAAGGAGCTAATTAGTTCTGCTTATCGTAATTACATAACGATGGTTGGAAGTAATATAAATCGAAATCCGTATAAATTCTGGAAGTATGTAAGTGAGCGGCGGAAAGACAGATGTCATACAAAAGATTACACACGTGATGGACAAACCGTGGCAGGACAGGAGGCTGCTGATGCGTTTGCTGAGTATTTCAGCTCCGTATTCCTAAGCAGCGTCCCAGCTTTGAATACTGAGGAAGCAGCAAAAGCTGCCGGCGGCGGTGATTCGAGTCTTGTCACCATAGATCAAATCACTGCTACAGATCTACGCCGCGCCGCCCGTCGATTAAAATCATGTTCAGCGGCTGGCCCTGACGCTTTGCCTCCGTTTATAATCAAAGACTGTCTGTCGTGTCTGGAAGTACCTCTACTTCATGTGTTTAACCTTTCTCTGAATATGTGCACCTATCCCACCAGGTGGAAAACGTCCAGAGTGACGCCTGTACCCAAGATGCATTCCTCGAGAGAAGTCAACAATTTTAGACCGATTGTTGTGTTGTCTACCCTCAGTAAACTATTTGAATCGGTTCTAAATTCGTCTCTAACTCGTCAAATTGCTCCCACTATCGACAATTCGCAGCATGGATTTCGAGCATCCCGCTCAACCACAACAAACCATACTACGTTTGTAGATTATGTAGCGACTCAAATGGATGCTGGCGGTCAAGTTGATGCAGTGTTTCTCGATTTCAGGCGAGCGTTTGATGTAGTGGATAATGATTTACTGTTGATAAAACTTTCATCATTGGGTGTATGCCCTAAGCTGATGAGGTTCTTCGCTAACTATCTGAAAGATCGTAGACAATATGTGCAGGTAGGTATCTATAGATCTGATGAGTATTTTACTAGATCTGGTGTCAGCCAAGGCTCTACTCTTGGGCCTACACTTTTCTTAGCTATGGTCAATGATCTTCCGAAGGTACTTAGCACAGCACAATGTCTGATGTTTGCAGATGACTTGAAAGTCTTCCAGTCTGTTGTCCATGAATCTGATAGTTTTAATCTGCAGCATAATATAGACGCCTTATGTAATTGGAGTCAGTCAAATAGGATTTCGTTTAATACCACCAAATGTAATGTCGTTCACGAGAGCTAAAATGCCTATAATGCAAACTTATTTTATTGATGGTTTAGCTTTGGAGAGGAGTAAAACAATTCGTGATCTAGGAGTTATTTTCGATACGAGGCTTAATTTTCATGAACACATTATTTCAATTTGTAAGATCGCGAACAGGAGCTTGGGGTTTATAATGAGAATGGCATCCCAATTCCATGATATCAGTGTGGCGGTTAAGCTTTACAATGCCTTCGTTCGTAGCAAGCTTGAATTTGGTGCTACAATCTGGGACCCACGCGAAATTAAATATACTTTGATTATTGAGAGGCTGCAGCGTAAATTTGCCAGATATGTATATAAACGACAGTATGGATATTATCCGTACCTTTTCCCATCTCTGTTTGTATCAGGCATGATTGGAGTTGATACCTTGAGGCTACGGCGCAAGTTGTTGCTGGTTGTACACTATACGTACTCATACTACGTGGTAAAATTGACAACCCAAATGTGTTAGCGTGTATAAATATGTTTGTTCCGGACCACTACATACGCACGGGCCGCCGTCGGCACAGGCTATTCGTATGTCCAGATTCGCACACCCTCCATGCTAGACATGCGCCCACGCTGCGGGCGATGTCTGTCGTCAATGTATTCGTGCATCAGTTCCAACATGTTGACATATTTAACGATAAGTTGAGTGTTATTATTAATAACTTAAGAATATTTTTAAGTTTAAATAATTAGTTACTTGTAACAACTTGAGTAGTTAGCATTTTGGCAATGCTGTAAGTTAACTATTTTCTGAAATAAATAAATAAATAAAATAAATCTCAAAAACTGCTGACTGTGTATCGTTCAAACCAATTTTCGTTGAAAGTTTTTATTGAGATCTACAGAATATATTTTTTCTAGATTTTTCACTCCCTTACTTTAGAAGTTAGAGGGGGGGGGGGGGGGGACACACATTTTACCACTTTAGACGCGCCTATTTTTTAATTGATTGATTTTGAGAAGTCATTTTGTCATTTTTGTCATTTTTAAAGACCTATCCATAGACACACCCCACACGTGTAGGTTTGAAGAAAAGATTTTTTTTTGTTTCAGTTCCATGTATGGGATGCCCCCCCCCCCCTTTAAACTTTTATATGTATTTTTTTTTATAAAAATCAGAAAGCGGTTCACAGAATACATCTACCTACCAAGTTTCAATTCTGTAGTCCTAATAGTTTCGGAATAAAATGGCTGTGACATACGGACGGACAGACAGACATGGCGAATCTATAAGGGTTCCGCTTTTTGCCATCCGGCTACGGAACCCTAAAAACAAGAATGTTCGCACTTGAGGCAATGGCGTCATAAATATTGATCATTTCCTTGATGCGACCGCAATGGGCTGTGATCGTTGGATATGGAAGTAAAACTGTTCTACTTATATGTCTGTTCTGCAATTTATTATGAAAGGAAGGCAACAATACGAGTTAGATTTTTCTTCAATGTTGTGTTTTATACATCCACTGTCCGTTTGAGTCCGTCAATGTAACGCTAGTCTCTCATGTCTTCAATAGCAATATCAATATCGATCAATTGGTTTTTAAGGTTTGCATTTACCTCCGACATCTTTGCCATGTCAGATTCCTGATCCTGAGTTCTTGTAGCAAACTTTGGTAGGACTGCTTAATCATCACCATCAGTTATACTAGTCCACTACTGGACATAGGCCTCTCCAACTGTAAGCCACTAAGCACGATCCTCGGCTACTCTCATCCAGTTCTGGTAGTTTTCAATTCCAGTAGTGCCGACTTCAACTGGGCCTCAACATCCATTCTATATTTGTAGAAGTAGGTAGTAAAGTAATCATTGTATTGTGGTTGTGACTGTTATGTTGATATCACGATTTTCTGTCCTTGTAGTAGGTACATCTATGATATCATTGCGCCTGGAATTACCATTGACGTTTGAAGTATTATTACAATTGCGGTATCAGGTAAAATTCAAACATGTAGGTACCGAATTAATGTGACATCGTCGCTGATCCATATTGGTTTAACCATAAATGGAAGAAAAAATATTTCTCGGCGGTAGATCTTGGGTTGAAGCTAAATTCCTTGCTTTTAGTGTTTATAAATGTCATCTAACCATACTAGACTATGCATTTATATATTAGCCTTACTCTTCCTGTCGATCTGTTTACATTCATGTCTATCACTCTTCTAGTTACTTGCATTGTCTTTTTCTCTACAGCTCTATAGCAGGATATGAATCATTTGGTCCAGTCTGGGAATATATAACACTAAAAGTAATGTGGTATTTATTTATCTAATGTTCAATAACGGTAAGACGCAATATAATTGCTGCAAAAACTTATGACTACTTAAGACTCTTTTAATTAAGCCACAAAAACAAATATAGGCTAAGCCTTGAGCCAGGACCTTTTCCTCATTACACAACAATGCAAACGATCTGGTTCCCAACTCCTAATCGATCTTATCAAACGTCTCGACGTGTCACCTGAGCTATGATCAAGTATTCAACAAATATTTACTAAGTATCATAATTTAAATCCAATTATCCGAATAAGATTATGAAGGCCGCATTCAATAAATCACTGAATATCAAATAACAGGGTACAGATAAGTTCTGAAATGTTTAACGCTTTGCTAATTATAATATCGTTATCATTATGTAGCCACTCGCTTATTTTCTGAGTCTGGATAAGTTTAGAGTAAAACGAACAGTTTTTTTTTTGATTGCTTAATTTATGCAATACCAGTGCTGGTATACCAACTAGATTGGCGCCAACGACTAGCATCAGCTTTTCGTTCCAGTCCAGCGTCGGCTCTCATTTATAATTAACATACCAGTACTAGCCTGCCAGCAGTGCCAGCACTCGCATCGTTTAAATAGACCTTACAGGCTAGCATTTGACCACCATCTCACCTTTTGGCAACTTTTTAGGGTTCCGTAGTCCTGACAAGGAACCCTTTTAGTTTCGTCATCCGTCTGTCTGTCTGTCTGTCCGAGGTTTTGCTAAGAGACCGTTAATACTAGAAAGCTGTAATTTTGTGGGGGTATGTATATATATTACGCCGACAAAGTGCTGAAATAAAATGGTGAAAAATATGACTTAAGGGTTGCTGATACCATTTTTCGATTTAATGCTCTATTTACGAAATATAAAACTTTAAAGTGCAAATTTTTGTTCCAATAGGGCGTCCCCTCCCCTCTAAAAGCTAACTCTAACTGCTGGCTTGAAAAATCTGGAAAAATTCGTGATAATAACATTTCATGAACTTTAAAGGAAAACTATAGCGGTTGAGATAACTTTATTAGTTTAGCAGTAACAGTCGTTGATCTTGGGTGTTGGATAATTTTGTACCAAATACAAAATCCTTAGAATAAATCCTTTAAAGTGACAAAGACGGAGTACTTAGTTGCTTGTTTATAACGGGTAGAGACTTGCATTGAATAACAGGCTACTACGGAACCCTACACTGCGCGCGGCCCGACACGCACTTAGCCGGTTATTTACCATGTTGTACGAGATTGTTCGCACGCTAGGCCTAGTGGCGTTCTTTATCAGACTGTAGGAGCACAGGTAAGAATAACTGATATAAGATGATGACGATGATGTTGTAACAGCTACGATAACTTATGTTATTTGGATTGTCACTCCTGTGACTCTCCCGATAAGTGAAAATTTCCGATGAATATCCACTACCAGACAGCAAAATCGTCTGTTTTCCCTGTTGTTAATGGCGTCTTTGTCAGCAATGGTGTCAATCTGGGAAAAAGTTGTAGGCTCTCGGACATTTTCCGACAACTACTATACCAGTTAAGGCTACATTGTCACTAGAGGTGACAACTGGCAACAAATGCATTTCCTGTTTTTCCTGCCAGCGGAGACAAGGATAGTCAATTGGTCACAACTGGGAACAGTTTTCCTGTTATCAGCTTATCAATTTGCCAGTTGTCTTGCGCCTTGTAAAACTTAGATCGTTTAAAAAACTAAAAGAACCGACTTTAAACCTCGCGCTAGTCAAAGAAGCCTGTAGTTAGTAGCATGTCGTCTAGGTATATAAATACATCGTAATACAAATGTTGATATATTAAAAACGGCTCGACCGATTTCGTTAAAATTTAAATGACTACACTATTAACCTACAAAAAAGAACCCTTTGTAACAAAAGAATAATTTTCCAAATCGGTTCAGGCATTTTCGAGTAATCGGTGAACATAAATAAAAAATATAAAAAATAATATTCCGACGAATTGAGAACCTCCTCTTTTTTTGTGAAGTTGGTTAACAAAGCACTAGCCAAAACAAAGAAATATTTTTCTCAAACACATTAATGATCCAAAAAGTAAGTTTTGTCCACTGTAAACGATTATACATGTTCTCATATGCACTGAATACAATAACCCCAACATGGCATGGACATATGTCGAACTAACTCACTCACACATCAGACGTGCTAAATCAGGCGTAATGAGTATAATTGACATTTACCCGTGAATGCTTGGGCTCATATGAATATTCAATTTTAATGAGGTCTCCCTTAGACTTCAAAGTATTTCATGATTTATTGCTGGTCTTGGTTTTTAAAGATATGATATATTTCTCGTTTTCTTAGTTCGTATATCGTCTAAAAGATTCTTGTTGCAATATGAAATGAACGGATTCTCCTTAAGTGAAGACACGAAAGACCAGTTCAATAATATGCAGCCTATCAGCCCAAGAAATAGGTTGTGTGTTGTGTGACATCGAAAACTATACTTTTTAAGAGGTAACGCGGGGTGCACTTTTCTATACAAATGTATTCCCCCGTTTCCTCCCTGGAAAATGCTTCTAGAGAAAAAACATTTTCTACAAAAAATCAAGGTCTACTGTAGCTACGCCCGCTACGCTATCATTTTCTTTTTCTGACCAAGCAACTGCAAATAGAAATATGACCCTTTAAACATCTTAAGGAAAAAATTAGAAGGCTTATATTTCATTTTGCAATTGTTTGGTCAAAATAAGCAAATGATAGGGGCGTAGCTACAACAGACCTTGATTTTTTGTAGAAACAAATTTTGCTCTCGAAGCATTTTCCAGGGAGAAAACGGGGGAATACAATTGTATGGAAAAGTGCACCCTGCGTTCCCTCGGAGGGTGAAGAAGACTGTCCAATAGGCATTAGTTGTACGGTGTACCGAACACCCTGAATAAGTGTTGTACTAGGCTGAATTACCTTATCACACTCATGACACCTTGCTGGTCATCAACTGGTATGCGTAGGTATACTAATATCACGGTAATAATATATAGATAACAATACCGTGCCAATGTATACTAAACTAAGATGTTACGCGCCATGTATATTGTCATAATAGCTTGTTAAAATGTACCCATATTTTTATTTAAATGAACGCCAATAAGTACCGGTGCAGGTAGGTTCCATCTATAGAAAAAAAAAATTACCTAAATTATTTAGCGGCTGCTGGCGATGCTGAAACATTTTTCTATATTGTCACTCGAATTGAGACAATTTATGTCAGTCACAATTAAAGATTTAAATAAATAATAGTAAATCAAAAATTCTATAAGCGCCCTACAATCTAATTCTACGTAATGTAAAAGTTCTAGCCTTTGGAACGTTTCAACATTTTCTCGTATCTCGAAAGCTGTGAAATATGTTCTCAAAGGCTCGTTAGCCGTATCAATAGTTGGTATTAATTGACTATTAAATCAGCTTTCTCCATAGCGATTGTCACTCTTCCCTTTGCCTCTATAGAGTGAAAGTCACCCATGTTTCCTTGAGATCTACGAAATCACAACCTTGAATATTTTCACGCTCAAAGTGGCTATTTGAGATGTAACCTCGCGAGTAATTTAACGAATGCAAGTAGCGAACAAAAACTATGGCAGTATGGGTCACCATAAATCATAAATATATTCCGAAAGATGATGAAATTCCCTTGTGATTTGAATGTGATACAGTTTTTATTTTATTTTTGTCATTATTTTATTATGTAATGGGGATGAAATGTTATTAGTATTCACTACGTATATGATTAGGTTAGTTCAAACAGTTCGAATTAGTTAGTTAATAGTTCAAACGATAGACTATAAACAGAGATATCTATCTACAGTACCACAGAATAAATAATAGTACAAAAATAACACTAATATATAGTACTATTATTTATACTATGACACTACACTCTCAAAGACATATTCTAATCACTAACTGGAAGAAATCAGAATAAAACCAGTAAACGAAGTCAATATGAATATTCGCCCATCCATATAAAGCAGATGATGCATATTCAACTTTCGCCATGGCATTCCGATGCGACCCGCCTATAGATTTGATAGCATATCGGTTCCCTAGTCATAGTGCAATGCCGTTTCCTTCATGTAGGTCGAATTTATTATTTTTATGCAATTTTATGCATACCACCATGTACCATGCTTATGGTACATGGTGGTATATCCCTCTCGTTTAACCTTAAAAACCTTTGTATTGCCTACTCACTCTCTTGATAGATATATATGGAACATGGAACTAGTGTCTTGTCCAGGCCTAGCGTGAGCGGCATAAGGCAGATAGAGGTGCATAAGACTAAGACGCGGCGCCAGCGGTCTAAGTCGTAAGGCATATACAGGATGTCGGGTTTCAATGGTCCAAATGAAAACCATCGATGGAGGACTCAAACGGCTACCCAGAGAACCCCTATGTATGTTCCGCGAAATTCTATAGTTTTCGAGAAAATTGCTTTTACTTGTTTTCGAGTTAGTCCCCGAAATGTTGCAATTTATTTAAATTTTCTCCCAAACTATAAAGGCCAGAGCCCTAGTTTTTTTTGTGAGACTATGAACAATGAATAGGTCTTTCAGAAAAACTACATTTTTTTATTTAGGTTTATTATTTTCTGAGAAAAAAATAAAACGTCACATTTTTTTATTTAGACGATATTTGAACTTTTACTTTGGGCAGGTTTTTTTTCCAAAAAAACAGAATTAAAAAGTTACAACCGATTTGAAAAACTTGTCTGTTTTATGGACCTGCTGCTTGCTAAATTTCATACGGCTACAACAAGAGGTTCAGGTCTAACAACATTATTAACGAAATTAGGAAGGTTTTTATTTTCAAATTATTTCTTCTCAAATACACTCTGGTTATCTCTTTTTTACAGAATTAACACATACGAAGAAAATAAGTTGTAATAAAAGCCCAAAATCTTTAAACTAATGAGTATTAAGAATTAAAATTGATGTTTAATGTTTAAAAATATCGACAATTTTCCTAGCCTATCTTTTGTCATTTTTATAGTAAAAGTTCAAAGTTCCAGCTACGCATATAATATCACTTAATAAAGTTTATTTTTAGATGATAAAAGGAGTGACAACTTTTAGTTTTATTTTTCTATGATTATTTTAGTTTGGTGTTTAATTTACGTAATAGGCAAGCGTTTGACCACTATCTCACTCGATGATAAGTGATGATGTGGTGATCGACCATGATGCTCGCTTTCTTAGACGATACTTTTACACTCGCGAGCATGGGCCGTTCTCCCATATAAAATATAAAATAATTTGAGGTCAGGCATCTTAATGGCCAGAGACAGATCCATCGCGCCGGATACATAAACTTGTGTAAGTGTGACCCTAAAGAGTTCACTTCTCCAGCGAAATTAATAAGAATAAATATCAACTTTAACTAAGAGATGCACACAAGAAGAGAAGTGAAGACGATGACTTTTCTCATCATATCATAAGAAACTTCATAAAGCGTTAACGTATGTGCAATAATGTGCATTGCTGTAAAGGGTCACTTTGCTTGCATTGCTGTAAAGGGACACTTTGAACTTTTATTACAAACTTGACAAGAAAATCTCTTCATTTGAGTTAATTCTGTAAAAAAGAGATTACCATAGTGTATTTCAGAAGAAATAATTTGAATATTGAAAATCCTTTCTTAATTTCGTTAATTATGTTTTTAGACCTGAACCTCTTGTCGTAGCCGTATGAAATTTGGCAAGCAATAGACAGACAATTTTTTAAAATCGGTTGTAACTTTTTGTATTTTGTGTTTTTTGGAGAAAAGCCTGCCCGAAGTAAAAGTTCAAATATCGTCTAAATAAAAAAATGTGTTGTGTTATTTTTTTTCTCAGAAAATTATAAGCCTAAATAAAACAATTTAGTTTTCCCTAAAAGACCTATTCATTGTTCATAGTCCCACAAAAAAAACTAGGGCTCTGGCCTTTATAGTTTGGGAGAAAATTTAAATACATTGCAACATTTCGGGGATTAACTCGAAAACAAGTAAAACGCAATTTTCTCGAAAACTATAGATTTTCGCGGAACATACATGGGGAGTTCTCTGGGTAGCCCTTGAAGTCCTCCATCGATGGTTTTCGTTTGGACCATATGAAACCCGACACCCTGTATAGATTTGCGTAAGACAAAGACGCGTCCACACCCCGTCCTCTCTATGTGTTTTGCATCGTGAGACTCGCAATATTTTGTATGAAACCACTCATTGTGTCTTTTCTATCTGGCTCTTGCCTAAGATGTTACTTTTTGTATTTAATGCAGTAGGTACTTCCTCAGATACTGCACAGCGTAATATATCGATAGGCTTACCTTTAGCCTGCTCATGAAGCAAAAGCATGAAACAAGTAAAAGCTGATAACTGGAGACACATAGATAACTATACCTATACCACTGACCATTTACAAGTCGCACAGTGTAGCTGTCCTATATTTATTTTTTGGTACTTAATTGGAAAAAGTAGAGTGGTCATCCACTTCATAGTAAAATTCAAGACTCTCTTCCACTACTAAGCTAGACATCAAATTATCCCAACTGTCTCAATCAGGAACACTGCAACGTATAATTTCAGCTGCAGCTTTTATATAATTTTGTATCTTGTATCTTTCTCATGAAGCCATATCTTCTTGAAATTCGAAGTTTAATGTATAGTCGCAGAATAAATAATAGTTGATTAAGTGTAGGACAGGAACGTTTATAATTGTAAACCTTACCTCATCGGCTTACTTAGCAAGTACTCCGATAATCCTTGATCCGTGTAAAATAATATAGGCTTATTTATAAGCCGTGAAACCCTCTTCTTTTATACCGTTTTCTTTGAAAGAGCTTTTTGATTTTTAAAAATAAAGAGCAGCCAACAATAAAGTGGCAGATATGTACCTAAGTCTAATGATGAATGGTAACTGTCGACTATTGACTTTTCTAGAAGCAAGAGTTCTACAAGCGCATTGTCCTATCTTTCGCTCCTGTAAGGATCTGAAAAGCTCTAGCTCCGTCTAGCCACAGAATAATGAATAGTACAAGTACAGAAGATGCACTCCCTGCGAGCAAAAATGCGAGATTAAACCTAGTTACAACGTCTGTATCGTTCAAAATACGCTACACGCAAATTGGCGTCATAGAATAAACTAATAGTAACTAGGAAATGCGTGTTGCACACCGTAAGACCGCGCGGCGAGAATCTGTATCACTCGGTAAGCTCGCGGGCCGTCAGCTGTCTCTTACTGTAAGGTTGAGTGTTCTTAGAAAACAGATTGCATAGTAAAGTAAAGGCGCGCGTCCGGTCGAGAGCGCGCGTGACACTACTGACTGAATCTGTAGCCAGTCGGCTGCCGCATATGTACTAATATTGTCATAGCTACATCGCGGAGTGCGACAGGCCTGGTCTAGCCTCCATTCTAAGCCGATGTTACATAAAGCACGGTTATGTATAATATAACCATGCCTAAAGCCTGTCTGTGAAGTGTTTGTCAGGCTGGGTAGTAGGTAGACTCGGGAATAATATCGGTGGTGGTGAATGATCTGCGGGTCATCTTCCATTCGTTAGTTTTGTTATTATTATTAGTTGGCTATTTAAATATCACAATTTCGGTACGTTCTAAAACTTGTGTGAAAATTTACCTTCGGACTCGATAAACATAAAGCTGTCTAATGGTCGGTCTTTGAGTACAGTTATTGAGAGTTTATCTATTCAATAACGGTACAATTGAGTAGATAAACTCTCAATAATCCGACCTCAGAAACCGACCATAAGTCTATATATCTACTATAATTATTAGAAATGACTCAATTTACCTGACGAGGCACCAAAGTATTGTGTATACTATATTGTAGTATAACATCATATTTGGTCTGTGGTTTTTAACAATCATACTGCAGTGAACTTTTTATTATTAAGGAAATCAAAAATAGAAACCAGAAATTTTTATTGCACTCACAAATTCATATTAATATCAAAGTGAACTTTCACAAAACAACCAACAATAAGCTCATTCAAAACGAAGAAAGTATATAAAAAGGTATTCTCAGTCGATAGCAAAATAAATATTCAACTTTCTTATTTGAATCATTTTATTTGCAAGTGAGCGTAAAATCGTAAAGTGTGAAATCACCTACACACCCATTTATGATAACCTAGAGAACTTTGATATAATCACCAATACTAAGCAAAAGTCAGTATCTTTTCCCTTCACAGTTAAACGGGTCGACTGATTTAGGCTCTGTCCGCACAGCGATATTTCACAGCGCGATTTTTTTTAGAAATGTTGTGAAGTACCTATTGTATCTATTGATTTTCAATTATGTATCTAGCTTAAACTAAAGTACATTATCCCTTAAACACAGAAAACAACTTTAGTTCCAAACTGTTAGAACCCGTGCTTTCAACCGCATTGAAAAGTATCCTAGTACCTAAATATTCCACAATATTGTACCTGTTATGTCTCATTTGACGTCTAAATGTATTCCGTTACGTCACATTCCACAGAACTGAGTTGGGCCCAGTAATAAACTTGTTGCATTTAAAATATACCGACCGCTTATTTATTGTATAATGCAACATTTTCTCGCTAATAAGGTATTTTATTCACCATCAACATTCCTGAGCTTCTATTTCCGGTTAAAAGAGCCTTTTCAGTAAAGGGAGTGTCCAAAAATGTATTGAGAACAAAAACAATAAAAACTTAATGCTCTGTTATGTGGAGCTTTAAAGTTTAATTATGTGAGCCTGATCGTTACTTAATGCAATCTCTTTGCAACCTGTTTTATGTAATTCAGTTATTAGTGCAATAAAATTGTCAATAATTTTTTTTCCGTTCACGGAGCACGTTTTGTTCATACTTCTAGTCTAAAATTTCATGTTTTGGCGCTTACAATTATGTAGGTTCAGGTACACATAAACATGATTTTACTAGTTGCGCCAACGTTAAAATTACATACTGTTTCATATTCTTCCATATCGGCAATTCCTGGCCAAAATTAAAGCCAAATCGATCGAGTTGTTTTGCTGTAAAAAGGTTTAACCCGACTGCAAATACATAGACTCTGTTTTGAAAGATACATTTTCAAAAATGATATAAGGAATAACAGGACAAGCTCGCCTGGTGGTAAGCGATGACGTCTACCTATTACAGATACAGCGGCATGCAAAATTCTGGACTGCCATTCATGAATTGCCATTGAATATCGTATTACGAAATTCGAATCTCACCTCGGATTCCGCTTTCGTCAGAACACGTGACCTTACGTGTCCTGACGCGAGTTTAAAATGTTTACCCATCCCAAAAAGAGTTTCTACTCTCCCTCCGTCTTACGAATTTTTCGATCAGGACACGTGACCTTACGTGTCCTGACGCGAGCTTAACATTTGTTACCCATCCCAAAAAGTTCACAACGCCGCTAAAGAAGTTTTCACTTCAAAAACATTGAATAGCATATCTTTCTTTCGCTGCCGTAATCCACGGAACAGCTGTAGATGTGTGTTTTAACCTTTCAGCCAGCAATATTTGTAATTCTGTCAATATTTTTAAAATAGCTTCACACCTTAAAATAGAATGCATCATCAATCTCGGCTTCTCACCAATACCATTAATTACTTGCGTTAAATCACTCAAGATGTTTGTCCCATGGAATCTATCGTCGCACCCATTTATAAAACGGAATGTAACCATAACTAACTAAAGATCATAGAGGCTGTATGGGTTTGATAATTTCCTATGAAATATTCCATGGAAAAAAGAAGTACATAGTAGTATTTGTAGTATATAGTAGTGTGATTTAGGTATTTTTTAGAAAGATATACCATAATGACATCGTCTATATATAAACTATTTATTATATTCCAAAAAGAAGCTTAATATCTAGACATATTAACAGCCTAATTTGGTGATATAATCGGTGGTCTTATCGCATAAAGCAATCTCTTTAAGATAAGCTAAATGTGGAGTAGTCACAAAAACAAAAGGAGTTTGGCGATGGCATTTAACTATTAACTGGAAACTGTTAAAACATGTTTATAAATAAAATACTAAATTATTTTATAAACGTATTAAAATAATTTAGTATTTTATTTACAAATATGTTTTTGCAGTTTCCAGTTAATACTTAAATGCCATCGCCAAACTCCTTTTGTTTTTGTGACTACTCCGGTATATTTTAGCAGAATATTTATAAAATATACTATGCTTCTATATATATTTCTTCATATTATGCGTTAAATATTATAATTAAAATTATACAATACATATTTTATTTACACAATCAACATCAAAGTATATGAAAAACCTGTGATTTATTCTGCCATCAATGAGCCTTAGCTTCACATTTACAAAACTACTTTTTTCTAAGAGGTTCTATTTTACTGATATTACCGCGGAATTCGATATGCCATACTCATCGTGAGATTTCATAAAACAGCTCGTATGACTTACGAATTCTTCAAAAATGTTCAAACGAAATGTTCAAAAAGAATGCCCAATACTTAATTTCACTTTAAATTTGGGAATTTTGACTAGTGTTCGAAATTCGATCGTTGTTTTATAAAACGTGCACTCATTCTATAAATGCACTTAAACTATGCCGAATTTCACACTTCCCCATACACGCAATGTGCTTAAAAAGAGATAATATTTTTTCTTCACTATTAATGTATTAAGATCTTTGTCATAAAAACTCCCTCTCCTCCTTCATTTAACAGTCAATCTATTCTCCAGATTTAACAGAGCACGATGATACGAGCTCTCCATAACGCATAACGTGATGTTTTGTTTTGGTTCAAACCAGCTGTCCCCATATTGGAAAACCCATTTAGTGGTTAAAATAGAACACGGAAGTTATCCAAACGAGGATCTGAGCAACAGCTTTGATGTATTTGTGGACTTTGGTTTCGGTCAACCGATTTGTAAGGTGAATTAGGATTAGGTCGGTGTGTTGATTAACGGGGAAGATTATTAAGCAAATTTGTGTTTGTGGTATTAATTAATCTCAGTAAAGAGTTTTGGAGCAGAATTGATAAATATATTTAGCTATTTATAAATATGAAAATACGGGACTTATCGCGCCTAAAACATTAATTTTATATCAGCAATATTGTCTATATTATCAGTCGTCTCGTGACCACGATCAACTTGGTCGAAACGTCGAGTTAAATAAAATTAATGTTCTAGGCGAGATAAGTCCCGTATTTTCATATTTATAACCATGTGTTCAAATCGCGAAAGTTTAAAGTTTACAATATTTAGTATTTTTGGTATATTTTTAAAAGGAAAAGCTGTTTTTTTTAGGAGCATATTTTAAAATAAGATAGTTGATTTGGTTTGAGATATCGTTTAAGTAGATATGGCCGTCAACTTACAATGACATATAGGCATAACGCTTTGTTTTGACGAATATTTTTGTTAATAAACTGGCCTACATTATCTAGCCTTCATTTTATCAAATTGACTCGATTGTTCAATCCGATATCGATAACGTAAGTCTAGAGAAAGTAATCGATAACACTCATTCGTATACTTATAATCGATCGGTTTGCAATAGATCTAGTTCTCACGATGATTTCCGCTATGAAGCTCTAATCAGTGTTTGAATACAGGTGTACGTTTGATTAATTATTCTAATATACTCTCTTCAGGAAATGTTCAAAGATAAGTATGGGAATAGAGAGTTGGTATTGCAGGATGTTTGGAATTGAACAAGAAGAAGTGATTGATTGATACATAAATAGAAAATAACCGATATCATTTTGTGAATTTACATATGCATGAAAAATTCCAGCTCAACTACCGGGTCAAATTCAACTTGCGCAATTTGGGTACAGTTACTGGAAACAGGTGACACTGAATAAAAGCTTGTAAAAAAGATTTTTCTAACAATGTATAAGTATATGTAAATGCGACAGTGTACCAGAATCAGTACCCCTAGTACGAGTTTTTATCGTAAACGCTTTTGACAGTTCTCACATAGTTTTCGACTTTCTCTAGCTCCCTGATTGGTCCAAATGTAGTGAAGTTTAGTAACCACTAGCGGCGCTGTACTGTTTTTCATACAACATTTGTTCGATACACGATATCGAGTTTGGTATTAAAACTCGTACTAGGGGTACATTAAGTACCAGCAGAACAATGCTTACAATTTCAATCCATGCCAGAATCCTTATCACTTCAGAACCGAAGCAGACGTTCTAGTGCCGAAGTACACTGAACACCATCACTACACTACACAATGTCTATTGTCTCCAGCTAGCCAAGTGTGCCGGGATTGTTTTGACAATGCTTTCGAAAATGCAGCTTCTCTCAATTGTTAAATTCTAGGCTATGAGTTAAGATAGGTGTTAAAATATTAGATGCTGTTTAACTATCTCCTTTATGTACTCGTACACTGTGTTGTTTTACCTTTAAATTACAATCTGCGGTTCATCAAAGAGCAAAGAATTTATTCAACTTGGCTGTGATTTAGATGCCATGCCCGTTTAGTATTTTCAGGTTACCTCTGACATTATAGAAGTACAAGTACATTTGGGTTTTACCCTTAGGTTTTACGATCATACATGCAACGTCATTCTAGGTACCTTTAACTTTAAACCCAAACTATAGCTTTTTGAAATACTTATCATCATCATCATGCAATAATATGGTACCATCGAGCTGACCTGGTGATGGAGCCAGGCTGTAAAGACTGGAACTCCGTAATGGCAAATGATGGGACAATCAAATTTGGTCAAGTATGTACTTTTCATTACACATGTTAACGGAAAGTTTGAGTTTAAAAAAGTTTCCAACGTTAAATTTATTTTTATAACTTACTTAAATTAAAATATTTCACTAATTGAGATTCATCCTTCAAACTTAATGAATCAAACAATAAAAGATCCAAGAATTTCACTGAACGGGAGAGCTGCTTTGATTTATGTCTATCTAATAGTAGCGTAACATAAAGTTTTAATACTAAATGGGTCATTCTGTCTTCTTCCTCATTATTTAAATCTTGTAAGTATGTTTCTTTTGTATTGAGACAAAAACGAGATGGTCTGATAGATTAAATTCAATAGATTCTTCAGTTTTTTATACGGTTCAATAAAATAACATTATCTCAATGGCATATCTGGTTAATTCAATCAATCACTCAATAAGAATGAAATATTAAGTACTAATAATGCTACCGACAGTGTATATCCGTCGAACAAATTGTTTTTTTTTCTCTCGGAACCTGTAATTTGAGTCAATGGAGTAATACGTTTCGTTAATTTTGACCTGTCGGAAGTTTTGTGGGGTTTAATAATGGTTGCTGAAGGTTTTGTTGTAATGTGTGGATTAATGGAAGTGTGACAGTGTAAGGTCAGTCTCGAATGATAGTAAAAGTGTTATCTAAACAAGAAGATTGATTGGTAGTTGGGATTTATTTGCTTTAGAATTGTGATTAATGGTGTTTTCATTTGAACGGCCTCGTTTAAGAAGGCTATAACTTACTGTTAAAGGGCTAAAAATTGAGAGGTCATTATCAAGGATCAGGGCATTAGCCTTTAATCCTACACGTGATCCCTGTAGTGGAGCTAAAGTACAAAAGCAAAAAAAAAAAGTAAAGTTCAGAAGACGATAATATCGTTTAAAAACTAAAAAAGAACCGACTTCAATGCCGCGCTATTCATTTTCAGTACCAATTTTGAGATGTTTATCTCAATATCTCTGGAGATACTTATCAAACCTCGATAAAATTACCATGGTATCACACTTGGGATCTCTCCTTTCGAACAAAAAAAGAATAATCAAAATCGGTTCATAAACGAAGAAGTTATCCGCGAACAAACATGTCAACACATGTCAGGCGTTGCCGATGACGTTATGTTTCTAAAACACTAGAGGACGTTTTGATTATAATTTCGTTATTGTTACTCTAGCGTGACGTCATAGAAAAGATAATAATACTACGTAGTGACGTTATTCTTTCCGACTGACGCTTAGCAGTGTTTAGTGTATTATGGTGGATTGCATAATTTTGTTTTAAATCAATCAGCAGTCTTCGCATAAAGCAATCTCTATAGTATAACCTAAGTATGCCCTGCCCTTAGACTCGCCCTGCCTGAAAATTAAACATAAAACTAAACACAAAAGAGAGGCTCGCCATTCGCACGATTCGTGACCATGATTGTTATCTAAATCATATGACGTGAGAACATATTGTTATCTGCTATCTTGATTGAAAGTCTCTCTTTTTATCTTATCAATGTTTGGGTTTACAGATGTTAGGCGAGAGTTGCGAGGTAATGAAACAGCGTAGCTTGGTATCATGATCAAGGGGTGTAGTTAAACCGTTCATTCAGGAAGTCAATGTCACTCATGCAAGGATCAATGTTATCCAACGGCCTTCGTAGATACTCCTGTGATCCTACCGCGGTTTTTAGGGTTCCCTATCTCAACAGGTAAAAAAGGAACCCATATAAGATCACTTTCTTGTTAATATAGAACAGCAATCAAGCATGCGGCCTACCTGGTAATATGGCAGTGGTTACCGCCGCCTTTTGACATCTGAAATACCAGAGGCAACACCAGTGAGTTTTTCTGCTCTTTTGAAAGAAGAATCTGTTAACTCTCCTTTTGATAAATTCAGATCTTCTGCGGGAAAACGTCAGGTGGAAGGCAGTTCCACATCTCGCAGGCACGTGGAAAGAACAAACGTGTTGTATGGGAGGACCATGTACGTATAATAAGTGAGACCTCTCACGAATACCCGAATTCCTGTGGTGGTTCGGGTTCGCCGAGTTCTGCGCATTGTTTACCTTCAGGAAACCGTCTTGCTTGTCCTGACTCCAAATATAATCTGTCGCATCGCTCTAATTGAACGTATGTATACATTTTCGTGCGACGTGCCATTTGCGTCACAAAATTAATAAAGACATGCGTTGAACTCTTTTATTGAGAAAACTTCTAATATTCTGTTAACAGTTCTTGCAGTGTAAAATTTTTCCGTAATTGATTTATAATATGTTTGCCAATTCTTCAACTTCTATTTTATGAGGCAGTTTTATGGCTTGCACCCAGTCCCAGTGGTGTGGTATGTTTATGGTTGGTATCGCCACAGAATAAATAATAGTACAAGTAGTATCACAGACTTCAAATTACGATATTTGTATATTGTCGTTTATTGTCTACGAATACATTATCTATTGTTGTGCTGTCCATTATATTAACGTAATATTTATTGCGTTACAGTTTACACGAATATTTTTTCTTAATTTATTATTTTTTACTATATATATACAGTGTGGAAATTAAACTCAGGCCCTGGAGGGAACTACTTTAAATCCTTAAGCTAGCTCATTTTACTTAAAGGAGACATTCTTTTATTTTTGAATAGAAACAAATCTGCATTAAAAGATTTTTTTAAAACGGGGCTCATTTTGAACAATTTATCAGTTAAATAATTTAAGTGTTACAAAATTTATAGTAAAATAAAGTTGATGTTAGATTATTTTTATTTTTAAGACCTAATGTTTGTTAGAGAAACTTTATCCTGAATATTAATACTACCGATTAGTATATTAAAATAAAGAGTGTTTATTTATTTTAATTTTAGTTGGTTCGAGTCCCGGGCGAAGCAAGCGAGTTTAAAAAAATCTTTTAATGCAGATTTGTTTCTTTTCAAAAATAAAGGAATGTCTCCTTTAAGTGAAATGAGCTAGCTTAAGGATTTAAAGTAGTTTCCCTCCAGGGCCTGAGTTTAATTTCCACACTGTATATATATACCGACTGGTATACGAATTCAGATATAAGTAAAGAGAAGAAAAAGTTGCTAGGTGATAGGCATTTTTAGAGATCTTTAGAAATTTTAGGCGATTCTTTAGTTTAGTGCAAACGGACATTAATGTAAAAATTTACAATATTTTTGTACATTGTTACGCACAATCCATAATTTCATCGTACTGGCGGTGTGTAACGACGATGTGTAACAGTAACACTTCAAGTAACATAATATTTACAATATTGACCACATTATAATAAACCAAAATACTATAAACTATCGCACTTTTCGAAACGGTAACAGTTTCACTAACCGTACTAAACGTTACCTATACGTACTATAACTAACGTGACCGATTTGTCCCATTGTTGCAGGTAACACATCGTAATTCGCTGCGCGTACGCAAATAAAAATAGATTGCCGAAGACGGGTGAGGCTAGCCCGGTAAGTGATCACGGACGTTTTCTATTTTCTCCTCTGACATACTCTTAGCTACCCACTTGTGGAATTGGCTGACCGATAGCGCAGAGGTTAATAAGTATGTACCTAAGCATGTGTAAGCGTCGAGAAATAACATTACCGTGTCGAGAATTATGGCCTCAGTCGTTGTGTGTACTAACTAGTAAGTCATCCGTATTCTAAAAGTTGGGAGAGGCCTAGACGTCCAGCAGTGGACGGACACCGGCTGATAATGATGATGATGATTCTAGAAGATTTTGGCAATCGTCTGGTTCGAATGGCCCTATTCGTTCCAGAGCACTGCACTGAGATAGTATTGTTTATGAATACGGATGTAAGCGTCGAGAATCGAGTAACTTTTATGTAAGTCACGCGGAAATTATCTACTTCTTTAACTTCTTCTGTTGCGTGTGTATAGTTTTAAAACAACTTCTTATGTGTGCTGCATGACTTTAGTTACAAATCTGAGGAAATCCAGATGAGCCATTATAAGAAATATTCGTTGTTTGTTGTAATTTTTTTGCAACCATCATTCTATTACAATCAAATCTTGGGGTTATCTTCAACTGGATTACCTACTTTGGCGAATTGGCTGACCAATTAGCGCGCACTTAGCATATGTAAGCATCGAGAATCGAGCTAATTTCAAAAGTTGTGTGCACTAAGTAAGTAACTCGTACTAATATGAGTAAGTCCTGAGAGACCTTTTAAAGTACATTTGTTATTGTTGTAACAATTTACTGCGACCACAATGAAATTGCAATCAAATGTTTGGGTGATCTTGATTTTGACCATCTGGGGAAATGTTTGATCATTGTAATTCATTTACCAAAACTGTTGCTAACCAATTTTAGAAAAAATAATCCAAACGAAACTACGAGTCTAATCTTGTGTAAGCTAAGCAAACAACTATCCCATGCCCATTTCTTAATTCAAATCTCTCGTCTGCAGAGATTTAATCTAAAAAAACTATTTGTCTACCAGCCAGCCAGACATCGTTCGATAAAGCGCATCACTATTCCGCTAGTGCGGTTCACTGCACGATTCTGCGTGTTGCCGGCGCTCCGCGGTCGATTCGCCCAGTCACCTGCAGCACACCTTCAGTGCAGCACGTTCGCGATATGCCGCCTTCTTTCGATCGATAAAAAAATAAACAATACGCGCGAAAACTATACGGACTTCCTTTTTAAAATTTCGTGCGCGCCTATTTATTTTTCTTAACATTATCCGGGATGAACTGTATGTGTGGCCAGTGATATAATATATTTTGTGCTCAACGTTTTTCCTTTTTGAAGCTGGTGCTGGATGCTTTTATTTTGTGAATGGTAATATAAGCAATCATCGGTTTCAATTTGACACGCTTTTGTTTAATATTGTAATAAGTTTAGTTAAGTTTAATTTGCTTATTAGAAAGATTTCATCCGCATGCGGATTTGTCACGGTTTGATCTCATACCCGTGTATAATCTAGACGTTATTGTATTTATAATAATATCCTTTAAATTTCCTTGTATTATTACGAAAAATACAAACGTATTTTCTTAAGTAATATTCAATATGATCGTGAAACAATGTGTCTGTATAACACAAACAATTTTGTATAACATTCGAAACAAAGAAGCGAAAATAACATCATTATGGAAAATATTAGCATTTGCATTACAAACAAGTATTCCAATGACGAACCCAATGTCTTGTTATGCATTTTTCGTTTATAAATCTAAGAAACGACTATGGGTATGTAGGATATTAAATTAAATTATTTTAAATAGGATGTAAGTACTATATTTATACAGGTAGGTATAAAAAATATGACAAAAATATTTAGGTAAACTACCCTCATTTGCCGTTGGTTACGCCGGCTTAATGAGTTACAATAGAAATTGTTAAAAATTATTACATTTTTACTTTTTTATGATCGACTTGATCACTATCACTAATTTTCAACCGAATCCCAAAAAGGAGGAGGTTTTCAATCCATCTGTATGTTTTATTTTTTTTGTATTTTTGTTTCGCGATTACTCCGCCAATTAACCTTGGCTCTTATTTTTCATAGGTAGGGTTCATCTCCAAGTTGGTCTCATTTAATTTCATCAAGATCTGATATAGGAGTCAGTTTGTGAAGTCGGTTTTTTAGTTTTGAAACTAACTGAATTATATAATTTATGTATCAATTTAAAATGCATCTTGTTGATAGCGTAGGTAATTTAATTGTGAAAATAAATTATGCTATGGCAAGGATCTTAAAAAGCAGTCGTACATATTTTTTTATTCTAGGAGACTAATAAGCATTCTCATCTCCTCTTTAAGATTTTTGAAGTGTCATATTTCTATTTGCAATTGGTTGGTCAAAAAAAGCAAATGATAGGGGCTTAGCTACAGCAGTCTTTGTGATACTTGATGATTGTTTTTTATAGAAACAAATTTTGCTCTAGAAGCATTTTCCAGGGAGGAAACGGGGAATACATGTGTATGGAAAAGTGCACACCGCGTTTCTTATTAAGGATACATTGTAATTATCACTGTAAAATAAAAATAAATAAACACAGTAAAGCATTAAGGTGTTCTTAGTTTTGTGAAAGGTGTTAATAACCGAATAATTACTTTGACCGTATAAATTAACTTTATTAGAATTAATTTTGCAAGCGTTAAGTTTAAATGGAAGGTATTTTAATTTAAACTATCCGTGACCTATTTGCATCTTTATCGTGGCAAAACGAATGATAAATTTACCGTTAAATACTACTTTTATTTTTGTTGGTAATGAACCGAAACTGGGGGTGTACTTTAATAGGTATTTGGTTATTCTACTTTTTATGCACCTATGGGATTTGTTTCATGCCACTTCCATACATGCAAAATAACATAGACCTTATGGTCTCCTAACTTCAGCTGAGACAGCGGTTAAAATTACATAGACCTCATGGTCTCCTAACTTCAGCTGAGACAGCTGTCAAGTGTTTGTCATTTGTCAAACACAAACAAACGATATGAAGTTTACACAATAGAAGAAGTTAATCTTTTAAAGAATAAGGGCAGTTCTTAAATCATTACTAATTACTCTTTCACTGCACTATTTGAACAACCATAAATTTACTTAAGTACAGTACAACCTTTCTTGTAAAGTAATAAATAATAAACTCATTGCACTTTATTGCATACGGCTTCGAGACTGGGCTTTTGACAGGTCGGCAACGCAAGAGTGACAACTGACACCACTGGTGTAATGGTGTTGCAGGTGTTCATAGGTGACAGTGACCACTTCCCATAAGGTGAGCCGTTTGCTTGTTTGCTACGTATATCATAAATAAAACTGGCCAAGTGCGAGTCAGCATCGCGTCTCTTATCGCACACTTAGGGAGGGTTCCGTACAATACGAAACATAACAGAGTTTCAACCTCATATATTTGATTAATTGATATTACCAAGAATATTTGGTTTGGTCGCGATCGAGAAAGACGGGGCGGGGCTCGTTTACTAGCGCCATCTATGTCATTTTACCGAAACTAATTAGATAGATGGCGTTTAAAAACACGTTTTTTGTATGGGGACCCCCTTTAATTTTTAACTTTATTTTGTTTTTTGTATCTGTTGTTCTAGCGGCAACAGAAATACACCATCTGTGAAAATTTCAACTGTCTAACTATCACGGTTAATGAGCTATTGCCTGGTGGTCTTTGTAATAGGGTCCCGTTTTACCCTTTGGGTACGGAACCCAAAAAAGATAAAAATATTTACACGGCGAGTATAAGCAGAAAGAGGTCATAACTCATAATACATTGAAAATAATGTAATAGGTGTTACAGGCAAAAAATACTGCCCATTTCTCCGTAATAAACAAATTCAAGCAATACATCTTACAAAAGCCAAAGCCGCGTAACTAAGTCAATTAGATCAATTAACCCAAATATTAGTCATTAGCATAGATTTATGTTCTTTTCAACCGACTTCAACATAAAGGAGGGAGGTTCTTGTGAACCGATTTGAATTATTATTTTTTTTTATCGGTAGGGTACGTTTCCGAGGTGGTCCCATTTTAATTTTATCGATATCTCATAAATATCTCTAGAGATATGACGATAAACGTCTCAAACTTGCTACTGAAATTGACTTGAAATTGACGCGGGGCATGGAAGTCGGTTGTTTTAGTTTTTAATTATGTACTACAAATACTATCTATTACAAGAAGTACGTATTGTAGTGCCCTAACCTTTGCAGCACGTTGCGCCACTGTGTATGCAACTTCGGCATATACTAGGCAATTTACACGAAACACCACTTACTGTGATGGCCCTAGTCGTGTCATCATTTACACCTGGTTGACTTGTAGTACGATGCTTTTAAGTTTTGTTGAATATTATTGACTAAATGCGGCAAACGGCTTTGCCTGCGTTAAAAATTATCCCATGTGTAAATTCAGATTATAAATATCTTTATACAACATTTTATCGAAAGGCGTGCAGCCGTTTTTGCGTAAAGGAGTAACTAAAATTAATTCAAAGTAAACTTAATATCATTTAGTTACAGAAAAAAACATGTTATTTCCTGGATATGCAACAGATGGTTTTTAAAATGAATACCTACAATAGTCTGATTTTGTAAATCTGATGAACCTCGTGTTTTCTATTCATTCGTTTTCGATTGATGTCTACACCGCTTTCATACCTTAAATCTCTAACATTTGGAATTTTAGACGACCTTTGCTTTATTAAGTCATCAATATTTACGCTAATAATGAACAGACCTCTCAGTAGGTTTGCATCAAGAGCAACCTAGCGAGGTATAAGGAAACTATATTTTTGAAGTTATATTTCTTTTGGCGCAACAGAGAAAAATTATGAGAGTGAATTTTTACGATGCGCGCGCACACCGTTACCTAAATTTAACACCGTGAAGTTAGTTCTAGGTGGTACGATGCGCGCGCACACCGACACCTAAATTCTACACCGTGAAGTTAGTTCTAGGTGGCATGACTATGTTCAAGTTGTATATGTCATTTCGTAAGAACGTCATATTTAACGTCATATTTTTACGTTCATAAAACCTTTTTTATTTAAATAAAATCTTTTTGATTAATTTTAATATTTATCGTTAATCACCACTGCACTTTAGTTATTTTTTTTCCATACGCCACAGAAGTATAAGTTCTAACGCGTGTACATAAGAACACACACGTTTTTTTTTAATGAATGCGGCTCATTAGATACCATTTAATTATCACGGAAGAGAAATTACAAGATTTCGTTGAGAAAATAGGTCTCAAGGTAAACGTTTATGTTGTAATATAAAACGTTTTAGTTTTACGAAAACCCAGCACAAATTGGCAATTTTGACATGCCTGCGGGCTGTGGTTTCTAATACAACATTTCGCCGTGCCATACTGTAGACGCCAATCAGTGATTGTATTTTATAATATAATTGCTATTGCTATTAGATAGAGTATTTTGTAATCCGGTAAAGTTGAGAGATAGGTATAGGAATGGTAACTACCATAATATATTATTTAACCAGTCCACAGTCTGCAAAGTTTGATGCTTTCACAGACTTACAGTTTTTATGACAGAGTTGATAATATAAACAAGTCATCGCTTAAATCTTCGAATAAAACAAGTCTTGAATATATGAGGTCCCCCTTGATTTAGAGTTGTTTTTAGTTATTGTTATAATATATATACTGTAAAAATGTAAGGAACATAACGATCACCGTTGTAAATGCCCTGTGATAGACAAACAGACAGACAATAAAGGCGAAAGTAAAGGCTAAAATAAGTAAGTAGGGTTTTTTATCCGGAACCGAAAACGGAACTTTATTAGCCTGCCTCCCCTTTCTAAAAAACAATCTTAAATTTAAATTCAAACAAACAAATTTAAATTCAATTAACTCATGACTAAGCAAGGTACGTAAGGCCCTTAGTAATGACTTTTTAAATTACATATAGGCTAGCGTTTTACCACTATCTTGTCTGGTGGTAAGCGATGATGTGGTCGAGGGTGGTGAAAACGCTAGGCCACAGAATAAATAATAGTACAAGTCTAGACCTAGAATACTCCTGACTCTCAAGGGCTGTGCTGCCGGAACACCGTAAGGTTATGGCGGCAGATTTTTCCCTAATTGTGTTAATCTACTTTTTGGTGCCAAGTCAGCCTGAACATCGACATAATGAGCTCCTACCACCTGTGTATAACTTGTACTATTCATTATTCTGTGGTATAACTTAATAATATATTATTATTAACTGCAATGTTTGATCATCTGGGTAATTTTATTTTATAATTGTGCTTTTATTTGTTTGCATCGTAACATTATCAATTAATTATAATAATCGTAACATTTGCATTTACTTTAGCCATTCTTCATTATTCAACCTACGTTGTAATTACGAAATGAGTGCAAACCACAGATATGTGCAAACAATATTATCTCAAAAGATATTCAAAAGAAGGTTTTACTTTTTCCACGTGATCTTATCTTATCTCCCTTGTACACTGACTCATTTGTTTTTGTTTAAACTCCAAACATTGTGTTTTGTTTTACATGGTGTTATTCAACGTGTAAATCTGCAAGCAGATTTTTCATTTGGCGTCAATAGTGCAATAGGTGGGGTGGGGGTCGAACTCACGACCTCTTGATCGCCAGTCCGACACCTTATAAATACTTTTAGGCGTACAACAATTTTAAATCTTATACTTTTAGACGTACAATAATTTTAAATCTTATACTTTTAGACGTACTTTAATATGAAGACTTAGGTAAAAATTCGGTAAACTTACAGGCTATGTGCGACTCAACATCTATTTAATTATTTAAAAGTAACGCGCGCAGTTCAGTGCAAAATGTAAACAATGCAAAATTTTGCGTGACACAGATTCTGATGTTATAAGTTTTTTTTTTACATTGAACTGGGTAGCACTTGACCACTATCTCACCTGATGTTAAGTAATGATGCGGTCGATGATGGAATGCCCTTACCCAGAAGATACCTATGTAACGTTACAACTTACCGTCTAAAGTGGGATAAAATATGGGGCTGGGCTAGACAATTAGTATGTCAAGACTTATTTGTGTCCTATATTTTTGAACAAAGTTTACTTTATAAGAATCTAAAACAGTTTTTAAAAAATGTTTTGTGTCATGATTATTTCCTAGTAAAGTAATACATACATAACTGATGTACAGTTGTTGATGTAAATATAAAAGACTAATTCCATTCATAGTGAAAGTGTTGTCAACATTTCGTTCGACATAACATGCGTATGTCTGATTGTCTAACATATGTGATGTTTAGCGTTGCAAACTCAAACCAACGTAACTACAGGGTATTTAGTAGTAAGTATGAAACATTCCTATTTCAGTATTACTTTGCTGGATAGTATGAGATGCTACGATACGAGCGTATTACGCACAGTACAGTTCTATACTGTGAATCGCGGAAATCTTAATATGATATTGTAATATTGATATAATAATACCAGTCTTCTAGCAGCATATCCCTTGCGTGTCAGACCATTCTAGGTGTAGCGTGTTCACCATCCTCGACACATCATCATCAGGCAAAATAGCAGCAAACGCTAGCCTATCAGACATTAATGTTTTTAGTCTGTGGTAGGTCTTCAGAGCTTCAGAGCAAAAGTCAACCTCTAAAGATTTTTAAGTTATACTTCTTTTGGCGCGATAGAGAAAAATGATGAGAGTAAATTTTTACGATGCGCGCGCACACCGACACCTAAATTTAACATCGTGAAGATAGTTCTAGGTGGTACGATGCGCGCGCACACCGTCACCCAAATTCTACACCGTGAAGTTAGTTCTAGGTGGCATGACTATGTTCAAGTTGTATATGTCATATTTAACGTCATATTTTTACGTTAATAAAACCTTTTTTATTTAAATAAAATATTTTTGATAAATTTTAATATTTATCGTTAATCACTACTGCATTTTAGTTATTTTTTTTCCATACGCCACAGAAGTATAACTTCTAACGCGTGTACATAAGTACACACACTCTTTTTTATATTATCGTCAGACTCACACCTCACCACTATCTCACCTGATTGATGATGTAGTCTTTTTTTATGATATAAGGTAGCAGGACAAGCACGACGCTCGCCTGATGGTAAGCGATGACGTCAACCTATTACAGATACAGCGGCATGCAACATTCTACTACGACTACCAGAATTTTGCATGTCACTGCACTGTGCCTGTTGCCTTGAGACATAAAGATGTTGAGTTTCACATGCCCTGTAATTTCACTGGACACCTTGCCATTTCAACCGAAAAACATTTCCAATTTCACGGCCGAAAATTAGTTGGCAAAGTGGTGGTACCGCCTTGGCGGACTAGCAGAAGTCCCACCACTACAGTCTGTGATAGAATCGTGCTGCTCGGGATATAGAAGGCGCCAATGAGACAGCTGGTTATAAATTTTATTTACCTTTGACGGTAACATAAAAACCCATAGTTTTCTCCAACTACCCACAAACCTAAAATGATAGTGAGTAGAAAACCGCGTGCCATACAAAATATTCAAATTCTTATGATGACTTTTACTTTCAATAATGTTCCGGTAGCGTATCCGCTGCTCACAGAATGTGGCATAGTTTCTATGAGTACGATGTTACCTCATTAATTTGTATTGACCATTAATCTGTGTCAATATGTCTTTACGAAATTAATGATTTTTTTTTAAAGCGAACGCGTTTTGCACTTTTCCATACAAATGTATTATCCCGGTTTCTCCGTGGAAAATGTTTCTAGTGCAAAATTTGTTTCTACATAATACAAGGTCTGCTATAGCTACGCCCCTGTCATTTGCTTTTTTTGACCAACCGATTGCAAAAAGAAATATAAGCCTTTTAATATCGTCTTTAAGATTTTTGAAGGGTCATATTTCTATTTATATAAAGCAAATGATAGAGGCATAGCTACAGCAGACTTTGATTTTTTGTAGAAACAAATTTTGGTCTAGACGCATTTTCCAGGGAGGAAACGGGGGAATACAATTTGTATGGAAAAGTGCACCCGCGTTCGCTCTTAAGTAGTGATAATATTTTGCGAGTATTTTGTATTTTATTAAATCATTTATTATCATCAATGATATGGTTACGAGTTCTGCATCAATCAATAAATCAACTTGAATGTATGCTTGAAGATGCATCGATAAACTCTGGCGCTATCGCTGTATCGGAACATTTTCCGTGGAGAAAGCGTACGCACATGTAACCTTCTGTTACGTACGTACTAACTGTTGAATTAATCTGTGCTGTTGGTGTAAATAAATCTTATATATAAAAATGAATCCCATTTGCCCTTGGTCACGGCATCACGCGTGATAATAAATAATACTGTAGGGTCTTCCATTCACGAGTAAATGGAAGAACATTGCGGCGGTACCTTATTAACCGACTTCAAATAATTTTGAATCGTTTATAAAACGAAAAAACCCGACACCCATTCGCCGCCGTTGTCATTTTTAGTACCAAGTTTGAGGTCAACAATTAGTATCTATTTTATAAACTTACACAGATGCACCCAGTTGTTTTACTACTAATTTTGGATGCATTAAGTAGGCACTATTGTTAGTAGTACCTAGACATTTGAAGTAAAATTACTACGTTGTATTTATTCCTGAAAAGATAGTGTAACTTATTTTAAGCTTTGGCTTTCCATTGTCAGTGGCCATTTGAAGTAAGTACCTAGTTAGGTATAGGAGATCTAGATTATATTCAACAATAGAAATCGCCAAAAATAAGTCATGACGTGTCAAACCGATAAGTCACGTAAACGGTGCTCATTCATATAATTTGATCGGTTTCTACACTGACAAAAAAGTCGAATAGATTGATATATTGTAACTGTCGAATGAATTTGTATCTACGACGAAAGAAAGTGATAAACTTCACTAAGCCACCAAAAACATCTGCCATGTAAATCAGCGGGCTATATATAGCTTATCGTAACCGTATCGATTCAATGTTCACTCTCGTTTTCATCGGAATATTCTACAAAAAGGCCAAAAGAGCCACGGACCGGTCTACGCCGAATGTTAGCACTACGTAACTGCACGAGCGCAAAAAATGGGACTTAATTCCGAATTAAGTAATCTTTGCTATGTTTCGATTCGATCAATTATTTGTTTTTAGTACTTAATGGCATTTTTCGTTTGTATGGGAATGTTTGGAGATTCATTATACTAAAGTACTATTACTAAATATTGTAATTATTTAGGTGGGCCTCTTTAGATTTTATTGACGGTGTCTTTTTATAGGAAAACTGTTGCTTTATCTATGCTTTGTCCAAGGTCCTCCAGGAATATATTGAATATGAGTAACGGCACGTAGATTATTTTTCGTGGTTCTTCCTTTTCTTAGTACATAAGCGTTAATCTAACCACATTAAATATTTTAAAACTCCAATATATATCGGTGCATTTGCCCGTTTGACCCATAAACACTTGTCAGCAATCCAGTGCCTCGTCCTTACAGTTTGGCGCTTCCAGAAAGCAAATCCTGTCTTTAAAGCTCTGACTGAGTTGTCCTAAAGTCTCGATTTTTTTCCATTAAAGAAAATCGGTATTAGATCTGGTCCGGGTTCCAACAAAACGAAGAGTTATTGACACAAATTTCCGCTTGGCTTTGGTGGATGGTGGATACCGGCCTAATAGGATAACTATGGCGAAAGTCTAGAACTTACCTTTTATACTAAGGGCCAGTTTCACCGTTTCCTGATAGCGCTAATATGAAGAAATCTGACAGATTTTTCACAGCTTTTATATGGCGGCATGTTTCAGATAACTAACTAACGTATTATCACGAGCCGGCGAAACGTCACATTGACAGTTTTCTCGCATTTAGCAAGTATGTAAATATGGACAATTATAACAAAACATTTCAACGGCTGCGTTATTAATATTCAACGCTGTGACGTGTATTTTGTTGCGCCTAGTTAATGACATGCGAGAATTTGGTGAAATTATTTAAAAAATGACGATTTCACCGCGGATCTTCGAAGATTAGCAAATCAATTGTGTTTTGCATGTAAAATATGTTAAAGTAATCGATAGGTTGAAAATACAAGAATATTTGTTGTGTAGACTTCCATCTAAATTTGTATAGTTACAACATCATCTGTAGAACTGACAAAGTAATTCACAACACTAAGTACCTACAATCTATGAATTAAGTCTAAAATTACATTAGCGTATTGACCAATATACGACGCACCAACACTCTTGATACTTGGTACTTACCAATATAATAATGTACTTCAGACTTACAATACTGTTTCGTAAATTCATTATTAACAGTAATTATGTTCGTATCGATCTAGTTATACGATTGTTATCAACGTTATTAGTTCATGCAAGTATGCATTATATGCTGTACTAAGGATACAACTAATGGTAATAACAGTTCGTGAATAATAACTAATAAGGTTAGGTTAGGTTAGTTAGTAATTTATAGGTATTTAAATTACGATCATACTGCCTATGACATTAGTTATTTATTTCAATACTATGTATAGAGGAAGTTTAGTACAAAACTCCACAGTCTACATTCTTATGATTTTTCTTATATTTTTTCTTAGTTTGTACTCAAATTTCATAGTTTAAAGTTTTCCAATTTTTCTCTAAAGGATTTCGCTCCACTGTTTGTCTAAATCTAAAATATGAAATAAGATTTTACATTGTTTCATTGTCACTGTGAACTGAAATTAGTTACTGTTTACTTTACAATTATTATTAATTAGATACGCTGTAAATCGTGGAGTTGATAAGTCGATCGCTATGTAAAGAATAAGCTAAATGAACAACCCAAATAAAGAAAAAAATATTAATAGCGAGGTAATTATTATATTATAAGCCACACCAAGCTTTAAAATGGAAAAACTATTAATTTAATTTCCGTCGCAGCTGCAGACTCTAACAATGTTAAAGTGCTAAATAAAAGTGACTCATAAAATGTGAAAGTATCAAGTAGTGCCAGCCAGTAACAGCCAGCCAAAATGTGCAGCAAGGATCAAATCAATCACATCCTCGGCAAGATCAATGTGGTAAGTCGTAGTATCTAAGATTTTGTTTTAAACTGAATTAGGCGATCATGTGTGTAAAAATATATCTTTATAACCAACTTCACAAAATAAGAAAATATTCTCAATTTTGCATGTATTTTTAATTTTTTTAAATATTTTATTACCTCAGAACTCCGTCATTTCTTAAACGATTTGGGAAACTTTTTTTTTGTTTAAGTGAGCATGCTACTTGTTTGGCTCCATTGTAATTTTATTGGGTCTTGATAAGTATCTCCATTGATATGGAGATAAACATCTCAGACTTAGTACTGAAAATGACGTAGGTATGCCCACCACGGTCACAGGATTTCCTACGCTACGTTTGCCGATTCAAGTGTCCCTCTAGGATAAGTCTACCCCAACGGTTATCAGTCTTGCGGCATATGGCTAACCTTCTGCCACTTCAGTTGGCTAATCCGTTGAGTTATGTTGATCACTTTGGTTCTCTAGCGAATTACTTCGTTCCGGATTCATCTCGCAAAGAAACACCGAGCATAGCCTCTCTCCATAGCTCGTTGAACGACTTTAAATTGGTGGACTAGTTGAAATGTGAGTTTCCATGTTTTTGAACCATGGAATTGCGCTATCTTAACACCACCCAATTCGCGTGCCATATTGTATTTGACATTTGATTTTGAAGGTTGTCGTATTTAAATGAGGCTAAGGTAAATGATTTATAGATAATTTCCTGGTATTAGGTATTTAGGTATTTATAATAAATATATAATCTGATTGTAAAAATATCTTGTGGATTTTAGGTATTGGGTAATAATATACCTCTGAGAAAATATTTACACCACGAACAACATCGAAAGTGTTTTGTGAGACACTATATTATATTTTGCACATTATTAAGCGTAAGTGCCTAGCTTTTTTTTTTACAAAGATATTTCTGATTTGCACATATTAGTAGGTTTAGATTTTTTTTGGATTAGTTATTACATACATACATACATACATACAATCACGCCTTTTTCCCGTTGGGGTAGGCAGAGACTACTTCTTTCCACATGCTACGATCCTGACATACCTCCTTCGCTTCTTCCACTTTCATGAGCGTCTTCATACATGCTCGCCGGTTATAGGTACTTTTGTTTATTAAATAAGTTAGTTATAATTAGTTATTAAATAAGAAATAATGATGTATTTTATCATTTGTAACAATACACTTCCGCAATTTAAGGCTTGCTTTCTTTTCGTCTTTTTTATTGAAACAGACAAACATTTGATCATTGTTTTACTTGACCGGATGTGTTATTAGCATTTTATTATACATCAAAACAAAACGCACAAAAGGTACGCCAAAATCTTATTAGTATCTACGTCAAAATCTTATTAGTACCTCTACCAACCAAGTACCACTTGGTAAATAATAATAATACTCCTACTATATTAAATGGGCAATTAAAAATATTAAAAAATAGTATTACCTACGGGTCTGCTAATTACGAATCATCATAAATTAAGCGATGTTAAACAAACAAATGAACAATCAGAGACTAATCACGTAATCGATTTAACGAAGGTCGAGACCAAGGCTCGAACGACTGTTCCATTGAAGATTATAACCCCATTGTCTTGGGAAGGAAATATTTATGTGAAAGGCAATAAGAATACTAACTGGTGTTAAATCCGAATGATCTTCTGTTTATTGTATCACCTGACTACCAAAAACGAGGAGGTTCTCAATTCGTCTGTATGTTTTTTGTATTTTTTTGTATGTATGTTACGCGATTACTCCGTAAATTGTGAACCGATTCAAATTATTTTATTGGCTAGAGGATATTTCCGAAGTGGTCTCGTTGTTAATTCATCAAGATCTGATAAGTATATTCAGAGGTATGACGATAAACATCTCCAACTTGCTACTGAAAATGACTCGCGGGCCATGGAAGTCGGTTGTTTTAGTTTTTAAACTATATTAATTATTTATTTATGTCGTAAAGATTAGCGATACCACTATCGCATCTGTTAGTAAATGATGAATTGATGATATTGTCGAGGTAGGTAAGCAGGCTAAGTCTAGTACGAAAACAGGAACATAATTTCCGTTACCAAAAGTACCATTTAGATGATAGATGTTTGTCGATAGTTTCAGCAACTTGAGGGTGATAGATATTTTTATAATATCATATAGGCGTTTGACCACACCAGATGACCGGGTATGAAATATGAATGCCCTGATCTTCTAAAGTAACCAAGTTCAAAGAGTAGGCTGGTAAACTTCAAATCGTATTTTTCTTGGTTAACGTAATGAAAACTGGTGTACCAGCACCAATTGAAAATAATTAAAACTTACTTGATTAAAATACATGAAATTGATTCATACGTTACTTTTGCGGCAATCTGTAACCAATAAAGAAGTAATTAGATGCAATTCTTTGCATTTCGAAAGTACATAAACAATCAAAACTGCAACAACGAGGCATTGCAGCGTGCTGGAACGATAAAAATAAAATGATAATAAAGCCTTTATTTCTGAGGCGGCAATAGCCCAATGGATAGGGTGTCGGACTGGCAATCGAGAGGTGACGTGAACTCACTCCAGACACAAGCGTATTTAGCTTAGTTGGAGGGGTTAACAAGAATACTAGTAATGTGCAACCCTTATTGCGAGTAATCTTTTAATATAAAAAAAAAAGTTATATCGTCTATTATTCGCTTTTTTAGGAGAATTAGGAGAATAAATACTTGATTAAAGCTTTAGAAATAAAAGGCGTCTGTTTCTTTAATTGAATTAGAAATAAAGTTAAAATAAATTAAAAATAGTTAAATAATGCATAACAAGTCCAAAACAAGAATAATATCCACAAACAACTTTATTAATAATCAAGGCAACTGCGTTTATAATTATGAATAGAATAAATACTTCATCTTGAATACATTAACATTTGGAGAAATCTTAACAGAAAATATTAGAATAGGATTCATCAGTGATATAAAATTGTTGAGAGTTCTCGACGTAATTGATGGACACTATAATACAGAATTAGATTTAATTAAAAGGAGTTGTAATAATTATTAAACGAAGGCCAATTCACACTTTATCTTCTAATATATATAATGACCAGTATTACAACTTCGTTAGATTTACTGAGTTTCAAAGTAAGATATATATATTGAAAACTTTTTTGTACTTTCATGGCCAATATATTGTATTGTAGTATATTTTTATTATGCCTATATATGTATTAGAATCCGAATTAGATTGTAAGTAGGCATTAAGTAAAATATGTAGCAGATTTTTTTTACTGTGCACCGCCGTCCATTCTTTAATTTTACTCCAGTCCATCCTAAGGTTGTCTGGAAGAGATCGCTCTTAGCGATAAGACCGCCGATTGTATTACCATAGTATAGTTGTATTACTTTAAGTTGTATTTTTTTTTCTGGTGATCAATAAAGAGTTATTGTATTGTATTGTATTGTTTTGTCTAATGAATGCAAGTATAGTATGTGTATCCGCAGAAATAATATAAACAATTAGAAGCAAATAGCTGATTAGAAACATAATCATCTTTAAGCCTTTAAATAGAAAAAAAAACCTTTACTTACTGAGAATTTCCATTATGACCACCATGGAAAATGTTTTGTCAAAAACACTGCATACTTGAATCTCTCGTATGTATAAACATCTCATTGTTATGTAGTTATGGTTATTGTGATGTTTCTAGTCTAAGTAGAGCAGAAAACTAACTATTGAGCTTCAAGCGGAAAACTGCGAAATTACATAATATCTGCAGTTAAGCAGGCGTAAATAATAACACTTAAACTGAAACAGAGGTATAGTTATGGATAAGTACCTATAGACTATTTGTTTTGTTTTTGGGTCGTGTATCCTTCTGAAGCCTTTCGCCAGGCCAAAGAGTCCAATGAAAGAGCCCTGAAGATAGGATGTTGATTAAGGAGCTGGTGGTTTTTTGCGCTGTAAAAATGTGAAACCTGCGATGTATAATGGTAAATCGCAAAATCGGTTTGCCCCAGAATCGTAATGTTCTGTGTAGCAATATCGGGCGGCAGGTCGGAAGTGTTGCGCTTTGTGTGTATTTTACAGCTGTTTTTATGAAGATTTTGACGAACACATAGCGGTGGATTTATCACAAGTCAAGTCAAGTGTCAATCATTTATTGATTTGAATGAGCCCTGTGTGATTTTATGGTGTTGTTTGTGAATACGAGGGTTAGTAGTTAAGCAACTTTTCTTACTACGTACTGTCTTTCAAATTTAAATTCTAGACAAACGAATTCCACATGAGACCGCAGAGTCACGATTTAGAGATGGGATCGTAGTCAAATGTTTACTTGTCTCCTATAATCCTGAATCTCCTGAATACATTATCTTTGTCTTTTATAAAAAAATACATTACACTTTCAGGAGTTTTAAAAACCTTGAGATATTTTTGTGCTTTTTACGTTAAGCACCAGTAAAATGACTGCATTTTTTTTTGTTTTTAACCTTTTTAACCTTTAACCAACTGCATATTTTAACAACCAGCTCTTAAAATTTATTTTTCGCCTTCATATCTGCATTATCCAATTCTGGAGGAATTTTGCTCAGAAATATTGCTGTCGTTAAAATTGTATGAGCTATTTCGATATTATGCGTTACAGTGCTGAGTTGCAGACAAGGGTTTGACATTTTGAATCAGGTGTCAGGTTAATTGAAACCTGACACCATCAAATGATATAGTGTATAGCCACAGGCAGTAAGTAAACAAAATAATGGACGAATGAAGTTGGCGATAATATCTTTGATCGCAAAGTTACACTTGGCAATGAGATTTCGAAATGTGTTTTGATAAAGACGATAAGCGATCTGAATTTAACTACGTTATTAGCTAGCTGGGCCATTGATGAAATTGTGAAATTGTTGTCCTATTATAATATGATGTATTTTGTTATGATTAATTGGATTTTTTATATTATTACACATACGTCAATGTCGCAATTTTGTTAATTTTGTATCCCCAAATATCTCTTTATGGTTCGTCTTTTAATCTGTCTAGAAATTGAGAACATATGATACTCAACATCTGGTGTATAGTATTGAGTCCTTTCGCATAATAACTTGAAACTTAATATAAACAATATAAATACTTAAAACTTAAATTAAAACTTAATATGTACAATAATACAATATAAATATAACTTAAAATAAAATGGACAATTCATATAAATTAATATGTTACATTCGTAGATTGAGTAATATTTATTATATAATAAACCTTACTTCCGATAACAGTGTTTGTTTCAAGCTGGCAGGTTAAAATTGTAGCAGCTCCTTACATCTACGATCTCTGCGGTTTGTTTTTGCGGTACACGTTCTGCGGTTACATACTTATGTAACTCATGTTTATTTCACTTGAAACTCTATTTTACGTTTTTTATAGTTTCATTATAGTATTAATAGTAGGCAGTAGTTTTATTGGATGTTTTGTGTGCTTATATTATATTATTTATATCCTTGTTTAAACCGTCCCAAATTCAGAAATTTGACACTATTTCACATTTTGCGACTGACATTGGAGACATTGTTAGAATTACATTTTAGTGGCATAATCATTATTTTATCATCAGCACCATAGGAATAATTATTTTGTTCTTTTAACTGAATTCTCTGCATGTTAATTATTTCTTCGCTAGAATAGTGAAGCTTATATCTCTCGGGAATACCTTCAACGAAGCCAGGCTGCGTAGGTGTTCTGAAAAGTTGTTACTCCTGCGCTTGAGCATCGTCACGAGTTCACGAGCTGCGGTTTGCTCCGCCCTCAACATTCCGCGGTTTGCGCAAGGGTTATGTCACAAGTGGTTTAAACACACTTACTCGTGCCCATCCGAGGAATCATTGAAGGGAAATGTACAAAGGAAGTTATGTGTGCCAATTGTTGGTTCTGACGTGATGTGCAGTCATTTGAGAAGACCAGACAGTCACGCAGTTATGCTGTAAGGATTGAATAGGAGTAAGCAGTCGTAACGAAAATAAGCAATTTTCCGAGAATTATTACCTAGCGTTTAATTATAGTTCTTACTTCAAAGCTTGTTATCATATTAAAAAAATGCATAACAACATTTTATTGAGAGAGATCTGAAGATAAATAAGTTAGCACGTGAGGATCTATTACACTGCAAGTGTTTCATATGCGTTCACTGGCATGGTGCAAGGCTTCAATGTTGACTACAATATTTTGGAAGACGGTAATTATAGCTACGGTAGCTGTCTAAAATATATTGCCGGAAGCATTTTTTCCATTGCTGTACCGATAACTGAAAGAGATGATCAATTCTGCATAAAATATCTTTCTTACCTTATCTCCTATAATCTTATCTACCTTTTTAGTATCGTTCGTTATCATCTTTATCAACATTTCTTATTACGAATATGACCTTTCTTTATGAGGTTCTAACAAGTTTGAAATGGAGAAGTTTGGCAAATGTCCTTGTATAATCTGTCTATAGATACATATTTTAATGAAAAAGCGAAGTGAAAGTTTCAGCTTGGCTTTCGTATGTTCGGATGTCTGTTCTACAGGTTGCATTTTTTAACCGATTCATTTTGGGAGCAGATTCCATTACATGGAATTTTTTGGTCAATTCTGTTTTTTTATGGAAAGTTTTCGTGATGGCGAAGATTAAGAAGGTTGAAAAGGTGAAAAATAATATTTTAGCCATTTTTTTTTCATGCAAATCTTTTGTCTGAACAACTTTTTCATGCGATAAACTTCCAAGGGGTCGAGGGTGTGTCAGTTTTAAGCTATGCAAAGACATGTTAACATGAAATGTTAGCATATTTTCGTTTTAATGTTATTCCATTTGTCTACAATTTTAGGTACTTACACAGTGAAATCTATAACAGTGTAATCGTAATATTTCTTCAGTAGTTCAAATCAAATGGTTCAATCAAAAGTTCGACCAAATCAAATAGTTTTCAAAAAAATTGTAAACCAACATTTCATGCACCACAAGCGTCTTTTTTTTTCTCGTTATCTATGTTATTATTTCAATAAATTACAGGTGTCATGAAGTCGTGTTCAAAAAAGATACAAAGTTGTAGTCTGTTGCTTGTGAGAGTATTCGTGCGTGACGCCATTCGAGCTTGACGCGTGTATTGCATTCTACAATTATTGCTGTTTCGATTGCTTTTAGCTTCCGTTTGAATTTTGTAGTCTCTTGAGCATTAGAGAAAATGAATACCCAACCTTTTCTGAATTTTTAGATACTGTAGGAAGAAAAAATGTAGTGTCCAAAGATGCAGCAAAAGAAGGATAGGTGACAATAATGTTGGGTGGATTCTGCGTTGAGGATTTTTTTATATTACACATTTTTATTTAGGTCCATTATACGATGGTGTCGTTACTATCAACACCATTAATGCAAGGAACACTTCCTGTTTTTGGTCACTATTAACTTCTACATCCTACAAATCATTAATGTGTTTGATAAGGGCGGGGAAACTTTGTATTACTCCTTACTCTAGAGGAAAAAGTTTTTTGATCAGTAATGTAATCTATATTAAAATTTAACAATATCTTTGCGTGTTTTTAATTGTTTTTTTATTGCATCTCGATTCTCGATACCATTGTTGGGTTGCTGGATGCATTGCATCAGTTTATTGAATTGAAATGTCAACACTATTGATAGTTGCATCAGTTGATATATCGAGATTACCATTGTCGAATTCAAGGTAGAGGTATCCATTTTGTGTGGGTGTTTTAGATTTGTTCGCGGTTTTATTGCGTATTCGTTTGACGAATCGATCTCGTTACAATTTTTTAAATTTCACGGTAAGATTATCGACGGTTTGAACAGTAATCGAATTAATTAAAAAAAAAATTGGGACATTAATATATTTATGTGCTATTTCAATATTATAAAAAAAAATCTATGTATTCGTCATAGAACAGAAATTTAAACTTTTCTCCTTGATATGGCTATCGATTGTACCTGCTGGTCTTCGTTTATTTTCACTGGCTGGCCGTCGCGTGCGATTCAGTGGCACTAGTCATAGATTATACCTATAATCATAGAAATAGGAATAAATACCTTATTATTCCTATTTCTGTGCCTATAATAGTTACGTACTATAGCTTTTTGTTCTTGAACGAACTTGACGATGACCTATCTTTATATAGGTAAGAAGCGATTACATTCAAAATAGTGGCTAGTTAAACAGTGGTTTCACTTTCCCTTGAACTCAATTGGTGCCCATATAAAAATATTTTATTAGATTCTTCAATTTCAAGCTGTAGTAATTGTTATTATTTTGCTTCTATGGTAAGCGTTTCTCCTGACACACTTATATTGGTGTCAATGTTTACGAAGGTTACTTTCAATTAGTCACCAACAGGTGAACAGGCCCTCACTTCTAGTTGGTTTTCAATTATTTCATCTTTAGGATTTTGAACATTATGTAAATGGTTATAATAATATTATGCCGAATTTTGATCTCTCGAATTATATGTAACTAAACATTATTCGACACAATATAAGATCGTTTAAAAAACTAAAAAGAACCGACTTCAATGCCGCGCTATTAATTTTCAGTACCAACTTTGAAGTGTTTATCTCCATATCTCTGGAGATACTTATCAGACCTCGATAAAATTACCATGGTACTACACTTCAGATATCTTCTTTCCAACAAAAAATAATAATCAGAATCGGTTCATAAACGACGAAGTTATCCGCGATCAAACATAAAAAAAAACATATATTCGGTCGAATTGAGAAACCTCCTCCTTTTTTTGAAGTTGTTTAAAAATATTAAAAGATGCAATATCATTAGATTAAATTAAAATAGAAGAATAGGACTTTACTACCTACCTACATTCCTTCGCATGGTATTCGGCCCCACCTTATGTGACTTGCAAAAACCATTACCTACTCATTAATCACACATATTTTAATCTCTTAATGGCATTATTGTTTAGTCCCTTAATTTAAAAGTAATCACGAAACTAATTCACTAAAACAATAGTCATATTGGCATCTTATTAAAGCGTGTCTTGTATAGTCACGAAGGAATTCTCCACACATCAGTCTATTATTATTATTATAACAGATGTCAACAAGTCTATCGCTTGTCATGCTAATCGATTGTAAATCGATTGCTGTTGCAGTGTTGCCTCGTATCGAATGCTAAAGTTGTTAGTAAGTAGTCATTATTCGGATAGTGTGAGTTGGAAGAAGTTATCAGAATGATTTATAGCGAATAGTTATGAACAATTTTGAAGCCAGTTAGCAAAACTAGATCGTGTGTCACGACAATATTTAACATAACACTTTCACAGGAGAAGGAAAGCATTTAGCAATGTTCCGGATACTCCTTACTAAACAACTGGTCGACCATAAATTACTATTAACTAACAGTGTAGATTGCTTCTGCACCCAAGATTAACTTCACAACGAGTTTTCATAACTGAGCAGTTATTTTTATCAGGAATGCGGAACGCTGACGTAAAGATTACTTACTGATTTTCGCGCAAGGGAAAGCGCATTCGCTAATAATATCGTTTAAAAACTAAAAAACAACCGACTTCAATGCCGCGCTATTCATTTTCAGTACCAATTTTGAGATGTTTATCTCAATATCTCTGGAGATACTTATCATACCTCGATAAAATTACCATGGTACCACACTTGGGATATCTCCTTTCGAAGAAAAAAAGAATAATCGAAATCGGTTCATAAACGACGAAGTTATCCGCGAACAAACATAAAAAAAATATTCATTTTCAGTACCAATTTTGAGATGTTTATCTCAATATCTCTGGAGATACTTATCATACCTCGATAAAATTACCATGGTACCACACTTGGGATATCTCCTTTCGAACAAAAAAAGAATAATCGAAATCGGTTCATAAACGACGAAGTTATCCGCGAACAAACATAAAAAAAAAAAAAAAAAAAAAAAAAAAAAATACGGTCGAATTGAGAAACCTCCTCCTTTTTTTGAAGTCGGTTAAAAATGGCTCATTGTGCAATTGTTTGTTGAAATATTGTTCAGATTGGCTAACTGTTTGTTATCTAGCTTCCTTTGACATTGCTTTAACTTGCAAACGGCTGATGCTTTCGAGGGGATTTCCACTGGGTGCGTTTTGAGGTAGCACGATATAGTATCTATATTAGATACTTTTGTAATTTGGGGACTTTTGTTCTTGTCAGTATCATCGATTTTTATATTCCT
This sequence comes from Cabera pusaria, assembly GCA_954871355.1. NCBI lineage: Eukaryota > Metazoa > Arthropoda > Insecta > Lepidoptera > Geometridae > Cabera > Cabera pusaria. The sequence continues at coordinate 20,578,968 of OX940900.1, read as the reverse complement.
GCCGTAAGCCTAGTTTGATTGAGCATGGCGCAGAAGACCGAACAAATCTTATTATCCTCAATGCTTCATTATCTGTGAAGTTCGCCATAGATTGTACTCGTAATTTTTATTATATTTACATGGAAAGCAACTTCAATATTAAAAAAAGTGAAAGTCATTTTGAATATTTGTTTGTCTTTTACCGTCATATCGCTCGAAGAATTGAAATTTTGTACAGCTGTATGGTGAAATAGGACACAGTGTATTTTTCAACGCGAGCGAAACTGTGGGGTGCAGTTAGTGTATCTATGTAATAGAGACATTGGAAAACCGACAAAGTACGAAGTGATCGATGGTTTAATTACGCTCCGCTAAGCAGAGGTTAACGTAACCTCGTGGCTAATGCAGGTATCTGTTTAAGTTTGTTTACTTCGCTACTAAGTGAGTTAAGTAGTGCACAAGGTTGACTTTTGTAACACTCATTGGTTTCTGAATTGATGGGTGGTGATTGATACTTGAGATTTTTTGTAATGCTTTAAAGTGCACACTTTGCTGTATCGTATGTAGTTACTGGTGATAGGGGCTTGGCTAGGACAATTTAACCACATCGTCCTAGGAGTTTCGACGTAAAATTTGTTTCTTTGTAAACTTCTCCCGAAGATCTTTTAACTCTACACTTAATGAGTTTCTCTCTATTTATTTCTTTCTATTTAAAAAAAAATATCGTACGTAGTATTATAGGCTAGTGTTTGACCAGGTCTGACTATCTCACCTGTTACTAAGTGATGATACGTATCTTTAAACTACACTTTATGAGTTTCTCTCTGTTTATTCCTTTCTAATTTTTTTTAAATATCGTACGTAGTATTATAGGCTAGTGTTTGACCAGGTCTGACTATCTCACCTGTTACTAAGTGATGATACGTATCTTTGCACTCTACACTTTATGAGTTTCTCTCTATTTATTCCTTTCTATTTCTTTTTAAATATCGTACGTAGTATTATAGGCTAGTGTTTGACCAGGTCTGACTATCTCACCTGTTACTAAGTGATGATACGGTCAAGGGTGGTAGCTCGCTAGGCCTAGAATGGGAACTGGCTCTCAAGGACTGTTGCGGGAACACACTAGATGGTTTGGCATTTATTTCTTAACATGTTGTGTATCAATATAAGTGTATGATTCTAAAGACAATACTCATACAATAGAGAATAGCACCTCTTTTTCTCATTTCAGTATTTTGATTTTATGTTTGGTCGACTCGATACTAGGTAAACGGAGGGTGACGGGCGAAATCATGATCAAATTGACTGCGTCCTTCCACTATATAAGAACGTCTCTATAATAAACCACAATGTCACATAACATCAGAAAATATAAGACTCTAGTGTTTTACTGTTAGCAAAAAAATAGCAAGACAGTTTAGTATCATGGACAAGAATATTCCGAAAACTATCTAAAAAAATATTCGATGATCAGATAATTTTCACTGATATACATAGATAGGTATAAAGACACAATATTTCAGCTACTGAGCTCTGAAAGGCAGTGACCGTGTGATTTCACATGCAAAGCTTGCATACACATACACGCATACAGAGTTGACACAGTTACGGCAATTCGTTTTGAAACATCGCACTGCACAGGCTAATCACATAGTGCAGAAAATTAATTACTTATTGTATAGTTGCGCTGTGCCCCGATTAAATAAAACAGTGGAAAATATTTTGACATGCGATAGTGCTCACAGTTTGGATAATTTAAAAAAAAATTAATTATGTGCTCAGAAAGAAGTGGTTTTTTTTAAAATATCTGATAGGCGTTTAACCACTATCTCGCCTGATGATAAGCGATGATAGTGTACACGCTCGGCGTAGAATGGTCTGGCTTTCAAAGGATGTGCTGTCAGAACACCGTAAAGTTAAGGGGGCAGATTTTGTTCTTGACGATGAGAAGCTACGTTTAGGGTAGCAAGTCGGGCAGTTATTATTGTACGTGGTTATTATTGTCAATACAAGGAGAGTGTAAGCATTATATTGTTTTTGAATTAGAAATGCTCTCACTGTATGAAGATCGAATCGTGCTTGTCTGGAAACAGAAGACAACAACGAGAAGAGACGCACAACGACTGGTTATACTTCTTTCGAGGGCTATACCCACGAAACATGAGTGACACCTCTAGCGTCACAAGTGTTCAAAGGCGACGGTGACCGCTTCCCATCAGATGGGCCGTTTACTTGTTTGCTACCTTTATTGTATAAAAGAGGGTGCGTAGAAGCTACACGTTAGAAGTTAAACTTACAAGTTCATTCAATTTATTTCTAAACATCACTAATAATTTTTTTGTACAATTCCATCTGTTGAACTTAGCAGGACGATTGCCCGTTTGATAGCGAAATACGTCTTCATAGTTACGCCGTTCTACAATAGAGAGCGCTTATAAAATGTTACATGACGCCTAACATAAAAAAAATATATATATACGGTCGAATTTAGAAACCACCTCCTTTTTTTGAAGTCGGTTAAAAAAATCTAGTGTTCCGAGGCTATTATACCAAATATCGGCTTTCATTTCTAGCTTATCATGCGAGATTGTTGTTCAATTATGATCAAATATCAATATTGCAAAACATAAAACTGGTTAAACCTGAACATAATAATCGTGAAATTCATCAACACACCTGTTCAATATTTTCTTTATATTAGACACGGGTAATTTTAAAAGCGGTAATGCACTGCAGACTACCGGTACTCACTTTCAATTTTTTTTTATCGATGGTTTATATCTATGTTTATTATAAGCAACAATCAAACAAATGGATGACAATCAAATCAATCAATACAATTCGTTCTGTGCGAACGCAAAATAATAAACACTTTCTTTGTTAAGGTAGCAAAATGGTTTGAAAGAAAAGTCTAAGAATCGATTGTGTTTGCTGTGTTATTTATATCAAAGATTCAAAGCATTTATTCAGTATGTAGGCAGTATTAATATACGCACATATACACGTCAAAATTATAAAATAAATCATAACCACTTATCACGTAATCATAACAAAAGCAAAATTTTAACGCTTTGAATAAAAAAAAAAACAAAAATTATGAACCGTTCAGCTGTCAGACAATCGTTTACGTCAACTATTAAAAAAAAAAATTAAAGTGGGTTAAAACCAACCATACATATAGGTAACTGTATGTTTCAATACTTCAGACAATTATTTTATAAAAAAAATAAAAAAAGTGAAATAGTGAAACACAACTTAAAGAAACGCAATAAATATGTTTTTGTATGATATAAGTAACAGGACAAACTAGCTGCTAAGCGATAAGCCTATAACAGCCTATAACTTAACAAAAGTATGGATTGCCAGAAAGACACACTAGCTGCTAAGAGATGATATGCCTTTAACAGCCTATAACTAAACAAAAATATGGATTGCCAGAAAGACAAACTAGCTGCTAAGCGATGATATGCCTATAACAGCTTAAACAAAAATATGGATTGCCAGAAAGACAAACTAGCTGCTAAGCGATGATATGCCTATAAAAAATATGGATTGCCAGAAATTTGCCCCCGTTGCCACAAGACACGTATATAGATGTTAAGACTCATGCCCTGTGAATTATCTGCACACATACGCTTTTGTCAGTCACTCACATCTACATCATGCTTTTTCTAGTTTTTTCTCGAAATATGTATCTCTTCTAATTCTTTTCACGTACCTATAAGCTGTAGAACATTAGAAATCCCGAATTGCAACCATTGACAATGACGACATTAGTAAAAGTATAAAACCCATTTGTTTGTATTTAAATAATATTCATCGCATTGTCTTCAGTCAATGATATCACTGTATTTGTAATGAATCAGTATGAATTATTTACTTCTGAATAACATTGATTTTCAATGTGATTGTTTTAAGCTTTTTCTTAGAAGCTGTTGGCACTTCGACGAATGCAGTAACAGTGTGTAATTCTTGGCTCATAAATATAAAAATTAAAGTAGCTTGAAGTCAAAATGGGCAGGACAATTGGCAAGTGAAGTAATGACAAGTGGACATTTTTTTGACGGAATTGTAACCAAGATCTCGAAAACTTAATGTTGTTAGTCGAGGACAGGACAGGATCGTGAAGAGTGGCAGTGTATGAAAGTTTTTGTTTGTTTTTTTTGGAATTATTAATATCAGATAATATCACTTCAGTTTTTTTTATAAAATTCCAACTACTATTGGATTTTCATTGAATTGCTAATTTACAATTAATTCAGCTGAGCAAGCTTATGAATGATCATATATCAAAGTATTGTTTTATACTTTGTATTATCTTTATCCTTATAATCACTAGTCCACTGTTGGACATATGCCTCTACAACTGAACGCAACTAAATACAATTCTCAACTTATAAAGCTCTTGCCAGCCACATGCGAAGATCATTGTTACGTCTTCTCTGAGGGCTTCTTATATTCATGTTACATTAGAATTATTCTGATGTTTTATACTTTCAACTTTGTTAGAGTGCCTTTTGCTTTCATCCATTTCTTTGAAAGTGGATGACATAGTACATATTTAAACTACACATAATCATCTTGTCAACACCTACAGATTGTCTCTATTAAGTTAATTAACTCTATTGTAATAAGTTCGTGGCATTCAATAGTATAAAGAGAAATTTAAGTGCACCTACTTTTGATGTTACTGTTCATATGTAGGACAGTTGGTCGAAAAAAAAAAGAAATTTTCTTGAACGATATATTTGAAATTTGGTATATTTTTAGTTTTGGTCTAGGCGATATTTGTCAGTAATCCTAGCGTTTACTACATAGGCATGTGTCTAAGCAATTACAAATACGGATACCTTTAGATGCTGCATAAATAATCTTACCTATAAATATGTGTATACTAGTTGTGCCCCGTGGCTTCGCTCGCGTTAAAAAGTATTCTTTAGCCTTATCCATAGTACTGGCTATCACTGTGTATCAAAATTTTAGCTAAATTGGTTCAGCCGTTTGACCGTGTAGAAGTCCCAAACAAACATATAAACTGACTTTAGCATTTATAATATTGGTGTTAATAAGGCTCTTTATTATTTTTAGTTAGTAGTTACTACCTTCTAAACTCAGTAGCTACTCTTTGATTCAGTGTAACGTATAGAAAAATAATCAAAGCGTTAAATATAAAATCTATCATCCGCATAATCCAATCAAAGTCTACAAAATCACCATCCATAATCCAATCATCAAGCTGTGAACAGATCTATCAACTTGTAATTCAATTTGTTCGAAGGACGGCCCGAGCCGGGTCAAAGTGTTTTGTCAACAATGGCGGGGTCAATCTTGTTTGCTCAATTATTGGCGTGTAAGGAATCTATGAAAGGTCAAGTGTGCCTTTGGACAAGTGTTACACGGTATAACGTAATGTGAACATGAATGAGATATTGAATCAGAGCCATATACTGGAGTGGTAATTTGCAAAGAAGTTGGTGCTTGTTGAGAATCTGTTTGGAAGAACAATGGCAATTGCAATTTCTTAACCTCATTACAATTTGACTAGCCTACATTTCTGCTTTATATGTTGGTGTTGAAAAATAGACTGTTTTAATTTTAGGGATGTAGGTTACATTTAGTTCGTTTGTAGTCAATGCTGCTACGAGTATGAATATCTGTGGTTTTTGCACATTCGAATATTTAAAGCTAATTAATAATGATTCATACCCATATTATTTGTCATCATCTTTTCTTTGGTTATGGCTGTCTCGTGTGCATATTCACTTTTTTTCTTCAGACTAGATTTTCAATACAATTCCTATACTCGCTCGTTGAGAGCTTTTATTTCCATGATGCGGAACAAAAGGCATTTTCATACAATGCCAAGCTTGATGGAGTACTGTATTATTTTGACAGTTCAAAGCTACTTACAACCCCCTCTGCCTTAGCTTATGACCCCTGTTTTAGGGGTAAGACAAAGGAGTATGTGGAATGGAAGTAATTTGACCGTAGTTGATTCTAGCACTTATCTACCTTATCCATCTACTTTATGTACATTTGGTATATAATATTGTTTTTGTTTTCAACCTCTGCCATTCGTTTAAATCAATAAATCTGTTGCTATGTAAACATTTAAAGCTCGACAAATTAATCTCTGATGTCACATGAAAATAAAAGAAACATTATATTTTGTCTTCATATTATAGAGATATAGAGATAGATAGAATGTTAACATATTGTATTAAATTTGAGTTTACGAGACAGCATCCACAGACAGTAATTGATTGCAGAAGCGTAATAAATCTTTATGTCATTGTCATAATTATTGTACAGCAAATAAGTATTTAAAAGTGACCGACACAAATCTTAGTTTTCATACAACAACGAAACTTTCATCCTCAATTTAGAACCGCATATCTACAATTGTTTTGAAAGGTGGCTCTTCAGCTTTCGCCTGACTAAGAAATAAGTTTCACCGCCGAGTCCACCACCCATTCATAGATTGATGTATGCATCTGTAATGTCAGAAAGTCACCGGGCAAATCGGTCGATGTATTTGACCTACCATTGCCTTGGAACGATAAGTTCGAATTAGTTACCTTTTTTGGGTATGTTAGATAGGAACGGAGCTTGAATATGTTTTAGAGTATTCTAGTCCTAGCGTGTTCACCTTCTTCGATCATATCATCGTTTACCTCCAAGAGGCTAGAAATATATGTTTTAGATTTGGACGATTGCTGTATGATCTTGTCGAGCTTTGACAATTTTGCTATCATTATCAAATAACTAGCTTTTTATTAACACTCAAATTTTCATCACTTTTTAAAGTATTGTTATGTTGGAGTGCTTTATTTATTGCACTATTTGCTTAACCTAACAGCATTGTTGCACTTTTATTAAGAACACTTAGAATACATTAAACTCTTTAAATTATCAGTTTTAACGACATAACGTAATTTGATTTAGAAACTTGTGAATAACCTCTGCCTAGTTGACCCGAGTTTTACAAGTTTCACATTTTTTGATGATTTCTAATGTGTTTGTGTAAGCGAATCAATGTTTCACGTAATTTGTGCAAATGTTTGCAAAGAAGTCGATTGAATTTCGTAAGCGGGGTATATATCAAGTCGTCAATCAATGTAAGCGTAGCTTCTTAGTTAACATATTTTTTTATTTGCAACTATGATTTTCCTTTGACTCGAGCGTGTTATGTACACACGAGTGTATATAAGGATTTCGTGCGAAAAAAAATATTAACTCTAACGGAAACTAACGGAAACATTTTAGACATTTTTTTCATCAGAACACAACGCATCACTCTTGTTGCTTTTCAAAAGTATCTCTTCCAGCTTTAATGTGATTACATTGTAACAATGGTATTAAAAATAATAGCATATATTTACCACATATTTACCTTACCTTTTCTTCTTGAGTTACGCTGGCAATAATTCCAAATGCAATAAAGTACTTCATTTGTGTATTTTCTAAAGATAGTCCTTTTATAACAGTTTCATCTTAGTCGTTACATGCATTGTAATTGTAATTTTATGACTTGATACATCTGTTTATATCTTATTTACGTAATTTTGTAATTTCATTTCTTTGTATCTCAATTGCCTAATGAAATGATCACTTGTAAATGTTGATAGGACCATCGTGAGCGATATAAGGATCGATTGCCAAGACTTGCAGTTGCACGTTACGAGGAATACGAGATGTAGTTTCAGTAATTTGTTTTAGTTTAAACTATTGAGCGCTGGTACATGTATCCATAGCGATTTTATTGTTTCTGAATTCTACAGCTTAATATGCTTTTGCATCTGCGCTGTTAGTTTTAAATTCATATTCATTTTAGGCATGATCAGTTAGCTTTACTTTTATCTTTTATTTGATCAGCGTTGTGCCTGATATGACTCTTCCGATAGTGATAATGAGCTTTCATAAGGGGTACCTTATGAAGTATTTTGAAACTGTTTGAAAGCTACATCTTTGTGCTTGTAGCACTTACCGCCATAGAACTATACACGAGTAATTCGTAGTCTCCGTATACTCCTTATTTGGGTGTAGTGTAAACCCACACACTCATAGCATCCATTTATCACTACCTCAGATCAGCCGCTATGGTTCGGTAAATGCCGCATGCAAAGTTCATGCGAACAATACTCCGTGTGGCGAAACTGTTATCACATTTTAATCATTGCTTCAGTGAATTTCAATAGCGTTTGAATTTGGAGCGGGAACAGGAGAACGAATTATTAAGAAATTGATTAATACAAGGGCAATAAGGTATTTGAGCAATTAAAATATTTTTTAATTTGAAAACAATGTGTAAATAAAATTTTACAGCGATGACACTGATGACTGCAAATAGCTATATCTACACGTCATAGTATAGATTAGTTGTTTTTTAAAAATAGCATTGATTTAACTCCGTACATTGATTTATTTCTTAGACCATAGAAAACCAAATAACAATTTCATGAAATTGCTCAGACTTAAACAATAGCACTCGAGGACATAAAAAGTGTATCATCGACAATAGGTATACACTTTCGTGTGACCGTGACCGTCAGTGTGTCAAGAGGACACCATTGTGATGGTGATCACGTAAACCCAGCCTTAGGTGACGACCGATGAGGATGTTCAGGTGAAAGTGAACAAGCACTTCAAGCGTACAACCAATTTCACCTTTAGGACAACTGCCTAAAGTATATGAGTCAACAACATGAAACCCTGATGTTACATCCTTATTAGAACCGTGTAGAGTTCAACTTGTAAACATTGTTTGGGTGTGATTCTTGAACAGGTGGTCATGCTCAATCATTGTCGGAACAAAAATTCATAGCAGGTGGCCCTGAATGCTAAACTAGTTCTCGTTTTCACTGTCTGACTTATAGCGAATCTTTTCCTCAAAAAGTAGGGAATGAGATGCATTTCTGACGAAATCGGTGCAATAAATCTAGACATTGTTTTTTAAAGTTTTAGTGCTGCATGCTTTCTAAATGAAATTTTGCAGATTTTCTAGTTTTGCAATGTCTGTTGTCTTTAAAGACTTGAGTGAAACAAAGCGATAGGTACTTGTGACGATAAAACCATTAAGCTATAAACAATTATTGAATTGGCTTCGATTATCCTCAGCTTTATACTGCACCCTTGACATCTTGACATCGAATTCCGAAAGTTAAAAGCAAAAACATTCGGCGCTGCTATTAGCATACGATGTCCTTATTATTACTATGTTTTACATTAATCATTTGCATCCTTTGCTTAATAGACATCGCTTAGGTCTCAGGTCAATTGGATTCTGGAATAAGTTCAATATGATTATTAACAGATCTATCATGACCTACACATACTCTATGATTAACATCATCATCGTCTAACTTTGATTCTTCTTTACTTGGCTACATTACAAGTCTGAAATTTATTTGTGCTAGTTAACCAACTTTGACAAGAGCTTTAACATACCTAGTTTTGCAATGATTTTAAAAATGATTACCTACTTACCTTCTAATAAAATGTTTAGTAGCATTCATTATTACATCAGTTCTTACTTTCGGTCATATTATTGAATACGTTAAGATTATATAATTTTATTCCTTGACATCGTTGCTAAGTTCTTGCATATCATTGGTCTCGATTACAAGTAAATTTTGCCAAACTTTAATTGACATCAATATTGGATTCAAATAATTTCTTTATCTGGATTATTGAAATCTTAAATCTAAAATTGCACTAGAAATAAAGCCTACTAAGACTGTTGGCAATAAGAAATAAATCAGAACTGTAATTTGTACTTCGAAGACAGGTAGGATCTTTACCAGAATCTCTCAGCAGTTGTGAGGACACCTTACAAAGTTTTGAAAGTTATGCTTTCCAGTATTCTGTACTAAATCAGAGTTTATTTTATCATCGGCTTTTCTGCTTAATTTTTATTATCAAAACAATCCATCAGTATTGGAAAAATTAAGGCATTAGGATCCACGTACTCAATGGTGTAGTAAAACTAAACATAAAAACAGGCAATGAATTGTGTTTGTTGTAACAACAACGCCCTTACTGAAATTGATGCCGCAGACAAAATGAATTATTCATACCTCATACAAACTGTACAGTCTTAAGAACATGGTAATAAAAGTGCAGTGTCTATTTACATGGAAATTATTGTCGAATACAAACTCTTGGTGGTAGACTGTTTAATAGATTTGGATTAGTTTTTGATTCAGCCTTCTAATTAATTTAGTTGATGTTGAAGTATTGAAAATGGCTATCAGCTCCTTTGCTGCCATTTAGTTATTCTCTATCTCTTCTCTTGATGTCGTTAGTACTTTACTTTTTATCTCGAGTTGATCTGTTTAGTTACACTTTTTTTATATCACATAGGATTTAAAAAAATATATTTTATAGGCTAGCGTTGGACCATAATCTCACTTGTTGGTAAGTGATGATGCGGTTGAGGATGGTAGCACGCTAGGCCTAGAATGGGAACTGGCTCTCAAGAACAGCTGCCGGAACACATTAGATGTTTTTTCGACAGATTTTTCAACGTGAGCGTGGTAGCTGGCCAGGCGGATACTAGATAGTGTCCTACCATGCACCATGCGATGTTTGTAGGTTTCTTAACGGTGTTTTTTCTTTTACCGGAGGGCCACTGTGAAAAACGCACATAAATGTTTCGATAGTAAAAACCATTGGTGGACAGCGGGGATTGAAGGACTAGCTACCTCTGGCGTCAAAGCCGACCATTCTCCCACTACGTCACTAGACCAAGCGAACATTTTGATCTTCAATCGATTAAATCACAAAGAATTACTTTAGCGACGCAGGAATGCAGCCAGCGTTCTTGGCACTTTACCACACGGACATCCCTTAATTTTCGTTTAGTTAAATTTTTTTATTTTTATCCCCAAAATGTGTACTATCCAATTGATAAAGGAGGAATCTCTTATCTTATTGAATAATTTACAATAGCCAACTAATCTCTCCTGCTAGATTAATCAGAATAAAAAAAATGTTGTTATACCTACGAACAATAATAAAACCTTGAACTTTGAATTTCACATGAAATGGATAGTCTATTTTTTGTTCGAACTCGAACAGATTTATCTGACCTTAACGGATAAAATCATAAAGGCACGGATCATAAACGCATTTTACTTAACATATAAGTAAAATGCTTTTATAAATCGTTAAGTAGCTTGTATCTACCAAAGTAGTTTTTGTGTTATTTAACTAAAATAGTTTTTTTTTAAAGCTTACTGGCAATGTGGGTTGCACATTACTAGTATTCTTGTTAACCGCTCCAACCAATAAAATATGCTTGTGTCTGGAGTGGGTCCACGTCAATAGTGCGATGGGTGGGGAATGTGGGGATCGAACTCACGACCTTTCGATGTCCAGATCCGATCTTACTAGATACATAATTAGATTAACACACGCATAGTATAAATATAGAAAAAAAATACACTATATATATAAATATAGTGTATTTTTTTTCTTTGATAGAAAGACTACGTACTAGCATTGTCTAATTTTCTGTTGATATTAAAAAGAGCTTTATATTAAGACAAGCAACATTTTAGCTAAAACTATGGTTTAGGTTATGGATTAAGGGGGTTATTCTATACTTATTATATGTGCGTTCAGGCTGCGTAAGTAATAAATTAGCAAACTGGGTCTCTTAAGCTTATGTCGTGTCGTAATTTGGCTTTGAACCTTTTGGTATGACAGCCTGTGCCAAGTTATGCGATATTGGTACATAAATGGTTTCTAGAACGTGTATAAACACAGAGTAATTCCAGCATAGCCTATGAAGGCTATGCTGGAATTACTCCGATATTATTGGATGAATGGCTCATTACTTTTGTTATTTTTTAAATTTAATAGCGTTAAATTATGCTTTTGCTTTGTTTACTGGATAATTGATTTTGATTTATTTTATGATTTTAACGTGTGTATGTGCGCATATAAGTCAAGTCAAAAAAGTCAAAGCATTTATTCAGTATATGGGCAAATTAAAAATTTGCACTTACACACGTCAAATTACGTTAAATAGATCATATTCAATAAAAAAAATTATAGATATAACAGAAACATAACTTATATAAATTAATTTATATTAATACTGCCTCAATACTGAAAAAAAAGCTTTGATTTTATTTGATTTGAAATACAATTCTTAGAAAAATAATATCTCCGTATAATTAATTTTATTAATAAGTAATAAAAAGAACTGACGTTTGCTTACGCAGTTCATGAAAATTTATTAATAAATTACTTTCTATGATGTTAGATACATCCTTTATCGGTAAAGTTTAAAAGATTTAGAACACTCAAAATAATATTCGCTGTCATTTGGTCATAATGTAGTTAAAACGAGTTAAACTTAAATCAACACCAAAATTAGAAATGCGAAACTCAGTTTATACGAACATTACATTTATTTGTTTGCGACTTCTTAACGGGCAAACGGCTGAATCGCTTTAGCTGAAATTTTGCACAGGGATAGCCAATATTATGGATTAGGCCATAGGATACTTTCTAACGCGGGATAAACCACGGGGCACAGTATTATGATAATATGACAAAGTCGTTATAGTGTCATGAAAAGAGTATGAGCTCACAGATAAATATGACAAACTAGCTGGCCCGGCGAACTTCGTACCACCCAACAGACTATGAATGGCGTGTTATCTTTTAGATGAACTTAATTTAGGCTTTTATGAACGTAAAACAATGAATACAAAAGATATAAGTTTAGTAATGTATTATTGCAATACAGAAATATAATAAAAATACAATAATAAAATACTTCAACTGCGTGTCAGTAAGACATGATTGAATTAAACAATGTTATTATTGTCATAGATAAGTTATTAACTTGACATTAGTTCGATTGAGTTTAATTTTAATTGTAAAAATATAATCACCAGTATTTAATTTTAATTCTGGATAAGTATACTTACTTCACGAATAACTGTCTAATATTTGTTTGCCTTATGGATAAAACTGTATACATACGGCACTCATAAATTGGCTATCACATTCTTGCATATCTCTGTATTCACAACATTCTGACATAAATTATTTTTCAAAAAAAATAAAACCGACTTCATAACCACAAAAAGGCACTCAAAAGCGAAAAATAATTTACTTAAAATTATTATAAGCGTTACCCACTTCTCTATTTGAAGTCGGTGCCAGCCAAGTCTAATAGGTAGTAGATAGATAATACCTACATGTATCTACCTACTTACTAACCTACATGTACCTTCTTACTACTACTACATACACAGTATCTATCTAATATCCAATAGACTTGGCTGGCACCGACTTCAAATAGAGAAGTGGGTAATGCTTATAATAATTTTAAGTAAATTATTTTTTCGCTTTTGAGTGCCTTTTTGTGGTTATGAAGTCGGTTTTATTTTTTTTGAAAAATAATTTATTTTACCCTTTTTAGTGCAAAAAAAGTTTTAATGAAATTACATGCATTTATTAAATTTCGTGTCTGAGCCGTTATACACTGACGGATATATACTTTTTGAAAATTTCAAGTATGTACCTATAACGGTTAAGAAGATACAGATCTGTAAAGTGCGCACATATAGACACACGGACGGACGGACGGACGGACGGACGGACGAACAGACAACAAAGTCGCAGAAAGTGTTCATTTGGTAGCCTTTGGGTTCGGAACCCTAAAAAAATTGACTTTAAATGCCGCGCTAAAGTGAAAATATTCACTAGTAATAATGATGTCATCAAGGTATCAAAGGACAATGTCTAAAATGGCCCTGTACAATTAAAGCATCTGACACACACGATAATTAATTGTCTATTTTATTACAATAATTCCAAATACTTTTATAACACGGACTAGTTGGATTCCAAAATGAATATTACAAAGTATTATTACCATTAATTGCCTTAAATTATTAAATTATTAACATTAATTGCCGCCATATGGCCAACAGAGTACTGAATTCTACTACGATTCTACTATCTACGTTATAAGAGGCACTTCCCTATATTGTGGATATCCGAATTATGAAAGCACTGTGTAGCCAACCTAACAACGGAAAGTATTATTTACGTAGTAACTATTATATAATATGTGGTTTTATGCTTATAATTTTTTTTTGCTGTGTTGATTGGTACAAAGTACGTTCATAATTCTGAGTAATTTAATTATGTATGCAGTGTCGCGGGTCTGAAATGGCCGCCATCTTCGCCAAATGTCATGTCATGTCAAAAAATATTAGGTATGTTCAAAAAGTTTGCACCCTAACAAGACTTTGCCCGGTAGAACATTCCTGTGAAGACAAATTATTTATATTTATATATAATTATTCATTATAATTATTAATATATAATTATTTATTGAGGGCCCGGTGGCGTAATTGGGAGAACGGTCGGCTTTGATGCCGTGGTACCGAGTTCAAACCGCCGTGCACCAATGAATTTTTCTATCGAAAAATATATGTGCGCTTCTCACAGTGGCCCTCCGGTGAAGGAAAACATCGTTAAGAAACCAATAACCCCCGCATTGTGGTAGAACATATCTAGTGTCCGCCTGGCCAGCTACCACCCACAAGTCAGAAAATCTGTCGCCAAACATCTAATGTGTTCCGGCAGCTATCCTTGAGAGCCAGTTCCCATTCTAGTCAACTTCTCTATCATCGACCGCATCATCACTTAGCAACAGGTGAGATAGTGGTCAAACGCTTGCCTATAAGATATAAAAAAAAAATTATCCCCACCTTTATTTCTATCTCGCTCACAGTTACCGTAAGAATATCTTATATGCAATAGCAACCTCCATTGTGTATATATATCCATATGTATAATCTTCTTGGGACTCTTCTACTAAAACTAGTACATTCTCCTATGTTTGAGGTATTTATCTCCATATCTCTGGTGATACTAATCAGATCTCGATAAAATTAAAATGGGACCACCTCGGAAACGTATCCTACCTATTAAAAAAAGAATCATTTGAATCCATTCACAATTGATGGAGAAATCGCGTAACATACACACACAAAAAAAAAAAAAAAAAAAAAACATACAGACGAATTGAGAACCTCCTCCTTTTTTGTGAAGTCGGTTAAAAATATAAAATTGATTAGGCATTGATTATTATTGTCTTGATTGCTTGTAAGCATACATTTCTGAACGCACGTATATTTGACAATCAACAAATATGTCATACAATTGTCATTACTGACTGTATTTGAAATTTATTAATATTTGTAAAATTTACATGACTTGAATTTACAAAAACTTGAAGAATTTTTATAGTTGACCCTGGCTACATACACTAATCGTGTGGAGAACCCTTATAAATTTGCGGTTTACCGTATCGACGGAAAAACAATTGACATCAAATGATTGGTAGTTTTGAAGCCCAGGAACATTTTGGCAAAATATTTTTTTCTTACATAATTTTTTAGATCAATTATTAATTGTTTTTAATACTTATTATCCTATTCCTGACGAAGACAATTCCAAAAATATAAAAATCATAAAAATCGGTTCAGCCGTTCTTGAGTTATAAGTGCAGTAACTAACACGACTTTCTTTTATATATATAGATAAATAGTGTCCTATGTCCGTCTCCTGGCTCTAAGCTACCTCCTCACCAATTTTCAGCCATATCGGTAAAGCGGTTCTTGAGTTATAAATAGTGTAACTAACACGACTTTCTTTTATATATATATAGATAAATAGTGTCCTATGTCCGTCTCCTGGCTCTAAGCTACCTCCTCACCAATTTTCAGCCATATCGGTAAAGCGGGTCTTGAGTTATAAATAGTGTAACTAACACGACTTTCTTTTATATATATACATAAGAGATCTTCATAAGTACTACGGAAGCACTTAACATGCACTAACCGTTAATTATTTACAATTATGAAAGGAACTAGTCCGACCTGTCCCAGTTCTAATTATGTCAGAGGTCATAGTGTACCGAACCCATTAGCACGCTATAATATGCGGTTACAACATAATAGCATTAGCGATTCATCGTTAACACCTCACGCAGTAACTGCTTATTTGTATTGCCCCTGTGTAAACTAATACAGCGTTGCTGTAACCCAAAAGTATGAAAATAGGACAATGTTCAAATTGAGGACGAAAATCAGAAGAGTGTTACAAAATTAAATTCCGCTCTCTCCGACAAATGGATATAAATGTCAACGTGTTATGATCCATGTAAGTTTAGATTCAGTATGCGGAACTGTCGCCGTGATTGAAATCGTTCAGGAGCACTTCATTATTCATATCGGCATGGTACATATTCTCAACGACTTCCAAAAAGGAGGAGGTTATCAATTCGTCTGTATGTTTTTTGTGTATGTAATGTTACGCGGTTTCTCCGTCAGTTGTGAACCGATTCGAATGATTCTTTTAATCGGTAGGGTACATTTCTGATGTGGTCCCATTGTAATTTCATCGAGATCTGATAATTATCTTCAGAGATAACGATAAATGTCTCAAACTTGCTACGGAAACTATCTAAAACTATCTAAATTATATTAAAACATGCTCTAATGAGATTCTAAAAGGTGTTTTTATAAAAATGTCATGACAAGTTTTGTTTTGATTATGAATATAAATATAATCTATCATTCAAAGCATTACTTAAAGCGAAATTAAACTAACATCATGAAAACAGGATATTTAGGCCAAATAATGTCACACTTCACAATTCTCAATATAGTTCATGACTGACTTAATTTCCAACATTCCAGCATGAAACAACCAAATATTCGATCAAGTTACAAGCTACAGCTATTGCATTCGAAATTATTTCAATTTGAAAATAGCCCCCGGGTACTTGTAGATACTGCTACTTATACTGTGTACCAGGTCAGAGAATCGGAAACGGCAGCCGGATGCGATACCATATTGTTGTGTTACATCATGAACTAGTGATGTGTAGTATCGATAGTTTTAGTTGCTATTTTTTTGTCTCTATATTTTTAATGTCAAGAGAAAACGAGTTTGTCTTCTTTTAGAGGCAGGTTGTTATAATTGAAGTTTGTAAGATTGTGCTCGTCTTTTAGTTAATAATAAGTTGCAAAATATTACTTGGATTTGCGTGTATAGGCATTTGAACTCGAGTTTTTTTTGAGCTTTGAACACACGACATATTTTCTTACACAATTTAAATTTGAAAACGAATAAAGTGCATTTACTAACATCACGGAAAATATCGTTTGCGCGATGCAGGACCTCATAGTATAGATTGATGGATGGATATTTGTGCTCTTTCATGCAAAAACGGCTAAAAGAATTTCGATGAAATTTAGCGTACGTATAGTTTATAACTTATAACTATAAATAAACTTACATGGGATACATATTTTCTCGGCAAAGCTCGCAAAGCGGGCAAAGCTGTCGGGCGCAGCTAGTCTGAAAATAATGCCTTTATTAATATCTTAAGTTCCCAAGCCCATGTTTTGATCAAAATACTTGAAAATCACAAATGTATTTCATTTGTCCTGTGTTTTATCCCATCTCACTAACTAACCTCGATAGTACATTATCACTAACTCCGCGTTACATAATGCTAATAGAACATTTCTATACGTGACTTGCCGTTGTTTTGATGTACACCTCGTTTGGTAATTTGAGAAAGGTTCGCTCGGTGAGAGGAAGTTGTGGCACAGGTTAAATAATAGCTACTGGGGAAGTTCCGAATGGTGATATTGGTGATTTGGTGAACGTGAGATTTGAAGGGACTGGGCAGTGGAAATGTTTATTAAGATCTAATAGTGTTTTGATTGCACTGGTGTTCTAACCGCTTCCGGTTTTGAGGGGGAAGTAAGAAAAAGCAAGTACGAGTAACTCGAAGTTGATAATATTTGAGTATTTCACTTCATAAGGAGACTAAAACCAGAGTAACTTGCTAACAAATCTTGCAAAACCATTGTGATTTTATTCATATTTAAATAATACCAATGTTGCCTTTAAAAATCTCAGAAATCAAAGATACTTTCTTATTGTAAGCTTTAAAAAGTTCCTTTATTTTGACAAAATATTAAACAATGCTAAATCGACTTAACGCAAACACAATGCAATAATACCAAATTACATAGATTTATTTCATTGCCAATTTGCTCAAGACAGCGTAAACGCAAGATTAATCATAATAACTGTACGTACTCCTGAAATGACCAATGACTCCTATTCCATGCATTATGCATTGAATTATTGATCGCGCATTACCATAATAGAATTGTAGCCCAGTAGACTGTTATTACCCTATTTTGCAGAAGGAATGCATGAGAACAGCCCCTAAATGTCGTCTGCGATATAAATCTGAGTGTTTATGATACAGGCATTGCTGCAAGCTTCTGTTTGCCTACTTGTCCTGTCACAAAGAAATAAACTGGTACATGTATGAGAAGTCTAAATAAATGTATACTCCTGAGTATTTAGACATCTGTGCATGCATGCAACATCATAATTCAATTATTCCGTAAACATTACAAATCAACAAATATTGATGTCCACAGGTGGATGTTTTTTATGCTTGCATGATGAACAGCATAAAATAATTAGTATTTTAAAAAAATGTAATGAGGTTTATATATAATTTACTTAATGATTACATTCCTGCAAAATGTTAATAAAATTATATATTTAGATGTATTTTCCTCTTAACACAATAATATTATAGCTTCACCCTAAATGGCCAGTCGTTCTTGACATTTCGCAAAATACTTATCGTCACTAGCAAAATAAACTATGACAAAACAAAATAAAATTAATTCTGATCGCTTGTCAAATAAATGTGATGAGTTAATTGCATTAAATTACGTCAAGGTAATTAACACAGATAACGCGAGTGTTAAAAGTTTAAAATGGATTTAAAGCACAGGTTAGAATGTTATGCAATATAATCACGATTTTTTACATTCATTAACCGTTTTATTGTCAGAGGCTTGACCTCTCTAGTCACGATTAACAGGTCAAGAAAAAATTAGACAAGATGTGGGTGTTTTAGATTTCTGACACCTACATTTTAATCGTTAATTGGCATCATAATTATCAGCCGGTATCAGTCCATTACTGCACGTAGGCCTTTCCCAAGACACGACACTGAGCTAGATCTTCGGCTTGCGAATGTCGTCGCTCCACCTAGTCACAAGGCATAAATAATAGTTAATAATTAAGATCATTTACAAAACGATAAAAACTGACTTCGAATGCCGCGCTAGTTATTTTCAGTAACAAGTTAGAAGTGTTTATCTCGACATCTCTGGAGATTATCATCAGATCTCGATGAGTTTAGAATGGGACCAAACGGGTAGTGACTCAAACAATACTACTACTCTATCAAACAAAAATATTTTTCCAAATGGGTTAATAAATTACGGAGTTCTGAGGTTAACATACAGTCGAATAAGTCGAATTGAAAACCTGCATTCCGTTTGCACATGCCCATCATAAGTGGTATCAATAAAGAGGCCTATGCCTAGCAGTAGATGAAATAAGGCTGATAATGAAAGTGGTCTAAAGTTATTACACAACAACGAAACAAAGTCTTGATGTTGACAGACACCTTACATCTCTCCAAAAAACAATACAATGAGCCTTTCTCAACATACTCATAAATATTAATGTATCTGTTACTGATGCAGTTTTTGCAAATCAGTATTGTTATTGGATGCAATCTCAGCAACAGCTGTTTCCTACAAGAGTTGCGTCATTCGATACTACCGGAAGAATAGTCATGATTTTTACTATCTCGACGTGCGATGATTATGATAATGTAGTTTTTTAAACTAATAATGCTTCTAAATTACGCTTTTACCACAGTTTTTGTATTGTAATACAGTTTTTTAAGTCAACAAACTCTATTGAAAGATCTCTGCTTGTTGTTAATATTTATTCCATAACTTGTTCTACTACTGTACAGGTACTTATGTGAATCAGACTAGATGCCAAATGTTGAAATGGATTTTGTTTGCTCTTACTTTCATTGAAAACAGATGATTTAGCTAAATCTGAAGCTATTATTTTTAATTTTCTCTTCATAAAATTGTGGATGACAATTAAAAGACATTATGTTTTGGATCGTCATTGTTAGTTTAAATTCTATTTGATTATCATCTCAAACGGCATTTCAATGTGCTTATATTTGTAAACTCTTCCTTAGAAGGTGGAACAAAGTGTCATCTGATAGTTTCTGCTTGAAATGTATCTCTATTGATTTTGCAATGATGGGTGTCAAATATCATAATTATGTTTTACCATATACAGTCGAACACAATAAGAATACTCGAATACTGATGGTGTATGAAGATATCGTCAAAATTGTATCAACCAGTTATATCATCTGCAGATATGACAAAGAATTCTAGCCAACAACGATTAAAATCGAAATCGAAAACCTCTTGTGAACAAAGATTCTCCAGATTTGAGAAGAGGCTTCTGTTGTTATCCATATTTATGAACCATTATAAAATTCCGACTAGATATGACATGTTTGGCTTTACCACAAAACCGATTATAATGTTGTTTCAGTTACCAAGTATGTAATGGCTTTTCTTTGTGGTTAAAGAGTTTCAACTCTATTTTAGTGACGGTTGCAACCAATACGCAGAGGAGGTGTTCTATTGGTTATTGACATACATCTCCTTATGGATACTGGCCCTTATTTATTTTTAAAGCAACTTTTAGCTCTATTTTCAAATTGGCCAGTGGTATTTGGTATTATTAGCAAACTGAAGTGGCAGTGGGCTGGTCATATCTGCTGTAGGACCGATAACCGTTGGGGTAGACTGTTTCTAGAGTGGAGAGCGCGAATCGGTAATCGTAGCGTAGGACGCCCTGTGACCAGGTGGAGCGACGGCATCCGCAAAGCGGTGGGCAGTGACTGGAAACAAAGAGCCGAAGATCAGGCTCAGTGGCATGGCTTGGGAGAGGCCTATGTCCAGCAGTGGACTGATACCGGCTGATTATGATGATGATTTGATATTAGTCTCTCTGCCAACTAGTAAGACAAAACTTGGTGTTGTGCCAAAAACCGCTTCTGTTAAGACTGGATGCAGCAGGCGTGAGATAAAATAAAACGTTAATCCAACGGTAGCTCTTACTTAATTTCACTCTCGCTATCGCATCCAAGATGAACGAGTAGATACAGTAGTGACGTCACTGAAGCATTTGCGAACTCGCGTGATGTACACGCCTGTATCATTGGAGTCACTGTCCTTGACTGAATTACATTTTACGGTTGCCGGTTGCATGCTGTTGTGTTTGTTTTGAAATGGTAAACTGTAACGGTTTGTGAACTTGTGGATTTAGGTTGTGTTTGAGCTATGTGAGGTTTTAGTAAGTGTGAGAAATTCAATTCAGTTCAATTCTATTCAATTCAATTTAATTAAATTCAATTCAACTCATTTATTTTCTCTCAAAAGTTATTACAAATTAGGTACTTAGTCTAATGCTCAGATAAAAGACACTATCTTGTGGGAGATTGGTGCGTGAAGTAGGTTTTAAAAAAACCTGTAAATGCAGGTCACCAGCATTCCCTCTGACAATGATATAATTCCAAGTTCCGTGAAATTTGACTTATCTTATGTAAGTATTTAATAACTGCGACAAGTAATAACAAATCCTAAGAATGTAGGTAATAATACAAATAGGAAGTTTACTAGTCACCAGTCATACCTATGACTGAATGCATGCATAGGTGAAATGATAATTATTGCGTTTAATATATCGTGGGAAAAGCCTATCTTAGCTTTTACTTAGGATCCTCTTTCAATCCACTCATATATCAATGAACTGTACCTATCATGATTTCGACGGATTCGTATCATTCGTTGTTATTAATTTATTTTGTCGACGTACTTCTTGGGTACTTGCATATAAAAATCATCCTTTCTGCATCCTTTTTAACCGACTTCACAAAAAAGAAGGAGTTTCTCAAGTCGACTGTTTTTATTTTAATTCTTTTTAGGGTTCCGTAGCCGAATGGCAAAAAACGGAACCCTTTTAGATTCGCCATGTCTGTCTGTCTGTCTGTCCGTCCGTATGTCACAGCCATTTTATTCCAAAACTATTAAGACTACAGAATTTAAACTTGGTAGGTAGATGTATTCTGTAAACCGCTTCCGATTTTTATACAAAAATAAAAAATATAAAAGTTTAAAGGGACCATCCCATACATGGATTTGGAACTAAAAAAAATTTTTTTCTTCAAACCTATAAGTGTATGTCTATGGATAGGTCTTCAAAAATGACATTGAGGTTCCTAAAATCATTTTTTCTCAAAGTCAATGATTTAAAAGAGATGAATGATTTAAAAGGTGCGTCTAAAGTGGTAAAATGTGTGTCCCCCCCCCCCCTCTAACTTCTAAAGTAAGGGAGTGAAAAATCTAGAAAAAATATATTCTGTAGATCTCAATAAAAACATTCAACGAAAATTAGTTTGAACGAGATACAGTTAGCAGTTGTTGAGATAAAGCGACCGCAAGTATAACTTTGTTTTTCATACAAACACTATGAAAAACAAAGTTATTTTTGTAGTTGCGAAAAATCATAGTTATAGAATACTCTACTGTGTTACGGAACCCTACGAGTGCGAGTCCGACTTGCACTTGGCCAGTTATTTTGTTTGAGAGATTATGGCCCCCGTTTGGTCCCATTCAAATTTTATCGAGATATGACAATTATCGCCGGAGATATGGAGATAGGCAATATAAACAAATTTGATACCTTGATGACATCATTATGACTAGTAGATATTTTCATATCGCGGCATTTGAAGTCGGTTTTTTTTGTTTGTTTTGTAAACGATCTCAAATTATGTTGAGTTATTGAAACTAATATTCTAAATGCGAAAGTTTGTTTAGGTATTTCACCTATTTTTGTTTGTTTGTGTTGTTGCCTTCTTCGCCGGCTCGACTGATTGAGAAAACTTTCTGCCATAAAATATTACGATTGGATTTCACCATATAAATATTTTCCGTACTACCTCAGAGGCTGCGGATTGATTGTTCTATCATATAAGATCGTTTAAAAAACTAAAAAGAACCGACTTCAATGCCACGCTATTAATTTTCAGTACTAATTTGAGGTGTTTATCTCCATATCTCCGGAGATACTTATCAGACCTCGATAAAATTACTATGGTACCACATTTGGGATATCTCCTTTCCAACAAAAAAAGAATAATAAAAATCTTTTCATAAACGACGAAGTTATCTGCGAACAAACATAAAACAAAAAAAAAACATATATACGGTCGAATTGAGAAACCTCCTCCTTTTTTTGAAGTCGGTTAAAAATATAAAATACCAGCTGCGCCCCGCAGCTTTGCCCGTGTTTAATTCTGATTATTGGCCTTCTTCTTAAATCACTCTCTATTGCTGAAAACTGCATTAGAAGCCGTTGCGTAGGTAATAAGATGTAAGCGTACATACAGACTGCGGAAGCGATTTTGTTGTTAACCGACTTCATAAAAGGAGGAGGCTACTCAATTCAACCGTATGTATATATATATATGTATATTATATATTTTATGTGTGTTCGCGGATAACTTCGTCGTTTATGAACCGATTTTGATGATTATTTTTTTGTTGGAAAGGAAATATCCCAAGGGTGGCACTATTGTAATTTCATTGAGATCTGATAAGTATCTCCAGAGATATGACGATAAACGTCTCAAACTTGCTACTGAAATTGACTCGGAACGGGGCGTGGAAGTCGGTTGTTTTAGTGTTTAAACTATCTTAATTATATACTACTAGCAGCCCGCCCGGCTTCGCACGGGTAGAACATATATGCCTACAAAATTTGCATCAGTTTGTTGCATCGAATATAAAATATGATCATATTTAACAATCATCGTCATATTTCAACCAATTTACACAACACCTTAACGAATTATGCACCTAAACCTTTCTCATAAACACTGGCTATTGGTGAAAACCGCAGGATAATCCGTTCAGTAGCTATTTAGATTATTGCGAACAGACAGACAGACGCAGTGATGGACTAGTGATATTGGACGGCCCTTTGGCGTAAAGGATAGTTACCTTGATTCTGACCCGACGGTCGTTGGTTCTAATCCTAGCTATATACCTACCAATGAAAGTTTTATGTGCATTCATGAATCATGAGTTTTCGTACAGTGGTAGTGGGATCATTAAATCTACCAAAAAGTAGCTTAACACCAAGGAGAACATCTGCCGCCTTGACTTTACGGCGTTCCCCGACGCAAAAAGTAGAGGTAATATACGCTTAACGTGTGTATCTGTGTGTCTGTCTGTGTGTATGAAAAGATTATACATAGATCAGGGGCCTTATTCAGTATGACCTATGAGATAACGCGTTCCTTAACGCGCCGCGTTACGTTATTGAAACATTGTATTCTGTATGCCACACGATAGGTAAATTATACAAAACGCGCGCGTTACACGCCCTCATATGTCACGATATTTTGACAGCTCAAAACGCGCTCATAATCTTACCTTACCGCGTTTTAATTGGCATAGAGAATACCATAACGCGGAGATAACGTAACACGGCACGGTAAGACTTTCAAATGGTCATACTGAATAAGGCCCCAGTCGGGGTGGTTTAAAATATTATATTATTATACATATAGATGAATATTATGTTATACAATAGATCATATTATTATACTATATTGACTTCAAATTGATTGTGATCGATGGGGATCTACAGCATAGCTAAGCCTATAATAATATTTTCGTAGTAACTATGACCTAATCTGTGTCACTGCAATATTTTATTAATTTTGCGATGCGTGTATGTGAAATTCGTGATATCTTCTAGAGTTTTCATTTGAATTATATACTGTAAGGGACAATTTTAATCTATAATATGTGGCCAAGCTAATTAACGTAACTATTTGGATAAGGATTAATACTTGAAAATACTTGAAAATAGCCTTGGAAGTTATGTAATATTTTTTAACAAAAATTTTAAGATTAAAATGGTTACTGTGAGTCAACCTTAAGAGATAGACATATGCTGTCGCGGACTTTTTTGTAAGTCTTATTAAGTTGTAAAACTCTTCCATAGAAAATATTCTTCCATCTATTTTCAATTGAGAAGCGTTCGTAAGAAACGTGTTTTTTCGCCGTTTTTTTGCCGACTTAGGTTGCAAATTAGGTCTCCACGAATGTACCTTTGATTTAAACGGGATAATATATAGCCTATTTTCATTCCGAAAGTCTATTCTATGTATTAGTGAAAGATTTTTTTAAATCGGTTCAGTAGTTTTTGAGCCAAATCATTACAAACATACAAAAATACAAAATTACAAAAATACAAATGTTCTCTCTTTATAATATTAGTATAGATTAGTATAGATGTAAAGAAAAGTTAAAATTGTGTACCTTTTGTGAATACGTCTAACCAGAAACTTTTGTTTTGTCCAGGGGCTGCCGTCGTGGTCGAGCGGGCTGGAGGCGGCGGAGGCAGCACGCGCGCGGCTGGTGCGCTGGGCGTGCGGCGAGCCCCCGCCGGAGCCCGACCCTCCGCGCAAGAAGATGCCTCACGCGCTGCGCCGCCGCTGGCCGCTGTGCCCCTGTCTACAGGTATACCTAACATATTATCACCAAATAGTTCTTAGTGACATTTTATAATAGTATATTAGGATCGTAGTAAGTCATCATGGTAATCATCAGCCTGTACTAGTCCATTGCTGGACATAGGCCTCTCAAACTGCACGCTATTGAGCACGATCTTTAGCTACAGTCTCATACAGCTCTTGCCATCCACCATCGCTTCACCTAGTCTGAAAGCGTTAGGACGCTTTTAACTTAGCATAGGTGCTTAGATGATTATGTGACCAGCTAGGATATTCTGTAAGCTATCTCGACACGACAGTGGAATCCGCGGTGACATTTGAATTTCGTTTTACGAAATTCAACCGTATTACAAACGTGATACGATTAAATTTCGTATTACGAAATTTGAATCTCACCGCGGATTCCGCTGCCGAGATAGCTTACAGAATAGCCTATCAGGGGTGGAAGTCTCTACATTGATATCGATGCGTCCTGTCATCGCAAACGTCTAGTAGAGGGAGATGCAGCTAGACAGTTGTATACTTGCATCTCTGTTCATAACGACAATCATCGGTCGAAATTCATCGCTATTCATGTAGAGACTACCGGCCCAGGTTCCGACCGATCACGATGGTTATCGTCCCGGAGCGTCTTCACGTAGGACCTTTTGAAGCAAAGTTTATTAAAAGATATGGAAAATTTTCCATACTTATCTTCCTTAACATTTGCAGATAAGAGACACTTCTAAATTCTATCCTCATAACTGTCGAAGCGCCTTTTGTTATGAAAACGAGTACAAATTCAGTAGTTAGATCATCGCGTAGTTCTTCTTCCAGATATGTTAACTCTCCTTTTTTTTAATTCCCATTTATTTGCTTATAAACATTATTTTAAAGTCTGGGTTATATTAATCAAGGTGTCTTCCAGAATGCAGTTTTGAATGTATGCTAATCAGATAGCAACTGGCTGCCTTTACCGATAATATCAAGATTTTAGTGGCAATGTCAAAGCACAACGTTGATGCAGGCGCACTATAATCTACTCACCTTAGACTCTGTATAAAAATTTAGAAACTTAGCTACGCCTTTAAAACCTTTCTCATTTCTACTTACATGCAAATTGTTCACATTCATAAACACGGCTGCAGTGAATTGTTCCGGAACGTATCAGCTAGTCAGATCGAGACTCGACTAGTATCTAGATTCTAGAACAGCAATCTAATACCTCAGTATCGGGTTCTAAAATCGCTCGCAGGGCGGATTTGTGATACTTTCACCGTTATGTTATAAAATATCAAGGACTTAGTACCTGTTGCAAGTTTTGCCAATCCATTGGCTTCAGTATTTGCATACACTTGTGATTGTTTGGTTTTCATTGATTTTCATATCAAAACGACCTTTACGTTGCCACACGGTGTCTTGCAGTAATCCTATAACTGATCCATTCCATCGCTCTCCATCGGCTTAGCATTAAATAACCATCCGAAGATGGCCCCTTACAACACTTAAAATGTTGTTCCCTAAATTATGAAATTAATTTTATCGTCGATTTTATTATTTCTTTCTCTAATGATATGACACACTTCATTATGGAAATCAGAAATTAACTTCGCTGCTGCTTATACAGTTTTAACTCCCACTTTAACTCTAATGATGCCGTCATCGTTCAAAATCGCATAATCTTTATTATAAATAATTCATGACATTGCTACCACATAAGCTATTTGAGAGTAGTTTATCAAAATCTTGAAATCACATGAATTATCATAGTAAACTCTGACCCGTAACGTCATCGTAACTAATTCTGACAAATTAGGATTTCAAAAGTGAAAAGTGTTTATTTCATCAGAAGAAACATCCGCGTACGAATCATCTTTTATTATCATTTTGATGATATTTACATGAAAATTAAGATCTTTCTACAAAGGATACGCGATACGGTAGGTCAGGTTCATAGGCTATTTTATGTTATTTATATTAACAAAATACCATCACAGGTTTTCTATTATTTACCATTTGTATTCAATAACGTAACGATAGGCTTTCGAAACCAGTTTCTTTATTGATATACTTCTCGCTTTTACACATGACTCATTATCATTTAAAATTTTAATATCTTTTGGTTTTTCTTCTATTGGATTATAGCTGGTATTGTGTTACTATTTGATTTTTTTGGACAATTTAATATGTGATCTATTTTACGTAGGCTTATTTTTTTCTATTATTTTCCGTTCTAATAATTCAAATCTGAGTTTTGAGGAAGATTTGTTGATTTAATTTTCACGAATCTTATTATCAAGTCTATTCTAACCGTGACATTTCCAAGCACTACTATTACTTTTAGAAGACCATGATGTCTCACCAATAATATCAGACTTGACAGCTGTTCCATCTTGCATAATAGTAATGAGCTATTTGAACGGTACACAATCGAATTGTAACGAAACCATTCAAAACAAACCATATCTATTGAAGTTGGTGTGCTTTATGTCAAGTTCAATGGTTGGGTCATATGCCTAATTGAATGAAACGACGTGAGCCCTCTGTCATAGTAACAATGATATACCACTTATGAACGTTTCCAATGTTTCGAAACTAAAAGCTTTTGCAACTTTGAACTGATTAGGGTCTACATATTTTTGAAAAGGTCAAGATTTTTATGTATCACAATAGATAAGTTAATTTTTATATAGCTTATAGGCTAGTGTTTGACCAATATTTCACCTGGTTGTGATATTGACAATGAGGTCAAGAAAGTCAATAACTACGTCTGCAATTTTATCGAGATATCAAAAACATCTGTCAGAACACACTGTTAGATTTTTGGTGACAGATTTTCCAACTTGAGGATGGTAGCTTTCCAGGCGGAGACAAGACAATCGTAATTTACCGTTTACAAAATTGTGACATTGTTTCACTGCCTAAATAATAATATCAGACAAGAAGAAGTCATATTATTATGAGAGGCAGTTGAATGTTAAGATTCGTAGCAAAGTTAATAATAAAGTTTCTAGCTATTGAAATGTCTTATTAATAAAACGTTTTTAAGACTATTTCAACATAGGAAAACATCATAGGAAACCTTTCTCCTCCATATAAATGAAGAGTTCACTATCTCGTCAAAACCAATGTCATGACCTCACGGAGCTCCCGAGCGACTCATTGTCCACAATTATATATCTATTAATCGAATGCAATTAGAGCGAGACAGCGTCAGCGATAAGATAGGAAGTGAGTAATTTGTCTTTTGGAAGTGATCCATTGACGTTTAAGTTTACCAACTTGTTTGTAAAGTTACATTCAATACATCAAAACGTAAATAATGTCTGTACAGCAAATGATTTTGTATCCTTCTTATGCTTGCATACCTGATTAACAACTAATTAATCAAAGATGATGGCTAATAATGAGTAATCCAGAACAGTGGGAAACTATTTCTTCCAGCAGTTCTGTAAATAATTTAATTAATTTTAGAAATTACTGATTAAATGAACTACAAGAAGATTAGAAATTACGATAAAGACCAAGAAATTCATGAGATGATTATGATGACGATTTAGAGAAAAATGTCAAACACAAGTAAGCTCTTAGAGCAAACAGTGTAAGATTTCGGTCAAGAGGTTGCTATGAATCATCGATACGAATAAGTATCCGATAACGAGCTACACAGTTGCTTACTTATTCGTCAGTGGATCAGGGCCTAAAGACATTAACTGACATGCTCTTCGACAGTCTTCAAACGTCACTGTGCTTCATTGAACAAGATTTATAAGACGTGTGTATTGCTAATGTAGAATTTATTGCTTTAATTGAAAACAGCAGTAACGGGAGTGTAAATTGGCTACACAAGGCATTTTGAACTGTGACGTCATACACAACATAGCTGAAATGCATACTTGCAACGGTTCAATTGTTAGTTACCTTTTGTGATCAACCAATCAAGACAAATTATACAATAACTATAACTAGCGCTTGGTTTTAGTATTAAAACTTTAGAAGTTGAAGAACTATGTGAAGATTTCGGCACATCTTAAAAATGGTGAAATCAAACAAGGCGAGTCGTTTCAATTTCTCATTTCGACGGAAAAGTTCGGCGGCTGCGAAGTCTAACGTAAGTGCTAAGACTGACATAATTTCTAAAATTAACGTAAGAGTTATGTATGAGATTTGTTAACATGCACATAACATTCTCAGGTTTTTCTAAAAATGGTACTGGTATTTGTATTTATAATGGTATGGTATTTATAATGGTATTTTAGTACAGTGGGCGCGTTATAAAGGCTTTTCATTGATTTATCTATTGAAAGTTAACTTTTAACAGCTCAAATAGAGTACCTATGACTGGACTTGACTTTTTAGACGAAGAAATGAAAAGAAAGTTGACTACAAAGCTTTTAAATTAGAATTGTAAATAGTTGTAATATTAGTTAGTAATTTAGTTGTTTTTGAATTTTAATTACTTTACTTTTTCAACTGTAATACCAATATCAATATAATGAATGCGAAAGTCAGTTTTTATATTTTTTTGCTTGCTGCTTGCTACCTCTTAACGGTTAAATGGCTGGACCGATTTGGCTAAGATTTTGCATAGAGATAGCTCATATGGTAGAATAGAACATGGATACTTTTTAATGCGATAGAAAAGCCGCGGAATCAGCTAGTAACTAAAACGTTCTTAAAAGTGTCCTCGCAAATAAATTCAAGTTTACGGAGAATCGATAAATCCTCATAAAGCTGCCCTTGTCCAACAAGTTTGTTCATTTGTCTGGAACGGGCTGGTGAAGTCATCGAGAATATTAGAACCCCTTGTTTCTTACAGGGCTTCCACAACGTTGATAAATATATTGTAACTAACGCGCGCCGGGCTTAAGTATTCGATCGATCCGGATTCCACGCGATTAGACATTGAATTTGACAAACAGTTTCGTATAAGTAGGTAGTTAGTTAATTACAGTTTCACGATCGGGTTCAGTGGCGTGTTTTAGGAAAGGCCTGTGTCTAGCTGTCGATGGATACAGGCTCATTATCATGATGTAGATAAATGACAGTTTTCAGTTGTAAAAAAGCCAGGTTGATTAAAAATAGCACCCGTTTGTAAGAAAATACGACAGAATTATCCAAAAATAATAAATCGTAAACTTAAAATGTTACGGTGACAAGTTAGGTGAATATAGCTTCATTGATTGGTTGAAACTAAGTGAGTAAACTGAGGCGTGCCTCGTCGTGTTGTAAAATGTTAAGGTTACGAAAATAGATGACTTTTATTTTGGTTGATTGATCGGTGTACGTGATAAAGCTATTCTTGAAAACAACTCCTCAAGCCTTTAACAAAATGTACAGTAACATTGTCCTAAACTTGGTTAACGCAGGTATACTTGTTTGTCCATAGACTTTTATGATGCATATTTTTTCTTTGAAATATTTCAAACTAAATTCTAAGTAAGAAATCATATCTAACTCTAATAACCTCTGCAATCAAAGGAAATAACTAATTAGTGCTGTCTGTATGTGAAGTTCTACGTTAATTACATTGTTACCTGAAAATTATTTTGATATTGCTACAATTGTTTATAATTCCATAATAACGTAATAAAATTCCAGTGCCTATTCGGTGCGGGTAAATATTTGTTGCACTGTTCGTGACATCGTTCTATTATTTGTCATAGCATTAGTTCGATAAAGATTTGTTTGTTCCTGCGGTGTGTTAGTGGTTTGTGTGGCTTTCTATTAAATAATATGCTATTGTATGTTTTAATTCATTCATTCACCTATATAAAATGAATAAACACATACCCGCACAAGAATTCATTGCCACGGAATGAAAAATACTCCTTAATCATCATTACAATTTTGAAAATAATTGTACTATAAATTGAATATTTTTGTTTAGTATAGGGTAGGCAATTAGCAGACGTGTCTGATCGATAAAAGCTAGCTGAATCTGATTGTTTCTTTCGTATTTAAAACAATTTTGATAATATTTTTTACAAAATAAACAAAGAACGATAAACCAGAATACAAACTTAAGAGGGAACGCGGGGTGCACTTTTACATACAAATGTATTCCCACGTTTTATCCCTGGAAAATACTTCTCGAGCAAAATTTGTTTCTACAAAATATCTACCTATCATTTACTTTTTTTGACCAACCAATTGCAAACAGTATTATAAGCCTTCTAATCTTCTCTTTCAGATTTTTTAAGGGTCATATTTCATTTGCAATTAGTTGGTCAAAAAAAGTAATTATTGACTGTAATTATTGGCTGTAACTGCGCCCCTAGGCGCAGTTACAGCCGACTTTGACATTTTGTAGATAGATAGAATATATAATATAGATATAGATAGAAACATTTGTTCTAAAAGCATTTTCCAGGGAGGAAACGGGGGAATACATATGAATGGAAAAGTGCACCCCGCATTCGCTCTTAATCAACAATTTTTAAGTAACATAATGATGTCACAAACCTAAACTAAATAACTATATATACATATTAAAATAACACAATTATATGTGTACAACAACCCTATCGTCAATGGATTCGCGAGACATTGATGACAGTTCACGGAATGCATCGCAGGCGCCGCCAAAGGTCGCCGCTCGTGAATCGTGAATCATCCGACTTAAGTGCAGTTTAAGCGAGATGTATGGTATATGATTCGTTGTTTAAAGCTTGTAAAGTTAAAAATACCTTTGCTTGAAGTCATAAAATTTCCTTTGAAAATCGAACTTATCGGAAGCAACACTTTCATCTGGATGTACCGTATCCGTAAAGCGCCAGCCACCTATAAATACGACGATCCAACCGGAATACTCAGAAGCAACATAATTAGAACGTTTGCGTCAAACCTGCTAAACACTACCATTCCGTACGTAATTGCAAATTACATATCAATTATCTTCACTTCGTATAAAGTGGCAATCAATGCTGCACGATGGGTTTTTTCTTCCATCATTTCCTCTTCGACTACATTTTGCTCGTCCCTTTAAGGAAGGAAACCATCGCCTTCCTGGTTTCGTTTACAATTTAAATCACGATTGTATTGCGGAGTTGTCAGCTATCAACTGTATCTCATTAATATAAATGTTGAGGTTGGGCAATTCTTCGAATATTTGGGTTTGTGCTACAGTGGACAGAAACGGGCATGCTGATGATGAATATAAATCAGTTTGAGTCTTAGACCTTTCAGTCACTAAGGTTTAAGCTAGAATCAATAAGAAATTTCCTGCTTGAATCTGTCTGTTTTTGCGGTTAATATTAATTTGGGGGCTTTAAGGTCGCGAGTAAATAGTTATCTTCTGGTTTAGTGCGCTACATCATCGATTGCATCATAACTTAACATCAAGTGAGATAGTGATCAAACGATCAGTATTGGCATTAAAACAAATAAATATGTAAAATAACTCATAGTAAAAATGATTTACTGTATGTTTATGTTTTACCAAGCCTTTCCGATTGTATTACTCGAAGAGAATATGTTCTCTCTTGATGGATTCCTTCACAGAAATAAAAAGTCATAACAGTTTAATGCAAAAGTTATTCGTATTTACTCGTGGTCATTTACATAATTTTATTGCTTCATTATATTCATTGGTATTCAGTATTGTATGAAAAAGATGGATGTCTTAAAGGAAAGTTTATGGAATCGAAATCGGTAAAATTTGTAATGTAAAATTTACATTTGTCAGATTTGGTATTCCGTTTTGTGGACTTCCAGCGGCAATTATTAATTGGTTTTCCTGCCTCTTGTACGTAATTGTTGTCGCTGTTTGATAACGCTGTTTTTAACACTGGTTCTTTTTAAGTTTCGGCTTTAATAAAAAATCCCATTATTTATGATCGACTTCATAAAAAAGTGTTATTTTTATGTATCCTTGGAATAGAACTCGAAAATGCATTGACGACCCATTTGAATAATTCTTTGTTGTTCAATAGGATTCAGATGTAAGGTAGTCTCCATATAAATTTCATCAATATCAATAATTGTAACCCTACGTGACATGTCGGATGAAGATAAAGATTTTAAAATACATATTATTGTTTCAGAATGACGAGCCCCCAGAGATCACATACTGCGTGGTGGGTGGCGAAGGTGGTCTGGCGCTCCAGGCCGTCACCCCCACGCACCCGATGCCGCCTCCTCATGAGCTTGACGCCAAATTTTCTGAGCTAGTGGTAAGTACTACAAAATTGTTATATTTTTAATGGCTATCAACTCGCTTGATTGAACTTCAGAATTGTTTTGATCAGTTCTAAATATTTATATATATATATTTATATTCATGAGGGTTTTGCCCGCGTTAAAAAGTACTTGTAATTAACCTATGTGTTAGTCCAGATTGTAAACTACCTGTGTTATTTCTTAATACATTCAGCCGTTTCTGCATGATTGAGTTATAAATATTCAAACATTCACATTTACCTACCTATAATAGGATAGAATAGGGTGCCCTGAACGAAGAATTCCTGCTGGTTTTTTTAAATATTAATGTAAGTTTAAAAACCTCATCTGACAAATTTGTTTCTCCAAATCGTTTTTGATTTTTACGAAGTGCTGAAATTCCAAATTACATATACAGCATAAAATAACATAAAGCTTGTTACCTCATAAATTATGACAAAAGTCAAACAATAACATTTTGATCTTATTTAATGCTCGGAAGAATTTTAATTTACTCATATAACGCTATTCTGGACAGTTTTCATAATATACCGTGCTCTCATTCAAGATAGAAGCGTTCCCATCATTCTGTGCCTAATTTCGTCATTGTAAGGCGCTACATTAACTTACGCAATAACTATCTCTATCATTATCTCAGGTAGTTTCACTGAACTCGTAGATTTTCTTGTCAAGTCTAGAGAGCATCAGTACACACTTCATAATTATCTATCTATCTATCATCATCATTGGTGTCCCCGATTCCATACAATTTTCCTGGGAAGAGCCTGTCGACATAGCTGAAGCAATCTTATATGTTTCTTCAGTTTAAAATGCTTGCGTTTTGCATATCTTTTTGAGAATCTTGTCTTTGCACATGCAATTGACAAGGTTTTTTTCTCATAATAAAAATGTAACGAGTTTAATTTCAAGAACGTTTGTTGTTCACCAATCATTAATTATACAGTTTAAAAGCTAAGTCCCAGAAAGCTATGATGTTAAAGGTTAAAATGATGATAATTATCTGTATTAGTAATATAGACTTCCACAAGGTACTCATACTAGAACCCTTTCTATTCCATCTCTATCCCGCTGATTCCCGCTACTTTTAAGAAAATGATAATCATTTTTTGTTCTCAATCAATATTGTAACGACCCTTTTGCCGATAAAGTTTAGCATTACTGTAATAGTTTCCCATAAAACAAGTAATAAATCAGAGGGTGTAGGTGTTGTTGAGACAGATGAGGCGTAGTTACGCCCGCGGACACCTGGACGATCGGACTACTTTCACAATGCACTTGGTGCCGTTTAGGGCTGACGGCTCTGACAAGAGAAAATTGTTAATTATAATGAAACGTATTACCAAAGCTGTTTAAATCAACTAGTAAAGTAATTCTTAAGCATGTAGATATTATACAATACTTTTAAAGTAAAATATTATGATGAGCAGTCTATGTAGGACTTTTATCATACGCTAGTTCAAACTGCATTAAGCTGTGCGTTAGATAATGTTTTAAATTAAGAAACACTGAACTTTTAATACATTTTTTTTCTTTCTATGGACCCTTTCTTTTTGAAATCAAATTTGAAATCATTTCTGTTGTGAGCACAAATATTTTCCTTATTTTTTCTCTGCATCTTAGTAACCTTATTGTGTAACAATTTGGAATTATCTAATAGGATAATTTTCAACCGACTTCCAAAAAGGAGGAGGTTCTCAATTTGTCTGTATGGTTTTTTTTTGTATGTATGTTACGCGATTACTCCGTCAATTGTGAACTGATTCGAATGATTCTGTTTTTAATCGGTAGGGTACATTTCCGAGGTCCCATTGTTATTTCATCGAGATTTGATTAGTATCTCCAGAGATATGACGACGATAAACGTCTCAAACTTGCTACTGAAACTGACTCGCGGGGCATGGAAGTCAGTTGTTTTAGTTTTTAAACTATCTTAATTATTAGTAATAATGTAATGTTAACTTAATTTACTACACTTACTTAAGTTAATACAACCCTAGCACACATCTAGATACCGATAACGTAGGTGGAGTTTAATTTGATATACTATTCGCCTGTTCCCAGTGCCTCGAAAATTGCTCCGCTTTGTATCTAGCATGTTCCGTTGTACTTCGTCCGGTGTTCACTGCGCCTTTATCAAGTTAGTAGGTAAATGTGGTGATAGATATTCGTCAACTGACTTTACTTTATTGATAGCACTAAAACTAGATGTTTCAGTTGTAGGTACTTTAGTGCTATTGTCTAACCAAGTGTTCTAGTTTTATTGTCTCTATTCACCTCTTTTATCGACCGACTTCCAAAAAGAAGGAGGTTCTCAATTCGTCTATTTTGGTTTTATTCTTTTTTTTGTGTGTATGTTACGCGATTACTCCGTCAATTGAGACTCGATTCGAATGATTTTTTTTTGTAATCGGTAGGGTACGTTTCCGAGGTGGTCCCATTATAATTTCATCGAGATCTGATAAGTATCTCAAGAGATATGACGATAAACGCCTTAAACTTGCTACTGAAATTGACTCGCGGGGCATTGAAGTCAAGGTTGTTTTAGTTTTTAAGCTATCTTAATTATAAAAATCGCATTGCAAATGATAAAATACCAAGAAACATTTAAGGAACATTGGCAACAAAATAACGTAAAAATTTTGGTCAATATTGACAATAACTTATTTTTCTACATAGGGATACACTAATAAGCGTCGGTTTAGGCTATATATACCTTCGTATTTTTTTTTTAATGTTTCAATTTATTAACAACTAGCTGTGCTTTGTTGATAAAAGATCTCATTACGGCTGAAGTGAAACAAACTCTAACTTTTTTGTATGGAATATTGTTTACCCATTTTTTTTCATTTCCGTACAATTTGTGCAACATTTTCTTTCATATAAACCTTGTCCTGACAATAACAAACAAAACAAACAAAAAATAGCCAAATCAGTCCAAGCTGTTCAAGAGTTTTGAGTTTAGAAACATTTAGCAATTCCATTATATTTATATTGTAGATGTGCTACTAGGTGTAATAATTCTTATGAATAAAAATATTAAAATGATTAACTTCCCTTTCACGTTATAGTTAAGCACGCCCAGAAGGCATTTTACGTTTATTTAATGAAGCGATCGCTTAATCGTATTTGCTATCGATTTCGCTCGATTAAGTTATTAAATTACCAGCTAATAAAAATCAAGTAGACCGTCGAATAGTACATTTAATTATTCGCTTTATAGCTCAATAACTTACAGGCGGTAACATAAACGAAATTTCACTTAGTACACGCGAAACCGGTATTTTTAATATGAATTTACATCACGATCTTTGTATCGCCTCAATACTTGGTACAAATTACTGTAATTGCAGTGCTTTTTCTTCTGTGTGATGGTATGGTTACTAATTAGCATTTCAAGAGATTATTCCTGTGTTTAAAACGGAAGTAAAAGTTTTCGTTTGATTGCTTCTGTGAACGATGGGAACTGAAATCAAGACGTTTGCGTTCTTGCAAGTTGTATCGTTAGCATTAAAACGTTCAGCCATCTCTAACTCTATAGCATAATAACATAATCCATCAGGTTACCCAACATAATTACTGACGGGATAATGACGCAACATTCACACAATGTCACTTTCACTTCACATGTCAGATGACAGATCTGTAACGTTCCCTGATGAAGATGGCTCCGGATGACAGCTATTACTGTTCGAGTCCGTTGATAAGATTAGAATAGCAGCTCATACGGGCCAGTTTATTGCTTGCAATTTATGCTCGTGTCTTATCTTCATAAGTCTTTCTTATTTAAGTCTCCTATTTTTATTTGAAAAAATAAATAAAAGCATAATATCTATGTGTACATTTTCACCAAGTCAAACCACTTCAATTTCGATTTTGAATATGAATCGCCGAGTCGTAATTGGCTGGAAATTTTTTCCATCAATATTTTGGCAAGCTGTCATCTCTTTACAATAATCCTACAGATGATATCTCAATTCTCATGATTCTGACTCAGCTGTTTTATGAATGACTTGTCATAGTAATACAACTGACCATGCTCACTTTCTCTCGACCCCTGGTGGGCCATGGGTTATGATTGGCATCATCTCTTCTGCCTACACAATTATGCTTAGTCATTAGTTGCATTTTTAGTTAGCATCTTTGAATAGCAATAAGATACATACAATGATTGTCTGCTGTGTGCAGTTTAGGAAGGTGGGTTAGGTTTGATTAATATTATCTTCTTTATTTTTAAATGTGCAATCAACTCAGTTACTTTCTGCACTTCTAGTACTCTGTCTCGTTTTAACATGTGATACTGAATATCAGCGAGAATGTGACAGATAGTTTTCTGTGTTGCGATTGTTTTCTTTACTGTTTATAATGAAGGAGCTTTAAATTTTGGACCGGGATCAGTAGCATATTGTCGCGTTTCTCTAATGTATTTCACTTTTAGACAATTTCGCTTATGCTTATACCGCTTAGTTGCTTTCTACGAAGTAAGAAGACGTATTGCCCTTTTACCTCTAAAAATAGATTACCAGATTCAGTTAAGAGTGTTGCTTCTTAATATGGATGTAATGAAAATCTATTATCAATTTGACTTACAAAATTATGTTCACGTTTAATATATGTGCTTGTTTCCCGTATTTTTTAATAAATATAACTTCCTTCATTTAGCATCGATTACGATTCCATCTGTGGATATCTAGATTGGCCCTGACAGTCGGTCACTTTTCAAACGAGATTCTTTAAGCAAACAAAGGTCCAGACGCTGTATTTGCATTTGACTTTGAATGCCGATCCATAAACGAGTTTGTATTATTTTCTAGCGAATTATCGAGTGGTTATCGTGAATTAATTTCTGACTAGCCTTCGTCGAGTCACGAGTAATCGCGATCTTTTTGTCCCGGAGTATCTAGAGTACTAGACATTTAGATTACCTACGTAGTAAAAACTTTTCATCTGAAATATTTTACAGAACGACAATGTTACTGTTATCATCATCATAAAAACTAAGATGAATCTTATGACCTTTGTACTATTAGTTATTATGTGCTAATGATAACAAAAACGTAAGAAAATATAAAATTTCGCGGTAGCTGTGTAGGACGCAGAAACACTGTAAACAAGATTTTAAGTACAATTCATCTTCATCATCTAATATATAGTGAGAGTTTTTTTCTATTGTTAAGGCTGTCATATCATCCTGACTAGTTATTTGTATTCGCCTACTCATCGCTGCTATTCATTAATCCAAATCATCAATGAACTTTTTCCATCTAAAATCTATGCATCAAAGCTTTGCGCATGGAGATAAAAATGAATACTTCAATTAACATACTTGTTCCATGTATGGAGTGAACATTTCATTCATCAAGGTTCTCATAATGGGGCGTGAACTTTTCACTCATGGAGGTGTCAAAGTTCGGTGGCGTTCGGATGTCGTCGCTTATCAGCGCACGTGCGTTTGCGCTTGTCAGTAGAGCTGTCAAACTGACTCTTTGGATTTCACATGAGCTTGCATGTCTTTAGCTTGATATAATAAAATGTATTCGAAAGCCAGATATTGTTTGAAGTAGTGCCTCTAAACTGCAACACCCGATTAGATATTTCTTTTATTAGTCGATTTAGATATTTTTTTTTGTTTGATAGGATTTAGGTGCAGGGTGGTACCATATATATTATACCAAGATCTTATGAACACCTCTATAATAACTAACAACATCCCTTTCGCGGCATGTGAAGTCGATCCTGATAAAGTTTTAAATAATACTATTTAGATTTGTTTCAGTTTTAGTATCAAATAGTTGCAACGTCTATTGCAAACTTTCTTCTTATTCTCACACTAGATCCCAGTTTATGCGTATAATTTCACAGTCGCTGCATACACATAATCGTTTAATTCGAAGCTCATTTGCTTGCCGCACCTAACTCGATGCCTAGCTAATCCAACGAAAGGTATGGAAATCTGCTCTCACCGACTTGATAGCATAAAACGGTATACAGTAGCGGATCTGTTATTAATTGGATATCTTCTTACTTTAATTCTTCGTTGTTCTTCTGCTGAGCAAGTGATAGCTCTGTGGCTGCGTGTTTGGAGCTTGAAGATTTCAATTACATTTTCGTTGAAATTGAATTGACTTCAAATAATTACTTATTAGTATTCAAGTTGTGAATATCAACAGTCCTTGTGGACCCTGTCATCCACTGCAATTTAGAAATAGAGAGGTATGCTGAATTATTAAATTATTTAGCTATAGTTATATTCCAGTAATCATTAAGCTAAAATGTTAAGTTCAATAAGTTCCTTTAAAAAACTAAAAGAGCTGACTTCAAATGCCGCGCTATTAATTTTTAGTACCAAGTTTGAGGTATAAATATCTATATCTCTGGAGATACTTACCGGATCTCAATGAAATTACTATGGTACCACCCTTGGGATATCTTCTTTCCAACAAAAAAAAAATCATCTTAATATAATATAGCAATATATATATATATAGTATCTAATATAGTAATATATATATATAATATATAGTAATATAATAGTTCATAAACTACGAAATTATCCGAAACCTCCTCTTTTTTTTAAATTCGGTTTAAAAAAGATAGCTGGACGGCAGTGCTTTTTTCCCTACTGCACTATATTTTTCGAGCGAATGTATGTTTGTCTACTAGTGATGCCTCCAGCTTGAATGCTAAACAGCTTTATCACATCAACATATGACAAATGACAGGATTTAAATATAGTGGCTAACTCCTTAGATCAAGAGCTTACTGCAAAACGAGTTATCTGAGCTTACCAAAATATTTTGACAAAACGAAAATTGTTTTGTTTATTCCGACGACATCATTTGTATGTTCAACGAAACTCCAATAAGTATCTACTTCCTTTAATATTTTGTTTTTAGTACTGTAAATAATATAAAGGACTTTTATTAATTAAGTACCTTGATTACTGTTCAAGAGTTTGTGCACGGGTGCACCCTGCCTCTAGGAATCGGAAAACGTTTTCATTTATATGTATCCAGTAGATAACTTCAAGCTTTCTTGAGTCAAGCGAGATTGAAACATTCACCGATTTGCACCTATCTATTCGAAGTTGTTGAGACAGTTGGTAATCTCTTAGTTTTCTCGTGAATTTAATAGGAATTGCATGATTTGCTTGTGGCTCACTGATACGTACAGGTATTTGCTTTGTTGACTCATATTTTGGGGTTTGAAAAAACTGCACAAGAGCTTATAATCTTCAAACGGCTAAACGGATTTTCTTAAAACAAACCAGAGAATATTCTCGACCAAGTCAAATTTAAATACTCAATACTCAAATTTTAATACCGCTGCGTAAACTCCCGAGGGAGTGCATCGGACATGCACAAAACCTAGGTCGAGACATTCGACATCAAATCGTAGTGAGTATAATAGTCGGTATTTTTATAATCACAAGTCAAATTTGTTTTTTTCTTAACCTATTGTGTCCCAACGTTGGGCAAAAAAAGAAACGTAATCAAAATCAGATTATATGGCTGGGAGCTACGATGCCACAGACACACACACACATGTTGGGGGTTAAAAGTAGTACATACTATGACATACTCTAGAGATAAGGCAGAAACACCTCACAACGTTAATTGTTAATAACCCGCACTGTATGTGAAGATGGTTCCATTTTACCCGACTACAAAAGGAAGGGTTATGATTTTAGCTGTCTATGTATGTTTCTATTTACGTATACTCCACCGTATCGCCTAAACTATTCATCCGATTTTTATAAAATATATATATGTGTCAATCGATTCGTTAATATAGCCCGGGTAACATGACTACATTTTAACCGACTGCAACAATTAATTAGGAGGAGTCAATTTTTCCTTGTAAACCCCGATTTTAACAGATTTATTTCCTTTCGTTTTAATGATAACGTTTCGGGGTATTAAATACACACTTCAAAAATGTATATATTGTTAGATGTTGCTCGCGGCTTTGCTTGCATGATATATGCACGCGATAATAGGTATTATTTCTAAAATTATTTAAGTTTTTAATAAGTGAAGCGCT
Organism: Cabera pusaria; assembly: GCA_954871355.1. Taxonomy (NCBI): domain Eukaryota; kingdom Metazoa; phylum Arthropoda; class Insecta; order Lepidoptera; family Geometridae; genus Cabera; species Cabera pusaria. The sequence continues at coordinate 20,537,225 of OX940900.1, read as the reverse complement.
GGCGTCTAGCTACTTATAAATAAGTAGCGACCGTAACAGTCAGCGTCATTCAAACCTAGTTAAGAGATGCATTAAATGACATAATAACCCTAAATTAGCTAATAAAATAAGTGGTGTCTCAGCACAGCTCTGGTTCTCATTGACCGAGTTTAGTTAATCACTAGGTTATTTATTTACCTTCGCTTCTGGAAGTTTAACGACGGATTATACTAAATTGCGGAACGTTAGCATGTGCTAATGGACTTCAGAGATGCATGTCAACATGGTTATGAATTGCTTCGAGTTATTTGGTCTTATGGGTTAGTAGACTCGATCTTGAGCAGAATGAATGTTTATATTAAGGCACAGAATAAATAATAGTACAAGGTTAAGGTGACCTGATGGTAAAAGATGAGGCAGTATGCACATCTAATAGTATTTCCTGCGCGGTGCGTACATTAAAATAAAAACCATTTATAGCTTTTCCACTATGTTAAGGATTTTATGCATTGTATAGTACTTGTAAACCTTATTGAAGCATTGCATTTAATATAATAACTTGCCATAGTTTTGTATCTTCACTGCACTACACCCATCGAAAACACCTAGATCCTGAGTCTCCACATTCCCTATAATATCTCTGAGCACTTTAGTCTTTATCATACCTAATATGTTTATATTTTACTTACATCTGAAGTATGTATGACGAAGTACACGAGTTAATGCAGGTGTGAAAGTAAGTACTTAGTCAAATTTGCTCGCTTGTCTCAAAAATACTTTTTCTTTTTCTTTCATCTTTAATTTTCTATTTAAAGAAAGAATACCGCACTAAATTCTTCAATAAGGGGGTAAAATTCACTCGTTTTCGAACATTTTCGCATGTCTGGTCATCCTGCTGGACAAAGCCTTTGTGAACACTGCATATTTGTCACGGTATATAGAATCTATGTTCTACGTTCTCTTTCAAAGAAGCATAAAGGTCATCTAGTTTTCATTGTGGCACGTATAGTTGATGTCATCGTGTGATCCTTGGTATTTCATCAGTTAGCTTTTTTATGTGAACAGGTAGTATCACATAATAATTAATTATCTAAGATTGTTACTGTGTAAGTGTGTATGTAAATTGGTATAGTATTTGATGTTTATATTTGGATGAAGCATGTGGAACAATTTGGTGGTAGAGTTTCGTGCAAAAGTAGAAAATAAATGTTCCAAGCTCAGCATGTCTGCGAAATATTTTATCACTAATGGAAAAGCATGACCTATGCCACAGCTATGGGTAGGTAATTTATTTTTGCATTGTAATTTTCTTTTGTCAACCACGAATAAAGTAATCACTATTATGTCGTGTGCAATAAAGAATTATTGTATTATACTCTATGCTAGGACGATGATCCAACCACGCCCTAGACTTTAAGTTTACACCAATATACTGACTCATATTTGGGATTGAAAATCCCCATAGCTTTTAGTTAGGTTATGTTTGGCTTCGCCATGTACTATTATTTATTCTGTGGCAAAAGCTTGCTAGATAAGGATATAATATGTGGGTGTGGTTATTGTTTCGATTACAGCTAGTTCATTCGTTTTTAGGGTTCCGTACCCAAAGGGTAAAACGGGACCCTATTACTAAGACTCCGCTGTCCGTCTATCTGTCAGTCTGTCTTATCTGTCTGTCCGTCTGTCAACAGGCTATAGCTCATTAACCATGATAGTTAGACAGTTGAAATTTTCACAGATGGTGTATTTCTGTTGCCGCTAGAACAACAAATACTAAAAACAAAATAAAGTTAAATTTTTAAAGGGGGTCCCCATACAAAAAACGTGTTTTTAAACGCCATCTATCTAATTAGTTTCGGCAAAATGACATAGATGGCGCTAGTAAACGAGCCCCGTCTTTCTAGATCGCGACCAAACCAAATATTCTTGGTAATATCAATTAATCAAATATATGAGGTTCAAAACTCTGTTATGATTCTTATTGTACGGAACCCTCCCTAAGTGTGCGATAAGAGACGCGATGCTGACTCGCAATTGGCCAGTTTTGTTTTTTCTCTTGTTTATGAATCACAAGCAATGTCAATGTTTCGCTCATCTCTAAAAGTATTCCTTGTCCTAATCCATAGGCTTCTGCAGCATTTCATAGAAAATAAAAACGGCCTAGCCGTTTGAACATCGAGACGTAACAAACAAACTGCTTCTTTAGTATATTCTCCCCATTTATTCTTGTCCTCCGTTATCGGGTTATCGCCACTTGACTCGTTGTTCGACTAATTATGATGTTCTGCTAACATAGTGGCTGTTCTTTATCTTTACTTGGTGATATGGAGTGAAAGTTGTATTGTTTGTGACGGTTAAAGAAATAAACTGTTACTTATAATTTGTATTAAGTGCCTGATATACTCTTCGATTAGAATGACACATAGAATTTGATATGTTTACGTTTACATATATACTGCAGTTCCGTATCTCAAAATGAAAAAAAGGAACCTTTCTAGGTTTACTTTGTTGTCCGTCAATCCGTCTGTCTGTCTATCCGTCTATCTGTCTGTCCGTCTAGCTATCTGTCCGTCTGTTAAGACCCCTTTTCTCAGGAAAGCGTAGTAATAAATGATGGAGCTCTGAAGTAAAAAATACCTATGCGAATTGAGAACCTCCTTCAGATCATCCTTTTGTGGAGTTAGTTAAAAATGTCTAGCGTGGCACTTGAAGTCGAATTTTGTCGTTTTGTAAACGTCTTTAAATCTTATATTAGGTTAAAAATGTGGATTACGGACGAAATTATATCATACAGTTCTTGGGCTATATAGACAATATTTTCGCTCAGAGCGATCTTTTTCAGACGGCAATGCATTGATAGCATAGGAAATGTAGGTATAATGCTTAGATTTTGATCTGCCTTTTGAGTGAAAACCGCGGGACACAGCTATTTTATAGCGTCATTAAAAGGGATATGGGATTTAGCTATGTATGTCAAATAAATTTCTCCCACTACACCATAAAGTTATTACTTTGTAGTTAAATGTAAAGAGAGAGACCGAATGACTTTCTACGATTTGCATTTACATCTCATTTAACATCATTATTCTTTTGTAAAAATTCGTTACGGCATTTCACAGCACGACTTTTCCTCGTTTATCTTCGATGTCATTATTAAACGATTCATCGTTTAATGCGCCATTCGTATAAAGCTAGCCTTGTCCCGCAGCTTCGCCTTTAAAAGTAGTTAAAAGTATCCCATGTGTTAAGTCAGGTTATTAACTATATATTAAAAAAAAACACTATACACAAACGTCCCAACATTTGAACATTTTATACATTTTTGTAAAACTGAAAATTATATCAAACATCTTCATAACTTCTAGTAGTATAAAATAAGTTGCTAACCTAACCTAACCTAAACATTCTAAACTAAACGCATACGTATATAGAGACAGATTGACCCAAAACTGGTAGTGTCCTAATATTAATTATTATGAAGAAAAAATAAAGATCGTCCAATGTCAGTTACATGAAAGCAGTATTTTTTTAAATTATATCTTATAGGCTAGCGTTTGACTACTATCTCACCTGTTGGTATGTGATGATGCGGTCCAACATGGTAAGCACGCTAGGCCTAGAATGGGAACTGGCTCTCAAGGATAGTTGAGTTCTTAATTTTATTGAATTCCAGTGTGATAGGTATTCGCGGCAGTCAGTTTTAATGAATATTTTACACTTTATGGATTGAACTGAAGTGCAGCGGCGCACGGCGCATCAAACAATCTTCCTTTTGCCAACAGCTATCCTTAAGAGCGTACGCGAAGTGCAGTTTTTCATACAAACGTATTCCCCTGTTTCTTCCCAGGAAAATGCTTCTAGAGAAAAAAATGTTTCTAAAAAAAATCAAGATCTGCTGTAGCTATGCCCGTAGTTATAAATAAGAAAATACGGGACTTATCGCGCCTAAAACATCAATTTTATTTAACTCCACGTTTCGACCAAGTTGCATTGATCGTGGTCACGAGACGACCGTCTATGCTATGCCCGTATTTACCAACCAGGTCAAAAAAATCAATTGATACGGGCATTGCAAATAGAAATAATGACCCTTCAAAAGTCTTAAAGAGGAGATAAAAAGGCTTATATTTCTTTGGGCATAGCTAAAGCAGACCTTTTTTTCTAAAATTTTGCTCTAGAAGTATTTTTCAGGGGGAATACGTTTGTATGGAAAACTGTATCCCGCGTTCGCTCTGAAAGAAAACTGCCTGAATGTCTTATTAAATGAGAAAACACATAGGTACCAAGAATAAAAATGCTAATAAAATAAGGGGACAAAAGATAACCTGCTTCACAAGGTCGACGACATCTTAAACATATCTTATAATTTTATCTAATTCGAAGCAATTACTTTAAACACTGCTCTAAAATGCACTACAAGCTCAGAGCAGAAATATTTGTCCTAAAATCCAGAAAATGTTTTACAACGACCACCAGAAGAGACTTGCTATTAAGGTAGTTGCAAGTTTGTAGGTAGTCTCGATTATGATCATAATTAACTTCATAATTAAACTTAATGACGACTTTAAGAGTAATAGCTTTGATTTAGCTTAGGATAGCTTTAGCTTTGATGTTAGCCGTCAATTAATGAGTGGATACTATGTTTGTCTTCTATGATTTAGTACTTAATTAGAAATTATAATGTGATTAGTGATCATAGGGGTCTCTATAAGGATGTTAAACCACACACACATGGCCGGTTCTCAAATGTTATTCAGCTAAAAATATTTAATAGTTTTACTTGTCATTTAACTTGAAATCTTCTGTTATATGATTATATGATCACCTAAAATGTAGCAGAATGATATTGCAATAATGTTTGGAATAATAAAGATAGGAAGAGAATATGAGATGAATTTTATTTAGAAGTTGTATTAACACTGGAGTTCACTTGCGTTAAAACTAAACGTAGGAAAAACAGATCAAACAAGATCTCTTTCCGTTAGTTTTGATTGAGGCTTTGACTTCGCACATCATAATTTTCATTTCATGAAGCTTACAGCTTGCTTACCAACTTTGTGCATCTGCATCTGTACATCTATTAAGCAATATAAATGGCTTTTCTTCAAAGCAATCATATTCTTCATTACATGTTTAATAAGGCTTCTAATGAACTCAAACAAGTTTATTAGAAAGTTGTTTACATAGCTCATGTCCGTAAGCGGTCCTCTGACAAAAGAGCCCTTGGTATTACTGTGTCGATGGTGTACCTATAGTTTATTTTCTTTGGATATGTTTGGTTTGTAATATCACAGTTGGTTAACGACTACAGAACTATCATTCAGTGCAGTGCGGTGCGCGATTGGAAACGGTCGTGTCACACTGCACAGTTGAGAGTTCATTATTCGCGAGTCGCACGGCGAAAGCCGCTGCCCGCGTTGCGCTATGGGTTCTCAGCAACTTATAGCAAATGAACTTTTGGCGTTTATACAATACGCCATCGACTCGTTTGATGAACCTACCATCATTCACAACTGCAAGTCAAGCTTCAAGGAGGAGGAAGTCTGCAAGAGCAAGACCCTACTTTTCCAGAGTGTCGGCAAGCTGGACGCGATGCCATCCCGCCGGAGAGACGGAGGCGAGAAGAGCGTGCAGGACATCATCACCCTGCTGAAGGAGACCGACCCGGACGACATGCCCACGTTTGTGGCGAAGCAGCTAGACCGCATTCCTCCTGTCTCGTACGAGCACATCGACTGCACCAGGCTCTTGAAGGATATAGCATTCCTGAAAACGAGTCTGGCCGAAGTGGTGGCTAAGTTATCAACTTCGGAAACCACCATTAGTGAACTACGTGCTGAGGTAGTGTCGTTACGCAACGCTATGTCAGTAAGTAGGTCACCGCCGACTGATACTGTGAACACACGTCGCGGTGCACAAAATGCATCCATCGGCACTTTAGAGTCGACCTCATTTAATGTATCACCGCCTGCTGCCGTGCCGTCCGATGCCCCGCGTCCCGCCGCCCGCACCCCCGCTCCAGCGCGGAGACCGTCCACCGTAGGTACATCTACCCCTCAATGTTCCTACGCTGTCGCTGCATCTTATGGAGGGAAACTGAATGCTGCCTCTTCCGTTCCTTTCGCAAGGAAGGAGGCAGATCAAGACGATGGCGGCTTCAAAAAGGTGCAAAAAAGGAAATAAGCCGTCTAACCGAAACAAGTGCGGTACCGCACCGACAGGTCCGTCCCATTTAATGCGACCGGAGATACCCACGACGCAGCTGTACATATCCCGCGTACATTATACCATCACGGCGGAGGTGGTGGCGGAATATATCAAGCTGAAGACGAATATGTCCCTGAGGGTGGTGAAGTTGGAGTCGCATCACAATGTCAACTTCAATTCATTTGTGGTGCGGGTTCCGTCTAAGTCCCTCGGAACATATATGGAGGAGGAATTCTGGCCGAGGGGTGTCAAGTTTCGACGCTTTCGAGGTCGGATACCGGACACCATGAATAAACGTCACACGTCGTCGTAAAATTGTAAAAATGTATTAAAATGTATTAAAATGTATTAGAAAATGTATTAGAATAATGGTAAATATCCCACAACGCAGTAGCTGTAAACCGCACTTCATTCAACAAAAAATATTAACTTTACCATGCCTATACATTCTGGAAACAGCAATGTTTGTAAAAAAACATCCATACTTATTCGATCAAAACAAAAATCCACGGAAACCGCTTACCCTACTACTACCCGAACCTAAGTTGGAAATATTTCGAAGAGGCCCCCAATACATGTCCATAAAAATCTATGGTAAAATTCCATTCAATATAAGACAAGAACCTAAAGAGAGTATATTTAAAAATAAGCTACATCATTTCCTCCTGGATAAAAGCTACTATAAGGTTAACGAATATTTAGAAGATAAAATTTAAGTAAAATATTTAACAATTAACTGCTAAGTAAATTAGGTTCTCAATATAATAATGTATCTCCATTAAAGTAAAATATACTTAATAGTAAACTAATAATTACTGTCTAATTAATAGGTATAGTTAACTTAATGCATAATGTACATACTACTCTAGACATGACAATATTATAACTACGTAGGCTTTAAAATAGCACAAATTAACTAAGAATAAGTTTAAGCATATTATGTAGTTCCTACTAGATTTAACTTGTAACCGTATAGATTATAAAGAAATAATATTATTATATTATTTAGATTTTATAAATTATGCACAATATTGCTACACCCTACATAGTACAGGGTACATGTCAATAGTAATAAGTAGACTAGTTTTAGTCTAAGATACAACTATTGTACATTGTGTTGCAATAAACAATAAACAATAAAAAGAAATAAAAAAATAATAAATTAACGTGTCTTAAGTTTCTATCATTAGTAAATAGGTATATTATATGTATGCTAGTCTGTAAGGTATTTATGAATAATATGGGTCTTGTATAGCATTTTCATGTTTACATAAGTTACCTGAAATAAAGATTTATTTATTTATTTATTCTTTTTTTATTAGGCTGTTATCGTATTTTGTTTCAAACGACTTGAAAACCAACTAGGTATTTGGTGATTGGTTTCCAACAGTTTAGATTGTTCTGCGCCACCAATGCCATTTGGTTTAAACTCGGGACCCTTCCCAATCCTTGTTTTCAACCCTATAAATGGAGTATCTCATATTAAATTAAATAAACTATTACTTCATACAAAAACTTAGGATCCTTTTTTAGAATATTGCGCGACAATACGAGTGTGAGATGCGGCATAGTTAAAGTTTATATAGAAAACTAAAATATATAGGTGCCTAATCAAATCAACTTGAAACAAATACGAATAATGATCAAAATACGACCACTGAAATACCACTGGTTTACTACAAATCGCTCAACGTAAATTGAAAGTCAAGACCACCTGTCTCAACAATTCATAATTTGATCATTCAAAATGTTTAGACGGCACTTCCGCCAACAATGGTGGGCGTTATCGCGTAAATTAGAAGTCTGACTTGGGTCCCTTGGGCTATGAAATAGTTATCATGCTATCTACTATTTGCAGGCAAGTTAATACTAGATAATTTATACAATTGCGAAATGCTAAGCTTGAAAGTGGTCCTGCTTACAGCGGTGGGTTAGAAACTTTTTGGCTAACCATATGGCTATTTACAAATGCAAATTAATTAATTTTAATTAAAGGTGGACCTAACTGTTATATTTTTCTAACGCATTGTTCGTTATATTATATTTTTCTAACTGTTATTTTAAACTGTTATAATTATATATTATGTTTCTTTAAAGTGTCACACACTTTATTTTTTTTTTGTTTTTGTAAATTGTTAAACACAATTCAAAATTTCATCGTGCCGACGGGACTCGAATGTTATAATTATTTTATATTGTTAGTTAAATTGTTCCATGTGTTATGAATATAATATATTATTATGTTAATGATTGATATAATGGTTTGAGTATTCAGTTGGACGTTATATCACATAAGATTACAATATTTAAATATTTGAAATTGAATAAGATTTGCGAGTATTTTGTGATATTCCATTAATTTAACTTTTTTTTTGTCCTTCGCACATTCAATTTAAAAAAAAGTCCAAACAGTCACAGCACACTTTGGCGACAGTATTTACATAAACAAAAAAGTACATACTTTAGTTCACTAAGTACTAAACATTGCACGTGGTCGTGGAGTGTAATAACTGAACATTAAAAATAACAGTGTGAAGTAAAAAACAGAATCTGTGCAGTGCTGCCATTGAATGCCTCACACACTTTGAGGTTACTTGTATTGATAAATATCGCTCTTATTTTAATTACGTGAGAGTTCATATTAGTGTGTCATACTTGAGGGATGAAGTTCGCCGCGATTGTTTAGTTGGACCACGCGGGTCCCGACCCGACGAATCCCAAATATTTCCGATCGTTGCCGAGGCTCGATGTTATTTATAACATCTTACCAAAATATATTATAACAGTTTGCCGTCGATATATCTAATGTGTTGTAAGAATATTTTTTTATAATTAATTGTATTGACTGTTATAATATGTTATAACGCCCACCTTTAATTTTAATGTAATGTAAAATTACGAGATACTTAGATTAGAGCAAATCTGCTTGAGGATTTTTTAAAGTTAAATATCAGTCTAGTCCCTAGTTGTATTTGAACTGCTGGCAGTTTTTACTCAATTATCGCTCAGTGTTTGAGTAATAAATTTGCTTACTGTCAGCATTTTCTTCCCATTATTTTAATTTATTTATATAAAGAGTAGTAAGGATTAATATGTATATATTTTTATTCCTCTTCCGCGTCTGCCTGACTTTGACAATTTTATCAGTCAGTCTTTTCTATTTCATTATATTTATTTACCATCTATCTTGCGTTTGACTACCCTTTCCATATTCATTTATCTATATTATGTTTATCACTGTTTTAGTTAATTGCATTTCGGATCAATTCACTACATATTCATATTAGGACATGCGATTCCCTTTCAATTTTTCTATCACCACTTACGTTCAAACTTTCCCTAATATATTCAGACATCATAATATTACTAAATAAATCTCTGTCTTCAAACTTCCCTTCTATATAATATACCCACCTATCTATTATGACAAGGATAAACGGCCATTATATCACTAAGATTAAACTGTTACGAAATATTATATCTAGTTAAATGAAAGTGTAAAAGCTTTTGTTCTGTAGGTGTTATGTAATCGGAAATATTACATTGAATGATTTGGTGTTTCTTTATAATTTAATTTAAATATAATTGCTGAGTGAAAGAAATGTAGAATGAATTAAAGAATTTGTAGAACGTTATGTTATAGCATAATAGCTATGCCTTGAAGAATTCTGAAAACACTTGGTGGCCATTTGCTCAGTTAGAGTGAGATCTAAGGCCCATAGCACACGGCGTATTTTAAGCGCGCAGACGACGCGCGCTTCAGGAACGCGCGTCTTCGGCGCCGTAGACGCTGATTGTTGCGTTTGCATTGATGATACAAGCGCGCGCATGAAGCGCGTATACGCGCATTTGAAGCGATACAAACGCGCGTACAAAGGAGCGGAGTAGGGGCAGGGGGGGGGGGACGCGCTCACGCCACCACTGCAAAAAACGCAAAATCTACGAGCGACTACAGCGCGTCTGTATCGCTGTATCTGCACGTATACGCGCAGTAGAGGCGCGTTTCACGATCGCCCCGTGTGCTTAAGTTACAAGGTTGCGATCGAATCCCGTTTGAATCGCGTATACGCGCGTAATCTGCGCGTCGTCTGCGCGTTTAAAATACGCCGTGTGCTATGGGCCTAACGAAGAGAAGCCACGATCGTAACGTGGCTTTCTTTCACATTTATATTTTTGGTGAGATTAAATTTATCCAATAAAATCAGAATTTATTGCAAAATAAACTACCATTTTATCAGCAGTTTGATCTAACAGAAACGACGTGAAGATCCGTCTATTCAGCTGTACCTATGTGCGTTTTTCTCTATTTGACTTTTTTTAATGCCAATTGGCCAATACGATTCAGAAAGATGGGTGACGAAGATGATAGTCGAGTCCTTCTTGTTTTACGTCAAATCCATCGGACTGCTGAGCTTCTGTTTGGATTTGGTTAATCAATAATATTGTTAGTCGCCTTTTCAATTTGAATACATTTACGACACTATTTATTACGTCTTGAGTTTCGTCCTTCTGCACCAAAAGCATTAAGTTTCGGTAATTTCTCATTCAGTGTTTATAGCATCTGGCAGTTTTGTTAATTGAACTTTTTGTCAGAAGTTTTATTGCTTGACCCTTTAATAGTAAGGTCTAAGACATTCATGGTTACGAGTATAACAACTTTCACATTTTCAGCATATATTTTTAAAGTACCAACATAAATAAACCCTAACTGTTAACTTTCCTAAACGATTCCCTTTATTTAGGTAATCAGTGCTATATTGTTACCTTTTCAAATGTGAATGAATAAACACTATAACTTTATTATACTATAACTTTGAGTAACTTTAAGTATGTTAGCGGACTTGTCTAATTTGTGCTTTTTCATCATAAATTCCAGATGTTGATTGGTTTTCTTCACGTAGAAACTATTCAATAAATCGTTAGTAAATCCTGCTAACCTACCGCCTCCAGTCATCAGTCGCCTTGTCAATTACTTAACTGTCCAGTTATAGATTGAACTACCTATTAGTTTTAAGAGAAATGTCATGGGAATATCTTTCTTTTTAAAGATTGAGAGCCCCGTTGGCATAGATAAGCTTGACTTCTAAGCGAGAGGTCACCTGTTTAATCCCTAGTACGGGTGTTCTTCTAACTTGCGCCTGTCTTGCTTCTAAAAATTAGCTTACCAAGGAAAAAATCTGAATTACCTTTGGCAGCACACAGCCCTTGACAGACGGAGTAATCTAAGCCTAGCATGTTCACCATCTTCTGCCTCATCATCTCTTACCATCAGGCGAGATAGTAGTCGAACGCTAGCCTATAAGATAATTTAGAAAAGAATAGGTAGCTTTTCTGAGTTATTTATGGAATTGTGAACTTTATTATTAACAGTTGTGTTTGTGCGAAACATATTGTTTTCATTTTACGAGTTTGGTTATTACTTGTGGATAGTTTTCAGCCTTTCTGATTACGTTCTATATTTAAACGTTCCTCTTTTAATAATAATAAATCTTAAGTTTTTATGACTTCAATTTATAGTTTAACAGTCTTTTTTAACCGACTTCACAAAAAGGAGGAGGTTCTCAATTCGTCAGATTTTTTTTATGTAAGTTCACCGATTACTCGATCATGCCTGAACCGATTTAAAAAATTATTTTTTGTTTCAAAGGGGTACACTTAAATTTTTTCCAGGTAGTCCCATTTAATTTTAACAAAATCACTCGAGCCGTTATTAAAATATCAACATTTGTATTACGATACATTTGTATACTTAGATGACATGATACTAGCTACTTTGACTAGCGCGACGTTTGAAGTCGGTTTTTTTAGTTTTTTAAACGATCTTAAATTATATAGTCTAATACTCGTAAATGACGCACAGTTTTAGAGAGGAAGTTGCGATACATATACGCCTTATTCGTGTATTTTTCGCTAAATAAGGTTCGGTCTGAACCTAGATTTTTAGCATAGCATAGATTTTAGCATCGCAATGTCGTTTTGGGAGTTCCACAAGTTTGCCTAAATACCTGTCCAAACTGAATTCGTAATGATTTGTTTATTTGATTTTGGCTTATATGGAAACTAGCCTAGATTTTTATTCCTTCGGTTTCGTTTGTAGAACGATTAATTTGCTATTAATTAAGTCCGGCATAATGTGGTACGTATTCTTGGTAAACTTTTAATTAACTCTGGGAAGGAAATGGCAGTAAAGTTGTTAAGTAGTAATAGTAGTAATATTCCACGATATGAGCTATCACTGTACAATTATGGTACAACTAAATAGCTTAAGCCAAAGGGAACACACAATTAAACTGACATTTGCATAGACAATATTGTTGGTAATTTTGTGGCATATTCCAATGAGAGCATTTTGACTTGCAAGCACAGCAAAATATAAATTAACCCTTCTTCATCTCATTTGTTAACAGGAAGAATTGGACCTATCAGCAGTAAACAAAGCTGCCATGATGAACCTTCCAGCCGCGAAGAAATGGCAGATATACTGCAGCAGAAGGCCACCACCAGGTCAGGTCCTGCCCCTCGCGACAGCTCCTCAAGTCGAAGAGTACATTAAAGCACTCAATGAGATCGCTGACGTGAGTACTGTTTAGCTTTTGACGTAATAGTTAGGTTGGTATTAGTAGTTGTTCAGAATTGGATGGAAATAGCAAGCCCAATAATTATGTAGCATGCCTATAAACAATCTCGAAGTTCTTTCTCTATCGCATTATAATTATTTGGTACGCCAGATTATTTGATATAAGAAGAATTATCAATGATAGCAAATAGCAATATACTATCGAAGTAGAGCTATGAGATTTATATCAGGCGCTTTATTTGTGTTAGTCAAATCCCGGTAGGTTCCTATTTATATTACCTAGTGATAATTTCATCTCAAAATAAAAAAAATACAAATAGCAAAGAATAAATAATAGTACGTACGCACAAATAACCTTGAATTAAAGTGACTAGTCGCGATTTAACCAATCAAATAACTTCACTCCGTCCGGCACTCAGGCTTAAATCTTCGAACATTAGAAAGCACAAAGAATTAACAAAATACCCCCTTTTTCCAGGCATTCGCCTCATCAGAGGGTATCCCGCCGGCAGAAGCGTGCGCTCTAGTCGACGGCCTAAAGACAGCATTACGGACGAGAGCGCACAGCTTCGTCATCAGATTCATCAAGCAAGGAGGACTGGGTGCGTTGCTGGATGCCTTACAACGTGCTCCGAGGGACGACGCGTTGACCAGGCATAATCTTATAGCAGGCATCAAGGCGTTGATGAATAACTCTGTAAGTATTTTGTATTGCAAACAGACAATAACTTGATTTCCATCTTAGGCTTAAGTTCATTGATGCGGTCTTAGATGGTATAGTGTATTTCTGGGAATACAAGACGACAGCGAGATTTAAAGATCGCGCTTCTGACGAAGTCTACATTCTTCTTTATCATAAAGCACTGGCCTGGGCCAGGCTTTGGCTGAAGAGTCTTTCCAAAGGTATACATAGCAATGACGGTGTTGCTAGGCATATATTTAAGTAAAGTATATCTATTATTATAAATATTTATGACTTATCATTTCAAATCATTTAAATACATACTATTGTATACTAACTGTACTCGGTGCAAAGGTGCCCATAACGGTGGCGGCGTTTCCGCATTGGATAGCAATGGCCAACCTTTGCACCAGGTACGAGCGGATCGGGAGTCACCTGTCTTGATTAAGTAAAGTAAAAATGTTCTGCAGGATTTTTGTGAGTTCACTGTAGAAGGTCGGAAAACTAGCTGGGTCTATTATATGCTTATGTAATTTTTTTCTGTATTTTCAAGAAATAATTGAATGATTAAATCATACCTAGATAAATGATTGCTTCTTTTCCTTCTTAACTACACATTCTTCTTGATTATAATATGTTGATTTTTAGATCTTCATTAGAGGGTAGCTAGCAATTATATCTTTATTTACAGACTGGCCGAGCTCATGTGCTAGCCCACCC